>CM040180.1:25067040-25802040 GCA_022606695.1 Vaccinium macrocarpon | reverse complement strand
AAATCACCTCCTCTACGCATTTTGAAGCTTGGGTTGCTCTCATTTCGCACCAAGAGACCCCATTTCGGGTTCGAGCACATTGGGAGCTAGGGTTTTCATTTACCCACTTGTTCAAGCTCAACCCTTGAGGTAGGAAGACAAATTCTTCTCCCTCTAGTTGTATTTAGATGATGTATAGCATATACTTGCTCCTTGTTCTCAAATTCCATCTATTTCTTGAATTTCTTCCATGGTTGGTTTGTTTGAGCATAATTTTGTGATTTATGGATTGAGCCCTTGATTGATGCAATTGTTGGTTGTTTAGCACTCCTTTGATGTCCATTAGTCACTCTACATTTCCAATTTTTGGCATTGAACCTTACATTTAAGTTTGGGTTGAAATTCCACACCAATAGGGTGAAAATCATTGCACGCCCTGTTTTAGGGCTGCTGCCCCTGTTTTCCAGAGAACATCCCCTGTTTTGGGGTGGTTTTAGGCCACCCTTTGATGCCCGTTCGGTCCCCGATCGTCCGTTTCATCGTATCTTTGAACTATACTATCATTTTGAACACCGAATCCACATTGAACTCATAAAATTGACCCTTCGACACATGAATTAACAAAATTTATGTTTGACGTATCGGACACGTGCCGGTTGACACATTTTGGCGAAAATGGTGAACCTTTGAAAGAAATGGGATTTTTTGGGATTTTCTGAAAGACAAAGATTTTTAATATGAAATTGTTGGATAAAATGAATTCTAGGGATCACCCGTTTGGTGTCCCTGGCCATGGGTGCACGGACCCTGAGAAATCCAAGAGGGGTGCACCGCGAGCCTATGAAGTCCGGCAGGGGTGTACGGAGCCCATGAAATCCGGCAGGGGTGCACGGAGCCCATGAAATCCGGTAGAGGGATACTTCCCTATTAAAATCGAAGATGGTTTTCTTATGAAATATCGGTTGTGGTGAATTTGGACAAAATTGGCATTTTTGACAAAATTGACTTTCGGTTTGCGAAATAAGAATTTTGGGAAAACTACTTGGGCTTGGTTAGATATTTGCAAGGTTTTGGGACACTTGGATACGTTTAGGACACTTGGACACTCTTTGATTACCTTGTGGTCGAATCATAACCTTCCGTCCATTCTAACTTGTACTTTGGTCATGCTCACTCCACATTCATCTATTATGTATGTATCATGTTCATACACCTAGCGTTAGTAGAATAGTTTTCCTACTGGGCTAGTGAGCTCAACATATCAATTTTTCAGGTACACGGCATGGAGCATGAGGTTGGATGCTTGTCGAGTGACATGTACATGGAGCTTGAACATGCATGAAGTTATTTTTTCCATCTTGTATTATATTTTTGGAAAGATGGTTTTGTAACTTCAATTTATCAAACTTTTGACTATATGGCAATGTAATAACCTTGAACTTGTATTTATATATTCGGGCTATGAACGCTAGTGAACGCAACTTGTGTATTCGAAATGATGGGGTTATATTATGTTGTCTTTGACTATTCAAGAGAAATTTTGAGATCTTGACTTGTCCTATGTTGATTTTATTTACTTTTGAGTTATTAAAATTGAGGGCGTGACACAACTAGTTAATGTTCGTGAAATTATGGTTTAAAAAAAATTCAACATTAGGATGTCAAATAAAATAACTCCAATCAACATGTTCATGTTGAAATAATGCATATATATTAACAAACTCTAGTCAACATTTGGATGTCAAATAAAATAACTCCAGTCAACATTAATAAACTAAAAAAATGTTTACTTTTCGACATGTTAATGTTGAGGACAGCTTCAAAACTCTCAGTTCAACAAACCTTACCTTTAAGTATTTGACCACACCGATTAACAATATTAACTAGGACTAACTGTTGAAGTGACTAAATATGACTATCAGTTTCACAAGTATTTGAAGCTGAAGTAGCCGGAAAAAATATATAAAAATGTTCAAATAGTTACTTGGTTTGTGCCTACGTCGTCCAACAATTTCTAGTAGTACGACTGCGAGGTGCCAAACTCGTGACGCGAAACCCAATGTAGCGCTCATGGAAGCTCCTCCGTGTAGTCCGGGTCTACAGCTGGATTGAACACTGGGAAATGCTCATTGATCCATGCCTACAAGTTAATAGCTTCACATAATTACATAATTATTAACATAGATAAGTCACGTGTCTGGTTCTCGTGCCATACAATTTTATGATAACATTAAATGTGTTATTGTTGTGCAAATTTATGATAACCATAAATTGAATCACAAGTTTAAAGTGTACCTCCAACAAAGTCAAGAAACCACTAAGCTATTTCGTTTCCCTCCTACTTGCTTGACCAAGCTGCCGGTACAAGAAGGCCAACATGCTAGCCCCACCCATAATATGACACCCGATCTAAATCCTCCAATAGCACAAAGGGGGCAACATTTACCTTGCTTCCTATCTTGTCACACAAAAGTGTGCAACCAAGCACATAGAGTAGGTAAGCCTGAGAACAATATGTGACCCTCTCGTCTGTGTCGCTCTCACGCAATTTACTAAAATACATCTGCAACCAATCAATTGTCACTGCTTGCCCCCCTTTTGCCTCCTCAAGTGCATTCTTCGCTTCGTTCTTTGACATACTAAGCAAATCTTTTAGAAGAGTCTTAGCATCCCTGGCATAATATGTGTGTACAGCCAACCCATAAGTAGGGATCCCAAGTACCTGCTCAACATCGTCAAGTGTGGGTACCATCTCTCCGAAGTCAAAGTGGAAGGAATTTGTCTCCGGATCCCACCTTTCAACAAACGCAGAAACTCTATGGGAATTGCATATGTACTATGTAATCAATGTCAATGGGAGCAATCCTGAATTTTTAATCTTTTCCTTCATTCTTTCGTTCGTTAACTCCCACTTGTTTAGGTAACTAGGATGGTAGTGCAATCTAAGCGATGATCGTTCTTGTCCTTGCCAAATTGCAGCAGCCATGTGCGTGTCAAAACTGACCAATAAACACATATCCTTCGGTCCACCCAGAGGCTGAGTGTCAGCTGCATCCTCTGCATCCTCCTGCTCCTCAACCTCTTCCTGAGTCAAAGATTCAACCTCTGTCCTAGGCTCCTCAACCTCTGGCTCCGCACGGAATCTACCTCCTTGACCTTGTCGTGCCGAGTCAAAAATAAATATTTAATAACTAGGAATTAACTTCTATTCTGGAAAATAGCGGTTAAGTCCGCGTGTCGATCCCCGGGGACAAATTGGTTGAGTTGCGTTAACTCCAATTAATTTCCAATTTAATTCGGTAAAAATTTGTTTGATTGGGTGTGAAATTGTTAAACTAAAAGGCACAAGGATTAAAAGTGATTTAAATTGATTGAGAGGGGATCTAGGGTTTAGAATCCACTCCACCCTCATAACCACGGCTTCTACATAAGTTAGGTTAAATAATCGAATCACTAGGGACTGCTTGTCTGGACAAAGGATATGATGGTCCGGACATAGGGGTCAGAAACTTGACCGTTGGCTCATATTCGCTCCTCATCGCATCCTTAGCATTTTTAAACCACTACAAAGCATGGTTTCCAAGTCTTTGAGCATCTGGAGCCTGTAACACCAAGAACCAACAATAGCTAATCAAATAACAACCTATTTGGCCTAACAAAGTGCGAATTAGATAGATTAAACGGGTGTCTTTTAGCACCTATCACTCCTCCTTGAGGAGGTCCATCTCGGCATCGACCTCGGTCTCTAAGCAGTGGATGAGCCATAACCTATATAAAATCACAAAATATATGTTAAAATCACACACACACACACATATATATATATATATATATATAAATATATATAATCTGATGACATGTGATTTAGTATTATGCACAAGTACAAAATTCAACATTAGGGTGTTGAATAAAAAAGCTTCAATCAACATGTTCATGTTGAAATAATCTCAATATATTAACAAACAAATGTTGAAGACTGCAAACATGTTCTCTGGTTCATGGGCCTTCGACATTCTCAGTCTGAAAATAGATTTAGTATTCGACATGTAGTTGTTGAAATATGTAAATTTCACAAATTTATCTTTGGTTCATATGTGATTTTCACAAATTTCGACATTAAGAAGCTAGAATATATATATATATATATATATACATACATGCTGTTGTTGAAAAGAGAAAAATGCAACCATAATTATTAACTTCGACATTACAATGTTGAGTATAGCTATAAATTTCAACAGGATGATGTTGAGCATAGAATATGTATAATTTTCCCACAAATTCACAAGTACTTGGTTCAAAATTAATAAGCTGAATAGAGGAATAAACTACAACATAAGGATGTTGAAAATAGACTAAAATTTGGGCAGGATGATGTTGAACATAGACAATCTCCAATTTTCTCACAAATTTCACAATAACTTGGTTTGACATTAATAAGATGAATATAGGTATAAATTTCGACATGGGGATGTTGAAAATAGCCAATACAAACCAAGCGAATTCAACCTTGAAGTGTAAATCGACATGTGGTTGTCGAAATTTGGAGTGTATTTCAACATTCAAAGTACAAAAACATGAACAAGTTGGTCGAAACCCGAACTCAATTTAACAGACAATGTATATGTTGAAACCCCAACCCAACAACACACATTGTTCAATTCAATAATGAAATCCTCAAATTAGTTCGCTATATACACATAAATACGAAATATATATGTGCATTCAAAGTCCTCATATTCAAAATCTAAAAAACACACCTATATACACATATACTCAAGAGAGACAGAGAGAGAGAGAGAGAGAGAGAGAGAGAGAGTAGTGGACGAGGGAGAGAGAGACGAGAGGAGACACTTACCGGATTGTTTCTACGGTGGAGGATCGATGGTGGCTATGACAGATGCAGAAGGTGGAGAGAGAGAGAGACGAGATAAGAGAGAGAGGACCGATCGGTGTATTGGGGGGAGAAGTTAGGTTAGATAGATTTAGGGCTTTTTTATGGTTAAAGACATTTTGGGTAGTTCAGGTGTATTTTTTTGGTTGTATCAAGTAAATTGGTTTGAGATTTTTTTGGGTGTGATTTACAAGAAGAAAACAAATTATATAAAAAATAATAATATGAGATTGTTAATAGAATCACCTTTCATGCTATTTTTTCCCCCTTTTGATATCTCTCTCAGGAGTGGCCGGACTCATGAACCAAACGTCCACGTTTTCCACGACGCCTGTTTATTCTTCAATTCTCACTCGTCCGCCATGTACAATCTCGCTGCAAATCCTGACAAGCCCAAGTTCGTTCTCTCTCTCTCTGATCCACATAGTGGTGGTCAATGAACTTTGTTGTCATTTGTCTAGAAAAGTATGTTGATTCGGAAAAATTTGATTGGAACTTCAAGGAAGTGTTGGAAATCCCAATGATTACTTTCGGTAGAGTTCTTGATATGAATATTCATTATCTGTTCCAAATTGTTTGTTATTCAGCGGATTGTAAATTTCGCAGTTCCCTGCGTGCGTACCTAGTGTTTGATAAAATGTCATAGTTCGAAGGTTTATTGATGCGCTATAGCTAGACGCATATTGTTTAATTTGAGTAGATTCTCTATCACACCACCCAAAAAAAAAAAAAATATCAGTTCGAGTTGAAATGTTTCTCTCTTCTGTCCCATTTGGGATTGTAGAACTGAGAGTTGACGATTTGACGAGTATAAGCATTAGAGATTCAGAATTACAACTTGGAATTTCTGCTGAAATTTCATATTTTTCTTTGTTACGAGGGAAGGTCATGGGAATGTAAAGCGGATTGTAATTTTTGCTCTTTTAAAATTAAAATTGGAGATTTTCAGCTGCAACATTTTTCTGTTCATCACTGTCCCTCTGTTGTAGGATCTGGGGTGTGTGGGAAACTCTAACCTTTTGTTCTGTATAGTGAGCATACCTTTGCTTGCCATCCTAAACTATAACCTTTGTTCTGTATGGCTGCCATCCTAAATTTGGCAGCCATGTTTATTCAGCACTTATCTGTAACAGTTTTCCAGAACATTTTGTTCTTGATTTCATGGATACTGTCTCTTATTTGAAGTTGTTATGTTTATCGCACTCATTTTTCTTTTAGTTTAGGTGAGGAACATGTTGATTCGTTGAACAAACGTCATCTGTGCAACTGTTGCTGGTGTGGAATGTTATTGGAGGCAGGAAAATTGAGATTATGTGGGAAACTGTAGTTATTATTAGTTTATAGATTTAGGTGTTCCATATTTGCCATCGCCAAATACAAAAAAACATGTTTATCCCCTGTTTCTTAATGAGTATGGATGGTTTAGTTGGGCTGCGGTGAGCACAACCCTGAGCTCACAACAACGACCTGAACTGTTTTTCTTGCAGGGCCACCAATTTGATCACCACAAATAGAGACACATAATTGGTTAACATTTGTTTCATAAAAATGATGATAAGTAACAGTTTTTATGAATAATGGTCCATTTCTATGGAGACAATTATTATCTGATATTATTGCTGCCGTTGCCCTATCAACTTGATTTTTGCATGGATGATGTGCGGTGAGCTTTAGAAGATGGACACTTTGATCAGTGAGGTGTACCCACGTTGGTCCACAAGTACCCTATTGGACTGCTGAACCCATTTTCGGTCTAGAGAGAAGCCTGGTCCAAAATGAAAGGAACTGTTTGGCCCATAAAAAAAAAATATAAGGTACATGTCCGGTAAAGAAAAAAGAACACAGCTGTAGAATTGTGAGAATACCAAAATGATTTTATCCCAATACACATGTACCTAATTAGGCTCTATGCGGTATCTTAGCTATATACTTTCTTCAATAAGCCTCCAAGGTCTAAGCTTTGAATCTTTAGCACTCACAAAACAATTTTCACTCTTGCTTGTGTGGCAGTCTTCATCTCTTTGTTTTCCTAATTCATATTTGTACTTCTCAGTTAGAAATTGAAGTTTAAAATAGAAAATATCAAAACAAAGCATCACATAAAACTGAAGACTTATAAGACCAGCATTGGACCATAAAAATGTGAGGTCCATTATGCAGTGCTCTCTCTCATACCTTTTTTCTTGAAGTGCAATCTCTCGCATACCCTTGACATCTGTAAAGAACCACAATAGTAATATCGATCATTGTAATTTCAGAAAACTTTTTGATCATGTTTTCTTAAACATGTAGCCGCTTTCTGAAGCACTTTCGCAAGCATCTCCAAGCCGATACTCTATATTGAAGGACTTGTATTAAAGCATCTCCAATGTGATCCTTTGCTATGGGTTGGGTATCCTCTCGAACTCTCCCTCTATTACGTATTTTTTTAAAGTTTTTTTTTTCTTTTAAAGATTTTTATTTCAGTAAAGTTTTGTTTTTGGGTGGTTCATTAAGGCCTGAATGAACTTTGAATGGAAGAGATTCGCCATTGCAGATTTGACTTCTCAAAATGAAGACTTAGAAATTTGTTTTGAGTTATTTTTAACTGTCACATTTATCTGATTTTACATATCAAGGTTATTTCTTTGTCATGGTTATAAGAGTAATTTTTCAAAATGTGTTTAGGAACAGTGCAACTTGTTCAAGTAGCTGATGGCTAACCAATACTACCTTTATATAGTTCTGAACTGTTCACCCTCAGTGTGCTGAGTTGTTGTTCTTGGAGTCACAATGTTGCTATACAAATATATATTTTATGGTACCAATGTACCCGTTTCCTTGATTCATTCCTTTTTTCTCTTTCTGTAAACGTTTGTCAAGGTTGGTGGTAGGCTGAAAAGAAATTTGAAGAAAAGTGATGTGCCATTGGAGGGTTGACTTCTCAAGAAGAGTAAGAATCTTATTTTTATTTTTACTTTCAACATTTCATTCCGCATTAACATGTTAATTCTTCACGATGGTGAGAGGATTATTTTTTCGCCTCTAAATGCTGCTAATAAAATGAGAGTTCTGAACATTGCAACATTTTTCATTCGCTAGAAAGAAAAATATTGTTGCTAAAATATTTTATGCTTGTGTTGCCAAAGTTGAACGAGTACAAACCCTTGCATCTTTGTAAACTCTTCCGGGTCGACAAAAATAGCCCTTGCTTGGGGCACAGTGGATATCTTGTGAGCACACACACAATCCCTCTAGAGCACACGCCTCCTTCGAAATGGCAACCTCATCTCTCAATCCGAGGACTTTTTCAGTCCAGTCGCTGGAGAATAGCCCTAGTGGGTCATATATCTCTTTTACCTTCAAAAACTCTTCTGCGTTTCCGTACTTCTTGATTACTCCCTCAAATGCAACATTCCGATTCTTGCCCCAGTGGGGCAGTCCTCCATACTTGAACACTCCGATCTGCTCTACTTCCTCCAGTATGTCTTCGTAAAGCCTAGGGCTCATGGGGTCTTTGCTTCGGTAATAAGTGAAATCGAAGTCCACAGCATCTTCTTGTTTGCCCAAATAAGCACTTGAAGCTTTAACGTAGCGTATGAGGATGCCATTATAGAGGTCTAGACCACACAAAGCTTTAGGCACCAGCTCAACTAGCTTCTGCACGTCCTGAATGAAGCTTTTGACTTTGGACATGCTGACGCTGAATGCAGTTTGGTGATAGAAGAGTCCCTTTACCCGAGGGTCCCATGGGCAGGCTGTGATTAGTTCATCCTTTAGGCTATCAATGCAAGTCCCTGAGGCTTGGAGTCGGTTGTGATACCCAATGATGGGGTATCCCGTAAAGAGAGTACCTGATAGTGGAGAATGAATCAGTTTTGGAGTTGAAAAGAATGACAGGCGTAAGGTGTTTTATAGCATCAGTTTGTTTCACCCCACCCTAAGCGGTCAATGTACACTCATGGTTAACGACAAACACATCTAGAAGTTTTTGTTGTTAAGGATGGTGTAGTAATTAGTATTGATGAAAAATTGGAAAATATCCGTCAATTGTTATTAGGATAAGTCAAAACCATGCAGATGGAAGCTAATTTCTTATTTTGAGTTCAAATTCTTGTGGGGAATATGATGTAATGGAACAATACTATCCCGTAGGGTTTGGGTTTATTAAGGGACTGAAAAGAAAATGCAAGGTACAATAGTATGTGTTTCTTATCTTTTTCCTTGTCTGGTTCTCAGGTTCAGGCATTTTTTGTTATCAGCAAAAAAAGAAGGCATTTTTAGTTTTATTTCCTCTTTTTCCTTTTGCCCTACTAAATCCAAGATCTAAATATAGCAACATGTGTTCTATGAATCTATCCAGCATGCATCGTTGGAGCACCCACTGCCCCATGGGTTAATATAAGTTTAGGATTTTTAAAAATTCAACTTGTAGTGTCTTTGGCTTTTCAGTTCCGGATGCCATCTATTTTCCTCTGCTTGACATAGTTTTTTGACACACCAGTTTGAAATGAATTACCATCATTTGTCAGGCCATTGGCACCAATAGTGAGAGCCAAGGTTGTAAGTTTTCCGTCGGTGCACTTCCCATCAGCATCTCCTCTCATTTCTTGCTTTTCCTCTGTTCAACAACCAACATGAACCATCAACACCATCCAACACTACATTTCTCTTATTTAGAGCAACCATAAGCTAACCTGTGGTCCTTAAGATTGCTAGTACTGTAGAAAGCGTGGAGCGGAATCCAATGAAGTTATTAAGACCATTGCCTGAGACATTGGAGGAGACTTCGGTCATCAACCGGTACTCCACCTTTCCCTGACTTGGATACCATGTCATGTCTGCAAACTCGTGTTGGTAGCCAAATCTTGCCACTTGGTCTCCCAAGTCCACATCATGCTTCATTGAGTATGTGATAGATCTCTTAAAGAGTGGTTGCAGTTTCAGGGTCACCTGTAACATTATTGCTTAGGTTCGGCTGCTATATTGACATATTGTACAACCTACACACAAGACTCCAAGGCACAACATGAATGTTTCCTTAGTCCTCTCTCTGTGTTAAAGTGTGTCAGTCATATTAATAGGCTAATTAAACTGTTTGGGAACATGCAAATTTTTTTTGCCAGCAGTACTTGGATGATCATAGTTTAAAAACCACGGGAGTTGTGGATAATAATTAAGGAATGCAAAAGGAAATCAGTTTCAGTGGAGCAAGTTCCAAGGATTATTCACTATTCAGTTGAGTGCCTTAGAATGGTCCGGCCACATTCACAAATTTACTGGATCACTTATTTAACTCATTAATGATGTTTCTCAGAGTCCAAATCATGAGATACTTTAGCCTGTTGTTCGTTACTTAATATAATTATGTCTTTTGGAACACAACTGCCATGATGATGTGTTTGACAGACATTTACGGATGGTACTTATTGGGTACAGTATAACCTTTTTTGATGAATTGAGCACGAAAGTATGCTATCGCATGAATACTTAGAAATGTCGGAGGAGATCAATTTTAGTGGAAGTAAGAGGTCGGATTATTCACATTTCATTTGAGTGGCGTAGATTGGTCTGGCCACATTCACGTTGGAACTCTTTCAGTTATTTAAGAGGGTTGCTATATACGACTCGAAATCTTGAAATCCTTTTACCTATTGCTCCTAACCTAATGTGATTGCGTCTTACGAAGAATACGATAAAGTTACCTTTATTATATGTGGTTTCGTCCCAAAAGATACGATGATAGATTGTGTTCATTGATGTTGATATGGATATTCCTTATTTGGCTAAATAAAATGTCTCTCTCTGTTTTTTGTTTTCTTTAAATGTTTTTTTAGTGTGGAAGAACGATTTCGTGTATGATTTTCTTTAACAACAAAGACCTATAATTAAGTAATGGAACCATACCTGTGAGATGACACCAAGGACTCCCAGGGATACCCTAGCTGCATTCAGGTCAGGGTCACCGCTAACAGCAGTCCGTACCTTACCATAGCCTTCCTCGGGTCCAGCAGGAGTGACGATCCGAATTTGAGTCACGTAGTCATGAACAGAACTCCCCTCACCCCACAAGGTGCTCCCATGTGCACCAGTTCCCAACATGCCACCAACGGTCAAGCCCCACCAATACGGTGTATAGGGCAGAGCCAACCCTGCCTTTGCTGCCTCGTTGATCACTTGTCTCAATGTCACTCCACTCTCAAGACTCATCGTCATTCGCACTCGATCAATCTTCAAGGTACGGTTGAGAAACTTGGTGCTTATAAGAAGCCCCTCGTCGCCATCTGGACAGACCAGCTTTGGGATGCTGTGAGAGAAACGAGTCACTACTTTCATTTTCCTTTTTTCCATTGTCGCTGTTGCTACTACTGAGATGAGCTCTTCTTCTGTTGTGGGGTAAGCAACCTCGGCTGCCCGGCACATACTTCTGTCAGGGAAGGCCCCATAGGAGTTTGTGATTGTGCAGCTTCTGTTTTTAAATGAGCACTTGATGGGATCTTCCGGAGCACTAGAATTCACTGTAGAGAAGACCATGATGGTGAGTTTCACCAACAAAAATAGCTTAAACATGGTGTTTTTGGAATTCTGGTGCAGTATATGGTTTCTGAGAAAAACGTGGAGTTTGTGGTGGTTCGGAAATTTTGCAGTGCCCCTTCTTGTTATTGGTAAAAAGATGTGTAGATAATTATATGGGTCTTGAAACTTGGATAGATTTATAGTTGAGGTGAAGTGGTGGACTCACGACCAGATTATGGTGCTTTGGTGTCTAGCTTTTGGGATTTTCATATTCTGTTGTGGAGTATTGGACAAATCATAATTGGCCTGGTTTCTATTATGGGGATTTTTACTCCCACTCACAACAGAAGCACATCTGAAAAACAGTAAACACACGAAAAAAATAGAGCACAAAAATTTACGTAGTTCCATACCAAATTGTCTCTATACACTGGAAGATTTAAATTGAGTTTCAAAAAATTCATCCCCATACTCTCTCTCTCTCTCTCTCTCTCTCTCATGCTTCCTAATGTGCTTCATACATGTGGTTTTACCCCGCTGAATTCTGTATGTCTTCCACAGACCCTGACGGCCAAAGTATACACAGAAAGAATGTTGGATTAAAAAGGGAAGACCTAATTATTTGGCCGCTTTACAATTGTATTAAAAATCTGCATGGAAATTACAAATCTCCACCTTGTGATATGCGGCATCCTTGTTTAGTCCATATGTGCAGTTAGTTTCTACTGTATAAGACATGCAACAATTTATTGATAACAGCAGTCATGCACCCATCCATGGGTTTGATTGATTTCTCCTAGACTGAAAACTTTGGCATCTTTGAACAAGCACCTTGTATGCAGAACACAAAGTCCACTAAACCAACCACAAAATCATACACAGGGAAGGGTGAAATCATACAAATACCTTCGTTACGTGCACAACATACATATTTGATTTTTTATTTTTTCGAGCGTGAGGCAACTATGAGGGTGTTTGGCCGACGCCTTTTCCCCTTTTCAGCTTCTCGTTTTCTAATTGTGGGTGTTTGGGCAAACCAACCCATAATCTATTAGCTGAAAACTCACTCCCCAAATTTCACAATCCAAGCCAGAATTCAAAAAGAGCGTTGGAGGAGCTTTTCTGTTTCTGATTCTCATTCTGATTTTCCCCTCTAGTATTAGATTACCATATTACCCCCTTGTTTACGTCTATCCTCTGGTAATTCCTTCATTTTCCACCACAACAACGAGACAGAAAGAGAGGGGAGAAGTAGAAGACGACTTCTTACTCAAAATCAACAGATTTCTTCCTTAAGAGGTTTTGAACAGTGAACGCACATCTCGAAATGCACAGAATTTTGATTGAAAAAAACTCAAGAAATCTGTCTAATTTAGGTTTTTACCTTACCAATTTGAATTTTCTTGTGGATTCGCTCGAAGCACATCTCGATGTTGGATCTTTAGTGGGATTTCCCATGATTTGAAGGGGTTTATTGCATAGAGATATAACTGATTTCTCTAGTAGAGAAAGTAGGTCTGAGAAAAAAAAATAGAAAGCAGATTGAGAGAGAGAGAGAGAGAGAGAGAAATATTTCCTTGAATTTAAAAAACTTACTAAAAACAATATTCACATACAATTTTAATACCATAATAAATAAATAAGGGTAAAATGGTAAACAACTAATCCATAACTCATTTTTTTCATTATTCTCCCAAACAGTACTCTTGTTACAAAATATATTTTGCACATTTCTTCCAAACACTCCTCCTAGATTCAAAACACATTCTGATCATAATCCAAAAAGCTAACAAACCAAAAATTTAAAAATGAAAAGTTGAGAAGTAGGCTCCCAAACGGTCCCGATATAGGTTAGTGAGTTACGGTGAGTTGCCTACATTTTTTGGGTATTGTATACATTCTGCTTTCTTTTTTGTTTTTGGTTTGGTGGTTATTATCATGACACAACAATGTCAATTCGAATTCTCTTCCATGTAGAATACTTTAGTTTGGGTGCTTGATTTTCCCATTTCCCCATTCTTGTTTTCGGCTTCTAGTTGTTTGGGCGCTTGAAAGAACTCATTCTCTAAAATGAGTTCTTCAATTTTCACTTTATGGACCAAAAGCCAGAATCCGCTCCTGACCTCCTTTGATTTCTCATTCTCATTTTTTATTTCCCCTCAATTTTTCTCTCCCATCCCTACCCCTTTTGTTTACATTATTTATGGGTTCATTTTTTCCACCACACACCGAACATCGGAGCTACTTCGGAAATTTGTTTAGATCTAGACGATGAGGAACTGAAAGACGAACTGGGTTCTTATGGGAAAAAATTTCAGATCTAGATGATAAGGAACTGAAAGTCTCTTCTTTCTTGCACAGATAAAGGTCTGGATTTTTTTTTGTTGATTTGAATTTGAGATTTTGAGTTTTCAATTTGAGGCTTTGGAGAAGATGACACTGTAGCAAATTACTAAAGTGTGTGTGTGTGTGAGAGAGAGAGAGAGAGAGAGAGATCAAGAGAATATCAGATCGGGGGAGAGAGTGAGAAACATGAGACCACTGTTTATTTTTTAAAAGGACCACTGTTTAAAAGTCAAAAAGCTAAAAAGTTAAAAATGAAAAGCTAAAAAGGAGGCTCTCAAACACCCCTTAGCAAAGAACCTGTCAAGTTTGTATACAAAGAGAGTTTTTCCTTCACACTTTTTGACCACATTAACAATAAATTGAATCGGTAAGGGATTTGTCCAACCACTCACTCCTTAACGTGGATTTGGTCAATGATCTTTGTGGTATGTGTAGGGCTGTAAACGAGCCGAATCGAGTTGAATCCTATGAGGATCAGGATCAGTTCGTTAAGGTATGAGTTCGGCTCAGGTTCGATTCAAGCCTAGACAAGTGAGCTTGAGTTCGGCTCGTGAAAAAATTTCAAAGCTCGGGCTCGGCTCGGTAGAGCTTATTAAATTCAAACGAGCCGAACTGAGGCTCGAGTCCAACTCAGTAGGGCTCCTTAGCAATTTAGAACACAAAGTGAAAGGGGAGAGGGATGCTTCAAAACGATGTTATATCTAGATCTACCACAATAATCAAGAAATGAAACAAAAATAAACAAATTTATCACAATAATCAAGAAATTAAAAGAAAAACAACACAAGAAAAAAATATTGAGAACTAAATAAAGTACTCTAGTTAGGGATAAAACACATTTATTCATAGTAGAGTACTCTAGTTAGGGATAAAAGAACAACAAATTACTTAGGAGTTTCTCAATTATAAAATATTTACATGTAGACTCTTAAAATATTATTAATTACATTTTGACCCCGGGTTCACGAGCCTAACCGAGCCAAATTCACTTAGGTTAAGGTTCGGCTCATTTATGAAACGAGCCTAATATTGAGGTTCAAGTTTAGTTTATTTAGTAGACAAATCGAACTCGAACGAGCTCTTACTGAACTGAGCCTCGAATAGTTCACGAACAGCCTAGCTCATTTACTCCAATTTTTTTTAACTTATTTCAAATACAGTTATTTGTTGGAAAAGTGCACTAATAAGTCAAAATTCCTGTATTTCCTGTTCGGTTTCTTTCAGGGACTGCTATGTATACTACGCATCTAATGAAGTGGTAAGCCATTTGTCGTTATGGAGAAAAACTTGAGTGCAAATAGGTAACATGAGATGCCTTTTAGTATCCACAACTCTCAACGGTAAGAGTTTATTTAAAAGTCAAATTGTCCAAAAGTGTTTAAGACAGTCGAGATGCGATCTGGGTACTGTCGCATGGTACCTAGCTGGCGCCAAGTTTTTCTCGTCATTATGAGACACAGATGGTGCAAATCCGAAGGTGTTGGATTCTGGAAAGAGATAGTGAAGAATTAATAGTGCGTCACGTGTAAGAGTATAGTACATGACATTTTACCGGTGGGATCCGTTCTCCTAGCTAATGGGTTTAGTAGTGACATTAATAATTACTCTCACTTGATTGTGCTTCATGAAGCTGTGTTGGTTTCCTATTCGTCTGCACTGCAATCTCTTCTCTCCACTTTGTTACATCTCTTATACGTGTTGGTACGTATTTCTAAAATTACGAGTCCCAGTGGGAAAACGACATTATTCTCAGTGGCCAAGCCACATGGTGGAGATGGGGTAGGTAACCCCCACCCACATTTGCAGACCAATTTTTTTTTCTAACCTAGCTAATGCAATATGACTAGACACCTAATGATGCTCGAACAACTTTATATCTTACACAAACAAATTTTACATCGCATTTTAAATAATAAATAGTTCGCATTTTGCGGAGTTGACCTCTCGAAATAATGGCCTATAAATGACCGACAACCTAAAACTCTACTCATTTTTCCAACGGCTAGTTTGGGAGAAAGATAGAGACCTTCGCCAGAGTAACTGCCGAAGATTCACTGAATCTTTGTCGAAGCAACCCAAACCCTTTTTGATTAATTGCTGGAACTTCGCCGGAGCTTCACTGGAGCAACTTTTGCTTTTTCCATTTGTCGCCGGAGCTACTGAGCTTCGGTAGAGTGATTCTCTTCTCTTATTTACATGTATGCTATTAGATATTTTAAAAATAATAAAGTTGAGTCAAATTTAGGATTTTCCATTGGAGATGCTCCTATCCAAATTGAGTTCTAACTCAAAATTTGGGACGAAAAAGCGTTAGGGCTGGAGATGTTGTTACAAGCCATAAATAGAGAAAATAGATCAATCCCTGAGAATCCATGTGGAAGACCATGAAAGAGTTCGGTGGCACATACGGGGACGCACACAAGAGGATAAGTAAAGCATTAAAGTTATGGTAGACTTTATCACTTTTTTGATCATACGATATACCTTAGCGGGTTTAGTGAGGAAGTTAGTTATTGGGTTAAACAATCAAAGGGAGTTCTATGTCTATCTATAGACTCGAACCCCAAACCCCTTCCTTGATAGACAAGGGGGTACAACCATATGGGCTATAAGCCACATCTAGGCTTTAACACTTTGTTTTGGTTTTTATTTTCAGCATTTCGTGTTGATGACAGATGTAGATGTTAATTCTTTTGTGATGGTAACAAATGCCAATAAAAAAAGGAATTGATAATAGCACTCCAAAAATTGATGCAGGCTCCAAGTTACAAGGATTTTCCAAAACCACCCTTTTGCAAGTTCCAATTTTACTTTAGGCGCTCCTAAAATTTTTTACTCTTCTCCTCTGCCTCCTCTATTAATGAAAGAAGAAAAAATGGACGTCCACCCAAACCGTAACCTGTAACAACAACTCTAATGTGAATTGGGTGCTATAGATTGAGGATTCAAGCTCGGAAGGTAGTTTTTACTTCTTTTCTTATGATTTTGTCGGGATTAAGTTATGATTGGGTGGGTTTTGTGTATTTTAAGAAAAATGTGGTTCAACTAAATTTTTTTGCCATCATCGCTTCACAAATCCAGATGAGAGGGGAACTAAACAGGGGAAAAAACATCGATGCGCTTCAATAAATCACCACCACTACCACTACAGGCGTAAATGTTGAAAATTTTCGGATTTGAAAGCTGGTTCAAGCTCGTGATTATTATTATTATTTTTTTGAGTAGATTCTTCGCATGAAAACTTACCTTGGTATTCTGATATAAGGTTTCCTTGTTCTAGCTGTAATTTTTTTTAAATTTTCCATGTTCTAGCTGTTAATTTTGTTATGTATATTTTTGAAGTTTTTCTAACCCTACTCTCTCTAACCTAACTTCTCTCGTAAGCCCATTTTTTCAACCGCCTCTCAGCCAGCTGCCGCTTCTTAGGGGGAGGTGGGGTGCCTCACGCCAATCTCTTGAACACTGACTCCTCTCTTCGATTTTCTAAGCATTTTGATTAATCTCCTTCCCCAATCCATCCAGCCGCGGCACCGATCGTTGATTTTTCCTGCTCCAATCTAACATGCAAAAGCTTTGGGCACCAGCTCAACTAGAGTCTGCACGTCTTGAATGAAGCTTTTGACTTTGGACATACTAATGCTGAATGCAGTTTGGTGAAAGAAGTGTCCCTTAACTCTAGGGTCCCATGGGCAGACTTCAATTAGTTCATCATTAAGGCTATCAAGGCAAGTTCCTGAGGCTTCGAGACGGTTGTGATGGGTAACTCGTAAAGACAATACCTGATAAGTTAGGAATGAATCAATTTTGGAGTTGAAAAGAATGACTAGTATTTTCTAACATTAGTTTTATTCACATCACCCAAGGCGGGCTAAATACATCTTCTTAGCAACAAGAGCAATGCACAAATGAGGGGTTGATGCAGTGCTGAAATTCGGACTTGGTTGGACAAGGCCTAGCTTCAAGTCTCCATGGCTCCTTATTGGGGCTAAATAAACTCCTAATACAATCACGTGGTGGGACTTTGGTTTAGGACCCGATATGGGTGTGGTGGAGTCTTTATAGATAATGTTATGGTTTGGTAGGGCAATACTTCACAGTAGAGGTGATAGGGTACCTTACCTACGCTTTCATTTGTTGAACTAAAAAACAAGAAGAGCAATGTTGTGGTGACCAGGCCATGTGATATGTCACCATTGCATTGATCAAATGTACTTCATTAATTACATGACAAATGAGGAACACTCTACCAATATATTGGTGACATATCGCATGGTATTCAAAATGTATAACGACAAATAGGTCTAGAAATTTTCAGTTGTGTTGGATGGTGTGCTTTAGGTACTTATGATTTGGAAACAGACGCGTAGTTATTTTAATGTTTTCAATATTGTTTCCAAATTAAGTCTTAACAGGGAGCATAGCGGCAAACATGCTTCACATATTGTTAGAACACAAGTCAAATACATGCAGATGAACACTATCAAAAGCTCATTTGGAGGTCGAATTCTTTTGGGGAAAACAATGTAATGGAACCAAACTTCCCCTTAGGTTTGGGTTTTAAGGCACCGCGAAAAGAAAATGGAAGATAAGAAAATATGGATTTCCAGTAAGGTCTTTTTACTTGTTTGGTTATCATGTTGAAAATGAACAGGACTAAGGAATTTCCAGTTCTTTTTCCTCCTTTTCCTTTTCCCTACAAAATCCAAGATCTAAATATAGCAAGGGGTATTGCATCCGCCATGCTAATGGAATGGAGCACCGCGATTTAAATGTAATTATCAGTTCCAGATGCTTTCTATTTTTCTATGCTTCACATAAATTGACATAGGTTTGAAATGAATTACCATCATTTGTCAGCCCATAGGCACTGATAATGTGAGCCGAGGTAATAAGTTTTCCATTGGTGCACTTCCCATCAGCATCTCCCGTCATTTCTTCATTTTCCTCTGTTCATCAACCAACATGAGTTATCAACATTATCCAACACTAACATATCTGTTATTTTGAGCTACAATAAGCTAACCTGTAGTTCTTACGGTTTCCAGTTCGGTTGAAAGAGTGGAGCGGAATCCAGTGAAGTCATTTAGACCATTGCCTAAGACAGTGGAAGAGACTCGGTCGTCAATCCGGTACACTACCTTTCCCTGACTTGGATGCCATGTCATGTCTGCAAACTCGTGTTGGTATCCGAATCTTATCACTTGATCTCCCAAGTCCACATCATTCTTAACTGAGAATGTGATAGATCGCTTAAAGAGTGGTTGCAGTCTTAGAGTAACCTGTAACATTAGTAGTAGTGCTTCGGCTCAGCAGTAATATTGTAAAACACACAAAATTGCACAACGAAATTTACTCAGTCATTTAACCTAAGGTTCCGTTTGTAGGAGTCGAAATCTTGAAATCCTTTCACCTATTGCCTTCAACTTAATTCAACTGCACCTTTTGAAAAAAGGGTTGGAGCCTTTAAGGGGGCGAAGTGGCATAGGCCGCCCCTAGGTCCCAACCTCCAACGAAAAAATTCATTGTTTTGCTTCACAATCTCCCACTAATTTTAGTGAGGATTCCTCAATCAATTTGATCCCTATGCAAGTATGCATCCCCTTCCCTTCTTTGATTGGGACATCAAAGGTCCGTACTCTTACAATACAAGCCGTCTATGAAGCACCGACACCTCTCCCGGACCCCGTACCGGAGTGTCCGGACATGGGGAGACGGCAGGAAACGTGTCCTGACACGCCACGTGGTATGGGACATGGCTAGGTTACTTTTTTGGGTGGGGACACGGCAGGGGGGCAAATTGAATTTTTTTGAAACTTTATGGGGTAAATTTGAAATTAATCAAAACTTAAAGGTAAAAAGTGTAATTTGGTCAAACTATATATTATCCTTACCTCACCAGTCGACCAAATTAGTCGAATAAAATTTGTTGAGAACCCTAAATCGATCTACTGCTGAAATCAACCAAGAAAGATCTGCTACTGTTGAAATCGATTTGCTGTTGTCCAAATCCAGCTGCTGCGACTGCAAACCCAACTATTGCTAGTGCTACAGTGCTACTAGTGAACCACTGAACCCTAAATCAAGCTTTTGCTGGATTCACAATCGACCAACATTGGTCGATCAGGTATGTGATGTTTCTCTCCTCTCTCTCTCTCTTAATCTGGTCTCGTCTCTCTTCTCTTCTGCTACTACCCTATTGCCTTCTGTTATATTTTTTATTTTTTATTTTTTTTGAAACAATACGTATGTTTGTTTGTATGTATGGTTGCATAAAATCTGTCTCTGGCTCAACTTGTTTGTACGTATGTTTGTATAAAATTTGCAATATTTGAAGAAAACAGCTTAGTCCATGTAAGTCAATATATGTAAGGAATAAATCAAATGACAATGTTTTTATCAATTATTTTGAACAAATTATACTTCAATTAATAATGAGTGTATTATTATTTTTTTTGTGCCCATCAATAAAATGTCTTCCTCAATGGGTGTCAGTAGCATACCCACTGCCGGGGGTGAGGAAAAGGGGAAAGTACTTTGGAAATTTGTAACTAAATTGGACAATTTTCCCGGAAGAGGTGGGAATTATAAATGGAAGTGCAACTATTGTGGTTTAGAAAAAAATGGGTCTTACACAAGGGTGAAAGATCACTTGTTGAAAACGGTTGGTGAGGGGGTAGTGGGTTGTAAGAAGGTAACCAGTACCGATACTTTGAATTTTAAGAGATTGATGGAAGAGGAGAGAGAGAAATCTGAACAATCCCAGCCAAAGTCAATTCCATTGCCTCCTTCTAGTGCATCTCTTGCGAGTAGCTCAAATTTGAATTACACACTAGAAGGCTTGAGATAAAAAAGGAGGAGGGGAAACGTAACTCAACTTGATAATCCTGTCGTTAAATGCTTTAATGTTGGAGCCTGAGATCAATTACATAGTGAGATTGCTTGAATGTTTTACACCTACAGATTGCCTTTCAATTTGGCAATAAATCCTTACTATGTTAGCTCATATACTTATGCCGCGAATAATAGCATACCGGGTTATCTACCTCTGGAGTACAACTTGTTGAGAACGACATTGCTTCAAAAAGAAAGGGCAAATGTTAACGGTTGTTAGAGCCTATTAAAGGCACATGGAAGGAGAAGGGTGTGACAATTACAAGTGATGGTTGGAGAGATCCGCAACGAAGATCTTTAATTAACTTTATGGCAATCACCGGAGGTTTGCCTATGTTTCTTAAGGCCTATAATTGTGAGGGGAAACAAAGGATAAACATTTCATTGCTACATTGATGAAGAAGGTTGTTATTGAGGTTGGGGCTAAGAATGTTGTGCAAATCCTTACCGATAATGCTCCAAATTGTAAGGCGGCGGGACAAATCATTGAAACACAATATCCTCACATTTTTTTGGTTTCCTTGCGTGGTGCACACTCTAAATCTTGCTTTGAAAAACATTTATGCCGCAAAAAATGTGGAGAGTAACTCGGTTGTGTATGATGAGTGTGTTTGGATTAGCATTGTCGTTGCTGATGCATCGATCATCAAGAATCATATAATGAATCACTCAATGAGATTGGCAATCTTCAATGAGTTTGCTCCTTTGAAGTTACTTTTGACTGCGGACACTCGCTTTGCTTCATCCATTGTGATGCTTAAGAGTTTTAAGCTCATCAAGCAAGGTCTTCAATCGATGGTAATTAGCAGTCAATGGAATGCTTGTAGGGAGGAGATTGGTGCTTCATTTGTGAGGAAAACTTTGTTGAATGAGACATGGTGGGATAAGGTGGACTACATTCTATCATTTACATCTCCTATTTATGACATGGTTAGAGCATGTGACATGGACAAACCCACTCTCCATTTGGTTTATGACATGTGGGATACCATGATTGAGAAAGTCAGGTGTGCCATTGTGAAATTTGAAAAGATGATCCCTTGTGTGGATGATGACGGTCAATTTTATGATGTTGTTCATAAAATACTTGTGGATAGGTGGAACAAGACCAATACACCTCTTTATTGCTTGACACATGATCTAAATCCAAAGTAATTCATTTACCATTTGCACTAACTTGGTATTTGTACAATTCACTTCTTAATTACTTATTTACTTCGTAATTTAAGTATTATTGTGAAACATGGCTTCAAGAGGATCCAAAGCGACTTCCTCCACACCAAGATGAAGAGTTTACAAATGAGAGGAAGAAATGCTTCAAAAGGTACTTTGATGATACCTCAGAGTGTACTAAAGCCAATATGGCGTATGCCAAATTCTCAACCAAGGATGGGTCATTTGCCGACATTGATTCTATTGAAGATAGATGGAATATGGATCCTCATTCTTGGTGGGTTATTCATGGTGCATCCACTCAGACTTTTCAAATGATAGCCTTGAAAATTCTCATTCAACCTTCTTCTTCATCATGTTGTGAGAGAAATTGGAGTACATACTGCTTCATTCATTCATTGAAAAAGAATAGAATGACCCCCCAATAGGCCGAGGACTTGGTGTTTGTTCATAGCAACCTTCGGCTTTTATCAAGGAGAAGCCCACAATATTGTCAACGGCAAACAAAGATGTGGGATATTGCGGGAGACCAATTTTCACTTGATGAGGTTGGGATGCTTGAGGTTGCAAACCTCTCACTTGATGAACCCGAAATGGAGGCTGTAGTCTTTACGGATGATGGAGATGACATTGAAGAAGTGATGGAAGTTGGATCTAATTGAAGTTTGGGGATTAGTTGCTTAAGGGCAAATTCGGTTGTATTGTATTGAACTATGAGCGTTTGTCTTGTTTTGAATGTCTTGTTTTATGGGTGTTTGTTTGATGAATGTTTGTTTGATGTAAGAACTAAGAACTTATGCTTGATCTTTATGATGAATGCTTTGCTTGCTGTGGAACTTAATGGTTGAACTACTAAATGCTTAATGTAACCAACTGTTGGTTTAATGGTTTTTAACTTTTTATCCTTCGCTTTGCTTGCTATGTATTTATTTTGCAAAACTACAATTGCTGAAAATGATCAAGTTCTTTGGAGTTAGGTTACTAAACTTGAAGGTACACAAATAGGGGGGCTTACCAAGTTTAGGTGCCATTTTTGCGAACTTGAATTATGGGGTACATACGCTAGAGTGAAGGCACATTTACTCAAAATTCTAGGAAAAAGGATAAGACTGTGCCCAAGAGCAACTTTTGTAAGGACCGGTGTTTTTCATATTATTTTTTGGAAATAAAGTTGGGGAAATATGAGAAACTAATTAAAATGCTAAAGTGTTAGATTATTAAGTGTTGTGAGTGGGATTGGACCTATTTGCATTACAGAAGCCACATTTGGGCTTAGAGTGTAATTACATGATATATAAGTGTGTGTGTGTGTGGTGGGAGAGGAGAGAGAAAGTCATCTTCCCCCCCAAAGAAAAACAACCGTCCCTCTCTCTCTCTCTCTCTCTTCCATGGCTCTCAAAATCTCTCTCTTCACAAATCTAACCAAAACTCAAGCTCCAAAATTAGTCCATTCACAAAAGCTTCTCCAAATCTCGTGCTCTACGCGTTGGTATGCTCATTTCACTCCGGTGTTTGAATAACTTTTCTTGGATCTTGAAGGTTGAGTGTGGGTTTTGCTTCTTTGAGGTTTTTCAAGCTAAATCATTGAGGTAGGGGATAAATTTCTACTCCCTCTAGTTGTATTTTGTTGATTTGTTGCATATGTTGTTGGGTTGCTTACCAATTTCTAGCTAAACTTGTTTATCACCATCAAAATGGGTTTTTGATCTTGGAATCATCATGAAGATAGGTTTTGATCTTGTTCAATCTTTGATTGCTACTCTCTCAAGTGTTTGGGTATTGTTTTGACCCATATTTTGATGAATTTCTAGTTGTTTTTGCTTGGGTTGAAACTCCATTGAATCTGAAAATCTATCAAAAAATTCACGAAATGACCTGGTATCGATACCCCCGCGTCCGGGTATCAATACCAGCGGGTTCTGTTTCTTTTCTGTGCCTCTAGTATCAATACCCCAATTCTGAGTATCAATACCAGACAGCTTCGAACCCTTTTTTTTTTTGTTGAGACTTTCCCTTGACTCTTGGGACACCTTTAAATGTTTCATTCACTCAAAATATTACTTATTACCAACCACTTAGTTGATCGGATTGTTTGCTTGGCTATCCTTTGACCCCTGGTCGGGTAGTTTGATCATGTGCTTGTTTGGTCCCTAAACGCGTAATTCGCTTGTCTTAAGGATATTTTCCACCTTAGTAGCATTCTTGGAATCAAATGATAATGGAGATTACTTAGTGTCACTTATTTCTTGCTATCTATTGGATTTGGTGAGGTCTTGGTGCATTTAATAACATTTGGCGTACATTCGAGTTGAATTGGGATTTCAGGATACATGTAAATGGATAATGTGGCATTTGAGTTATATATGAGACTAAGTTGAACTTGTATATTGATAAGTGATGATATGAGTATAAGACAATTGATAACGGGACGGATAGGATATGCCGGAGTGACACGGGGCTTATATGACATGCCCGGAGAAATATCAAACGTTTAAGAGGAAAGTGATGTAAGTTGTTAATGATAAGAACACATGTGGCGAGTCGGGTGTGTGTGTTGGACACAAGTTGGATATGAGAGACAAGATGGAGGCGATCTAGTTGATTATGTGTTGCTTTCGAGCCCTTTTACTAGTCAAACTCTCTTAACTCTCGTTTTATGATTTTATTAGTTATAAATCATCCTATCGTTTTCTCTTAACTCCCCTTATATTTCTTTATGTATTATCCTTGTTCCTTCGTTTCATTTGTGATTAGCGTTGGTCGTACAAGGATACATTTAGTGCAACTGGACACATGAAATATGATTGGATGCTTTAGAAGTGCTTGATCGGGTGACATATATATGTTCTTTAGTAAGCATGCATTTGATCTTTGACTTGACTAGTATCAGTTAATGGATATGCTTGATGAAATTAAAGAGAGTGTTAGAATGTTTCCGAGTCAATGTACACATTAAAATAGTGGTTACCAGGAAGGAAATAGAACTTGGATGTTGAAATCGGGTTTAAGTTGAGTGAATGGAAACAATGGAAGAAAACATATATATATATATATATATATATATATATATATATATATATATATTTACAAGTTTTGTTGATGTGAAATTATGATTTTGTAAAGACGGCCTTTGTAAGGGTTGGTAGATACGAATGACTAGACCACTAGTAAACATATGGAAGATCAAGTTGGTGAATAGTGACATTGAGATTTATAATGAGGTTAGAAGGAAATTCTATAATCCGTTATCTAAATGGTATATCGTTGAGGAATGCTGAGTGATGCATGAAGTGTTATTGTTGGGTCACTATAATAAATTGATATGCTTGGTGGCTTGCTTGCTATTTGTCAATCGTATGATATGTTTCTTGTTCATTATATCTTGTTGTGCAAGTTTGTGTTGGAAACAAAAAGGGGATACCTACTGGGCGAAGTGTATGCTCACCCCTTTGCTGTTTCAGGTTTCTCTTGAAGTGCAAAATGGAGTGCATGGCATGCATGACATAGTCAAATCATGGCATGAAGAATAATTTGAAACATTGTAACCTTTTTTTCCTTGTAAAACAATGTAATTTTTAATGTAAAATCTGATGGGGCATTGGGTGTCGATGTTGAGATTATTACAAAAATGTAAGGAAGTGTTGTAAGGTGATTTCACATTACACTATGAGTTCTTTAATTTAGAAATTTCTTAAGAAAATGTTCATTTATTTATGTTAAAAATCAAGGGCGTGACAACTTCACAAGACATTATTGAAATGAAAAGGGTAACTTAACTTTAATATATATATATATATATATATATATATATATATATATATATATATATATATGTAAATATATAAATAAATATACACGTGGCGTGTCCCCTGCCGTGTCCCCGTATCCGTGTCCGTGCATGATAGCAAGCCGTACTTGCTTGAATATTGTTGAATATTTTAGAAGGCTAAAGTTTCCTTTATTGTGTTCACTTTCAAACCAACGTAGATGATGTTTGTTTCATTGATGTAGATTCACACATTCCTTATCTGTTAAACACAATCTTTCTTTTATTTGTCTTGAGAGTGAGAGAATGCTTTCACAAAATTTTCATTTGGTTAACAGGGTCACGATCAACCGATAGGCCTGACCGATTTCTTTTACAAATTACACACATTGAACACAAACCTAAAATCAATTGACCAAACAATACCTGTGAGATAACACCAAGGACTCCCGGGAGACTCTAGCTGCGTACAGGTCAGGATCACCATTCACAATGGTCCAAACCTTACTATATCCTTCCTCAGGTCCAACCGGAGTGACGATTTGAATTTGAATCCAATAGTCTTGAACGAAACTTCCTTCACCCAACAAGGTGCTACCATGTGCGCCAGTTCCCAGCATGCCACCAACGGTTAAGCCCCACCAATACGGTACATAGGGCAGAGCCAACCCCGCATTGGCTGCCTCATTGATCGATTGTCTCAATGTCACTCCGCTCTCCACACTTACCGTCATTCTCACCTCATCTATCTCTAACGTATTGTTGAGAAACATGGTGCTTATAAGAAGCCCCTCGTCGCCATCTGGACAAACCAGCTTTGGGATGCTGTGAGAGAAACGAGTCACTACTTTCATTTTCCTTTTTTCCATCGTTCCCATTGCTACTACTGAGATGAGCTCTTCTTCTGTTGTGGGGTAAGCAACCTCGGCTGCCCGGCACACACTTCGGTCAGTAAATGCTCCATAGGAGTTGTTGATGGTGCAGTTTCTGTTTTTAAATAAACAGGTGATGGGATCTTCGGGAGGACTGGAATTCACCATAGAGAACAATATGGTGGTAAATTTTAACAGAAATAGCTGAAGCATGGTGTTATGGGATTTTGAATGCAGCATATGGTTATTGAGAAACAATAGTGGAGCTTAAGGTTGATCGGAGATTTTGGAGTGGCTTGTAGTTATTGGTAATAAGATCTGTAGATATAATTGTTGTTGAGTGTTGGACAAATCTTATATTTATTATGGTTGTTCTATATGAACCAGCAAAATTTGAGGTCACTTGGTATCTAACCATGCATCTCGATCATCTAAAAATGTTTATATCTCGTCAGCCGTTATTTTAATCTTCCTCAACATGCAAACCACAACAACAACAATAACATGAAACGGTACAACTTCCAAACAATAACATTGCTGTTATTGTTGTTGTCAACATGCAAACCCATGTCAAATATTATAGGGATATGCTATGAAACGGTACAACTTCCAAGAATTTTGGACACAACTTATTTTATTTTATGACTAGAATTATGATTTTTTAGTGAACCGAAAAACGATCAGAACTCGGTTTCTTTGAGATTTTCTCTTTGATTAAATTTAGCTAAACCATAATACCATTTGCATGTGCATTTTCTTTAGTCTTGATGATATAATACAATTTGCCATACTGTCGCTTATGTCTCTCAAGACACAACACACACACACACACACACACACACACACACACACACACACACACATATATATATATATATAGTGGATTTTCTAGTCAACACTCCCGGATTTAAGGAAAAAATGGGATTTTTTTGTGTTGCAAATTTTTTATGGAAAATCCGATCCGTCCAATGTGTTCAGAAGGTGTTTTCAAGGGTCCATGCAAGAAATCTTAAAAAAAAAATACCGGGAAGGGCTTGATCCAAGCAGTTTTCGCAAAAACTGTATTTATATATTTTTTGCGAAAACTGCTTGGATCAAGCCCTTCCCGGTGTTTTTTTTTGAAAATTTTCTACCAGGGCCCTTGAAAACACCTTCTGAACACATTGGATGGATCGGATCGTCAAAAAAAATTTTGTATAAAAAGTCCGGACTAGAAGTTTACCCTATATATATACCACTTGCTTCTAATTCGTGATTCCGGATTGAAGCATTTGTGGTGTTTTTTTTTTGTTGCCAATTGTTTTGGAAAAATCTGATCAGTCCAATGTGTTTAGAAGGTGTTTTCCAAGGTCCATACAGGAAATCTTCAAAAAAAAAAAAACAGGAAGGGCTTGATCCAAGCAGTTTTTCGCAAAAACTGCATATTTTACAGTTTTGTGAAAATTGATTGGATGAAGCCCTTTCCGGTATTTTTTTTTTTTGAAGATTTCTCGCGCTTTTGATAAAATATTGACACTACCGATTTACCGTTGTGCAAATTTTATCAAAATTGTGTAAATTATGTAAAAAATTAAATTGCAGATGCATCGATTGTGCCGGCCTTTAGTATATATATCTATACCGTGTATATAAAAGGGAGAGTTGGCTCAATTAAGTGGCTTGCCACTTTTATCCAATTCTCCCAATTTTGCCCCTGCCAAGCATTTTCTCGATTTTGCCTTCGTCAATTATTGCTTGCTTTCCGTTGGTATTTTTTGGTCTGCTTCCTTTCGTATGCTTTTATATGGTATAGATAATTGTGTGAGGCTCATTTTAGGGTTTTATACAAATAATCCGAGCCGTCTAATAATTTGAAAATAATTAAATGGGTGGTCTTGTAAAAAATATCTGAATTAGATAATTGTAAACAATAGATCTAATCTTCAAATCTTTCATTCAGAATTTAGGATTTGAATACTAAATGAGTTTTGTAAAATAGTTAACCGACTATGTAGCTGGCATTCCTGTGATCTGAATCATAGATGTTACACGACTTACACCCAACGACCGACAAAAGCTCAATTCATATTCAAAGCCATGCCACCTAGTATGTATAGGGGAGGAGAGAGAGAGAGAGAGAGAGAGAGAGAGAGAGAGAGAGAGAGATTTACACAGACACACACACACGTATAGTCCGAATCCTATCAGGGATCCCAGATTTTGCTTCCATCCAGGATTTACTGAATTCTCAACTTTTTCTATCAAATTTTGACGATCTGAATTGTTTAATGTGTTTAAAACATGTTTTAAAGGCCCCCATGAGAAATCATTAAAAAAAAATGACGAGAGGAATCATAAAAAAAATGTATCAGGAAGGGCTTAATTCGATCAGGTTTTAGTTTATCGAAAATTGATTGGATCAAGCCCTTCTAAGTCTTTTTTGAATTTTTTTTTATGATTCCTCGCAAATACCCTTAAAAAGACGTTTTAAACACATTGAACGGTTTGAATCATCAAAAATCAATTACAAAATGGGAGTCCCGCATGGAAAGAAAATCTTGGAGTGGTGTGTGTACCAAACACAAGAAATTGTTTTCCAAAAGAAAAAGGCTTTTTTTAAAATATATTCCAACGGAAACAAATGGAGCGTTAATTGTATGTTTTTTTGCCTCCCTCTCTCACTCTCTCTTTCCTTCAAAGGCTTCAATACTCTCTCTTCCTTCAAATAAGTAGTATAATTTGAGACCCAATGCTGCATATCTTTTGTAAAGACCCGGATTTTAGCCCTATTTTTTTTTAATGAAATAGTTTTATTACTAAAATTTAGTATTTGTTAAATTTATTGTTATGATTTAGTGGTCCTAATCCCATTACACTATTCGGTTACCCTAACCAAAAATTCTAAACTGCAGTCCTAACTCTACTAAGCTCCCTCCTCTCTTATAAATCAACCCATCATTCCACCATCAAATTTGTTTAGCTATTTTTGGCTCCCACTTTCCCCAACCAATAAGAAACCAACACACCCCTCTAATACTTTCCCTTATCACCTAAACAAAAGGTTTCCACCAAACTTCCTTCTATACAAGGGATTAAGTCTTAAACTTAACCCTCTTTAAACTCTTTTCCTCCCTTAACATTTCGGAAAGAAGAAAGACAAAGACAGGAGAGAAAGAAAGAGATTATTGTAGAGAGAGAGAGATAGCTGGGTAGGAAAGAAAAAGAAGGAAGAAGAAGAAGTTCGGACCATTCGATGCAACCGAGGCCCCATCCAAATCACTCCGGTTTAGCTTAATCTTCGGAAGAAAGGTAGGTTACATCCTACTGAACCCATCGGTATATAATAAGTCGATTTTCATTGAGTAGAAACAAAACTCGGTCATTTCGATCATTGAGAAGTAGTGTTTATGTGTTTCTGGCCTTTCGAGCTACTGGGTCATGTCCAAACCACTTCAAATCCAACTTTTTCTATGACAGAAGTGTATTTCATGTTCCAACGAACATTTTGATATATTATTTGTTAATTTTCATCGTGTATAGACAAAACTTGGACGTTTCGATCGGGGGAGTATATGACTACCACCCCACTCGGTATAGTACACCGACTTGTAATCAAGTGAATAAATAGTTTGGAAAATTTTCAGAAAGCTAAACCAACTATCAACCTCTAGCCCCACGTTATTCTTATAAATTTATCTTGTGTTCAAAGAATTAGGCGAGCATTTGATAAAAACTATTGCTCCTTCAACCAGTTTTGAGCATTTTAGAATAGTCATATATTAAAAGTGTTAATTAGCGTTTGGATAAAATACTTTGTGGAGTAATTTATGAAAGTTTAGCTTATGTCATTACTCAGTTATTTCTAATCATGTTGTATTATTATTTTGCACTCGAGTTCTTAACGTATGTTTTAGATTATCTTTTTATAGTAATGTTGCTATGCAAATTTGTCATATCCCAATAACTTAGACGAACAATTGCTTCAGGGTTGGGTTTATGGTTTGGAGATTTACATGTAGATGTAAATTGAAAAGTAATGAAAAATGGAAATGTGTGAAAATATCGTTGAGCTGACGAGCTATGGTTCCGGGGATGACCGGAGTGGGCCTCGAACGGATGAACATATTGAATACGAAACCCTAGATAGGATATGGTGGTGATTGACTCTCAAGAATGGTCGGGCTATAAGGGTGGCACTATGCTTGCGTCACAGCCTGGGGATGAGTTGTGGAGCCGCACTCCCAATGAATCTTGTTTATTGTGCCTTGGGGTCATGGAAGTGGTACTCGGATATGTAACCCAGGTTCTCTATCCGGATCTTTTCAAGGGGGGAGTCAAATCACACCAGTTGCCCTATGCTATAGGTTAGAGGGTAGGATGGATCTCGTGGTTGAGAATCCTAGATGACACGTAGGTAAATGATTAGTAATTAATCAGTGATGCTATTTGTATATCTCCTGTTATTTATTTATGTTTGTCTGTTAGCTATGTGGGAAGTAGAGTAGGATATTCCTATTGGGCTTTTTAAGCTCACGAGTACTTGTACCGCGGTTATTTATCACCAGGAAATGAAGACGGAGCTGAAGGGCCATACAAGCAGATAAATATCAACACTGCTAAGGAGAAAGCCAACAAGCTTTTGTTTTCGTATGCTTAGTCGCTCTGAACAATTTAGTCGACTACATTTTGAAAGCTTCAAGTCTTATTGAAAATTCTATTTTGATAGTTTAACTTTAATTCGATATGGTTGTAAAACTATAACAATTGCTTTCGGTACACGGTTATGAATTTTTTGTGAAATAACCTTTTTCATTTATTTTAACATTTCTGAAAAATCGGGGCATTACATCTTCCACAGATCCTCTTGGGGATTCTATGCACGCAAAATGAGTTGGCACATGAATGGAGGACCTAATTTCATGTGGCCTCCTTCCTCCACTATCGCATAAAAAATCGGTATGAAATTTGCAGATCTCCGGTCAACCCATGTGATTTTGCAGTATCTCAACTATCCTTATTTACTTATTATTCCCATGATAAAATGACACATACACATTTTATAAACAAGGGGTGCACATGGTCTAAATTGGTGAGAAGATAAGATCCTACACCTTAACCTTTACCTTACAAGTAAAGCATGAACCCGTGTTATGCACGAAGACTTTAAATAAAATGACATTTTTTTTAATCAGCTAAAAAATTGTATTTTCAATTTCAAATTGAGTGGAATTACTGGATCAATTAAATTAAAAGAGTATAACATTTTTTATTTCCTATATACTCGTATTGACTCTAATTCTTGATTGTGATTTAAGGGAAATGATTTTCACACCCCCCATTTTACAATCCACACTCCCTTTTTTGTCTTTATCTTCATGACTTTACAATATTACCATTGAATGTGTGAAAAAGGTGTATTGAAAAAGGGTAGTATTGTAAATTCAAGTAAGGTAAAGACAAAAGGGTGGTGTGGATTGTAAAATGTAAAATTGGGGGGGGAGGGGGGGTGTGAAAACATTTCTCTGATTTAATTAGCTGAAAATTATAATTTATATATGCGACTTTTTAAAAAAATAATTGCCAACACCCAAAAAAAAAGAAAAAAGTGGCCATAATTTTTTTGTGATCGATATAATTGACAAAAATCTCACTCAATTGCACTAAATTTTGGATCAACCGATACATGCAACATAAAAAATGTATATGAAGTACATTTTCTTTTTTTAAAATGAGAAGTTAGATGAGTCAAAATATATGTATATAATTTAGCGATAAAAAATTTAATGATAAAAAAAGTATTCGTGGGGTGAGTTGGTTGCACCACCTCACACCTCTATCTCTTCTGCTTGCCACCCAAATCAATGAAGCAAAATTTCATTAAGAAAAACTCAATAAAACATTTTCTTACTCTAACCAAAATATGCAAGTGTAAACTAATATACATGTGTCCTGTTTTTATTCTTTTATTTAGGATCTAGAGTACTTACCCATCATTTTGCTAAATATACACCAAAAGACTTGCAGAACCATTAGCTCCATTTTAAATGTTAATCATCGCCTCCATAGCCTAAGATCTATTTTTAAAAAATAACCTAATAAAAAATAGAAAATAAAGTATTTTGCTACTTGAAAGAAGAACAATGGAGCTTTTAAAACCCAAATTGAAGTTTCAAAGAATGAAGCCATAATTAATCATTTATCAATTGAGGTTACCTGAGTCTCAAGTGCCCATGAAATGCATAAACATTTAAATAATACCGTGGAGAGAATAAAAAACAAAACAAAATTAAAAAAGAAAAGGCCAAAGACATTGTTTCATCTCTATGTATATTAGTTTCATGGGATCATGGTGCTATGAGAGATGAGTGAAAGGAGTTGTTGGTGTAGAAGGAAAGAACGGATTAGGAATCGAAACTGCAACCCGTACTATCTCTAATCTTCCCTCGGAGATGGTCTTTGCCCAAATGATTGGCTATCACTCTTCTCTAATTTTTAACCACGTAATTATAAAAATTAACTTATTCCGAATCATTACTCAAAAGGGAAGGAAAAATACCAAACTGAAGGACAATAAATTTAGATTAGGTGGTTGCATGTCAGTGACAAAAAGAAAAAGAACACCAAAAATAAAACCATAAAACAGGAATGTGATTTTGGACGGATGAAATATCCTTGCCATAAGTTTAAGAATGTGATCCTTACCAAGAATGTGATTTTGAATGTTTGAAATGTTTCGGTTATGTTTGACTAATAGATAGTAATGATCTCCTTACCAAGAATGTGATCCTTACCAAGAATGTTTTGGTTATGTTTCGGTTATTTATTCATGAGTAAATAAAGTAATGTTTGAAATGTTTTGCGATTATCGAGCTAAAATGGGGGGTTATAATCTTGGTATATATATTTCTTTTGTAATTATGCTTATAATTGTCTTTTGATTAGGGTGTTTCCTTTTCTTAATCTTGTATATATTTCTTTCTTTTCCAAAAGTCTCCTCAATTAGGCAGTTGCACAAATTAAAATTACTTTATTGGAATTGATCATTACTTTCTTTTATTGAAATTGAATTATTACTTTCCTTTAACTCTAGAAAGAATTAAATTCTGAAAGTCTATTGGAATTGATCATTCCTTTAACTTCAAAAGTCTCCTCAATTATTACTTTCCTTTAACTCCGGTTTTGATTATCAACAACCATTTAAGATTTTGCTAATTGCATAAAAAATGCAAAGAATTGGGGGACACGTGGCAAGCTCAGGAAGCTCTGTTCACCAAAAGTCATCCTGCAATACTAATCTATTATAATATTGCAGAATGACTTTTCGTGAGAAGAGCCCAGAGCGCGACAAGTGGCAAGTACTCTGTAAGCTCCATAGGCCGAGCTCTCTCGTGGTTGGCAATTTCATGTCAAAACACACATTTATGTGTATCCCTTTGTTTGTTTAGGATGTGCAATGAAATCAATGTGTCAATATAATTTAGAGGTAGATTGATAGGTTTAGTCAAGTTTTAGATGTTAATTGTTGGAGAAAAGAAGTTTCAACGAAGTGCTCAAGCATTTTCAAGCCATGGGTCCAGCATATGGGCTGTTAGGAAAGTGCTCAAGCAACTTTTAATGTGCTCGAGCAGTCGGCAAAGCTTATTAAAGGGCAATAGCTAGGGTTTCGAAGATAACAACTTCGGCTGCCATATTTTTGACGTCTAAGAAGAGAGAGAAAGCGGCCTTACGATTGGTTTCTTCCTTTGAGTCTTGGAGTTCAAGTTATGATCGTTCTTTGAGCAACACAATCAACTCCAAGAACTTTCTTACAACCTAGATTCTTTTCTTGCATCAAACTTCGATGGATTTCTAAATGTTTTTCGGAAAGCTTGAGAGATTCAAGTTGGTGGCAATCAAGCACGGGGTACGGTGAACGAGGATTCGGCTATCGTTCTTGAGTCAATTGCGAGGATTCTCAATTGTGTAGTAAGTTCGATTGTAACCGTACAATGTTTTTCTATAGTTCTTGATTCCTTCCCGTGGTTTTTTACCCATCTAGGGTTTTTCCACGTTTATCGCGCGTTCATCATTTCTTCATTTATTTTTAATTCCTATTATTGCTTGATTATTCGATTGCTAGCAAAATAGGATTTTTCAATTGGTATCGAGGCTGGTTATTTCGTTATATTAGGGGTTTATTCCTAGAGTGGATCCTCAGTTAAGATGAACACGCACACAAACATGTATCATTCATCTAGTCGTGTGCCGATTTTGGATAGTGAGAATTTTGATTATTGGAAATCCAGAATAAAAGCTGTTATGAGATCAGCACACGAAGAAATTTGGAAGTCGTGTGTTAATGGTTATACATACCCTACTGTTACAGTGAATAATCAAGCAGTACCCAAACCTAGTTCCGATTTATCTGTCGCAGAAAAGGCACAATTACAGGCAAATAATAGAGCCTTGGATATTTTATTTAGTGCAGTGGATGTGAATGAACACCGTAAGATAGCCAACTGCGAAATAGCAAAGGAAGCATGGGATATTTTAGTCACTTGTCATGAGGGTATTGATGTTGTCAAACAATCCAAATTGCAAAGGCTTACAACCGAATTTGAGGTTATTAGAATGCAAGAAGATGAAACATTTAATCAATTCTACTCTAAATTGATCTCTATTGTTAATAGTTGCGAAACCCTCGGTGAACCTATCCCTCCTTTTAGAGTTATTAAGAAAATTTTGAGATCTTTGCCAGAACGTTTCAAAACTAAGGTCACGATTCTTGAAGGTAAACGTAAACTTAAGAAAAATCGTCAAGAAGTTGTTGGTCTCCTTCAAACCTATGAGGAGATATATGTTGCAATCTAAATCTGAAAAATTGAAAACAAAATCTTCAACTAAGTCAATTGCTTTCAAAAGTTCTAAAATTAATAAGATAGATTCAAATTCCGATGAGGATGATGAGTTTGATACTGAAGCCATAAATTTATTTCTCCAAAAATTTAAAAAGTTTTTCAAAAAGAAGGTTTTTAAAAATGATTCCAATAGTAAAAAGAATAATGGTAATGGCAAAGAAGATTTTCCTAGTGAAAAAGAAAAAAACGGGTAAAACGACCTCTAGCGGGGCCAAAGTGTTATGAGTGTCAGGGGTATGGTCACTTAGCGCATGAGTGTATTAATAAATTGAAGAAGAAGACCAATTTCAAGGCTAACATAACTTGGGATGGCGATAGTGAATCCGATAACTCGAGGAAGAACAAGTAGATAACGAAACTTTATTGCTTTTTGGGGAATCTTTTAAAGTCAAACTTTAGTGAGCGGGGAATCCTCGATGAGAGTGAGAATGAAGAAAGTGATGAGGTTTTGAGTTTTAATGAGTTGAAAGAGTCTTATGATATGCTATATGAAGAGAGTGTTAAGATTAGTGAGACTAATTTGAAATTGGCTGAAAAATATAAAAATTCGAAGGTGGAATTGATGACCGTTAAAAAGCAAGTTGAAGAGTGCAAAGCAAGGGTTATTGAGCGGTGTCACTAATGAGAAAGAAAAGTTGAATGATGAGGTTGAGAATCTTCAAGAAAAGAACAAGGTCTTAACTGATTTAAACACCACCTCAGAAGAAAAAATAAAAAGGTTAAATATTGAAATTGATAATGTTAATATTCTATTTGAGTGTTTAAACACAGGGTCAAAGACACTGGATGATATTCTCAGGATACAAAGACCGGCAAGTGACAAAACAGGGCTTGGATTTTATGAAGCTTCACCCTCAAAAGCACTCAAAGGTAAGGCGAATGAGTTGCAAACAAAAAAGGTAATATCGAAATTTCACACTATAAATACTGCCGATAACGTGATTGAAAAGGCTCATGATATTAAGGAGGGTAATTATGTTAAATTTATTCCTACCTGTCATTATTGCCGAGTAAAAGGTCATATTAGACCTAATTGTTTCAAACTTCACGGCTACCATTGTGTTGATCATAACCATGTTCGTCACAGTAAAGGTGTTTTCAAGCATCACAACGCTCATAAATCTTTGGTTAATCATGCAAACTATGGTAATGGTAGAAACATAATAGTGAGAAGCTCTAGACCTACATTTGGACCTAAAGATCAAATTGAGACATCTCAAGTTAGAACTCAATTCATATGGGTCAAGAAGTGTGATTTGCATTGCTTTGTTGCTAAAACAGCATCAAATGCTAAGAACTCTCCCATGTGGAATTTTAATCGTGATTGCTCATATCATATGTCTGGCGATAAGTTTGGTCGGGGTATGCCTCGTTGATAAAGTCTCTTTGGAGTGCATTAGTAGTGTTTTGGTTATTTTATTTCTTTAATGTATTTTTTTTTGTGTTGATGCTTTTAATTTTTTTTTTCTCATGATAAAAAACTACAAAAACATTCATATATGAAAATATTTGGGCTTAGCATGTTTTTTTGAGGATGAGTAGTCAGCCATGAGACTCCCACAAATGCACATCTTCGGGAATGCAGGCACAAGTTTTGTTAACTCCACTCATGAGATGCATTAGGTAATTCTTTGTAGCATGCCTTATGACTCTGTGATAACCACCCCTACACGTCAAGGTTAGTAAGATTACATAGAAGAGAAAAGTGAATTCTCATGCGCCTGGTTATATCTTGTCCTTTCTCTCGGCGATTGACCATTTTTTTTTGGCATAATTTTTTGGATACAATGGCTCATTAAGTGCAGCTGAAGAAAAAAAATAGAGAGAGAGAGAACAAAAGTAGCAAACTGCGAAGTAGCAAAGAAAGGGGAGTACTGACGAAAAAACAAAAGTATATGTATATATGCTTATCCGGGCGTTCATTGAGTAACCGGGCAATTGGGGTGAGGTACTCTCCCTCTGAGTGTTCGCATCAAAAGATGGATAGACTTTGTGAAAGCATTCGTGATTGGACCATTCGCTTAGTAACCGGGCATTGGGTCTGAGGTACTCTTACTCCCAATATTCGCGTCAAACAGCAATGGGGTAAAAGCAAAAACACGACTATGAAATTCTATCAAATATTAATTGTTAAGTTGAGGGGGAGTTGTTTATTTTCGATGGCACATAATTTGTATCGATGAGTGCCTGGTTTGACTTCGTGAGGGGGAGAGTGCTTGATAGTCCAAGGATCCATGAGAATTTTTTACTACTTGGATAATAGTCCTAATTTCCTATGGCGTGTCACACGCACCTTATCTTGCAATTCATAGTGCATCTTTGCAACTTATCCCCAAAATTCACTCACGATGGGTTTAATACAAATTTACTCATGCATTGCTCAATCTTGTGATATTGTATGAGCCTCATTTTCTTGCTTATTCTTGGACAACTATGCGCCTTGCAAAAAAAATTTGGATATCATCGCGCATTATTTTTCAGTTGTGTGTTAAGTGTTTGCTCTAAAAAAATGCTTAACCTATGTTCAATCATTGCTTGCGCAGCAACCCCATTTTTGTTTTAAACTCTCTCATATTAAACAATGTATTACTTTCTTCTTTGGGTTGTTGATCCCCCATAAGGGCTCTCTTCTAATTCTTGCGTCTTCATCCTTTGATCGTGCCTTGCGGTTTTCCATATTTGGTTTGTTCTTTCTTTTTTATTTTTCATTCTTAGAACGTTTTGGTTCAATGGGTTTCAATGGATTTGTTCTAAATTTTGTGCGTCTGTCGACCAATGCTCATTTGTTTAGTTATATGGTTGCCGTATGTGGCGTTTTGGCATTGTGGTTAGTTGGTATTTTTGGATAGTGGTTTGATGCTTATGAATTTCTGACAGTTGAGTTTTGGCAATTTAAATACTGGTTTAGCTCTCTCATATTTGTGCTCTCTTATTGTTTTTTATATTCACATCTGGCACCTATTATATGTTTGTGTTCTTTTCTACCTTTGTCCTTCCGTGACAAAAAGGGGGAGTAATATTCTGTTTAGGATTTTTCAGATTGTGTGCTTTAGTGTTGTTGCAGTTTTGCAGGTGATCACATTCTATTAAGGGATAAGTTTTTTCAATGTTAGTGTGTTTTGTCATGGAAGTGCCAAAGGGGGAGATTGTAAGCTCCATAGGCCGAGCTCTCTCGTGGTTGGCAATTTCATGTCAAAACACACATTTATGTGTATCCCTTTGTTTGTTTAGGATGTGCAATGAAATCAATGTGTCAATATAATTTAGAGGTAGATTGATAGGTTTAGTCAAGTTTTAGATGTTAATTGTTGGAGAAAAGAAGTTTCAACGAAGTGCTCAAGCATTTTCAAGCCATGGGTCCAGCATATGGGTTGTTAGGAAAGTGCTCAAGCAACTTTTAATGTGCTTGAGCAGTCGGCAAAGCTTATTAAAGGGCAGCAGCTAGGGTTTCGAAGATAACAACTTCGGCTGCCATATTTTTGACGTCTAAGAAGAGAGAGAAAGCGGCCTTACGATTGGTTTCTTCCTTTGAGTCTTGGAGTTCAAGTTATGATCGTTCTTTGAGCAACACAATCAACTCCAAGAACTTTCTTACAACCTAGATTCTTTTCTTGCATCAAACTTCGATGGATTTCTAAATGTTTTTCGGAAAGCTTGAGAGATTCAAGTTGGTGGCAATCAAGCACGGGGTACGGTGAACGAGGATTCGGCTATCGTTCTTGAGTCAATTGCGAGGATTCTCAATTGTGTAGTAAGTTCGATTGTAACCGTACAATGTTTTTCTATAGTGCTTGATTCCTTTCCGTGGTTTTTTACCCATCTAGGGTTTTTCCACGTTTATCGCGCATTCATCATTTCTTCGTTTATTTTTAATTCCTATTATTGCTTGATTATTCGATTGCTAGCAAAATAGGATTTTTCATACTCATTGGATGGTGATCAAGAATATAAAGAAAGCATTGTAACAAGATCATATCACATTTAATGCATTCCATACCTTTTTCTATTCAAAATCATGAATCTTCAAATATCCATATATCTTCTATATCAATCACCAAAATTTATGGATTTTTTTGGCTAAGATATTCAGAATTCAAATTAGTCAAACCTTTCTCATAATAACAAATCAAAATAATCTCACATCTCTTGAACTTCGTTCTACAGTCTCTTTTTCACTCCTTAAGCATATTTTATGATATTCTCTTGATTTAATCTCTCCCAGTGTTGATCATTTATACATATTGTGTGTAGGAATTGGAAGTAATGTGTTTTTTTCATCTTGCTCTTCTAAACATTTAGTCCTTGGTTAATCTTCTTCTATCAATTACGTTAATCAATTGGTCATTTCATGAGGTTAGTACATCTCTCTACTTTTTTTTTCTAGATAGTTGTTTTTATTTATTTTTTATTTTTTTATATTCATGATTCCTTCAATTTAAGTTCATGTAATTAAATGTGCTCCCATGTGTGTTTTTTGTGAAAAAAATCCTAATAATGATTGTACCTTTACATTTGCTTATTTTTTTCTTTGTTTGCTCCCCTATGAATCTCTTTAGTAGTTCAAAATCCAAGAAGATTACAAGGAGATTATAATCATTTACAAGGAGATTATAATGTTCAATTGTTTTTCGGTGAAGAACTAATTTTTTTTTTAAGCTATGTCGCAGTATAAGATTTGAACATTTAAAATGATGCATAATGTATCGGCACCTATGTTAGAGTATTAATTTTTGCTAGTTCTGCTATACATGGGAGCCTTGCATATTCTTCAAAATTTTTTTGATGCTTCTTCTTTTTTTCTATTGTTCTAATTTTACTTGACTTATATTTTGTGTTCAAATTACAAATAAACTAAGATAAAGTAGGGGGACAAGATTGTAGGCACTACAACAAAATTGGGTTTTGGCAATGTAAGCTAGTATATTGGGAAATTTATATTTGTATCGGCAAAAGTTTTTGGCGATGAAAAACCTTGCGTCGGCACCCCATCGCCGTAGGCATGTCGCCAAAAGATTTGGCGATGCGAACTTTCTTCATCGCCGAAAGGCAGTAGCTTTAGCAACATGAGTTCTCGTCGCCAAAAGTGTATTTTATTTGGGAAAATATAAACCTTTTGCCAATATGATAATACATCGCCAATACTAAAACTATTGGCAATGTGAGGTTTTATTGCCAAAAGTAACCTTCAGATATTTGCAAGTAAGTTTTGGCTATGCCTTTGTGCGTCGGCAAAAGAACTTGATTCGAAAAAAAATTTATATTTTATTTTGTTCCAATAGCCTGATAATATGCATTTATCCATTCTTGATCATTAACCTGGATATACATTAATTTTATCCAACTCATTCAAAAGTTTATCGGAACCAAGATATATTCATTGTAATACCTTAAATCTATCACAATCCAAAAACAAAGTATTGTAAAAAAACATACTCCACCAGCAATGCAATCCAAAAACTAATCTAGATGACCATTGCATCCAAAAAATTTCAATGTAAGCACCAACCATAGTTGTATCAAACGTAATACTCAAAACCCCTTTCAAAATATCTAAGTCTGCGTACTTGACCTTCATTTTAACTAGTAGAAGTCCCATTTTGTTGTCCACCCAAAGTGCTCACCCCATTTTCACTACTTTGAATTAATCCCATAATAGCGGCTGGATCAACACCAGTAGCCAACATGAGCATCATCTTTTCCAATTTTTTACCGTAATCAGCTAAGACTTTTCCTTGATTAGCCAATAGTTGCTCTTGATTAGCCACTTGTTGCTTAAGTGCAACTACCTCTAAATTTGGGACTCCTAGAGAATGTGTACCATACGTGCTCTTATGAATCTCATATCCCTTCAAGTAGCCCGATCTCTTCCCAAGCACCACAACAGAAATTTGTTCCTCTAATAAAGGGTTTGTAACATTGGGTTGCTTCTGTTCATCAATCATTGTAACAATCTCATCCTACATCAATAACGTGTAAAGGAAATAGGACAAGTAAGAATAAGATAAAAGCAAACCAAAACTATACAAATTCCACAGTAAAGTGAAACATATCATAGAACATAAAGGCAGTTTCAGCACTTAACAAATCAGATTTGGCACTTAAAGGCACATTCCAGCAACTAAGAGCAGTTTATGCGCTAAAATTACACAATTCCAGCACCATTCCAGCACCCAGAAACACTATTTTCAGCATTTAAACCCAAATTCCTACATCTAAGTTGCAACCACAACAATTTCAGCACCCAAATCGATAGTTTCAACAACATCAGAGGTGTATTTAACCCGAAAACTTCAATTAGATGCATAACCCTTCAAAAATTCACATAAATACATGAAAAGAAGTGCAACATCAGTACTTAACTAATCAGATTCAACACTTAAAGCCACATTCCAGAAACAAAGAGTAGTTCATGCGCTAAAATTACACAATTCTAGCAACTAGGTTCCCATTTCAGCACCTGAAAACACTATTTTCAGCATTTAAACTCAAATTCATGCATCTAAGTTGCAGCCACAGCAATTTCAGCACCCAAACAGATAGTTTCAGCAACATCAGAGGTGTATTTAACCCAAAAACTTCAATTAGATGCATAACCCTTCAAAAATTCACATAAATACATGAAAAGAAGTGCAGTTTCAGCACTTAACTAATCAGATTCAGCACTTAAAAGCCACCACATTCCAGCAACAAAGAGCAATTTATGCGCTAAAATTACACAATTCCAGCAACTAGGTTCCAATGTCAGCACCCGAAAACACTATTTTTAGCATTTAAACCCTAATTCATGCATCTAAGTTGCAGCCACAGCAATTTCAGCACCCAAACAGATAGTTTCAGCAACATTAGAGGTGTATTTAACCCGAAAACTTCAATTAGATGCATAACCTGTCAAAAATTCACATAAATACATGAAAAGAAGTGCAGTTTCAGCACTTCACTAATCAGATTTAGCACTTAAAGCCACCACATTCCAGCAACAAAGAGCAGCTTATGCTCTAAAATTACACAATTCCAGCAACTAGGTTCCAATTTTAGCACCCAAAAACACTATTTTCAGCATTTAAACCCAAATTCATGCATCTAAGTTGCAACCACAACAATTTCTGCACCCAAACAGATAGTTTCAACAACATCAGAGGTGTATTTAACCCAAAAATTTCAATTAGATGCATAACCCATAAAAAATTCACATAAATATATGAAAAGAAGTGCAGCTTCAGCACTTAACTAATCAGATTCAACACTTAAAGGCACATTCCAGCAACTAAGAGTAATTTATGCTCTAAAATTACATAATGCCTGCAACCACGTTCAATTTCAGCACCCGGAAACACTATTTTCACCATTGAAACCCAAATTCCTGCATCTAAGTTGCAGCTACAGCAATTTCAGGACCCAAATAGATAGTTTCAGCAACAACAGAGGTTTATTTTACTTGAAAACTTCAATTAGATGCAAAACCCCTAAAACAAATTCACGTAAATAACTCTTTCAATTTCACTAACTCATTGAAATTTCACATAAGTTGAAAATTCACTAGAATTTCACTAATTTTTTAGCCATGGAAAAAGTTAATATATGTTTATACGTACATGATGTTTCTTAGCCTTGTCGTCTATCCAAACATCGGTGCCCATTTGATGACGTATGTGCGTCTCCTTGAACCTTTCTAGAAAAGATTGCTTGCTCTTCTTTCCATCTTTCAGCTGTAATTTCATTAGCATTTTTTTTTTCTAACATTAGAATAAAGTTTATAACTTTTGGAATTAAAAATACAAAATCCATACTTACATGCATGAATGCTCGTGCTACAAATGATTGGGAGCAGCTAGTATGATTATATTTCAAACCTTTCCGTGCCTTTTTCCCTCTCTTAGACTTCTTCTGTGAAATACACAAAACAAGACATGTTGACGAGCATCAATAGCAAAACCAAAGATCAATGACTACCATATACTAAAAAATAAAAAATCAATAAAAAAAATTACCTTCCAATCATCTGTCCACCATACATTATCAATCATGAATACCCAATCATCTGGATTACAAGGATATAATGGAAGGGTTTTAGGGTCAGCCCCCTTTTTTCTCGTGTTTCTTTTTTAGCTTTTTGTAGCGCTTGAACACCTTGGTCTTCCAATTTGCATATAACGATTGGCACTTAACATCCACAATACGCCTAAGAACCTTATCTTTTTTATAGTCACTAAGTTCGAAAGTTTGCTGTAAGAAAACAACCAAGTTTAATATTAGTCAGTGGATGCGTGAATTACTTGATGATGCATTCAAGAGTATGAAAAAATTAGTATTACCCCAACATGCAGAACAATGGAATCTCTGATTCCAAACTCAACTTTACACCACCCAATGTCTCAAACCGGAGCATGAGCTCGAATACTCTCTCTGAGAGCATTAGCTACAACAGTTGCATGATCCCCAACTATTGCCATTATTTCACGATCTATTTCAATGGGAATGGGATGACCAAGCTTTTTCCTTAACTTATCCACATTAATCCCTCGTGTTGGACCACGCTTCTTACTTGAAATTGAGGTGGACCCTATTAAGACCATAATTCGACTTCAATTTAGTTGAACAAATGAGTTTCATGCGAGGCCTCGAAGACTCGTCATCATCACCACAAGAACTAAGACTTTCTTCACCTTCCAGTGATACATACTCAGGATCAGCAGCATGCCCCACTTTGCTTGTTCCATCTTTAGTCCTTTTACCATTACCATTCTGTTTTGAACCAAACAATTTATCTGCCATTTCCTGTAACCCAACAGCCTTCATTTTCTTGTGATTTTCTTCGATAGTTTTTTGCCTCTCCTTTTCAATATCTGTCATCTGTTTGGACAAGTACCTTGGCTTGACAAACATATTGCTGAATACATGGAAAAAATGAGCCAAGAATATAAGTGACAAAAAACAAATAGAAATGAATACATTATAGGTCACATAACACGATAATGTGAAACATAAAGGTCCAAATTCATAAACTATTGTCCAAATTCATCACAAATTACATAATTTTATAACCTAGATATCATAATCCATATCAAGATCTACATCAGAATCATCCAAATCACTTTGCCTCTTGAAATCATCATCTTCGTCGTCCATGTATTCCACCATCGTGTCATCCTCATTATCCTGGTCATCGACGTGCACAACCATGAAATCGTCATTAGGAATGGACTCAAGATTCACATTATCCCTATTGTGATTAACTTCAAAATCTTTAACTTGGATTGGGATGCCACCATCTACAGTTTCATCTTGTTGAAATGGATCATGAGGTGATTGGTCCTATTCCGGAACATCCCATACATCTCGATGTCTAACTGGTTCTACCACTAGCCAAATTTTCCCTTTGTTGGTATCATTAATGTAGAAGACCTGCCTCACATTACGTGGAAGGACAAATGGATCATCTTTACACCAAAGCCTCATAATATCAATGCTGGTAACATGCTCATCGGTGTATATTCTACTTTTATGACTAGTATTGTACCATTCGCATTGAAATAGAACTACTCTACCACCATGCACATAGCGTAGTTCCCATATTTTACTCAAGTAACCATAGAAGTTAAAATTCTTCTTTTTGTACTCCCCTTCCACGACTATCCCACTATTTTGACACATTAGGCGATTTTCACGATCTCTAGTGTGGAACCTGACACCATTAGAAATGCAGCCAGAATAAAGATCAATTATGGAACCTGGACCATTTGCTAAGGACCATAGTTCCTTAGTTGCTTCTTCTGATCCTTGAGTTCTTATATTGTTCATCTACACATGGGTACAAATGTCAAGAATATAAGTAAACGCGATAACTGAAAACTTATTTAGTGTTTAATAACTCTGAACTTTGTGATGGGAGAGAAAAGACGAACATGTTGGTTGAATATCTCCATCTTGAAGCCATGATCGCCGCCATCTCTATTCCATTCAAGTTTATTCCTCCCATCTCTCATGTACAATGAACAAAAAGTAAGGCACTCTTGAACAATGTAAGCCTCAACAATTGAACCTTTTGGTTGTGCTTTGTTAGTGACATACTTTTTTAGCTTTCCAAGAAACCTTCAACCAACCAAAATTATTATAAATATTTGGTAAATGAAAACTAATTATTCTAGAAAATTGTGTTCACACTCACCTTTCAATCGGGTGCATCCACCTATATTGAACTGGTCCAGCAATCATGGCTTCACGCGGCAAATGAACAACCAAATGAACCATCACATCGAAGAAAGCCAGTGGAAAAATTCTCTCCAGCTTGCAAAGTATCAGTACCACCCGTTCCTCCCATTTTTCCATATCACTTTCTCTTAACGTCTTTGAGCACAGTTCTTGGAAGAAATTTCCCAACTCAAACAGTGTCATACATATCTCCTTACTTACAAAACCGCGCATTCCAATGGGAAGAAGGCGTTGAAGTAGCACATGACAATCATGGCTTTTCATGCCTGATAACCTGTCATTCTTTGAAGTCACACACCTTGATATGTTTGCTGCGTAGCCGTCTGGGTACCTAATTGACTTTAAAAACTCATAAAATCTCTCTACTTGATGCGGGTCCAATGTGTATGCTGCCCGGGGTTTCACAGTTGATCCATTTTTCAAAATTTGTAGATGTAGTTCTGGCCTTATTCCCCTTTGTCTCAAATCCTCTCGCGCTTTGTATGTGTCCTTATTTTTTCCATCTATGGACAACATTGTCGCATAGATGCTTTCACATATGTTCTTCGCGATATGCATGACATCAAGGAAGTGTTGGATCAACAAGCTCTCAAAGTATGGTAGCTCCCATAATAGGCTTTTCTTTGTCCAATTCAATTCTGTAGGATGACGAGATCTTTTGCTTCCTGTAGTATCCTTTCCGAATTCAATTGGACGCAACCTATCCAATTGAGCCTTTACCTTTTCCACTGATAATTCGAAAGATTTCTTGGCAAGCTCATGTGAACCGTCAAACTTCTTGTCCTTCCTCCAAGGGTGGTTCTGAGGCAAGTATGCTCGATGACCCACCCACCCAATCTTATCGATCAACTTTTGCGATAAAGGACTATCATTGCAAATGGGACAAGCCAAATAGCCTTTTGTTCTCCACCCTGACACTTCATCGTATGCGGGGAAGTCATGTATAGTCCCTATTATAGCAGCATGCATTCGGAAAGATTCTCCATTTAAGGCATCATAAGTCATAACACCATTTTTCCACAAGTCATTCAATTCGTCGACCAAGGGCCTCATGTAGACATCAATATTAGTCCCTGGTTGATTCGGTCCAGGAATAAGTAATGACATCATAAAAAATTGATCCTTCATGCATTTCCGAGGTGGCAAGTTATAAGGCGTCAATATCACAGGCCACATGCTATAAGATGTGCTCATATTCCTAAAAGGATTGAATCCATCGGTAGCTAGACCAAGTCTTACATTGCGAGTCTCTTGGGAAAATTCAGGATACATCCGATCAAATTCCTTCCACTGGGGGGCATCAGCCGGATGCCTCATTTGGTCGTCATCCACCCGTTTATCACTGTGCCATCTCATGTCTTCGACTATCTCAGAATTCATACACAATCTTTGCAACCTAGGAGTCAATGGCAGGTAACGAAGTATCTTGTGAGGGATCTTCTTACCCTTGCCATCATTGACCTTGTACCTAGACCTCCCACATTTAGGACATTTGTCTAAGTGAGCATTTTCCTTCCAAAATAGCACACAATCCTTTGGACATGCCTCGATGAGCTCATATCCCAAGCCCAAATCACGTAATAACTTCTTGCACTCGCGAATTGACTGTGGAGCCACGTGCCCTTCTGGTAAGAACCCCCTTATTATTGACAAAAACTTGTCGAAAGAAGTATTACTCCACCCATGTTCTACTTTCACTTGTAACATCTCAATGACAAAGGACAACAAGGTATCATTACAACTTGGGTACAAGCTACGTTGGGCAGCCTTTAATAGTTGTTCAAAGTTTCTCACGTCTTCCCTCTCTATGGTATCACCATCCATGTATGTCCCCTTATAGTGGTCTTCCACCAACTACTCATAATCATCATCTCCATCATCACCATTTTCATCCTCATTATCACCTTGCTCATCGGTTTGAGGAATTTCACCGTGTAATAACCAAGTCGTATAAGATACCATCATTCCCCGTACAAGTAAATGAGCTTTCACAGTTTCATACTCATTCTTATAATAGTTACGAAAATTTCTCCATGGACACTTAATCTCCACCGCCTCACCCGAATGTGCCTTTGCAAATTCAATAAATGAGTCCACGCCATCAACATAGGCTTGACTAAATCTATCAGTGAGAAACATCCAACTTCTGTCCATATCTAGTCACATAAAATGTTAAGGGCATTTTAATCGATGTCATATATATGAAGTGCCTTTTGTTTCTAAAAAAAATGATAATGATGGGAGATTGAAGTTTTTACTCACACAACTAAGATGATTAATTCGCATAAATTGCCACATGAAAGCAGTTTTTAGTCCAGATTTCTATGTTCCTTTTTTTCCCTTATCATTGCTCTTTCTCAATGCAAGACTTCAGAAATAGAGAAAAGAACATAGCCAAAGAGAAAATGCAGCGATGAAAACACATAGGGAACAAAAAAAAAATAGAACCAAAACCATCACGTTGAAAACTTCATGAAAAAAAAATAGAACCAAAACTTGATGGAAAAGAAAGATACTTAAATCAAAGTGAAAGAGCAAGATACCTAAAGGGTATTACGCTAACAAAGGACACAACTAGCAACCGATTGTGGAGAACTTAGAAATTAGGACAACAATTTGTCTACAATGAATCAAAAATACAGAAGTTATGATCAAATCATAATGCAAGTTAACGATTAGGATAAAACTGATCAATTCGACAAAAATTTATTGGGTGCTTTTAACATAATCAAGAGACCCACATCTCAAACTCAAAATAAGAAGTTGTAATAGAAACTTCATCTTCTACAACTATTCATTATTATGTTCGTGATCTTCATTAATTAGGAATCTAACGATACGTAAACTTTCTTGTTAAAGAAACAGTGAGGAAACGAAACATATACTATGTGTGAAAATAAAACCTAAACTCAGAAAAAACAAAAGCAAACGAAAATACCTCTCTTTATGCTGGAATGTGATGATCTCTTACGTGGCTCCAAACACCTCAATGTAACAAATGGGGCAAGCCCAAGAGAACACAGTAGCGTACACAAACATGGTACTCCCTTTTCTTTTTCTTTTTTGATTGCCCAAATACCTACCCAACAGGGCTACATTGGCAGATCCAAGATTCTATTTCGGGATGGGTCAAACCTTGTAAAAGCCTAATAGCGATATTCTAAAATTCCAAAACTCAGTCCCCAATTCCTAATTTTATATGTTAGAACATGATGTTATCCAAAATCAACAAATCCATATTCTAAAAATGCAAAAACGTAATTATGAATTCTTTATTAGAATCAAAATTCAGAATTTATGGTAGTAGAAATTATATTAAAAATAAAGTTATGACCAATATACTAATGTATTCTGTTTGACTTTGGTTTTTTTAACTTTCCTAGGCTTTTCTACACTAAACTAATGTCTTGTGTTGACTTTGGTTTTTTTTTAAAAAGGGGTGGCCTTGAATAAACTGATGGATTCTCTATTGATTTCTCGAAAGAAAAACTAAAATTATACTTAATCAGAACTACTCCTAAGATAACCAAAAATCCATATGAGAGGAAACACCTTCTTCATCAAACAAATTGAGGGAATCCGGAGAGAACCATTGTTGCCAAAGTTTGTGAGCCAAATCACTTCATAACCATTCGTCCTTCTAACCAAAGAATCCATTAACTAGAAAACCCAAAGAGAGACCAAGGATTTTTGTCGGAGATTTACGGCCTCCGGTTCTCTAAATCTCCGAACAAGACGAGCTAGATCACCGCCTCCTCTCTCGGGAAGATGGGGCGGAAAATGCGAGGTGGTGGTGTCGACAAAAGAGATGATGCGTAGACGAGGTGAGGCGCAGAAGGCTACGCGATGGCAAATGGGTACTGGCGGAGGCTATCGTAAAAGCAATATTGAAAATAAATGCAATCACAAAGCAATAGTACTGTACAAAATTCGATCTTTTGCTTGATTGGGAACGATTTTAGGTTTCATTATCTGGAGAGAACTAGAAGATACATTTTGAAACCCCTAAAAAAACAGCACCCACAAGCAAAACCCTAAAATAACTTGAACCAATCCAATAGGGAAAGAAAAATCTTGACAGAGTGTGTGCTCTGTGTGTGCAAGAGAGAGAGAGAGAGAGAGAGAGAGAGAGAGACCTAGTACTGGGAGAAAGGGAGACGGCTGGAGAATCATCGCCTGCATCGCCTCTTGTGCATCTCCTCTTGTGTGTTTGATTGTGACTTGTGAGAACTGAACAAGACATAAGGTAGAGTGAGAGCTATTTTTATTTGAAATAAAATTTAAAATTGACTCAATTGGTTAAAACTATGTCGTTTCATTATATTATAACAGGCGCCAAATTAGTAATGTAGGGTGGGCAAATTCGCGCCCAAATAATTGACCTTTTGGCGATGTAAATTCCATTGCCAAAAGTGAGGCTTTTCGGCGACACCATTTTTGCATCGCTGAAAGAATCGAATACATAAAAAAAAAGGGTCCCATTAGTTTAATACTACGTCGTTTTATGTTGGTGGACAATTACAAATAAGCGCAAGACGAAATATGGGCGCACCAAAAATTGCGCCAAAAAAATTAGACTTTGCCGATGCATATCGTGTCGCCAAATGTGTACATTTTTGCCGAGATAATTTTCTCATCGCCAAAAGTGCAATTTTTTATTGCCAAAAGTGGACCATCAGGCTACCCAATTATATTGTTAGAGACAAAGTATTGCCGATGCAGTTTGAAAAATTGCATTGCCAAATGCATACCCAACAATGATTGGTTTTTGTTCCATCGCCATTCAAGTCGCCAATACTCCATTTTCTTGTAGTGCGGAGTGAAAAAGAAAAGCGAAAAAGCTATGGGAAAAGGGTAAAAGTACCGATGAACATCCTAATCCAGTGAAACCCAATGGTTTCTGGGTATATCAGAGGTACATAGATCAATCCTTTATTTTATTTTGTGAATATATATTTGAATTATTTATGTTTTTTTTCTTTCTTTTATTTATTGGATGAATAAAATTTCATTCCTTACATATATATTAGTGCTAAAGAAACCCAAAAATATAAAAAGAAAGAATTATGGCATGTATTACTTGTCCTCTTCGCATTCTTCTGCAGAGCAAGTGAAATTGGTTCTCATGGAGCTTAGGACACAATCATACAAAAGAATGTTGTTGACCATTTGAGAGTGTTAAAATGTTTTAAGATACAAATGCAGTTAACAAGACGTTTCGGGTTTCTTACGTGGACTAAGCAATAGGCATTGTATATCTCTACTCCAAATATCATCGTCATTTTACCAATTCCAAAAGTATCAATAGAAAGAGGTTGGTTGTAGTTGAGGGGTTAAGCACGCAAAGGTGCTGCTAGTTGAAGATATTTTTATGATATTTTTTTAAAGTTTTTGGACTGAATTTTTTAGGATTATGAATTTTCAACAATTATTTTATTTCATTAAGCTACATACGTTTACGTAATTTAATTACGATTAAGTGCATTTCACCGAGTCATTAAATTGAATCATCAAAATTTTTATTTTCCCGTGCATAGCATAGATTTTATGCTAGTATAGATTATATAGTAAATATACAATTTGATATGAAGGAAGTATGGTAATATTTAAGAATAAAATAGATTGATTCAAAAGCAGCATTGAACATAGTGAAAGCTATCATCGCAATTAACTACAGTAAGGTAACCATCCCGTCGTTTACTCTTCTTTCTAAACTTCTATTGTATTACTATGATTCATCACATTTTAGATTCCCCGGCTAACAAACTTCTATTTCCGCTCATCGCAAAATTCAATTTCCAATCCCTTCACAGCCTGTTTGGATGGAGCTAAAGCTACCCTCCAAAAATTATTACCCCTGATAAGGGGTAGGTCCCACCCCTATGCCTGGGTTTGGCAACCAAAACACCTCTCTTGATAATTGTTTACCCCTTCTTAGTTTTCACCGATCAACATCCTTGTCCCTGATAATTTTTGGCACCCCTTGTATAAATTTTCAAGCCATTCTATTATTTCAATATTCAATTTCCAACCCTCACAAGTGATCAAAATTTGTTAGTTGCAAAAAATTGGTTGTTAACTAAGCAATTTTTTGTAGTGTTATGAAATTCTCAATACTACTGTTGGGAAGAATTTGTAGGATGAAAAATCTCTTTGAAAGAGTGAATACAACAATTTTACTCTCAAATCTCCCCTTGGGGGGTGTTCTACTAACAAAAAACAGGGTTTTTTTTCCAAAAACTAAGATAAGTCATTCTCTCACAATATATATCACATAAAAAACTGTGAAAAGTCAATTTATTCTAAAAATTGCTTTAGTGAAACACCCCTTAATAATATGAAAATGAAGCGTATATAGCTTTGTGTTAGCTGGTTGTAGCTGCTATGTTCTTCTGCAAAAGTTCTTTTATAAATAAAGTACTCACGTGGCTTGGGGTTGGCATGCCTTCACAGCAGCGTGTTGTGCAGCCCCCAGCACAGCAGCGTGCTGTGCATCCCATGGTGTGGTTTCGCCAAAATTTTTTCGACGATCGGAAGCATTCACCGTGTAGATCTCATCAAGCACTACAAGTGTAACAAAAATCAGCTCGATCATCGTTAAGTGTCTCATCGGAACACAAATACCTTGAAAGAAAATGAAACACAAATGAATACAAACACTGGAACAAAACCGCTGAACCTATGCTTTTCAAGTTATTTGTGTTAGGTTTTCAAAAAAAAAGAAGAAGTTATTTGTGTTCCGACGAGGCACATAACCATATTCGATCGAGTTGATTTTTGGTACACTTGTAGTACTTTACGACCTCTACACGGTGAACGTCTCTGATCGTCAAAAGAATTTTGGCGCGCGGCCGCGCCATGGGGTGCATAACAGCAAGCCCAAGTAACTATAATCTTTGCATTGTAAAAGCAAATTTAAATATAGTGTATGATCTGTAACGTTCCTCTGAAACAGATGCGGAGCTCGAGAAGTCAACGACAGCGGTACAAGCCCTCAACCGGACGATCAAAGCCAAGACCGCTCGGCCACAGTGTCTTCCGGATGTCCACTATAAGAAAAAGCTGGATTGGGCCGTGGGCCAATAAGGATCTGACATGCACAAGGGCTACAGCCAATCCACCCTCCTAGAGAATTAATATATGCATGGGCCGAATGCAATAGATAGATATCTACGTGGAGCATGACAGAATGGGTTGTTTTTTTGTTTGATCGTCAGAATGGGTTGTTTAAAAAGAGCTAATTTATTGGTTGTACAAACTACCTTATGTTCACAAATTCGTTGGGCCTAGAAAATAATATATTTTTATCATTGCATTTTAAGAAATCAATTTTTGTTATATAATCAAAACAAAACAAATAAACTTTAAACATGATTGACGTTTATTCTAATGCCTAATTTTGGAATTCCTTTTAGCTTTTGAAATCAAATGATGGCCATGTTTTTGCATTTCACAAGTAATTTTAGCATATTCAAGGGCCCTGTAGTGAGGCTGTGCACTATAGGGGTGTATGTTTTTTTTTTTTTGTAAAGAAGGATTTTATTACCAAAAAGAGCAAAGGAATACAAGAAAAACATGGGTAAACCCACAAAAAAGACAACCAGCAAACACCCTAAAAAGAAACTACAACAAAGCCAAACTTCTAGCTAGCTAGCTACAAAATCTTCTTGGAAATTCTCCAAGCCCTACAAAGAGCTAGATTTGCAGAACTTCCACCAAATTTCCTCCAAGACGACGCACGGTCCCTTACATTCTTCATAATCATATCAAAGATAGCATCTGTAGAGTACCGCATGTTGCAAAAAACTGAGTCATTACGAGCTTTCCAAATGTAATAAATAGTTCCAGCCATAGCTAACTTGTATAGAGCAGAGGAGAACCCTTCCTTCTTTACATGATGAATAGCCCAACTTATCTCACGCCCCAACTCAATTGGCCTCCTAGAAATGCCAAACATTTGAAGTATTCTACCCCATAAGCAAGTTGAGAAAGAGCAATAAAAAAATAGGTGCAAATGGGACTCATGCCTACAGTTGCATAAAACACACAAGGGATCCACCTGCATCCCCCAAGAGAGAAGCCTATCCTTTGTAGAGAGACAACCCTAGCAAACAAGCCACATAATAAAAGCCCATCTAGTATACCTTGTTTGAACTAGACAATAGGAGCCCATGGAACTTTAGGAAGTGGAGTTCTGAGAGCTTCCAGAGCAGACTTAATTGAGAATTTGCCATTGGAAGTAGGGATCCAAATCACAGAATCATCAATTTCTGGATTAGGTCTGAAAGTTGGAAGAGTATTCCTTATAATATTCATAATTGCTCGGTTTCTTTGTCTAGGCTAGTGCCAATTCCCATCACGAACAATAGATGAGACCTTGGCCAAGAGAGAACTGCCCACATGGTTAACTATACTACCACCAAACACTTCGTAGAGAGGGCCTGCATCATGCCAATAATCCAGCGAAAGAAAAGTAGTGTTCCCATTGCCAATTACATAATATGGGGCTACACAACCTCTTGAAGCTTGAAAAGTATTTTGCTTATATCCCAGCCATCCAAAGTGTTTTGAATGGTTAGATTTTGTTGAGGACTCTTTTCCGGACGAGTCTTTTCAAAATTCAGATCATTGATAATTGAAATGGACTGGTGGAATGCGACACTACACTACCCTTTTAGTGTCCAATCTCACTACAGGGCCCCAAACCCCAATTTAGCAATTACGCATTAGAGATCCTCTAAAGCTAAGCATTCTTTTCATGAGTTAATCATATTGATTGACATTTTAATTAGCACGCATATCATTTTGGCAATTATATCAATTACACATTTTGAAGAGTGTACCCCACCATCAATTGTGTGGGCCAGGAAAAGATATACTAATTAAATCGATGTGTTTATTAAACCAAGAAACATAAAGTGTCCATTAATAAAATCGAAGGGTTAACATCGAAGTATACTCATTATTCATAATGGCTGTGACATGAGGACAGAATATTTTAAAGTAGCTTTTGAGAAAGTTATCCTCCTTCCGTTCTTATTTGTTTGTCTTACACTTTTCCTCGTGTCTTTTTTGAAATAAAAAAATTAAGTGTTTCTCTGTATCATTTTTAAAAAAATTTCGCACCAAATTAAAGTACACGACGAGTACTTTAATTCGGTGTAAAAAAATTTGAAAAATGATAACGCGTGACAAGAAATTTTACTTTTACCGGCATTTTTTAAATGACACGATTTTTCATAGTAGACAAATAAATAGGAATTGAGGGAGTAGTAAAGAGAATTCCTATAGGAAACGTTACTAAAGCACCTTTCAGAACAGTGATTGTAAACGATCAGGGAAATAGTACCAGTAAAAGTGTAAAACGTCAGCATCTTCACCTACACACACAAACTCACATATGTGTGTATATAAGTATACAGTATATCATATACCCTGCCTTAAGACAAGTCTAAACTTAATATAGTTTCAATTTAAATAAAGTACCCAGTCTACCTCAAAAAATACCACTCTACCCAAAAAAAAACTAATTGAAATATAGCATCAGTTACAAATTTGAGACGTGTTCGTATATGATAAAAAGGTTAACGGTTAGAATGAATACATTGCCTAAAATGTGTATGTGTGTGTATATATGTCTAGACATTTTATGCAAAATTTCTGTGTTTTATAATATAAAATAGAGGATTACTTCGTTCATTCCATAGTTTAAGTCTGCTTTAAGAAAGTCATGCCGTCTAGGGATTTTTTTTTTAAAAAAAAAAAGAAGAAAAAAAAGTAATTCCGTACAGCTTTTTCATTTGAATTTTTTGCAATAATTTACTAATATTTTCCTCATAATTAGTTTCTTTGTTGAAATGAAAGCCAACTTATTCCCAAAAGTCTAAAAAATGACTTATTATATTTTACGAGACAAATTATTTTCTTACAATACATCAACTCAAAAAGTCAATTAAAGTAAATTTATGATTTAAGTCAGTTTTTGGAACAAGGCCATAACATTTTGAAATTTTATGCCGTAACTTATGGATTTCAATATGTCCAAAAAATTTATGCATGTATATGTATTATTTGTTAATTTGAAGCATGACACCCTTTCAAAAAAACCTACAGAAGTATGACCTAGATACAGTTATATATATACACTAACTGCGTCCGCTTACTCCTCCAAGACGTTCTTTGAGATTTTCGAACAAATGTGGACACAAGATTAACATGTGTAAACTCCGGGGTTTTCAAGATGACTTTTCATCTAAATCATGCACTTAAATTCCACATGCGCCTATCTCGCATGACTCGTGTGATTCTCTGTCCTCTTATATTCCATTTTTATTAAAAAACTTTGTTTTCGTCGATTCTCCGCTAACTCATATTCTTATGGGGCCAGTTGGCCACCATTCAAGCCAAGCTCCTACAATAATAACGTTGCACTTTTTTTTTGTCGATTCTTGCGTGGCTTTAAGTTATGAAATCCTTTCAATCACAATCTAGGATCGATTTCCAGATTACCATGTACGAAATGGAGTAAATGGGAGGCAAAAACCAATTTATTTGCAATGAGTCTAATGTATGGGGTCACCCCGGATGATGATGGTCTACACAAAAACCAATTTATTTGCAATGAATCTCATGTATGGGGTCACCCCGGATGACGATGGTCTACACAAAAGTCATGCCAAACTCCATTGAATCACACTAGGTAGAAAAAGCTGAGAGCGTCCTTTCACTGCCTTATCTACATTGTCACATTCAACGTTGTCTACTGGCTGTTGGTTGCATTCGGCATTAGAAAGGTTTTAATCATCTTGACACATCATGCACGTCTCTGCCGGAACCTCTTCTTGCCATCGATTGTCGGTGCACTATAACTTTCATTGCAAATGTTTTTTTTTAATCGGCGAAACTAAGTATTATTTAGAATAGTTAGATTAAGACACAGAGTGAACTTGTTATATTTTTGTTTCGTAATAAGGTTTTGTAACTCTTTAAAGTAGAGGTGACAATTTGTAATACAACCCATGAACCTGCTGTAGACACGTAAAAATTTTGGCCTATCACAAGCTGCCACGTGTTGCTAGGGCACGCAAATTGGCCAATTAAATGTTGCCAAGTGTCACAAGTCAAAGTCAAAATTTACGGACAAGCCAATTAAATGCTACCAAGTGTCCGTACGTTAAAAAAACCAAGCACGATAACTGGCCAATCAAATAATGCCACGTGTTTTCAAGTCAGAAGTCAAAGACATATGAAAGGACCAATCAGAAGGCACCACATGTCAAAATGACACAGTAATTTATTTATCAAGTTTGGCCAATTAAATTATGCTGCTTGGTGAAATAAATTATAAATCTTATTATTTATAATTATCTTTCCCAAAACAAATAAAAGAAAGATATTTATTACATTTTAATTATTTTCCTTTAAATCAAACAAGGAAATAATTAAAGAGAAATATATGGAAAGAATTGTAATCTTGCCATAACTCTCTATCTCCTCATCCCTATAAATAGAGGTGCTCTCTCATACATTAGGGGGATCGAAACTTCCATCAGCAAGCAGAGCTCTGAAGATTCAAGCATCTAAAGCCCTTCAGAACGCTTCAAGTTTTCATCAAGCAAGACAGTTCTTCAAATCAAAGCCCAAAAGCTCTGAAGAACGTTCAAGTCACGTCATCAATCTTTTCCACAAATCTCGGAGAAGATTTCGCCGTTCGATTCGAGATCAAGCTTCACTCCCTCGTTTCAACGTTCGAAGAGAAGAATCAGAGGATTGTTTCTTTCATTTAGAAATTGCTACAGAGATTGTAACCCTAATTTCTCAAATCAATAAAATCATCGATTTTGGTCAACATCTTTTCGTCTTTTCCGCAGACTCGAAATTTGTGTGATACAAATTTTGGCACGCCCGGTGGGACCATCTCTGCCTCTCATCTCTTCTCCTCAACAAATCAACACTTTTCAGTGGCTCCTAAGAACGATAGTTCAAAGGCCTCAAAGGTTGCAGGCTCCAAACCCTCAACCACTGCAAAAACAAGCTCTGGATCTCACAGCGTTGGTCCAACAACTCGAAGCATGTCAAAGGTTGTAGCACAAGCATCTACTCAAGCCTTGCTTTTCCCCAAATTAAATCCAACCTTTGGTGCTGATCTGCTGAAAGCTTCATCAACTTTTCCACTCACATTGGAAGAAAAAGATGGCGCTCTTGCATTTGAGGCAAAGAAGGACGACGATACCAAGAAGCCTTCGTCGCACCCTTCCAAATCGCAAGAATTTGCTTTAGAAGTCCACCAAGAAGAGGAGTATTCAAGCGGTTCCGATTCTACCTCTACTCAAGGCACTCCACATTCAAGGCTCAATGCTTTAACTAGGCCTAGCAGCCCTTCAGCCATGGATGTTATGGCGACAGGTGCAACCACTTTGGAGGAACAAGTCGCTTCTTTGACCAAATTGGTTGAAGGATTAGTGAAGTCCGTGGAGGAAAAGGACTCTGAAATTCAATCCCTCAAAAGCAAGCTGGAAGGCAAGGAAGAAGCTGCTTCTTCCAGCAAAAAGCCAGAGGAACCAAAAGAGTTTGTGTTTTCTTCCGATGGTATGATTCCAATGGATCAATTGAAGGACTTCATTCTAGGCACTATCAAGGACAAGTACGAGGAGACACCAAAATCTTCCTCTTCTTATGTTAAGCCTTACACTCGAAGGATTGATCTTATGAAGATGCCCGCCGATTATCAACCACCGAAGTTTCAAAGAATTTGATGGTAAGGGCAATTAAAAAAGACATTGCGCATTTTGTTGAGACGTGCAACAACGCCGGAACTGATGGAGATCTTCTGGTTAAGCAGTTCGTTCGAACGCTCAAAGGCAACGCCTTCGATTGGTATTGCGACCTCGAACCTGGCACACTCGACACTTGGGAGCAACTAGAACAAGAGTTTCTCAACCGATTCTACAACACTCGTCGTACTGTCAGCATAGTAGAACTTACAAATGCTTGTCAATGGAAGGATGAACCTGTTGTCGATTACATCAACAGATGGCGGCACTTGAGTCTAAACTGCAAGGATAGGTTGTCTGAATCCTCTGGAATCGAGATGTTCATCAAAGGCATGCAGTGGGATCTACAATACATTCTACAAGGGATCCAGCCAAAAACCTTTGAAGAATTGGTCACTCGAGCTCATGACATGGAGCTAAGCATTGCAGCCAACGGAAGACGAGGTCCACCTACGCAAGAATATCGCAAGGTGCAAGATCCCCGCAACATAGGCAACAAGCCAAATTTTTCCAAAGGGGGCAAGTTTCCAGTCAAAGGAGAAAAGAAAGAGTCCATGGCTGCAAACGTTGAACCCTTCAAAATCTCTACTAAACCCAAGGGAAAACAAGTAGAAAAATTTGCTCCTCCCCAAGTGAAGGAGAGGAAGAGGCTTACGTTGAAAAAATGCAAGAAAAGGTGTATCCCTTTCCCGATTCAGAAGTCTCTTCAATGTTTGATCAACTATTGGACCTAAAACTCATTGAGCTTCCAGAAATGAAGCGACCCGAGGAAGCTAACAAAGTCAACGATCCAAACTACTGCAAGTTCCACCGTTTGGTTAGTCATCCAACCTCACGCTGCTTCGTTCTAAAGGAAAAGATAATGGAGCTAGCAAGCCAAGGAAAGATCATCTTGGAAGAGGAAGTTGTGGCTGCAAATCAAACTGTGGCTACGCTACAAGACGAGACTCAACATCTTGAAACACTACAAATTGTGAAGATTCAATTTGGGTCATTTGATCCAATTGAAGTTGTGCTATGCCACTCTACTCAACAGCATGGGGGCAACAACTGGAATAAGGAAAAGGTGGTTGAAAAGGATGATGAAGGATGGACTTTGGTCACTCGCAAAAAGAAAAGCGCACCAAGTGCAAAACATCCTAGAGCAAAAGAACCCAAGCCAAGTCCCAAGAAAATTAAAGCAGGAAGGCAACAAAGAAAGAGGAAAGTGAAGAAAACAACTTTCATTTTGCCGGAAGACATGCATGTCCAAAAACCACGCACTCCTTTCACTTTATGGGGACTTCATTCCAGAGTCGATTCGCAACTCTAGTCTTTTTACAATGTCTTGCAACACTGTGAGCGCAAAAGACACTGAAGATTCGGAACCTGAATCGCCTCTTGCATCAAGACACACTCCAATCAAGCTTGGTTCAGCAACCTGTGCCAACAATTGTCTTGCTTGCATGGGAACCATTACACTGTCCGACGAGGATTTGTTGCTTGGTGCGATTCCACATAATCGCCCACTTTTTGTCACTGGATACATTTGTGAACAGAGAGTCAATAGAATACTTCTAGACGGAGGATCCGCAGTCAACATCCTACCTCTGCGAACCATGAAGGATCTTGGCATCACTACCTATGAACTAACACCTAGTCGTTTGATGATTCAAGGATTCAATCAAGGGGGGCAAAGAGCCATTGGCATGATCCGTCTAGACCTGCTCATTGATGACATGGTTTCAAGCGCATTGCTTCACGTGATTGATGCCAAGACTTCTTACAACATGTTGTTAGGACGGCCTTGGTTGCACGAGAATGGTGTTGTCCCATCAACCCTCCACCAATGCTTCAAGTATTGCAAAGATGGTGTGATAAAGAAAGTGGTAGCTGATGACAAACCATTCAGTGAGGCTGAATCCCATTTTGCCGATGCCAAATTCTACTTGGCGAATATTACCCTGCGGGGTGGAGTCAGCCTCTCCATCAAGTTACAAGCACTCCAAGGGCGGTGACCTTCAAAATAGTAAGAATGACATTCTTGTTAAGGAGAAAGAGAAGAGCAATCAAAGTGTCAAGAAAGGAGCACCAACGCTTCGTTATGTGCCAAAGTTGCGAAACTGCGAAGAGTCAACTTTGAAAGGATTAACATTTCCGATCACAGACCTTAGCAAGACAAAGGTTGCTCCGCCCTTGAAAGGATTCGTTCGAGCTACAAATAGCCCTATGGTGGGCGATGATAACTTGCCTTCACAATGGACAAATGGCTTTGATCCAAATGCTTACAAGCTTCTTGCAAAGGCTGGTTATAATTCCAAAGACTCAACCACTCTAGGGAAGCTTTTGCCCGAGGTGACTGGTGAAAATGTACATGGTCTAAACTCCACTCAGAAGATGCTCAAGCAACATGGGTATGCTGTCAAGGATTCTAAAGTAGGTCTTGGCTATGTTGCCCCTACCCCTGCTCGCATCTTCATAAATAGATCAAGCAATAACCACATTACGGCGGAAGAAGTGGATTCGTCAACGTCACCAAAAGTGTCTGTCTTTGATCGCTTGAGTGCTCCAAGGTCATGAACGTCGGTCTTTGATAGGTTAGCACCTCCAAGTGAAGTTGTTTCACCTTCCAACACGAGGAAGTCTATTCAAAGCAGATTAGGGCAACCGAGTGAAAGCTCTACGCCAAGGGAAAACTCGTGCAAATCAATTCAAAGTAGATTGAGGTCGCCAAATGAACTCTTTCCGCCAAATGTTTGCCGTAGAAACACATGCGTAGCCGATTGGGTGTTTTCAAGTACTACTATTGTAAAGGCTTCAAAGCAAAAGACTCGGCCCTCTTATCAGAAGATGATAAGAAGTTGAAGAGCAAAATTCCTTCCCGCATGAAACGCCATACTACTCTTTTGTTGTGACGGTGATGATGATTTGTTGAAAGTAAGGCGACAAACCTGTAGTGGTGACAAAGACGCCTTCTATGGGATTGGATGATTGCCTTGATGAAGAGTGCCTCACTTGCGTCATTCCATATCACGGCATCCCGTGAATGATGTTCAAGTCGAGGAAGATGCGAAGATGCTCCTCGAATTAGAAGAAGGAGTGAAGTCCACTTTGCCGATGATTAAAAAAGAGGTCAACCTAGGGACAGGAAGATGACCCGCGGCCAACCTACATCTACGCTTCACTCACCTCCGAGGAGGAAGCTGCCTATATTGAGCTTCTGAAAGTCTGAGAGACATTTTTGCTTGGAGTTACAAAGAGATGCCGGGCTTAGACCCAAGAGTCATTTGTTCATCATCTAGCAAATGAAGCATGGAGTTCGACCTATCAAACAATCTCGGCCGCTTCTAATTTAATTGGTTCCCAAAATTGAAGCAAAGGTGAACGAACTTATTGAAGCTGGATTCATCCGGGAAGTCAAGTACCCCACTTGGATTTCAAGTATTGTCCCGGTTAAAAAGAAAAATGGGGAGATCCGGATCTGTGTTGACTTTCGCGACTTGAACAATGCTTGTCCAAAAGATGATTTTCCACTTCCCATAACCGAGCTTATGGTTGATGCCACCACTGGACATGAAGTCCTATCGTTCATGGATGGTTCATCTGGCTACAATCAAATCCGTATGGCTCCACAAGATGAAGAGCTAACTGCTTTCCGCACACCAAAAGGTATTTACTGCTACAAGGTGATGCCTTTTGGCTTGAAGAATGCAGGTGCCACGTACCAAAGGGCAATGCAAAAGATTTTCGACGACGTGCTCCACAAAAATGTTGAGTGCTACGTTGATGACCTAGTTGTGAAGACAAAACAACAAGCTGATCATCTTCAAGATTTGAGGCAAGTGTTCGAACGTCTGCGAAGGTACCAACTTAGGATGAATCCCTTGAAGTGCGCTTTTGGCGTCACATCGGGAAAATTTCTCGGGTTCATCGTGCGTCATCGTGGCATAGAGATTGATCAGTCTAAAATTGATGTTATCTTAAAAATGCCTGAACCTCGGAACATACATGAACTAAAGAGTCTACAAGGACGATTGGCTTACCTCCGCCGGTTCATATCAAATTTGGCTGGTCGTTGTCAGCCATTCAGTCGCCTCATGAAGAAAGGAACTCCATTTGAATGGGATGAAGCTTGTAACAATGCTTTCAAAAGCATCAAGTCATATTTGATGAGCCCTCCAGTTCTCACTGCACCTATACATGGACGACCGCTAATCTTGTATATTGCAACACAAGAGCGTTCGATTGGAGCCCTTCTCGCTCAAGAAAATGATCAAGGGAAAGAATGTGCCTTATATTACTTGAGCAGAATGATGCTACCTCATGAGTTGAACTATTCTGCAATCGAGAAGATGTGTCTAGCACTTGCCTTTGTCATTCAGAAGATGCGACATTATTTTCAAGCTCACACTGTTCATCTCATCTCTAGGGCTAATGTAGTCAAATACGTCATGTCAAAGGCAGTCCTCTCTAATCGATTGGCAAGATGGTCGCTTCTTTTCCAAGAATTTGAGATCATCTATGTGCCTCAGAAAGCCGTTAAAGGACAAGCTCTAGCCGATTTCTTAGCTAACGATCCTATACCAGCCGAATGGGAGTTGTCTGAAGACTTGCCCGATGAGGATGTCATGGTAGTAGAAGTTCGTCCACCGTGGACAATGTACTTTGATGGATCATCTCATCGCGAATAAGCAAGCGCCGGGCGTAGTGTTTGTTTCGGGCCAGGGAGATGTCTTGCCTTATGCTTTCACTCTTACCCAAAGTTGTTCAAATAATGATTTTGAGTACCAAGCGCCATTCTTGGTCCGAGATGGCTATCGGGCTTAAAACACTTGCAACTCAAGGTGTATGGAGACTCAAAATTGGTAATCAATCAACTCCTCGACATCTATGAAGTTAGGAAACCTGAACTCATACCTTTCAATAACTATGCACATCGCTTGATATCGTGGCTTGGCGGTGTCACTCTAGAGCACGTGCTAAGAGGTGAAAATAGACAAGCAGATGCACTCGCTAAACTTGCTTCTGCCCTTACTTTACCTGAAAAAGAGGTGCAAATCCCAGTATGCCGAAGTTGGGTCATACCCACAATCTTTGACGATGAAGACAATAGTGAAGATGAAGCAAATGCCATCTCAGTATTGGAAATTGATGTGGAGGATTGGCGCCAACCACTCATTGACTATCTACAACATGGGAAATTGCCAAATGATCCACATCGGAGAACAGATGTGAAGCGTCGAGCCCCTCGATTCATTTACTATAAGGACATGCTTTACCGTCGATCTCTTGAAGGATTGCTCCTCCGTTGCCTTGGAGAGAGTGAGGCAAAGCAAGCCCTAGAAGAAGCTCACTCTGGAATATGTGGTGCCCATCAATCTGGCCCCAAACTTCATTTTCGAATAAAAAGAATGGGCTACTATTGGCCGACCATGGTCAAAGATTGCATGGAGTATGCGAAAAGATGTCATGCTTGCCAAATCCACGCCAACTATATACATCAACCGCCAGAATTGCTCCATCCCCATGCCGCTTCATGGCCTTTTTTGATGCATGGGGTTTGGATGTCGTGGGGCCTCTACCAAGTCTTAAGGGGCCACTTATACATCTTGGTCTGCAACCGACTACTTTTCCAAATGGCCAAGCCATCCTAATCGAAAAGAAGTAAAGAAGGAAAATGTTGTCAACTTCATCCGCACCCACCTCATCTTGGATCTGATTGTACCACACTACATCATCACCGATAATGGAAAGTCTTTCTACAACAGCGCCATGACTAGACTTTGTCAGAAATTTGGCTTCAAGCAGCATACCTCTACTATGTACAACCCACCTGCCAATGGCCTTGCAGAAGCATTCAACAAAACTCTTGGGAACCTATTAAAAAAGGTGGTTTCCAAAGCAAAGAGAGATTGGCGGAAAGAATGGAGGAAGCTCTGCGGGCGATCGAACCACATATCGAACACCCACACAAGCCACTCCTTATTCGCTAGTGTATGGCGTGGAAGCTGTTTTGCCACTTGAGCGTCAAATTCCATCTTTAAGAATGGCCATTCAAGAAGGTCTTACTCATGAAGACAACGTTCGCCTGCGCCTTGAAGAATTAGAAGCACTTGATGAAAAAAGGCTTGAAGCACAGCAACGTCTTGAATGTTATCAAGCTCGTATGTCAAAATCCTTTAACAAGAAGGTTCGTCTTCATTCTTTTCAGATAGGGGACTTGGTTCTTGCTGTAAGAAGACCCATCAACATGAACCAAAAAGTCAAAGGCAAGTTCACTTCCAAATGGGATGGACCATACGTGGTACAAAGAAGTATACTCTAGTGGGTTTTTACAAATTGGTCGCCGAGGATGGCTTAAAAGTTGGCCCCATTAACGGCAAATACTTGAAGAGGTTCTACCCTTAAAGAGCAAGCACACTCCATGACGCAAGAGCCTAAACTGCATGTCACTCCTGGCCCGCATGAGTTTAAACTGTGGACGGCAAACCCAAAAAAAAAAAAAATTTGAACTACGTTTGACTTGATCCCATCTTGGGTACGTAGGCCGCTTGAATTTCAAGCTCAGTCATCCAAAAAAATAAAAAATAAAAAAAAATAAAAATTGAACTACGTTTGACTTGATCCCATCTTGGGTACGTAGGCAGCTTTGAAATTTTATTTCAAGCACAGTCATAACAAATTAAAAATCTTTGTTTACTTTATTCTTCAAAAGATAAGTGAATAAAATGCTAAGTTTTATTCATCAACCAAAAAGGAGGATTACATGGCAAAGAATTGTCTAAAAGAGCAAATGCAATCTGTCCTAACAGCATAACAAGTGTCTAAACAAAAAGAGATACTAAGGGAAAAGCTTGAAATCTGCCAACTCCTTTTGAAGTGCTTCTAGAAAGTTCTTCATCTGTTCTAAATTTTCAAATCTGCATCACTCTGCACTGCAACATTTTGAATGGTGGAAACTTCTTCTTTAAGACGAGAGACATCGGCTTGCCGCTTGGATAGCTCATTTTCATACGCGAGAAGTTGTACCTCCATTTCTTTTCTCTTAACACCCAAGTCTTTCAACTCTTTCTTTAGCTGAGCCTCTTTTGCTTCAATACTTTCAAATTGTTTTGGCAAAGTTGAAATTCCTTGTTAATTTCACCCTCTTCAAGCTCGGCAGCAGACAGACATTGGGATGCACTTGCCAATTCGTGTGATTGTTGCTCTTTAAGCATCTTTTCTGAAGAAGAAGAACGGGCAGAATTATACTCTTGAACTTTCTTGAAGAAATTCTGAAGATGGTTTCGCAAAGGAGATATATCTACTTGATTCATTTTTCTCATCTCTTGAAGGATCTTTTCAGCCTCTTCTTCAATAGTACGGACATGGTTTAGGCGAGATTCACCAATTTTGCCTGAAAGTTCGGCCCACAATGATGAAACATACTTGCGTTGGCAAGAAGAAATTATCTTATCTCCCTGAAAAACTGAAACCATGGAAAGGGCCGGAAATGAAGGCTTTGCTTGAAGTGGTGGTGGTTCTTTCCTTACTATGATGGGAGGATTTGAAACATTTTCATGAGTGACTTGGTGGGGTTCTTCCTCCACTCTTTTCCTTCTTGCGACCAATGGACATGGATCAGGACCATCTATGGACTCCTCACTGCTTTGGGAATATACTTCATCTTCAAGGTTCAGATTGTCAATTCCCAGCTGCAAAACAAAAAAAAGGGTAGAGTTTAGTACAAAATCATCATAAAGCGAAAGAATGCAAAAAGAGAAACTCAAAGTAAAGCAAATAAATGATGGAGCGTTTGTGTTACTCTTGCTCCTAAATCTTCTAAAGGTGTTTCAGTAAGAGGATGGTCCTTGAAAAATTCATCTACATCAAGGGGTATGTCCTCCAAATCAAGAATCGAGGTTTTTCCCCCTAAATCAGAGACCTTGGGTTTCTTTTTCAAGCGCTTCCAATGACGATCTCCTTGGCTGGAGCTGCTCTCTCTATCACAAATTTTAAGGCTTCTCTTCTTTCTTCTATTCTCAGTGATGGGATCTTTGGCAACTACGGATTGAAGCTTTGGAACAGGGATCTTCAACAAAGTCTTAGCCTTAGGAATTGATCTCTCTACGCCATTGGGTGCATTTTTCGTTGCATCCTTTGCTTTGCTCTGCTTGGTTCTGCTTTGCCTGGCTTTGCCTGTTTGTGTACCAGTACCTTGAATTTCATTGATGGTGGAAGAAGGTAGAATTGCTTCCTTGCCTTTGTTTGCTTTTGCATTGGTCCTTCCAACTTTGAGGGTGTTACTAGAAGGTAAAACAGGCTCCTTTGCTGGCTTTGACTTTTTAGTGGTTGGAGCTTTAGGCTTTGAAGGGGTTGATGCAACCGCATTAGACTTCTTGAGTCGAATTCTGACTTGAGGACTGGGCATTCCTTTCTTTGTAGTGGGCTCAATGTTGCTTCTGACAAAGTCACTTGAATATATCGCCCACCATTCCATGTAGCGTTTTGTAGCAAGGCCCTTGCGCGAACGGACTGGAATTTTAAATTCTGCCTTGGTACCCAATTTCGTGCAAGATTGCCAAAGTCTTACAACATTTGGTAAGTTGATAGGACAAGCTTCTTCCACCAAATTGCCTGGTATGTCTTGGCAAAAGTCGAACTGCCTTGAGAATCTATGAGGGCTGTACGGCTCAATGATATACTCCTTGTCGCGGCGAAGAGTCAGATAGCTTGAATGAAGGCTGATGATGTAATCCGTCCGAGAATGAGATTGAGTCCCGTCATCTACTATGAGTAGCTCATCCCTTGTAGATAAAGACAATGATGATAGTTGTGAAAGATTAACGTTTCTAAGTAGATTATGGGCTGTAGCGGCAGTGAAGTGTTTGGCCATATGATCGCTAGCAATTCTCACCATCCGGACGCCAGGAAAAGTGTGCGCAGACTGATGGTATGTATCAAAATAATTGCCGAGCCAGCCACAAATGTAGTGCATGGGAAGGATTGCATTGCATTGGTTTGGAGTAGGAGAAGATGAGATCCGCTTCAAGCCGCGGTAAATGCTTGCAAGAACGGGGACTGCTAAAGAAAAGGTACATCCGCGCGCCATCATGCTTGCGACCTTAAAAACGGTAGGACGGATTTGGTTGACCTCTTCATTAGGTAGAACAAATACAGACAGCCAACATGAAAGGAAGGCAGCAAGATAGGCTTCTTCTTGTACGCTTGTTTTGATGGCCAAGTCATCGAATACTCCTTCTTCATTCCTTATGCGGCGCAATGGCTTATTGATTTGTCCAGTTGGCTTGTTGGCTCGCTCCCTTTGATCGCGTTGGGAGAATGGTCGTAGGTACGCTTTTTTATGCGAACCAAAAGTCACCCAAGCACGCGGCAAAGGACTGATGAGTTTCGGATGCATGAACCAATTTGCGGTACGCTGAAAAGAGATACTTGCAGCTGGGTGGAAGGAAGGACTTGTTGCTTTTATCATGGCCTGTCAGATCCTGTGCTGGCGGAATGACTTCGTCGTAAAATCTGCCATAGACCGGCAAACCACCAATATAGGACAAGTCCCAAAGAGAGATCGACAGTTCTCCTTCTGAGGTGTGAAGAGTATTCGTGGAAGGGCACCAGAGCTCGCAGAATGATCGGATGAGGTCTTCGTCGCGGCTGTATGTGAACAAGGAAGCATAGACGGCGCCATAGATCCTCGCTGAGGAGAGCACTTCTGAAGATCGGCCAAGGACGTCTTCTACCCACTACCAATATCGCTCAATGAAGGAAAACTGGCCAAAGCTTGCAAGAGGATCTGTCCAAGTAGCTCTTTGGGCATTAATCTGATCACCCAATAAAATGAAGTGCTCTGAACCATCTTCATTGGAATGGAGAGAGGACTATAGCAAAATCGCTGTGGAAGAAGGAATGATGGCTGAATCGGTAGAGTCAAATAAATCCTCTTCTGAGTTGATGAACCATTGTGTTGGGTGAAAAAGATCGGCAACAGCTGGATGGCAAGGGGAAGGAGAGCCAATGACAGGCTCAAAGACCGGTAGATGCACTGCTCCTATGGATGCGCTTTTCCCTTCAAAGATGGAAAGAATCGGTTGGCCATTGTTCACACCATCTTTGAAGGTCATCATCTTTGAAATAAATTGCAAAGAACCAAATCTAAAAAAAAAAAAAAAACAGTGGTCAGAACAAAATAAATAAATAAATCATGGTTGTATAAGTAAATTCAAGACACAACTATAAAGAAAAGGACCAGAATGTTAGTTGGGGTTTTGGGATTCGAATTCTGTCAATTGATTCGGTTGTCGCGATCAAAATTCTTGTACCTGCGAAGACAGAGGGAAAAAAAAAGATGAGAAGATAGAAAGAAGAAAAGACTGTTAATAAATTATGTCATCCGAAACAATGAAAGTGTTAAGATGTAGTGTGGGTTTGCAAGCACGTCATGACACTCAATATCCAATACTTGGTGATGGGAACATGCATAAAATTTCAAATAGTCAGAAGGGTTCTCAGGAGTGCTAAAGTCCAAGAATTTAACACATATATGCCCTAGTTATGTTGGTTTAACCTCAGGAGTAAAAGCCACGTAACTTGCATATTATGGGCCGGTATGAAATTTTCAGACTTTATACGCAAATAAAGGCATGCAGAAAGAACCAAAGCTAGGAGACAATAGTGAAAGTTTCGAGGTTCAAGCTATTGCTGCCGTGGGAAAATTGTTGGCTGCTCGAAGCACATGCGTGGTGCTGTGACTAGTATGATCAGAAAACAATTGGTACGGATGTCACATGGAGGTCTTGCGAATAATTTCAAAAAGATCACAGTGCTTGGCAAAAAAAAAAAGGGGGTTCGATTCGTATCTTGAAAATTCTAATCGAACAGTTATTTTTTTATATATATAAACAACTCAATTACCATGGAGATCATAAAAAAACGGCAGTCGTGAAGTCAAAGGAAATAAAATTACCGAGTGTGCTGGATTGTGCTAGATAAAACAACAGAAGTAAAAGAACCATAATGCTTGGCGCATATGTTCACCAAGAAAATATAAACATGACATGTGTTTGATTTGATGAAGAAGCAACAAAAGAAGAGACAAAATAGGAGGGCTTGCCCGACTAACCTGCAAGCTAATTAACACCTCTGAGTTTGGTTGAATGAAAAGCTAGTGTGGTGGCTCTTAATTATAGGACCGGTTATGCAGAATTATAAGTCGGCAAGGGGAGTTCACTTAGGAAAGGAGTTTTCTTAGGAAAGGACATTACTCACCTAATTCAAAATTGCTTTCTCACCAAGCAAAAAGTAGGCGGTGCAAAAGAAAGGAAACTAAGCCTTCTAATTTTCTAGCGGCAAGGAAGAAAATAAATTCCTTTTCTTACTCTGATTCATTTCAAGCATCCAAATGTCCTAGTTCAATCTCTCCCAATCCTTAGTTCCCTAATTCAAACACACTTGCATGTGTTCAAGCGGTGGATTAAATTACAAAAAATGTTCAACCGGTGGATTTTCTCAAACCAAAAATTCGAGAAGCGGGCAATGAGTCGGCAAGCATAAATGTTTCAAGCAGCGAGATGCAACCACGTGATGGATTTGAAAAACAAATTTAGTGGGCCAAAGCCAAGTTTGTTCACAAAAGGAGGAGTTGTAATTTTGATTCTATATTTACCTAACGTGGGTTTCAAACACTCGGCCATATTTTAGCTCGGTCTATGGGCTAAAATTCAAAATCAAGTTGACATCCAAAAAATGTCATAGGGAAAAAATTGCCGAATACTCAAATTTTTGGCATTCAATCAAGAAAATCAAGCTGAGTTTATTCACCGGGAAGGCATTCAATTATTTAGGCAATCAAATTCCACTGCATCAAAAGATGGGAACAAAAGATTTTAACTTGGTCTCTGAGTTAAAATTTTGCAAACCAAATTGACACCAAAAATTAATTGAAGACCAAGTTCAAATTTTAAATTGACACCAAAGGTCAAGCAAAAGGAAAATTACCGAATACACGAATTTTCCGTATCAAACCAAGTCAAGTCAACAATTAGAGACTCACTCATCTTCAACCATGAGCAACTCTCGAGGGGGCATCTGTAGACACGTAAAAATTTTGGCCTATCACAAGCTGCCACGTGTTGCTAGGGCACGCAAATTGGTCAATTAAATGTTGCCAAGTGTCACAAGTCAAAGTCAAAATTTACGGACGAGCCAATTAAATGCTACCAAGTGTCCGTACGTTAAAAAAACCAAGCACGATAACTGGCCAATCAAATAATGCCACGTGTTTTCAAGTCAGAAGTCAAAGACATATGAAAGGACCAATCAGAAGGCACCACATGTCAAAATGACACAGTAATTTATTTATCAAGTTTGGCCAATTAAATTATGCTACTTGGTGAAATAAATTATAAATCTTATTATATATAATTATCTTTCCCAAAACAAATAAAAGAAAGATATTTATTACATTTTAATTATTTTCCTTTAAATCAAACAAGGAAATAATTAAAGAGAAATATATGGAAAGAATTGTAATCTTGCCATAACTCTCCATCTCCTCATCCCTATAAATAGAGGTGCTCTCTCATACATTAGGGGGATCGAAGCTTCCATCTGCAAGCAGAGCTCTGAAGATTCAAGCATCTAAAACCCTTCAAAACGCTTCAAGTTTTCATCAAGCAAGACAGTTCTTCAAATCAAAGCCCAAAAGCTCTGAAGAACGTTCAAGTCACATCATCAATCTTTTCCACAAATCTCGGAGAAGATTCCGCCGTTCGATTCGAGATCAAGCTTCACTCCCTCGTTTCAACGTTCGAAGAGAAGAATCAGAGGATTGTTTCTTTCATTTAGAAATTGCTACAGAGATTGTAACCCTAATTTCTCAAATCAATAAAATCATCGATTTTGGTCAACATCTTTCCGTCTTTTCCGCAGACTCGAAATTTGTGTGATACACCTGCCCATAACCACCCTCCTAAAACCTAACCCAACTTGCCCATATTATAGTATGGGTTGATATGGGTTGAACCCATACCAACCTATATTTAAATGGGTTGGGTTGAGTTGAAGATGGGTTGAAAATGGGTTGAACACACAAATAAAAAACCTTGAAAATTCAGTTTTCTTTCAGTTCAAAAAAATAATAATAATCCTTCTCTCTCCCCTCTCGTCCGCCCAATTTCTCAATCTCTCCCATGCAGACACTCCTTACTAAATTTTGGGCAATTCTATATGAATATGACTGTGTAATCAATTTCTTTTGATCAAAAAAACAATTGAGAGATTGAGTTGCCCAAGGCCTGATTATATATGAAGGAAATAAATCTGTTCTTCCCCATTCATCATTTCTGTTTTTGTTTACTTTGAAATGTACTAAATTATTGATATTTTTTTTTTGTAACTACATTAATTTTGAGTTTGAAAATTGCACGTAATTTCGCAGTAGACTATCAAATTGGAATGGAAGGAGCATTAAATAGGGGAATTAAGGATAAAATAGGAAATTAAAAAACTCAAAAGGTAATGGAAAAAAGTTGAAATCTCCAAAACGGACCAACAAATCCGGACGGAGGGAGTCGTAAATAGTAATTCTCTACAAAATTATTCAATTTTTTCTCTTAACATGTATGTCTATATGCATACTGTTATACATTTGTTTATTTTCGCTTTTTGGTACATATACATTTGTTTATATTCATTTTGTCATGTATCGTTTATTTGTTTTTTTTGTCTTTTCCGATTCTAGCAGTTCAGAGGCATTTGGGTTGAACAAATAGGAAGTTCTATAAATTCTTTTTTGTTCGTCCCTCGCAAGGTTTTCATTGAGAAATGCAGCGAAAAAAGTAGGTTAGGTTGGGTCGGGTTGAGTTTGACTTGACCTATTTCAACCCAATCCATATTCAACTTACATACTATTAGCCCATATTCAACCTACTTATATTCAACCCATAATCCATATTAACCCATTCAAACCCAATCCAACCCACCCATTTGCCACCTCTACTTTAAAGTATCAACTACATGGAACACATTTCCAAATGGTGGCTTCCAATGACTGTGGAGGGGCGTTTTGTGCCGTTCTAAATTAACAATGGCTTGTTCCCCGGGTTCTGGTAATAGTGGTAGCAGTGGATTGTCTCTCTTTTGGTGGCCTTGGAGCAATGGGGTTGGGCAGCAAAGGTGGCGGCGGCTCTTGCTGACCAGTTGTTGTTTTAGGGTTTTATTGGTTGGGCTTGACCCATTTTATTTGGACATTGTTAGGCTCTTTGGTGCTCTTTGTGCTAATTGTATATTCTGGGTATTTATAGACCTATGGGGTTGTTGGGCTTTGTTGTTTTGAAGTGGACTTTGTCCTAATGAATGTCCTTGATTAGTTTCGGATTGAACAGATGATTACTTCTTGAACATGATGTTGTTTCTTTACTCTTATCAATCTTGTAACAATTTCAAGATTTTTTGCCTTTTTAAAAAAAATCTGTAAATTCCCCTAAGGTCCAAGGTTTTGGGTCCATTGGGCTTTTTAGTCCAGCTAAACTATTTTAAATTGGGCGTGTCTAGTCATAAAAACCTTTCAATGTGGTTGGTCCTTTTGTGACAAAAATGTCCCGTACACTGGGAAACTATATAATCGTTTGATTTCAAAAACCCCAAAGCAAGTTCTCAGTTTCACGATGACAAGGAGCTGCTTCGAGCGGCGATCAGGAGGTGCTTCAGTTTTGCGGCGACAAGGAGCTGCTTCGAGCGGCAATCAGGAAGTGCTTCGAAGCTGTGTACTTCGATCTAATTTTGTGGCGATCTGTTGGTTGCCGAGCTTCTTCGAATTCAAATCTTTAAAATTAGATCACAGTTCACAGCAATCTAGGGTGAGGTAAACCTTCTTCGAGTTGGATCTGATTTTGTGTTATATTTGTGCGCGCTCTCTCTATCTGTGTGTGTGTGTATGTTGCTTGACCGAAATCCTAGACCTAAATTAGTGAGTTGCCCCAAGCGTAGGGCTGAGACCGGTGTAGCACAATACCCGGTAAGACCGGAATCGAATCCACAGAGATGGTGGAAAGTGCTTACTAAAACTCGGGTAGTAGGTTTAACACGGCTCTTAGGTGGCCACCCTTTTGTGATTTGATTGGGAAAACTACCTAAACTAGAGTAAAACCAGTTTGATTAGACTATTTAAAAGCAAGTACGGTCGTAGGGTTCATAACACCAGTGACCAGGTCCGGACAGTTCTACTCTATTGGTGTTCTAAAAACGGTTGATTTTAGAGAGAAAAAGGTACCCTGAAAGATACGAATCCTCGTGGTTGCCGTTTACCCATGTACAGCGAAGAACGAGTTTTGGTCCCCTGTTCCCTGCGTTACATGGGCTCCAACGATGCCCGGATACGTCTGACGGAAGCTCTTTAATAACCTAAAATTGCTTTTTCAGTTGTTGATTCTGGAAATAGGAGCAAAAACAAATCTAGACCAGGCCACGGCGTGTTAATCACCCCGCAACCATACCTAATGAATTACTCACGCATGATAGATTGAACAAACATAAAGATTTTGAAATTAAACATTCCTTCGTAATTTAATATAGATTAGAAACAAAGATTCGGAAACAAACACGGACAAACACCCGTGAACGGAGATTAACGCAAACAAAATAAAAAGTTACCAAAGCAAATGCGTGGAAATAGCGAACGAAGCTTCAAACTTCAACGTAAAAGTCTCCAAAAAGTTAGATCTCCAAAGGAAAATCGGCTGCCAAAATAAGTGAAAGAAAAACTAAAATTCGGACCCCTAATTCGACCTAACATCGGAGTATTTAACCCTTCCCACAGTGAACACACGTGGCAAGTCAAATGGCTAGTTTTAAGGCACCCGATATCGATACAGGGAAAGAACTGTATCGATACCCAGACATTCTGTTCTCGTATGTGCACTCCGGTATCGATACAAGGAAAGACCTGTATCGATACCGACACCTCTAAATTGACTTCCAAGCTTGTTTGGTCGTCCTCACTAGGGTCTCACCGGTTCTCAACATGCCCGACCGCCATGTGTCCATTTCACGCGCTCTTTCCGACCTGTCCCCTGCAAAACAACCAAAAACAAGAAAAACCAAGGACAACACCACATCAAGTGGAAAATGGAATAAATCGCGCCTCGAATGCGCTAATTCGCCCTACTTAGGCGCTTATATCTGTGACATTGCGCACCTATCATGTGTGTGTGTGTCTCTCTCTCTCTCTCTCTGATTATTATGCTGTGAATCAGATTTTTTGTGAATTTTGTAGTGATTTGTATTTTTGTTAAGTTTTCGTGTTTAGGTTAAAATTTGTCTCTCTGTCTCTGTTTTTGTTTGCTCATTTTGATTTGTGAATCAGATTTTTGTTCCAATTACTCAGCTAGATTATCTAATTTCTTCCTTTGTTGTCTTGTTGTTTCTGGTACTGTTTTGTGTTATTAAGTGTTATTTATATGACATATTCTTATCTCTTTGCTTTGTTGTTGTTAGTGGTCTCTGATACTGTGTTATTTATATGAGATATTCTTATCCCTTTGCATTGTTGCTGTTAGTGAGTTTTTTTTTATTTGAGATATTCTTATCTCTTGGTTTGTTGTTTCTGTTTTTGCAGAGTTAAATTTTTTGATTTTGGAAATGGATTCATCTGTTCTTGTGTTGTGCAAATAGGGATCATTTCCATTAGTTGTTAAGGTTGTAAGGGGTTTTAAGTTTGAGGATCTTGTAGCAAGTATTTGTAAGAAGTGGAATAATTTGGTATCAAGAAGGTTGCATCTTTTATATGTTGTTCAAAACATAGCAATTGTTTGCTTATGAATGATGATGATTTTGACAGCATGGTTGCGTTAGCTGTTGCATATGGTGTTGTGTTGAGGTTTCTGTTAATGAAGTGGGGTCTTCTTCTTGTGTTAATCATTCTAATAGTAGTGAAATAGTGGAACGCAGTACTCTTCAAATTGATGAAGATACTCTTGAAAAGGTTTTTCCTCATCATGAGACAAAACGGCTTTCTGCTGGTTGGGCTTATTTGATTAGTCATGCTGGTTAGGAATTTAGATGTGGTGTTGAGGATTTTTGTACTTGTTTGTGCAAGTATGCGATTGAACTTGGATTCAAGTTTAACTACCTGAAGAATGACAAAATAAGGGTGAAAGTGATTTGTTCTAAGAAGATTGATGGGTGTAAATGGTTTGTTCATGCAACTTTAGGCAAATCGAATGGTTTTTTTCGCATTAAGGAGTTGAACAAAAATCATGGTTGTGGTGGTACAGTTTGTAGTTCCAAAAGTTCCCGAACGAGTTCAAAGTTGGTCGCGAATTGTAATTTTGATGAAGTTCGTTCCAAGCGGTTGTATAGGCCAATAGAAGCTGTCAGATTATTTCAGCAAAGATATGGTACTACTAATAGTTACAACCATGCTTGGTTGGGGGTTGAGAAGGCAACTAATGAATGTAGTGGTGATTATGTGTTGTAATTTGACCGACTTTGATGGTATGCTGACACAACGAAGGAGAAAAATCCTGGTAGTGTTGTGGACGTTGAATGTTATGAAGAAAACCGGTTTAAAAGGTTATTTGTGGCATTCGATGCATGCATTAGAGGATTCAACTATTGTTGGCCTTTTTTGTGTCTTGATGGCACATTCTTGAAGGGTAGATACAAAGGGACTCTCCTCGCTGCTGTTGGGAAGGATGCTAACAATGGTCAGTTTTCTTTTTTTGTCTTATTTTTTGCCTGTTTGTGGCTGAGATGTGCTTTATTTTGGTATATGCAGAGTGTTCTTTTCTTGAGATATTGTTATCTTTTTGTTTATTTTGGAAGATACAAAGTTTGGTATTGCTGAGATATTGTTATCTCTGTGATTGTTTTGATGTAGGCCTGTTATGTTTTAGCTAAAATAGTGTTAGTAGGATTATTTCCAGTGGCTTTTGGTATTGTTGATTATGAAACGGATGATAATTGGCTTTGGTTTTTTGACAAAGTTGAAAGGTATTATGTCAAGTCGTGAACTTTTGATTATAACGGATCGTCATACTGGTCTTGTGAAGCATGTTTTGGAGGTTTTCTCAAACTGTTATCATGCTTATTGTTTGAAGCATTTAAAGAATAATTTAAGGGATAGGCTATCAGGTCAAGCACCAAATGATTTTAGGGAGCGAGTAGTGAATTTATTTGGAGATTGTGCTCATGCGCCTACTGTTTTGGCTTTTGATAATTGTCTCAAGGAATTATATGAGGTTGGTGGAAATAAAGCAAAAGAGTTTGTTTCTTCTGTGCCGTATCATCATTGGGCAAATGCATACTGATAGGCGCGTTGAAAGCTTGCTTTTGAGCGCCTAAGTAGGATAGAGTTAGCACGGTTTTTCGTCTTTTTAATCCTCATTTTCCATTTAATGTGTGCGCGTGGTTGGATTTTGTGTTTGTGCTTAATTCGCAGGGAAAAGAGGTGTTTTTTGCGCTAACGGAAAGTGTCGGGATGGTCGTGTACGTGGGTTGAGAATTGGAGCGCTGTGGAGACTAAGTGTTAGAGCAGGATTTAGAGAAAAGATGTTCGGGAGCGCTACCCCAAAGTGAAGGAGCGCGCAAGATTGGCACAAAAGGTCCAAAGAATGAACAGAAGGATTAGGAGCGCTACACCAAAAGTGGTGTAGCGCTACCGGATTGTTAAAAGTCAATGGTCAACGGGAAGAGTCAACAGTCAACGCAGGAGATAATGAAGAGGTAGCGCTACACCTAAAGTTAGGTAGCGCTACCGAGCGCTTATCAGGCACAGTGAACGTTGTCGTTTTGGCCTTCGCGTAGAATTTCCAGATTGTCGTTCATTTTTCATTAGGGTTATGATAATTAGTATAAATACTCTTGTTTTAACCTAGTTTAGCATTTACATATTATTTTTAGGTTTTTACTTTCCTCAATTCGGCTACAGTTTTTCTTCAGCAGTCTATGTTTCAAGTTTGTTCTGGGTTTTCAGAATCTCAACTTTGGATTGGTGTTTCGTATCAATAATCGAGTTTGATCTCTGCTCGCAATCTACGGTATCGTTTTCTATTGTTTTCATATTTTATTCTTCAAGCATGCCTAGATCTAGGTTTAATTTGATTTTTGTTGTTTTTATTATCATGAGTGAGTAGTCGCTTTGAGTGCGGCTGCGGGGCGAAGGCGCCCACGTCTAGACTAATCAGTATTTCACCTCGGGGCCGAATCACCTTAACTTTCAAGCAATTTTGGGAAATGTAAACTTTTCTAACAAACAAAACCCAAGTATCGCCAGAATCCAAATGCGCGCGGAATCTGGTGACAGGTAGTGCGCATTTGTTAGGAAGCCTTTCTTTTATTCTAAAATCAGTGAAAAGAGTAATTGTGGCCCGAGTAAATATCAGTTAGGCTAGTTGCGGACGCTGGGTTCCCTCAGCTGTGCTCTCTTTATTAACCTCCATTCAGTTAAATTAGCTTAGTAATTTAGTTAACAAATTTCATCAAAACAAGGGGTGGCTACCTGAGAGCCAAGTTACACAAGAACCCAACACTTTTGAGTCAAACACCGTTAGCCGTCTCTGTGGTTCAACTCCGGTACTTCCGAATTTATTGTGCTACACCGGTCAAGAGTCCTACGCTTGGGACGCGTCTTATTTTTAGTCACCTGGTCGGTCAAGCACATACTTTCTGGGGAAACGATATGGTGAGATGTCATCAAATGCCATTGAGAGTTTCAACAATTGGATTCTTGATGCTCGAAAGGTGCCAATCCTTCAATGTGTTGAACAAATTAGGGTTCAAATCATGAGATAAATGTGTGAAAGGAAACAGTCTGCAAAGTAGTGGTGAAGTCTCTTGTGTCCTAAAATGGATATCAAATGGAGAGACCATTTAGATAAGGGAAAAACATGGTCTGTGTTTGGGTCAACTGATGAAGTTTTTGAGATAGGTTCATTCCTGGCTGTTGTGGTCGATATAAGTAATAAGACGTGCTCATGTTGTCGCTGGGACCTCCATTGCTTTCCTTGTGTCCATGCAGTCACAGTTTTGCAGAAGAAAGGTAGAGACACGTCCTCGTATATAGATCCGTTCTGCACAACCGATGCTTTCTGGTTGTCATATGAGCTTCCAATATATCCCATTCCTACTCTTGAAGCTCCAAAGGTTACTACAGAGACTGTTGTTATTCATCCTCCTAAAACAAGGAGGCCACGTGGCAGACCAAAGGTTGCAAGATTCCGATCAAGGGGTGAGAAAGTGAGGAAAATAAAGTGCTCGAGGTGCAAGCAATTGGGAAAACACAATAGGAAGAGTTGTAAAGAACCGTGTGATTGATTTTGATTCATTGACTTTGTGTTCTATGTTGACTGCTATTTAGTCATTTTGCATAAATAAAACTTATGGGTGTTCAAGGAGCAAGTAGTTGGGAAACACAATTGGAAGAGTTGTAAACAACCTAGTGATTGATTTTGATTCATTCACCTTGTGTTCTATGTTAGACTGGTATTCAGTCATTTTACATAAATAAAACTATTAAATGTTGCACTATTTTGTGGTTCATTATTGTTTGCTTTTTGTAAATTTTTTTCTGATGGTGGATGTTATTGTTATATAAAACAGAGACTGGTTAGTGTGAGATACGATTATCTCATGCTTTATGTCTTGTACATATAGACTATTTTTAATGAGATATTAATATCTCAAGCTTATGCTTATGTGTTGACACACACAAAGTATTGAGATATTAATACCTCATGCTTATGTTATGTTCATATGTTCTCTTGCTCGAACATAAGAGATTGGATTAAAGACAGTAGCTCATGAGTTTCTGGGAACCGCAGCCCGTGGAGGTTTTGAAATTTTTAGAAAATTCGGCATGACCCGTTGGTAATTGAAGAACCCTCAAGGTGCCAAAAGCAGCAGACAACACAATATAAACTGTAGGAAAAGTTAAAAGAAAATCACTTGAACAATGAGTAATTCCAAGATCATTCATATTTGGAGTGAATGCATGTTAAAAGATGTTATCAAAAAAACCACCATTTGTCGTTTTGCCAATTGTTCAGCACCAGGTATCGACAAATTACAATTGTTTGGAGCCGACCATTCATATGTGACAATACAAACAAAAAAATAAATCATATATTCAATTTCCTAACCAACCACTACTTTCTAACAGACTATTCAAAAGATATGTCCAGTGTCAAACAATGATGCTCTTTTATTTGTCAACTTCTGTTGCATCTCCTTCTGTTGCCAGTTTTTATTGCATCTACTTTGCTTCTTGTCTGTCCTTCCAAACTTCTGGTGTGATCGATCTACGTCCATCATTCAAGAATCTACGTAATAATGCTACTCTGAATTCATTGATTTCAATCTCAGGCAAATTTTCTGGGACGGGGTCTGCATTTACAAGCTTCTCAATGATGTAGCAAACTATAATTCCACAGTCAACGCTGCAAATTTGTCATAAGCACCGGTTAGAACTATGTAAGGCTTTGAATTATGTAATTGAAAACTTGTGGTCAAAGATTAGTTAGCTTACCTTCCACGTTTTTGCTGTGGTGTTTTTTCTGAGACAATCATGACTTCATTATTCTCCTTCGCCCTAAAGATTGTTTCACTCGATGATTTTAGAAGCCTGAAGGTCGGTTCTTTTTTTTGAATGTTTAGCTTTTGCATGAAATTGGAAACATACTCTGCCTGCATTTCAAATTCGACAAAATAAGGATTTATTTTGCATCATCAATCGTATGAAAAATTGAATAAAATGGAGCAATATTTCGTACCATTATCTTTGCATCCTTGAGGTAAGGGTCTTGGCCATTTCTACTTGGTTTGATGGAGTTGTAGTGTCTCCAATACCCATGTGGTATGTCCAATACCAGAAGATTCCAATGGTAAGGATTTTTGTCTTTCACACGTATACTTCCTAAAGAGTTTATTGGAAAAACCAAGTAGTAGAAAAGATCCAAACTTTCATGAATTTCCCTGAGCTTGTCATCAAGGAATAAATCTCTGATTTGATTTTTATCATCTTTTAGCAAGCTCTGACAAAGACGAAAAGACAATGGTTTCTGTGAGATAGGATTATCTCATACTTATGTCTTGTGGATAGACAAACTATTTTTGATGAGATATTAATATCCCATTGTTATATGTACATATAGAGTATTTTTAATGAGATATTAATATCTCATTTTTGCGACTATACAGACTAAAGTCTGTATGTTGTATTTTGTGACAATACAGACTAAAAGAGCAATTCAGGACAAGTAGTGACAAAAAAATAACATATAAGGGTATGTATTACTAACCCACAATACTGATTTGAAATAGACTGCATTGATGGGCTTTCGCTCATCCCTTGCTAATATGGATGTGAATCCATCAAGTAACTGCACGGGTTTCTTTCATGTTAGATTTGATTTTTACATTAATCGACAAAAGAACTTTGTTGGAGAGGTATTTTTCACTGTGTTTTCAACATCTCCCTCATTCAAAAATATCAATTGCATCTTCCAACGAAATAGCATCTTGTGTGTCGTGGTCCATCCAAAAAGGAAGCCTGTCAAAAGACAGATCAAGAATATCCTTATCTCACCAACATAAATAGTGTATTTAAGATAAGTATTGTAAAATTGTTGTAGAATTTTACTAACTTTTTGTCTTCCAAAAGGTTAGATAGCATATTCAATTTCTCCTTGTCTTCTTGTGATAAAAAGGCGTCCAGTGTTGTCGTTTGAAAACACAGAGAATCGTTTTCCACTTGTGCTGCTCTTGCTTGTTGTGCTCTCTTTGTCCTTCTTTCATAGAAATAACCTTCCTTTCTCTTTTCTACCCTGTCATCTCCTTCACGCACTCTCTTAGTCAAGGATGATGGCTCCACCACACATTCAGCCCTGAGTCTTTTCTTTTTCATTTCATTTTCTTCTTGTTTGTCTATTATTAAGATTGCAGCTGTTATGGTTTTCTTCATGTCCTCATTTGTGGCCATTTTGAACTCATGCAGATTTCCAGGTGGGCTTTCAAAATCTTCCTCTATGACTCTTTGGTCGGGGATTCCAGTTGGGCTTGCAAATTCTTCACCAGCACTCTCCACTACTTTTTCAGAAATCTTCTGCATCTTTTCTTCCATTTCTTCTATTTTCTTCTTGTCCCTATATTCTTGGCTAGCACAATAAGCTGCCATGTCATCCAACTGCTCAAAAACCTCTTCAATCTTTTCCTCCGCCAAGTCTTTCTCAATCAGCATTGAACCTATTTCAACATTCATGTTTACATTTTGATTTGTCATGTCTTCTACAATTTTCTTGTGGCTGAATTCTTGACTAACATAGTGCACTGCCATGTTATCCAACTCATCCAGAACGGCTTCTATGTTTTCCTTATCCAGGTCCTTTTTAGCCAACAAGGTCATTACCTCAACCTCTGCTTGCACCACCTTCTCCTGGAGTACCATCGTCTCAAATTTGGCAAACATGTTTCTTTTTCAATTTCTTCATAGGCAACCGCTTCTTTGCCATACTTTTCAAGCCTCCTTCGAAGTTTGTCAACAAGGTGAAGCAACCTTCCAATGTTGTTATCGTTCTGTTGTTCTTTGATTTCCCTTTCTGCAATCTCATCTTTTAGCTTCTTGTTTTCACTTTCAAGCAAATGAATTTGTTTTCGAAGCTCTGAAATTATAAGTTGAACATCCTCCTTAGGAGCTTGCTCGTCAATAGTCGGCTTGTTTGCAAAAACAAATCATGAGATAACAACATCTCACCTAAAACAGAATGTTTTCTAGCTAGAGAAATCATGAGATAACAACATCTCACCCAAAACAGACTTCTTGCGTACCACAACAAAGTAAGAGATATTCATATCTCACCTACAGGAATCTCAGTATGTTTTTCTTCTATCTCGTCTGTAACAAGAATTTGATACAACCTACTCTCCTCATCAATGACCTACAATGAATGATGATAGGAAACGTGCAATTGTGAGAGAAACCTAGAAGAAATAACATATTATGGTAGCAAGATGCTTACCATTTTCGGTGAAAACGTATTCACTGGTGTCTCAGCAAGTTTAGCATGAAGCTCATTCACATTCCATTTCATGAATCTTGGGATTTGTGGTTCAACAGGTTCCATTATCTTTGCATGTTCACATAGCCAGTATTGTTTAACAAAAGAAATAAGTAGATTAGATTTCTTATTAACTTGACAAATACATAACAGAAAGTATAGAAGAAAGATTAAATACCAATAGTGCTACAGTGCAACCGCCAACAGTCCATGGAGTTCTGCGCTTTGTGTCAAGTTCATTGGTGAGATGATCAGTTAAGTGTATCGACCATGCATATGTGGTGCACTCTTCCCAATTCTCCATGAATGGAACATATCTCCAATTAAAATTTGCACCAGTTGTCTTGAAAAATATAGTTCCAAGGACATAGAGTGTCAACAGCCGTGCCAAATCCTTTATAGATTCGTCTTCTACTCCCTTCTTCTTCTTCCCTTTTGAAGTGATTTTAATGAGGTCTGTAATTCTTTCCCTCATGGTTGCATAGCTCATCACACTTGTGCCCTCAAAGTTTCTATTGACAAAGGGGCTGTCTAGCTTCTTGTTTAGGTTTAAAACCGAATCTTTGTGTTGTCAGAGATTATCCCAAATATGAGGGTTATTTCTTCATGTGGAAGAGCCACAAGCTTGGTTCCCATATAAAATTTTCCTTCATCCATTCGGTAACGTTGAATCACACTCAAAATGTCGTCGTAATTTTTGACAAATTATTCAGCCAAATTCTCCTGTGTAATTTTGAGCAACATAGCTGCAAATGGAGATTTTTGAATCTCATCTATTTGCCCTTGGGTGAATGTCACATCATGAAGCAGACTTACAATGCTAGCAAGTGTTGATCTACAAACAAGGAAGAGACAAAACAATGTTAGAGATAATAGCATCTCAGACAATTGAAACTATTTATTTAGGAAAACAATGATAGAGATAATCATATCTCACAGAAATTAGTGTCTGTCTTACCTGTATTGTACTCGTGCCGGTTTGAAGTCAGTCACTGTAACATCATCTTCCTGTTCATCTTGCTCTTTCTCTTTATCTTCATCTTCTTTTTTTTGCCTCTTAGCTCGTGGATCATTTCTTTTCTTACTCCCGATCACTACAACCTCGTCCTCTTCCTCCTCGTCTTGCAATTCTTCTTTTTTCTTTCTAGTAAATTGAGGTTCATTCCTTTTCTTACTCCTCCTTTCTCGAAAGTGATCCACTTCCTCCTCCTCGTCCTCCTCCTCTTCCTCTTCCTCCACCTCCTCTTGCATTTCTTGTTTTTTGTGCCTTGTGAGTCAAGGTTCATTCCTTTTCTTACTTTTCTTTCTCGAAACTAATCCTTTTCCTCCTCCTCTTCCTTTTCCTCCTTCTGCTCTTGCATCTCTTGTTTTTTCTGCCTTGTAAGTCGAGGTTTATTCCTTTTCTTCTTAGTCCTCCTTTCCTCTTCGTCATTCTTATCGTCATCTTGCATTTCTTGTTTTTTCTGTCTTGTAAATCCAGAATCATTTCTTCTCTTCATCCTTATCTCTGTAAACTGATTCTCTTCCTCTTTTGTGTTCTCATCCTTGCCTTCATCTTCTCTCACTATGCCAAATTTCACTATTAGTGGCATTTTGATAAATGCCGGAAAAGCCACCACAAATCCCAGAAAAAGGGCATTACCGGCATTTATTACACATGCCGTCTATACATGTGTCGTTAATACTAACAAATTTCGGGAAAAGTTGTCACAAATGCCAGGAAAAGTGGCCACTATTTGCGACATTTCACAAATGCCGGGAAAAGTCGATTATTTTATTAGGGAAAAATGCCACGTGGCCCCCATGCCACATGGTGCCCGAATGGAACCCACGTGGTGCCCTGCGTTGTGCACACGTGGCAAACAAAATTGGGACAAATTGCTTGCCCAAAGAATTGAACCTATGACCTTCACCACCACGCGCGCGAGCACTACCAATTGTGCTAGCACATATTTAGTTCTTAAAGGTCAAACAAAATATTTATAGCATAAAATAAAGAATTTTAAGAAATTTAACTATTACCGGCATTTTATGGAAAAATGCTGGGAACAGTACTTTTTTCGGAATTTCAATAAATGCCGAAAAAAGTGACTTGTTCCGGAAAAAGTGACTTGAAATGCCGGAAAAAGTCACACTTTTTTCCAGCATTTATTGAAATGCTGGGAATGGCCTATTTTCTTATAGTGTCTTAGTTCTATTTTTTTTATCCTTGTCCTTGTCTTTTAATGCTTTTTCTCTTCTTTCTCATCCTCTTGCAATTGTGCTTTCTTTCGCTTTCTAATTTGAGGTGCCGCTTGACGAGGAGGGACCTCAGGAGGGAACCCTAGAAGAGGTAGTAGAAGAACCTCTTGAGGGATATCTATAGGTGGGTCTTCGATTGTTATTGGTTCTACTTGTACTGGGGGTTCGAATGTAACTCTTGGATTGAACTTCTTTGGACTCTTGTCTTTCATTTTTTTGCAAAAAGAAGAACAAGAAGTAAACATATTTAAATAGAGATAATAAAGCTATGTCAAGCCATAACAGTAAAAAACGGTGAGATAATAACATCTCACTCATAAATGCTATTTTTCTACAAAATAAAACAACAAAGATAATAACATCTCACTCATAAACACTATTTTTCTACAAAACAAAACAAAAAAAGGCACAAGTCTCTCGGGATGTTAAAAGGTGTTCATAACAGTCGTTTTGTATGTAAATAAACGAGGAGATAATAACATCTCACACATAAACAAAACCAGGTTTATACAAAACCAGGAGATAATAACATCTCAGTCAAAACTATTCTAAACCCATAACTGCCCTTTTTATGGCAAGACCTCAGTAAGGTAGTGAGGAACTGAGTCGAGTTTATACAAAATCAAGAGATAATAACATCTCAGTCAAAAGTATTCTAAACCCATAACTGCCTGTTTTGTGGCAAGACCTTAGTAAGGTAGTGAGGAACTGAGTCGAGTTTATACGAGTACACACTAACAGATCGGAATTTGTCTACTCTAAACCGAGTTTATACAAACAAAAGTATCAGATAACCATATGTTACAAAAATCAAAAGAATACATCAAGCAACAGATACAGAAATCACAAAAACGTACAGAGCTTCTGCAAAAATCATGATGTTAACCCCAGAAATAGACGTATCTCATAAAAAAATCAAATTAATCGTAGAAAATAGAGGTATCTCATCCAAAAAGGCTTTTGACAGCGACGATATTTGTAAGAGTACTATCGGAGTTACAAAAGGATGAGAAAGTTGTATAATACCTACAATAGCTCTAGGTTTTTGACGAAAGCAATGTCGATGAACACAGTGGTCGCTGATGATGAGAAACGGCGACGATGAGGAAAGGGAAAGCGACGACGAAACAGTTTTGTACGATCGACGATGGCGGTTTTATTCTTTGTAGGAGTATGGTATCTCTTTCTCCCTTTTGAAACATGTGGGGGTATTCTTGGGATGCGCGATTTAAATTGGACCGGATGAGTTACGTTCTTTTTCGATGGATTAAATACACTATAATCCCTGTAGTTAGTACTTATCGACAAGGAGCCCTAAAAAAATTTCCAAGCGATGATTGTACAAAATTTACTTTCTCAAATTGCATTTTGCAATAGCGTAATGCGGAAGCAACAGACATGCATAGCATGGTCTAGTGGAAAGGGACCCAATATTGAAAAAATATAAAGTACCAAGTTATCTAGGGAAATGATCACTCTCCCTTATTTGTTCATAGGGATGGCAATCTCACCCAAAACCGATGGATACCCGAACCAAACCGACCCTATCGGGGCGGTTTTTTATATTTTTTCCTACCCATGGGGTAGGTTTGGTTTTCGAAACATAATACCCAGCGGGTTTGGATTTGGGTTTGGTCTTAGAAGGTATTCGGCCAAACCCAAACCCAAACCCAAACCCAAACCTAAACCCAAACCAAGACCAATCCATATGATATTACTTGTAGGATACATATATACATATTATACTTTTATAGACATGTAATTTTTATTTTTCAATTCATAACTTTCATTGACTTTTCATTTCATCTCCCTTCTTATTCCTCTCAAATCTCTTAAAAATCTCAAGAGTCTCTATATGAACTCTTTAAGAAAAGTTTATTATTTAATTATTTCTTTTGATTATGGTGGAATTTAGATGTTTAATGGTGAAATCTTATGGCATGTAACTTTTTTATTTTATTTAATGTATTACTTTTTCCTTCATATGTTCATTAATGGAATGAATATTAATGCACGTTTGGTGCAGTTTGGATAAAGTCCAAATCCATATGGTTTGGTTATGGTGCACTAAAAATCATACTCATCGGATATCGGTTTGGATTTGGGTATAGATAAATATTATGAGTTTGGGTATGGGAATCACAAAACCCAGACCAAACCGATCCATTGCCATTCCTATTTGTTCAACGGGATCTCTAGTTTTGGTGGTAGACAAAATTGCATAAAAGCCCTTCAAATGAAAAGTGCATGCATTAAAAGATTGAGGTTTTACGTAGTCACCAACTGATAGACAAAAAAATTAAAAGTAAGCTCTCTTTTGCATTGAGGAGGTTCGCTAGATTTTAGCATTGTGAATACTTTAGAATGCTACGATTTAGTTTTGAATGGCAGAATAGAGTTACTTTGGGGTGATTCATTTGAACCTTTACGGTGTGGACAGTGGTGGACGTAGAATTTGTATCTAGCAGGTGCCCGAATCACTTGTACTTTCATATTCAAAATAAAATATGTATTTTACTAATATATATCATTAATTGGGAGGTTTGAAAAAGAGCCGAAATTCCGGATCGGTTTTTAGGGTGTTAAGGACGGAACCGATAGGTTTGGGGTGATTTTGCTGGAAATCGATCCCAACCGAAAAAAACAATGGACTGATCGGTTTGGCGTGATTCGGTTTTTTCGATTTTTTCAGTCCGGTGTAAAGATTTGTATTATATGCTTATTAAGGTATTATAATACAAGTTGTGTTGCTTTTTACAATTAAAGTATGCATTTTATTAGAGTTGCATGGAATTAATTATAAAATAGGATTCCATTATCTCATTTTATTAGAGTTGTATGGTTTTCAGTCCAAATAGGAGTGGTTTCGGTTTTTTTCGGTTCATTTTTTTGGGTTTTTTCCGGGAAACCGAAATCGAACCGAGATGTATTTCGTTTTTTTTAGTTCCTTTTTATTTTTATTTTTATTTTTTTGCCACACTGGGCCGATCGAACACCAAACTGAATTTTCGGTTTTTTGATCGGTTCGGGTCCCATTGGTTTATTTTTCCCCCCTACTATGCATGTGCATCGCTACCGTTTAATTTTAAAACACAGCCTTAAGATTGCTAGCTAACTTAAAATTTTAGGAAATTTAACTGATCCAAAAAAGCTTAAATTTTAGGAATTTTTACATCACAATAGAAATTTTAAGAAATTTTTTTCACTCGAGAAACTCACAATCCCATAGAATTTTGCTTAAAATTAACTTGAAAACTTGACGCAGCGAAATTCACGAGAGAATAGTTAGCGCACTATTCCAAACGATGCTAGGTCTCGAATCTTCTAGAGTTCTTGAATTCACAAGAAGAAAGAGATTTAACTCAGAATTGTTTATTGAATAAAAGGTAACAAATAATAGAACTAACATGCCCTTTTATAAGAAAAACTAGCAAACCCTAGCAAAAAATTACTAAAAAATAAAATATGCCAAAAATTGGAGAAACTCCAAAACTTAAAAACTAGATCAAAAAATAAGAAATTCTCAATTGGAAACAACGTAAACAGAATTACACGCTAAGAGTAATTCGTAATCTAATTGTTACCTAAAATAACAAAAATACTAAATTGAAAGTGTACGAGGATAAATCCGCGTAACCCTGGATCACGTGCTTCCTTGAATCAACCCTGGATCTGCGAGACAGAAAAAGGGTTAGAGCACCTTTGCCTCTTGTTGGCAAAGGCCCTCCGATGCCTAAGTTAGTATCACGTACTTGAGAGCTTAAATTATAATGCGTATGAAAGTAGATTTTCACCGCGTACCTTTTGTCATGGTTATTGCCTTGTATTTATAGGTGTAGATGTCCTTCACTTTAGGCATCTCGTGCCACTATTTCCTATGCTCTTTAGGAGTCCTTTTCTCAATAGGACTTTCCTATCAAGGGACAGCTTCCTTATATTGCTAGATCTCGTCTAGCAGTAGTCTTTCTTTCCATATAGGATTCATTCCTATATGGGGTCTATTCCCATCCACATTAGGAATGTTCATGTCAATCCCTTATTTTACGGGATTGCTCCTTTTCTCGTAAGGTACCGCTTATAGAATATTCTGGAATGTTTCATCGCCCTTCTCGTGGCGATGGAAACTTACTGCGTAGCTCGGAGTAACTTCGTTACATAGTTGAGTTCATCACCAAATTTGGACTATGTATTTCGAGCAGCTTGCCAAACTATATCCGTAGCTCCCCCATTTCGGCCATATCGGGGGCATCCCCTTGTGCGCTACGCCCGAGCTAGTGCATTCCGATGCATTTACTTCAATTGATTCGACCCTATTCATGGTCAATCGGTCGGCATAGGGACTAACGAACTCACATGTGGTCTTGAGGCTAATCGCCCTCTAAATTGGCGGTCATCTTGAACCACGTGCCTTACCTTATAATAGGGTAATTAGATTTTACCCTCTCCAATTGCTCCCGACTACATTCTGCTTTTGCTCGTCGGTGGTGCCGCGAGCTCCAGCGACTCGGATGCTTTCTTACGCACGCGCTTTCCCTCCACGTGGGTAGTGGTGCGGCCGCCGTGATAAATCTTGGCGACCCACCTCTGGTGGCTCCGGATAATCCCAAAGGGCGATTTTTGGCGGCGTTTTCTGGCGTGTCACATCTCACTTTCATGGGGTTTTGGGGGGGTAATCATTATTCTTCCCCCCAAAACCCTTTTAAAGCAAAATTTCTTATTCCTCTGTTTACTTTGTTTTTTCGGAGGCGAAGAGAGAAGAATCCCTTCCGCCATTTACTTGGCCTTTCGAAGTAATACGCAACCGCCAACACCTTTTCTCCGATTTCGTCACTTGGAAAATTCCCCTCCGTTCACGCGGAGGCTGTCCCACTAATCCTATCCCTTCCCGTAAGTGTATCATCACGGACTCCCATTTTCGTTTCATCTTCTTAGGTGGGTCGATTACGTACTGTTCTATTTTTCCGGGTTTCAACTTTGAAACCCTAATTTTCTTAGCAAAAATGGGTAGACATAGGGCTCTCCTAAGTACCCCGGATAAAATTCTAGAGTTTTAGTAGGAAGTACGAGGTCCCTTCCGACGTTCAATTCGGCTAGACAAAATTTGGGATCCGAAAGAACATGGCGAGGATAACACCAAGATCCATATCCCACGATATTCATAGTCGAGGGGGCCTTAAACTCCCCCACACCCCCCTTCTTCCGTGAGGTGTGCTCTAGATGCCACCTAAACCCTATCTGGCATTTGTGCCCCTAATTTCGTTAGGGTAGTTATGGGCACAATAGCCCCTAAATAGGCCTCTTGGGCCTTGAACTTGGTTGGTGGGACTTACACTACCTCTACAGTAGTTCCAGCGTAGATAATACCTATTACTTCAAAGCCGGGGACCCTGACGAAGCTTATCACCGCACTGCCAAATTCTTCCAAGGGTGGGGCGGATGACTATCTAAGTAGTCAGCGCTTGGCTGGGAGCCCGGAGATCAGGGGATGACCATCGGCTTTGCATGCCTGACTCTGGCGGGGCTAGCGTTAGTACCTTCATTACTGTATTTACTCTTTATTATTTTTTTTTTTTTTTGGAAACTATAGCTGATTGTTTCTTCCTTTTTTATGTTGTTTTTTTCATTTGTTGCGTGAGACAACCTTAACCGGTGGTGGTCGTCTTGTCCACGGCAATCTCCACCGTGAGGATATTGCTCGGGCCCTTTACTTTGGCTTCCCACCAACCCCTGTTGGCCTCGGACGTGCAGCTCATTTCTTTGTTGGATTACACCCCACATATTGGGGTGGTGTCGGAACAAAGAGGAGAAGGGAGAACAAGGCGTCCCGTGGCCACGGCCACTCCCACGGTTGCCATACACCCTCACGGGGGCGAAGGACCAATCGAACGGAGCGGGCCGAGCTAGGGAGAGGATCCGGCGTTCTCGAGCTCCAGCCCGATCTTCTTGGCCGGGTCACTTTAAGCCCATATTCCGGAGATCCCCACAGCCATCCCAATCCTTACTACCGTAGTGACCGAGCCGAGCACATCCGTGAGAGTAGTCGAAGAAGGAAGAGAGGAAGAGGAAGAAGAAGGGCGGGGGGAATTTGATTACCACATCCTACTGCCGTGAGATTGCCGGCGAGCCTCCCCAACTAGCGGTCGGACGATTCACGGGTTATTCCCTTCTCCGGATAAATGCGGAGATGCCTCTTCAACCAATCAACCTCTGGATGGTTGAACCTCGGTGGAGGCCTCTCGTGCTCCCCCCGCTATCCCAGCGATCCCGACTCTCCGGCCATCTTCCCCGACTCGCGATCATCAAAGGGAGAAGAGGCCCGTGAGGGCCCCCCGGCCGATCCAACCCCTCTTGGGAGGAGAAGGGCCGGGGAGACATCTCGATTTTTCGTGATTGACTCTCCGCATTTGGTTCAACCACAGGCCCCGGCACTTGCTGCGCCCGATGGTACTCGTCGGTGCCAGCGACAAGATCTAGATCTACCGATGTGGCCTTGGTGTGTCGAGGCTGCCCTTCTTCCCCACGATATGGAGAGGAGAAAAGCGGCTTCATTATGAAGTTCTGATGAAGTCTATCTTCCAGTCCAGTGCCAAGGTAAGTTAATTCTCTCCTGCTTTCTCCTATTGTATCATGAATTGCTCTTCGAACCTAAGTATTACTTTGTTCTCTACCTCCAGATTATGCAGAAGGCCTCTGTAGGCTTTGAGAGGGCAAAAGAGTCGGAGAAGGAGTCAAGAAGGAGCAAAAAGAGGCGGGAGAGGGCTGAAAAGAAAAGCTTCGTACTCAGGTCCCTCAAAGGAAGCTTCGTCTTTGAGTAGAGGCTCACCGGGGAGAACGCCGACCGGCGTAGATCGAGGAGGTTGAGCTTCGGCCTTCGAGAATCAGCTATCCATCGTAGAAGCCAAAAGCGGAGGAGTATGGCCAGGGCAAGATCCACCGGAGGGTCCGCGAGGAAAACTACAAGAGCACGGTCTGCGGCGTGCGGGATCTTTGCGGGGGCGAACTTGCGGGCTGTCTTGAAAAGCTTGGCGTGGATGAGTCTTCCCCTCATTGGATCAACATGGAGGCTGCTTAGAAGCCCGAAATGGCGATCTTGGCAGCCCACCGATACTCAAACCAGGCCCGGATCGGTCGTGCTCCCCCCGACCCGACCCCGGACTAAAGATCCCTCCTCGACCTCCCGCTGCTTTGCGGAGAAGGAGAAAATATTGAGTGCTTTCGGTGGAGGAAATGGTTCTAACCCCAATATTGCCAGCGATCTTTGTCCATTTCGGTGAAGAGGCTGATGCACGGTTTTACGTAGTTCCTTTCTTGACCTGCGTGGTCTTGACTTCGGCCGAATGTGGCCTTACGAATACCTTGTTTTTAGTTGTACTTTGACTTCTAAGTTTAGTTTTGAGATCTCTTTGCAATATTCGATTTACACATCTTAGTTTTTGCCTTTCTTTGCATGTCTAAGTTTCTTCATACTTAGGGATGTCCTACAATATTAGATTTGCATATCTAAGTGTCTTCATTACTTAGAAATTTTCTTGCAATATTAGAAATTTTTTGCATATCTAAGTGTTTTCATACTTAGAAATTTTCTTGCAATATTATTTGCATATCTAAGTGTTTTCATACTTAGAAATTTTGTTGCAATATTCGTTGCATATCTAAGTGTTTTCAGACTTAGAAATTTTGTGTAATATTCATATCCTCTGCTCCCCAATAGGAATCCAAATTGCGAAGTGGAAATTTTGGTTCATATTAATCATGCTAGGAAAAGTAAAATTTCATTATAAAAAGAGCTAAAAACAAGTTTGAATTTATAAAAAGAAATGCGAACAAGTAATCGTTGGTGATTTTATTAAGTAATCCCAACTATGCACTAAAACAAGTGTGAATTTATTCAGTATTCACCAAAGAAAGGTCGATTGTATTCGTAATCGGGCCCACATGTTATTGAAAAAATCTTCTAAGATTTTGGATGTTCCACGGCCGTGGAACTAGGTTTCCATCGGATCGGCCATACGGTAGGCCCCAATGCCCGCCAATTCCACGATCTTGTATGGGCCTTCCCAATTTGGTCCAAGCTTCCCATCAGTGGCTACCTTGGTGTTGGCCAAAACTTTCCTTAGGACTAGATCTCCCACTCTGAATTCCCTTGGCTGGACCTTCTTGTTGTAGCTCCTTCGTAGTTGTTCACGATAATTTTGCCAAGGTGATGAGTGCACCGCTCCCTCCTCTCCTGACAAGGTCGATTTTGCTTTCGTGAGGGGCTTTATCATTGCCCACGATTCGACGGCGTAGTATCTGAATGGTTGGCAAACCAATTTCAAAAGGAATCTTTGCTTCCGTCCCATATGCAAGTGGGAATCTGGCGTCTCTCCCGTAGATGCCCGTGGGGTGGTCTGTATGCCCAAAGCGGTTTGGGAGTTCATCGAAGCCACTTTCCCTTCTTTTTTCTCCAATCTCTTCTTGAGGCTTTTTAATACCGTTTTTATTTGAGGCCTCGGCTGTCAGATTTACTTTGTGGGTAACGAGGGTGGTAGTAATTCGATACCGCATCTTTGGACACGAAGGCCTTGAATTTATTGCGGCGGGATCCGTTATCGAGATAATGGAGTAGGGAACTCAAACCTTGTGATTATCTTGTTCCACACAAATCTTTCCACCATTATACGTGATTTTTGCAAAGAGCTTCCCCTCTATCCATTTTGTGAAATAGTCGGTACCAATAAGTAGGAATTTTCGTTTTTTCTGTTGCCATAGGGAGGGACCCACGATGTCCAATCCCCTTTGGGCAAATGGCCCACGGACTAGTTAAAGGTAGCAAATCCCATTTGGTGCTTTCGGATCAAAGGGGAGAACTTCTGACACTTTTCACAAGTTTTGACAAAGGCCTTCGCATCCTCCTGCATGTATGGCCACCAATACCCCTGGGATATTGCTCGGTGGGCTATAGACCTCCCACCAGTGTGCCCTCCATTAAGTCGGCATGAATTTCAGAAAAAAAATTTACGGACCGGGTTTGGGTGTACACATAATAGGTATGGACCAAGGAAAGACTTTTCGTAAAAGCTTACCTTACGGAGAGAGCCAAAAGCGTCTGATTTGGTCTTGATTTTGTGTGCCTCCCTCTTGTCCTACGGCAAGGTCCCATCTCGTAGGTATGCCACTATTGGGTCCATCCAACTTCGGTCCCATCTCGGTTTCCATCCACGACCTCCACGGTCGGCCAATGCTTGGATTCGCCCGGATAGTCTCTTGTCACCATGCGGCGATATTACATTTGCAGCCGGGTGAGCCCAGGCAAGCCAGTGAGTCTGCATGTGCATTTTGACCCGAGCTGATCTGCTGGATGTGGATCGTATGGAATTTATCGAGCAAATCCTTCGCTGCATCAGAGTACGCGGCCATCTTCTTCGCTTTTAAGTAAGCGTATTCTCTGAAAATTTGGTTAACAACTAGCGTGAGTCATAAAATATTCTCAATTTGCTAACCTTGAGTTCTAGGGCACTTTTTAGTCCGTGATGGGAGCTTAGATGATACGCCACATTGTTGGTGGCACTAAATCCTACCCGTGGCGCTTGCTCGAAGCCAACCCTTACGGTGAGAAAAGCACAACTCTGCTCCGGATCCTTTGTTGCGGGTTGACCCGAATCAGCGTAAAGCTTCCATTCGTTAGATTCGGATCGGCCACCTCCCCTTGTTTGCTTGGGATTTCCAATTTGCTCCTTCTAGGTAGACAAGGTGATTAAGGGGGGTGCTCTTTGTCGGAGAAAACTTCGACAACGAAGTCCGCTAAAATCGCCCTTTGATTCTTTGTCACAGAGGCGATAATCTAGGTCAAAGCCCGACTTCGGTTCTATTGACCATTTGGAGATTCTTCGAGAGAAGTCTGCCTTTACGAGTAAGGCCCTTAGTGGATATTCGGTGAGTATGGTGATGGGATGTTGTGTAAGTAATGTGGCAGCTTCTTGATGCCACAATAAAGGCGTATACCAACTTCTCCAATGGCGGTAAGCGTGTCCGGCATCTAACAGCGTTTTGCTCCGCGAAAAGCTGGAGCTGCTCGGAGCTTTATTCGTAGAAGGACCGTGACATGATCGGATCTTTGCTAAGTATAGTACCAACCGCTCCCCGCCTACGGGTAGAGAGTAATGGCGGTGATGATAGGTAGCTTTTTAACTCCTGGAAAGCTTGTTCCTGCTCGGCTCCCCATTCATAGCCTTCTCTCTTCTTGAGAAGTTGAAAAAAGGTCTATGGCCGATCTCGAAGATTTCTTGATGAAGCGATTAAGAGCTGCTGCCATTCCGTCAATCTTTGGACCTCGCCGTGGTCTTTGGGCTTTGAAAGGGCTTACTTGAGCCGAAATTTGAGTGCAGGTTGGCTTCAATTCCCTCTTAGTCACTAAGTGCAGAAACTTCCAGAAGTGACTCAGAAAGGCACATTTTTGGCGTTTAATTTTAGCTTGTATTTTCTCGGAATGCTAAAGTTACCTTCAAGTCGGCGAGGTGATCCGATTTCAGCTTGCTTTTGACCACCATGTCGTCGATGTAGACTTCCATAGTCTTGCCGAGTTGATCCTTGAACATTTTAGTAACCAGCCTCTGATAGGTTGCTCCAGCATTCCTTAGCCCAAATGGCATAACTTTGTAACTTGATAGAGGCCTCTTGGTGAAATGAAAGATGTTTTCTCTGATGGGGCTCATACATGGCTATTTGATGGTATCCCCGATGCAGCGTCAAGGAAACTCATCCTTTCATAGCGATGTGGTGTCTACTACTTTGTCGATCTGGGGAGTGGAAAGCTGTCTTTTGGGCATGCCTTGTTGAAATTTTGGTGAAATCCACCTGAGACCACTCCACTTTCCATTCTTCTTTTTACTACCGTTGTGTTAGCCAACCAATGCGGATAGCTTACTTACCGTATGGCGTGCGCTTCTAGTAGCCGTTCTACCTCTTCGATCCACGGCGTCTGCGTCTTTGTGGTGCCGACCTCCTTGCTTTTTGCACAAGCGGCTTGTCTTTGAGGGTCCACGTTCAAATGGTGACAGGATGACCGGGATCTATCCGGGCATCTCTGGGGGTCCATGCAAACACATCAATGTGGCTTTTAAAGCGACCGGATCTCCTTCCTCCGCTCTCGGAGATGGTCTCGCCGTCGGGGAAATACCTCTCTGCATCGTCTTCTGAATCTGCACCTTCTTGATCCTTCTACCATCTTCTTGGTGGGATCGCCACCGGCGTCTTCTAAAGTTGTTTGGTGCGGAACTTCAATTTGTTTGTACCGGCTTCGGCTCTTGGGGATTTTTCCGGGACCATGGTGAAGCATTGATCGACCACCTTCCTCGGTTACCCTTGATGCACTCTATTCCATCCGCCCGGGGTATTTGATCTTACGGTGGTAAGTGGAAGACACCAGCCCTCATTTTTTTATGCATCCATGTCCTTCCTATAATCGCGTTATAGGATGAAGGGATGTCCACCACAAGAAAATCGTCTTCATTATTATTCTTGATCCTTTCGGACGGTAGTGTGACCTTTCCTACTGGCCACACCGTTTGTGAGCTAAAACCAACCAAGGGGACAAGGCACTTTTGTAGTGAACCTATTGGCAGTTCCATCCTCTTGAAGGTGTTATAGTACATGATTTCGGTGCTGGCCCCCTGGTCCACTAGTATTTTCTCCACGTCATAGTCCCCTATTAGGTAGGGTGATAACTACTTGGCGTCATTATGGGGTATCGTTACTCCATCCGGGTCATCGTCGATTGAAGGTGATGTCGGGTCTGCGGGGCTTCCCCTACCCTCGGCCTCTTCATGCCGGAGCTTCATGACTTGCTTTACACGCCCATCAATCCTTTGGACATGTCTTATCTCGTTGTTCGTATACGGAGCAACCAATCCATGTATCATATGGATTGTCCCCTTTGGCCCTTTCTCGTAGTCTATCTCTTCTACTAAATCGGCATCATTCTTCTTTGTCGACCAAGAACTCCTTGAGGATGGCCCCTCGATACTTTTCGTCCAAGAACTTCTTGTATTCCACGCAATCCTCGGTCCATGTGCCCCCAATCCTCGTGGTAGGCTGCAATGCTGATTGGTGGCCCTCCTTTTCTCTGGGTTCCCGTCATCTTTGGAGGTCTCACGAACCCTTTGCTTTCGTTCTTGATCTGCATACGGCATTTTGTATATTGGGATGTTGAAAGTAGTCATGATCTTTGAAGTATGACTTGGGGTGCCGCTCGACTTTATCTTTCTTTTTCTTTGGCGTAATCCTTCCTTCCCATCATGAAGTCCTTCTTGTATACCTTTGACTCCATCGACTTCTTCTCTGCAGGAAGCGTGTTTGTCCAACCGCGATCTTGCCTCGGCTGCTTGGGATGTCGTCTTCTACCCGTGCGTGCTCTGTATCCTCTCCATCAATTTGGCCCGCAGATTTTATTTGGATGCATGGTGGCGACTCTCGTAGCTTACTATGCGGGCAAGCTTGTTTTGAGCGTTGCGGGCGTACTCCTCACTACAATTTTCAATTTAGATTTGAAGGTTTCCCGATGGCGTTTTGAGTATTGACGCTTGAGAGTCTCTTCGTCCTACTGTCTCATAGAGGTTAGCGTATCAAAGGTTTTGAGCCGCTCGGCTTGTGAGAAAAGCGGCGGTGAACTCCTCGCCGGTTGTGCCCAACATAGGATGGACCCATACGGGAGCTTATGGTACCAACTAAGTGCCACTTTCCCAATTTGGATGGGAACATTTTGCATAACGGTGGCGTCATCTGTTCATGCATAAACATAGCCTTCTTGGTAGTCTTTGGATGTGGGCCCACGGGATCCGTCTTGGTTTCATAGGGGATGAATCTTTGAGTGTTTCACCCACTTCGGCGTTTTTCTCTTGCGTATCCGGTGGGCCAAAAGGTGACTTGGAGAATCGACCTAGGGCCTCTTTATTTTGCTTCCGATGCGGTTGTGTGGCCTCCCCATTTCGGTCGGTTCGGCCAGCGTCCCTCTTTTTCTCATTTTGCCGCGCGGGGATTAGCTTCGTTGGACCCGGATCTTTCATATCTGTCCTGGCGTGCTTCCTCCTTTCTCTTTTTTCAGCGAAACACTCCGCTCTCTCCTTTTTAGGTGGAAACATTGTTCGGTCGATGGAAGCGTTGCGTGATGGTAGCCTTTCTTTTCTGATCATGTAAATGCGGATCTCGTCAGGAGGCGTAGGTCTTTTTCTTTTCTGGGCTGCTTTTTAGGTCGAATCTCGTTCTCGTCGAGTGACCTCACCGGGCGGTTCCTCGCCTCTCGCTCCTTTACGTCAAGGCTATCTTCCCTTTTCGCGATTCCTTTGGTTATGCGTGACCATCTTTCTTTGGGGGCTCCTTCCCAGCTCCGCGTCGGGTAGGGGCTTCCCCACTCTCCGGTGGTGTTTTTGGCGTCTTCTCCTTGGGGTACGGCGGAGTTCTAAGCGTGTGTCCTTAAATTTTGGGATCTCACGGGATCTCAGCTAAGTTAAACCTCTTGGTTGATGGTTTTCGGTGGCTCCGAGAACCAAGGGAGCTTTGTCCACCTTTGTGCTCTTTCTCGTAGTATACACAAAGCGTGGTACCATCGTCTTCTACATCCTTTTTGTTGTGGAGTGCCGCGAAGGGGCTCGAATGTACCATGATTGATTTTTCTTTGTAGGGGATCAAGCTTTTACGCCCGCTTTCCCGCGAGGCGAGCCCAATTGTATGCGAGGATAAATCCAGCGTAACCACGGATCGCGTGCTTCCTTGAATCAACCACGGATGCGAGGCGAGAAAAAGGGTTAGAGCACCTTTGCCTCTTGTTGGCAAAGGCCCTCCATGCCTAAGTTAGTATCGCGTGCTTGAGAGTTTAAATTATAATGCGTATGAAAGTAGATTTTCACCGCGTACCTTTTTGTCATGGTTATTGCCTTGTATTTATAGGTGTAGATGTCCTTCACTTTAGGCATCTCGTGCCACTATTTCCTATGCTCTTTAGGAGTCCTTTTCTCAATAGGACTTTTCCTATCAAGGGGACGACTTCCTTATATTGCTAGATCTCGTCTAGCAGTAGTCTTTCTTTCCATATAGGATTCATTCCTATATGGGGTCTATTCCCATCCACATTAGGAATGTTCATGTCAATCCCTTATTTTACGGGATTGCTCCTTTTCTCGTAAGGTACCGCTTATAGAATATTCTGGAATGTTTCATCGCCCTTCTCGTGGCGGTGCCGAGCTTACTACGTGGCTCGGGTAGCTTCATACATAGTTGATTCATCACGCCCGAAATTTGGACTATGTATTCGAAAAGCAGCTTGCCAAACTATATCCGTAGCTCCCGCATTTCGGCCATATCGAGGCATCCGCGTGCCTTCTGTAGAGCTAGTGCATTCCCCGATGCATTTTACTTCAATTGATTCGACCCTATTCATGGTCAATCCAGATCGGCATAGGGACTAACGAACTCCCTATGTGGTGCCGAGCTAATCGCCCTCTCGTGGCGGTCATCTTAGACACGTGCCTTACCTTATAATAGGGTAATTAGATTTTACCCTCTCCAGAAAGTGTGGGGGTGTTTGTAACCGGAGTGGCCCTTTGAACCTTCTGGAGTAGAGTGGGTAGCGGTGGAACTGGTGAGACTCGCCTGAACCCTAGTTGTATGCTGGAGAAGATGACCTGCACACGAAGACAACCATGTTAGTACCTAGCTAGCCCAGACGGTGGTGGTCCGGGGAGGCACTTCGATGGCTAAGTCAGTCACCAGAGGGGAGGAATGTGTCGGAGCTTTTAAGAGAAGTGAAATTAAGAGGGTAGTAAATGATGAAAGAGGAATACCTTGTGAGCGGGTATTTATAGGTAGAGGGGGCGTGCATCCCACCCACTCGGTGCATCCCACCACGCGTCTGTCATTCACACTCGGAATGACAGTTGATGTGACCTCTATCTTTATTGCAGATGCCATATCTCGGCTGATGACATGGCACGTGGGTTCGAGTAGTCAATCACCTCAAGACACTCCCCGTCACCCACGTGCTCCTGCAGGTGGTGGTGGCAGGGTTGGTGGCTGTAAAGACTCGAAATTTTCATGAAATTCTTTGTATCTTTTACCCATTTTAAAATAATGTGAATGAGTGGATTAATGTTTTAAAATGTGTTTCTTTCTAAGTGTTATATGGGTGTGTATATCTTAGTACGTATACATATTACAATTTTGTGTGGGTGTTTGGAGATGTTAAAAATGTGTTAGAAATGATCGGGGTTTGAATTGGTGAAGGTGATAAAAAATTGAGAAATTTTCATTCTAGATACTGTTATGGGTTTTTCTTGATACCAGTATCCACCTTCATTTTTCTACGGATTTTTAGCCCGACACTGCCTTCTATAAATAGGGTCTTCGACTCATTTCTTCACTCCATAACCACGAAACAAACCCTAAAATCACCTCTCTACCTTCTCTCATCATCCCCATCTCAAATCTTGTGATTTTAACCTCAATCCACCTCAAAACTTCAAGATCTACACATTGGATTCGTGATTCTCCCTTGGATTTTGGGTTTCGCACTCAAGGAGGTAAGCACACTTGATTTGGGTCTTGTCCTTGCTCCATTCCCGTTTTTCCCTCTCTCTCTTCGATTGTGAGTGTAACCTCACCCTTGTAACTCATTTTTGACATGATCTTGTCTCTTGTATGCGTAGTGGAGTTTGGGATCTAAATCACTTGGGTACTCTAGGGTTTTGCTCAAAACCCATCTTGGTAGGGGAATGTCTACTTTCTTTAGTTGTATACTTGTGATGTGTTGTACATATCTCTCCCTAGATGTGTTGTACATATCTCTTCCTTGGCTTCTATTCCACTAAAAATCATGTTATCCCCATTTATGTGGGTTTTCCTAGCTTAAATTCTTTGATCTATGAAATTGGTTGTTTATTTATGAAATTGGGAGTGAAATTGACCTTCCTTCATGCTTAAATGTTGCCTAGCATTTCTAATTTGAGCCAAGACTATCTTATTTGTGATTGGGTTGAAATTACACACCTTAGAGGTGAAAATTTGCACAGTGTACTGTTCATAGGCTGCTGCCCAAAATTTTCCAGCTGCTGCCCTTGTCATTTGATGTCTGTTTGGTTCCTGATCGCTTATTCCTTCATATATTTGACCTTTGGTATCATTCCTTACTCTTGTACGTTTAATTTTAAATTTGTTGGAAACTTTATGTATTGGTTATTGTATTACTTAGGATGGAGACTTCAAACTTTGAACTTTGAATTTGGAATATTTAATCGACTTTTGACTTTTCAAATGGAAAATGTTTGACTTTTGATTTGTCCAGTGTGGACTCACGAGGTAATTTAGTTATAAAATTGAGGGCGTGACAGTGGCTGCCACATTTAATGCTCCATCGTGGAGTGTGAAGTGTGCCTGGTACGCCACCACCAAATCAAGTACATTTGAGCCCCTCACACAGCTGAAGTGCACCGACTGGGTACATGGATAATCCAGTCTCTCGGGCACTCAGCACGCCTGACCCTTAATAGCCATTTGGGGCTCATACCGGATATCAAAATTGGCCAGCTCCAGGGACCACTTGCAGATCCGATCCGAGAGGTCTGCCTTGCGCATGACAGTCTTTAGCGGATATGCTGTGATTACTATAACCGTGTGGTTCTGGAAGTAGGGCAGGACCTTCCTCTTGCGCATGATCAGTGAAAGTGTCAACTTCTCGATAGGCAAGTAGCTTGTCTCAGCCGAGAGCATGGTCTTGCTCAAATAATAGATCGGAAACACTTCCAACCCTTCTTGTCAAACAAGCGATGAACTGACGGCGTGGTTAGATATCGACAGGTATAGGTAGAGATCTTCGTCCTCTTTTGGCATTACTAGTATAGGCACTCAGAACATGTAGCTCTTAAGATTTGCAAGAGCAACGTCGCACTCGGCTGTCCAAAGAAAGGCCCTCTTGCTGGTTTTAATGGACTAAAAGAATTGGTGGCAAGCATCGGATGATTTGCTTATGAAGCAATTGAGTGTTGCAGCCATCCCAGTCAGTCATTGTACCTCTTTCCTGGTCGGGCGCTTAGAGATTTTGGATAGTTGTTATCTGGTTTGGGTCAGCCTCTATCCCTCGGCGGGTGACAAAGTAACCTAAAAATTTTCCAGAACCGACCCCGAACGCTCACTTTTCCGCGTTGAGCTTCAGATTATGCCTCTTTAGGATGGAGAAGATCTTGCCGAGGTGCACATGATGGTCATCAGTGAATTTGCTCTTCACCACCATGTAATCAATGTAGGCCTCCATGATGTCGCCGAGCTCCTTGGCGAACATCTTGGACACCATTCTTTGGTAAGTAGCCCCAGCGTTCTTTAGGCCGAAAGGTATGACTTGGTAACAATAGGTACCTCTCGGAGTGATGAACTCTATTTTCTCCACGTCCATGACATTCATAGCGATCTGATGATACCCTTGGTAGGCATCCATGAAACTAATCCTAGCGTGTCCGGGTGTGGCATCAACCAGCTAGTCTATCCGGGGGAGGGGGAAACAGTCTTTCGGACAAACGTCATTGAGGTTAGTTTAGTCCACACATACCCTTCATTTCTCGTTCTTTTTCTTGACCACCATGGTGTTTGCCAGCCACGTGGCATACATCACTTCTCGGATAGCCTCCGCCTCAATCAGATGGTCAACTTCCTCCAAGATGGCGTCAAAGTGAATAGCCGAGGACCCGTTCGGCTTCTACACCACTGGCCTCCTGGCTGGGTCAACATTGAGGGTGTGCATAGTGAAATCAAGGTTTACGCCCAGCATCTCTTGCGGAGTCCACGCAAACACCTCAACGTTTTCTTTGAGGAATGAGACCAAGTTGTTATGCTTGGAATCAGAAAGATTCGAAGCAATCACGAAGTATTTGCTGCCCTCTTCATTAATGGGCACCTTGACCGATTCTTCGATAGACTTCTCCTCAGAATTAGATCCAACATCGTTAAGGACTGGAGTGCATTTGGGCCCCTCAATCCACTACACCTACTTGGGTGGTCTGCCCTCCCTTCAGTCCTTCTGGTGGACGGCATTGATAGAGCACCTTTTTTAAGCCATCCGGTTACCCCAGATGGTCTCTTGGTGGCCAAATGAGCCAATGAACCGGACGCACTGGTGGAGGGTTGAGGCGATCACTCCCATCGCGTGGAGCCAACTCTGGCCTAGGATGGCGTTGTAGGGGCTCGTGGAATCTACAATAGTTAAGTCGATCTCTAAATGCATCGACCCCCCACACAAGGAGGGTGATGCTGCCGAGGGGGTATACTAGAAAATCGGAGAACTCGATAAGAGGCGTGTCGGAGGGGGTAAGCTCATCACGCGTTCGCCTGACCTCTATGTGTTCGATACTCACTTCCACCACCAAAGCGTCGTCGTGCGGGAGCTGCAGCTCGTCTAGATCCCGTTCCTCATACTTCCACTTCGGCGCCCTACCGAGTGTCATTACTTGCATGGCTACTTCCATGTTTTAGAGCTCTGTGTGCATTGTGTCGGCCTTTTCTTTGCCGACAGGGCCGTGGATAGTAATGACCAATCGTAGGCCCCTACTGTCGAGGAGGTGTTGGCAAGACCGCCTGTTGGTTCGGCTGGGGTGCTACTCCTATGAGCACGCTCGGCGTGCGGCCACGATCTATCCATTCCTTCATGCGTCCCTCGGCAACAAGTCACTCGAGGTGCACTTTAAACGGTCGGCATCCTGTCATATAATGGCCTACCTCATTTTGGTAGGTGCACTTCCCCTTCTGGGTGGGATCCAACCCCATCTTCTCTTCCGGCCAATAAAACCAACGCTTCCTTCCGATCTCCATGAGTAGCCTGTAGATCAGCATTGTGAAGACGGTCGTCTTGGCGATATAGTCACTATCATTTCGAGGGGTCCTCTCCCATCCCACGCCATTATTGTTGCTTCCGTTGCTGTCCCGAGGGCCTCTGTTCCAGTAACCTCCACCTTGGTCGTTTTGCCCCTTTTTCAAATTGTTCACCTGTTTCTTTGCGCTTCCTTTGGCACTCCCTTGCCAGCATTTCCTTTCGTCGGTCGGTCAAATAATAGCTCGTCGAGCTCTTGGAAATGATTCACTATCTCCATCAGCTCCACCATGTTCTTTGGAGGCCGTACCATGATTCTTTGAAGAGGTCAGAGTGGTCATCAAGCCCATTTTTGAACGAGGTGGAAGCAATTCTCTGATCACAACCTTCCACGAGGTTGTACACCTCCCAATACCGTGCGATATACTCTTTAAGGGTTTCGTCTAAGCTCCCCTTCATGTTAACGAGTGCGTCAAGCGTCTTCGGCTGTGTGTAGCTGGTTACAAACCGAGACTTGAATGCACGCTCGAGCTCGTCGAAGTTGTTTATTGACCCCGGAGCGAGTAGGCTATACCATAGGAGCACCGTGGTCCTGAGGCTCATGGAGAACGTCCGGCACATGAGGGAGTCACTATGGCCGTAGAGCTCGGAGACCAAGCAATACTGCTGGACATGCGTGATCGCGTTCGTTGTTAGCTCATTTGTCAAATTTAGGGATCTTGAATCCACATGGTGGGGCGGCCTCTGCAATCGCTTGGGAGAACGGGGATTGCTTGGCCTTTTCCAACCTTGAGTTGGTCGAAGGTAGGCAACTACAATCGATCGCTCGTTGTTCCCCATGGGCACACTTTGCCTGCCCAGCTGCTTGGTGCCATGGGTTGGGCCATCCGTGTGCACATTACTCCTCTCGAAGGATAGCCTTTTATTGTTCTATGCGTGGCCCTTGTAAGCCCCTTCACCGAGGGGCAGCAGCGGCGTCAGTATTGGGGTCAGCACGGTAGACCTTAGTCTTGCTGGTGTGAGTATTGACGAGCACTATGCTACCACCATCGTTCCGTAGCGTGTACCTGTCTCTGGGCCTCAGACCGTTGTTTTCATTGCATTCCAGCCCTACTGAGACCTCAATTGGGTCGGTGTTCTTGTTCCCACGTGAGCCTTCTCCCCGAGCATTGGGTGCACCATTTCGGGCACCATGCCTATCCACCGATTGGCGATGGCGCCCATCACCTCCTCAATCCACCGATCGGTTATGGTCATGGTCATCCCGCCGCTCTTTCTGGCCTTGCCATTGGCCGTTCTGATTTTGGCGTACCTTTTCGATGCTTGCCAGACCTTTTTCCCTTATTATATTGGCGTCTCCTCGGACATCTGGGGTCTGAGCGCATGACATTGTGGCACTTCCTTTGGGGTGGTTTGTCCGTTGGGATTGCCCACCACGCGCACGTCCTCCGTGGGAACATGCTGTATTCGATGGTGCAATGAGTGCCTCGCCTCGGCGATCCACCTCCAACAACCTGTCGAGACGAGAAAAAACTGGAGCTCTTTCCCCATCATTGGTCCTTCCACTCGGTTGAGCCCTCCAAGTCCTCATCCGACCACTAGACCTTGACGTTGTAGGTTGATTTCTGGCCTATTTCATAGCCAGTACTTCTTTCCTTAACAATGCCAGTTCAGCCTCTATGAGGGGGAGAGCCTCAGGTGCATCTTTGGAGTCGTGAGGTGATCAAGAGAGAGGATGTTTTCGTTCATGTTGAAGAGAATGTTGCTAGCTTCGGCGTTGCTTGGGCCGATGTCGTTGGTGGTCACGGTGACCGTCCTGTCTCTATTGACGACAAGGGAGGCAGTGAGCCCCAAGTCACTTCTGAACTGGTGGTACCGGTAACGGTCAGCGGAGTTGACGGATTCTCATGTGTCGTTAAATGCAGCCATACCTAAGGTGAGGTCAGTCATCTGGGTAGGTTTGGAAAGGTTTAGTGTGCGGGAAGAAACACCACCAAAGTATGTAGAGAGGCTGGGAGGAGCAGTTCTTTGTCCCTAGTGGAGTCGCCAATTGTGGGGGTGTCTCTTACCGGAGTGGCCCTTTGAACCTTCTAGAGTGGAGTGGGTAGCGGTGAAATTGGTGAGACTCGCCTGAACCCTAGTTGGACGCCCAAGAAGATGACCTCCGCACGAAGACAACCACGTTAGTGCCTAGCCCGGATGGTGGTGGTCTGGGGAGGCACTCTGATGGCTAAGTCATTCACTGGAGGGGAGGAATGTGCTGGAGCTTTAGAGAGAAGTGAAATTAAGATGGTAGTAAATGAGGAGAGAGGAATACCCATTGTGGTAGTCGTGAGTGGGTATTTATAGGTGGGGAAGCGTCGTCCCACGCACTTCTGACGTGCATGTCATTCACACTGAGAATGACAGTTTATGTGACCTCTATCTTTATTGCAGACGGCATATCTCGGCTGACGTCATGGCACGAGGGTTCGAGTAGTCTAATCACCTCGAGACACTCCCCATCACCCACGTGCTCCTGCAGGTGGCGGTTGTGGGGCTAGTGGCTGCCACATTTAATGCTCCATTGTGGAGTGTGTAGCGTGCTTGGTACGTTACCACCAAATCAAGTACATCTGAGCCCCTCACGCAGCCGAAGTCCACCAATTGGATACGTGGATAATGCAATCTCTCGGGTGCTCGACACGTCGATTGGCGGAGCCCATGAGAGATATTCGAGAGCCAAGCAGAAAGTGCCGTGTCTCGGAGCCTTTGGGTCCGGCGGGCATTATTCAAACCAATATTTGTCTCAACCTGGACATTGTCGTCGAACGCCGAGGGTGCCGTTTGTTCGGCAGAGGCGAGATACATTGACCTGCATTCAGTTCAGTGGATTTTAAGATGGTGACCTTTCTACTCCTTTATCATTCTGAGTAGGGCCGCCGCTGAACCTTAGGGGCCTAGCCGCAACAGAAAGCCTAAACGAATGAATATGGCCGAATTCCACCATTAGTCATGATTTTGCTTCAGCCCACCAAGTTTGGTCCTATTCCAGGCTCGTTGATAAATTGCCGAAATTGACAATTTCTAATTAAGAGTTGTTTGAGCCTCCTAGGCTTCGACCAGTCTAATTGATCATAGAATTGGGTCGCTACTTGTTCTACCTCAAAATTAGTACAATACACAAGGATACATGGAGTTGCGAAGGGCCTAGAGTCCCCCCATGGGATCGCCCCTGGGCATGGATCTAACCTGTTTGTTTCGTCCGCCTGTTATATATATGTCTACAAGAGGAACAACTAGCTAGTTAGTGTCGTCTGGCTGGATTCAGTTGGAAGGCACTCTAATACTCAAGTTAAAAACTGATTAATTAAGGAGGAAGGAATTAATTACATCATTTGTTACCTCATTTGTAATTATGATTTAATAAAAGGATAAAACACACCTACTCTCCCTTTATTTTGGTCACAAATACTATCACTCCCTAAAAGAGACTCTCTCAATGAAGACTCTCTCTCTAAAAGAATCGAATCCTCTCTCTCTCACTCTTTCTAAAAGAATCAACGCGTCTTTGTTGAAGTAACCAAATAAATTCTCTCAACTCATCTTCAAATTGTTAGTGTGTACAATGCGATTATTCGGTGCTTTTCAGGTTGCAAGAACAACAACTTGTTGATTGCATTATTGTTTTATAGTGAATTGCGAGTGATGTGTTTGATTCCTAATAAGTACACGTACCCTTTTCTTCTCAAGGCTTGCACAGAATCCCGTGCATTGAGGGAATGCCAGGAGGTTCATGCCATCGTAGTTAAGAATAGGTTTGTGTTGGATTTGTATGTGGTTGACACATTGATTAGATTATATGGTGTTTTGTGGGGCTACTGAGTTGGCTCAAAAGATGTTAGATGAAAGTCCTCAAGGGGATTTGGTTTCGCGGACTACATTGATTCAGGGTTATGTTAAGATGGGGTTTTGGAATGCCATAGGTGTTTTACAAAATTATAATTTTAAAAAATTAGTGACATTTCACTAATTTTTGTTTTCGTCGTCAGAATCTCGGGCAGATGTTGAATGTCGGTCAATTGGAGTTGGGTTGGTAATTTTTTTGAATTTTATGTTCCAAAATTAGAATTTTTAAAAATTACTGACATTTCACTAATTTTTTTGGTCACCAAAAGTGGTCAGCCAAAGATGAGGTGATGATTATTTAGAATTTTATGTACGAAATTAGAACTTTTAAAAATCAAAAACATTTCACTATTTTTTGTTTTTGTTTTTGTATTCGATTGTAAAAGTTTCTTGTCCTTCTCTTTAAAAATGTCAAATGTTTTTTGTTTTTATGTTCGATTTGCAAAAATTCCTTATCATTCCCTTTAAAAATGTCAAATGTTTTGGATCTTTCGCTTAATGACCCTTTATTCCCCTGAACAGCAAATTTTGTTTTACTAATCTTAGAAAAAATAAAAAGATCAGAAACACCCAAGGCAAGAAACCATCACATCTAGCAGAGAAAATCTCACAGAAATTAAAAATCACCTCAATAATCTTATGTGACCTTGAAACCAAAAGACAAGGTTGGCAATTAAGAGGCCAACATAAAAAAACAGAGCACGTCAATCGTAAAGAAACACCCAAAATGCAGCCAAAATCAAACTCCAACATCTCTGCAAAAAAAAAAAAAAATACTTATCAAGACCACCTATACAAAAATCCCACCAGACTACTAAACCCTTTGAAGCTTCAAGAAGACCCCCGAAGGCTTTCGAAGCACGGCAAACCGAAAAACCCACCAAACTACCGAACCCTTTGACACTTCAAAAAGGCTCCATAAGACTTTCGAAGCACAGCAAACCAGAACCAACCTTTTGAATAAAAGGCCTCAAGATCAACTCTTTTGCCACAGCTCCTGAGCTTGAAATCTTTAAACCTAAAACTGAAAAAAAAAAAATAAAAAATAAAAACCCTGAAAAACAGAGCCCAATTAATCTGGGTTCTTAGGCTCCTCAGCCAGCATAGCTCTATACCGCTCTTTGTCGATTTCCTCGGTTTGAGCAATCTTACTAATAACTTCCTCATTTCTTCATCATTACTAAATTCCCAAAGACTTATCTATTGCCCATACCGCTTGAGCGTCATTCAGAATGATTCTGTTCTTATTATTGATCTCAAAAAGTAGACAACGAAATTGTAGCCACTGCTGATCTGAATATAACCATAGACTACAAGCCTTGTCGATTTTGATCAATTATAGCTTAATGTGAAAGTGGGCTTGTCCATTACATGGGCTGTTTTTTTTTAATGGGAGAGAGTTGATTATTCCAACCGATTGTTTTTAAACTGTGCATGCGTTGAGTCATGCTCTTCCATTCTCCTTTCATTTAGTTCATAACTTATAATAGATTGTGATGTTCCAGATGATTCTGGTTTTGATGAAAACATATTCGGATGCCCTTTAAGTTGCTTAAAAATGATACTTTGATAACTAAGCAGAAATATATGACCATGTTAACATAAACTTGAAGCTTGATGATGAACCAAATAAGGCTATAAAGACATAAGAAGTGAGAATAAAATATTGTGAAACATTCTAAGATGCCCAAAACACTGTTAGACAGCTTAGATGATGAAAACATTTGATGAGTATGAAGACAGTTTGAGCGCTCAAAGCATGAAGTTTGAGCGCTCAAACCATCTTCATGGTTTGAGCCTTCTGGGTCCTATTGCCTCTATTTGACTCATCAATAATATCAAAACAATACACAATGATACAAATGACTATCATATTCCAAAAATATTAATAAATAAGCTTGAAAGACTTACATGTGTAAGAAATGAGTATTGGGTTATGCATAAGCATGGTGAGAGAGGGAGAGAGAGAGAGAGAGAGAGAGAGAGGATTAGATTGGCTTAGCCAAACAACAACGCACACACGCAACAATGAACTTAGAACATGATATGTAGTCAGAATAAGAAACAAACAAAGACAAATCAGGAGAGTATTTGAGCGCTCAATACATAAGGTTTGAGCACTCAAACCCTTTCCATGGGATGAGAGTTTTCGTGGTTTTCTCACTTTCCTTGATATTTTAGTGAACTTGAACCTTCTGATCTTTGCCACAGAGAGTGAGATAGGCATACTAATCCCATAAACAAGACCTATTCATGATTTGTTGATGATAAACACCATTTCTATGGCTTTTGGATCCATTAATCAATGGCTAAAAGAGTAACAAATTGATTTTATGAAGTATCAACCTTCCATAAGCCACAAAAAGGTGTTTCCATCACAAGAGAAGACCAGAAACCACAAAAATTAGAAAAGGGGAAAAAATAGTTTGAGAGCTCAAACTGTGAACGTAGACAGTTTGAGCGCTCAAACTTTGAGCTCGCATAGTTTGAGCACTTGAACCATTTCGAGCTTAGATTTTTTAAATCAGTTTTTCTTGATATCTAAGATCTTTTGAGCTCATAAAAGGTATGTGGAACCTCCATGAACTAACAGGTCTCCCTCAAGATGACCAAAACGTGATTTTTCACATGCTTTTCTACCTTTTCGATTATGATCAAGGCTTAAACTTGTGGTTTTAATGATTGATTGAATGATGGCTTGGAATATGGGCTTGAGTTGAGGTATTTTGGACAGAAGAATGTGAATGTAAAGCTAATTGAATGATTGTTTGGATGGATGGGGGGGGGTATTAGGGTTTAAAATGGTGATTTTGACTTGGATGACATGAGTTTTGATGGAGGAGCCGGGTTTGGACAAAATTGATGGAATGTATGGGCTGTAAATGACTTATTAGAGTGAGAGAGGGGCTGTTGTAGTTGGTATCTTAAAGACCCATGTATAATTGGTCTTAAAAATGAGATTTTTAAGTATTTGAGTGGTTAAAATGGGATGACCAGTGATGAATAAAGACTGATTGAAGTGAGTTTGAGGATTTGAGGAAGGTTTGAGGTCAGTAGACTAGGTGAGAAGTTGTTTTCTTTAAAGACCCATGAGATTTAGGCCTTTAAAAGAAGGTTTTTGGGTGTTTTGGAGGTTGAAGATGATGGAAATGGAGGAGAGAGAGTGCAAAACGTTATCGAAGGATGAGAGAGAGTGGTTTTAGTCCGATGAAAGGTGTGAGAGTGTAAGAGATCGGCCAAGAGTCCTTAAACAATGGGTAGATGTGGTTTATATAGAGAGAGAATGACAGGGAAAATTTGAATTTGAAATTCAAATTGGAGAGTTGAAGGAATTTTGGACGTGAAAACAAAGCTTAGAAACCAGGGGAGCCCACAGATTATCTAGAAAACCAACTGAAAGATGCCTTGAAAAGTTTCTGGTGTGTGCAAGGTTTGAGCGCTCAAAGAGGGGTTTGAGCGCTCAATGTATAATTTGAGGGCTCAAAGTTTGGTTCGAGTGCTCAAAGGGCCTGCAGACCAAATTTCACAGGAATGCTCTTGGTGTTATCGAACTCTGTCTTGTGCGTGGTTTGAAGCGTTGGAAAGCTTATCAAGACTAATTTCTAACCAAATTTGCTTGAACCGAAGATAATTTTTGCATCAAAGTGTGTGACCATTTTACCCTCAAAAGGTCTGAAAAACAAGTCGTTTTGGTAAAACGTGCACATCTCCCACATTTCAAAATGGATTGAGACGTATTATATATTAGTAAAGAGGGTTTTGAATGTACTAGAAGATAGTGTAGCCTTGGGTTTATTTTGAAGAGTATTTTGGATGGTATGAAGGGTATTTTGGTCATTTTGGTTGGTTTAAGATTGTTCCAGGACGGTTTGGAATGGTTTAGGGTGGTTTGGTGAGTTTCAAGCCTTGTTCTTAGACTCAAGGTATGCAAGATTGGTCTATTTCATCATTGGAAATGGTTAATAAGTTTCTCAGGTCAAAATCGAGGTGTCTACAGAAGGAGTTCGGCATACTGCCGAGGGATTCATCATAGAGCCCAACCGACTTAGGATTGTCAGAAGAGAGCCAAAACGTGATCGGCACTGACTCAGTAGAGGCTTTAATGCTACATGTGCACGTAACAAACTGTGATGATGACAAGTGATATCACCCAAACGGTTACAACACATGTAATGATTATACAGGAAGCATGTGCTCGAAGTATATTCTCTCGGGCTCGCCACCGTGATGTCAACCGAGTGGTTAAGTCATGTGATGGGCATGATCGTCCTTGGAGAGCAAGCCAAGGCTCACCTATAAAAGGTAACCTTCATCAAATGATCAAGGTATGCACAACTCTCCTCTCAAACCCTATATCTACACTTCATCTTCTTCCTCTACTAACTTGACCTTTGGAGTGCAGTTCTGGAATCTACAGTCCAGTCCAGTGCTAATGGTGCATTGAGTGTGTAGGTTTAGGAGTTTCTGAGTGAGAGAGCATCATTTTCACCACTGATCATCATCATGAAGGACTATTTGAGAAAGAGGGCTCCACAATTGGTGGCGCCGCTAGGGAATGTGTAATTTCCTCTCTTCTCTGGCATTCTTTTCTTCCCGTTGGAGAGTACTATTCCTCCTTTCCTCAGTTCTTCCATGGCAATCGTTGAAGAAGACGGAACCACCGCTCTAGTGGGAGGAACCAACCCTGTTGGTGGTTCTTGGGTGGGGATCACCACCCACCCCATCACGGGCTTAACCCTGAGCTCAAATCCTCTAAAGACCGTGCAACAAATGCAAGAGTAAATGGCTGCAATGAAGGCTCAGATTGAGGCCCTCATAAAGAAGCAACCAACCACTTTGGCCTCACGGTCAGAGGCATCCAGGCGACGGTGCAAAGTGGCGGCTCAAACAACCCAGGTAACTCATTATACCCAACGTCCTTCGGCCAAGGATCACCTGAGTCAATCGATCACATCATGGATGCAGTAGGACGCGTGATTCCACCCAGACACCAGACCCCCTCTCCGAGAAGGCATTTAGAAATTGTACACATAGAGCACACCACTCGGACAGAAGGGCATTCAACATCTAGCTCGCAGTCCACGACAAGGTGTTCAGGATCTAGAGCCTCATGACGTGATGACTTATTAGATGACGTTAATCGCGAAAAGGCCCCGATACAGTATAACGCGGATGACCGAGAGATCATCCATAACAAATCTACAGGTCACAATGACCAACGCGATGATCATCACTGGGAACAGGACGATCGACACCAAGAGCGCAATGACAGAGCACGTCCCAAAAATACCCACGGAGATCTAGTCCTCGATGACATCAAGACCATGAAAACTAGGAGATTCCCAATTATGACATGGACAATACTAGCGATTATATAATCGTCCAAGACCTATGCACCTGAGAATTGAGGAGATACCGGGTAGAAGCAAGTTCAAGGTGCTCTCCAAATGCCCAAGATTCTGAATAAAGGAAGTCACACCCTATAGAGCTCGATGCGAGCAATGAGCGACACAGGCTAAACATGAAGAAGGCATCCAACACTAGCAAGGCCTTCGAGGCCCCTCGCTTGTTTGAGTAGCCTATTGATTCTAGACTCCAAAAAATTCAGGATTCGCCGTTCATACAAGAAATCCAAGAGGCACAGCCACTGAAGAACTTCACCGCTCCGAAGTTTACCAAATACGATGTGAAGTCGGATGAGGTGATGCACCTAGTGCATTATCGGCAACTCATAGGGTTGTATGGTTATGATGAGGCGATGATGTGTAAGGCCTTCCCTATGAGCCTCCAGGGTGTTGGCTTAGTCTGGTTTAACTAGTTGCAACCTAACTCTCTCAGTTCATTCGAGCAACTGGAGGAAGCATTCACTGCTGGGTTCGTGACAAACAGTTCATAGCCAAAGACAATCAATGCATTCGTCGATTTGAAACAGTAGTCTGCCACATCCTTTAAATATGGCTTAGATGAGACTTTGGCAATCTTCGAAGAACTCATGCTCCATCCTTCGGCTAACATGAGTCGGCTAATGGAAACCGTTGAAAAGTTTGCCCAATTAGAAGAGATAATGTCGGAGAGAAAACTTTCAAGGACCTCGGGTAGTCAGAAGGCTGGTGCTACTGACTACTTGGGAAAGAAACAAGTTAATACAATCAAGTCTGGAAATAACAAAGGGTGGAAAAAAGATCGTGACTCATGGAAGGACCAAGAACCGTTCAAAGAACGGGAGCCGAAGCCTCATGAGTTCATTACTGTGGACACCCCGTGGGAGTGCGATCATGTCCACGAAAATCGATTGTTTGTTTTGAAAAATGGTTTTGATTAAATAGAGTCACCACCCAGATTTGAGGACCTTATCCGAGAAACCTTTGAAAAATGACTCTTTTGCCCTTGAAATGGAAAATGCTTTACCGGTCTTTAAAATGAGATTTCTCGGGTCCGGAAGCTAGGTTACGCGAGGGGAAGGAATTCAAAGCACCCTTCACGCCCGACATATTTGCCGGTCTCTACTAAATGTTTTAAAAATCTTGAAAATGTTGTTTAGATGGACTTCTGAATCAAATTCATGTGGGAGCATAATAGTACATCAAGAATGCCACTAAAAGATGAGTACATGATTATGCAATATGCTATGAATGAATGATTTCTACACTGGAAATGCTAAATTAATACTAAAATGCCACCAAAACATCTTAAGGCGCCTGAAAAAGGGGGATCCAGGCGCCTGAACTTCCTCCAGGCGCCTGGAGGGAGCCAATCCAGGCGCCTGGATTACTATCCAGACAAAAAATTTGAGATCACATATCTAACAGAATCCAACTAATGCAATGTACTAACCACCCTCAAGCGTACTGAAAATGTTGTGATAGCCCAATAACAAAGTTAAAACTCACATGCAACTCATCATAAATGACTTTTGGTTTAAGAAATTCCCCCCATTTAAAGTTAGAAAACAAACTTAAAGAAAGGAAAGCTTAAATGAGTAGCTAAATGATGATTCAAACAGAAAGTTTAAATAAATTTGAATCCAGAAGTGCATGTGTTGTAGCCAAGATGTTCAGCATGTAAGAGAAATTAAAATGCATGACAAAGGAAACAGAGATCCAGGCGCCTGCGTGGAGGGGTTCCAGGCGCCTGGACCTGATGCAGGCGCCTGGAAGGATATGGTTCAGGCGCCTGGACCTGATACAGATACCCAAAATGTTTTCTTGTTTTGATGATTTTCAGACCTCTCTCAAGCTCTCCACTGGTATAGATGACCAGAAAGAACTTGAATGAGTCCCCCTCAGGGCCTACTTGGAGAAATTGGTAAAACAACTACCTCTTTGGTTTGATCAAGAACTTGAAATGGACTTTTGGGATAGATTTTGTAAGAATGTGGTTTTTGGTTCCTTAGTTTCTTTGAACTAAAAGGTAATTTGTGGTAGTTTTGATAGAACTCAATTGATAATGGTAAGTAGATGATGGATTGTTGAGACAAAGAGAGGATTTTTTTGGTATTGGAAGTGGGTTTTGAGATGGGATGAAGAGAGGAATAGAATTTCTGGAGGAGTTTTGGCAGAGTAACAGCCTAGAAGGAGTGTAGTTTTTCCAGCCCCTGCAAATGTGTGTGAAGGGCTCAATTTATAGGCAAATCAAGGGTCCAACGAGGGCCACTTGAGCCTTTCAAAAGGGTCAAGGGTCACCTAGGGGGTATGGGACAAATGCAATGATCTCCCCCACTCCCTCCAACTGAATTCTGCAAGAAAATCCCCCCAAGATCTCATTCTCGCCCACTAGCAAACTTAAAACACACTCCGGCTGGATGATATCCAGGCACGGGTGTTGTGCATTTCCAGCGCTGAACCTGATTCAGGCGCTGAACCATGGAATCCAGGCGCCTTAACTCCTTCCAGGCGCCTGGACTTGACCAATCCAGGTGCCTCAAAGGCCAATCCAGGTGTGTGTATTTCAAGGTTTTGGGACATTCCGGAGCTCTGAGGGATGTTTTGGTGACTTGATGGGAGGTTAAGGGAGAGGTTTTCCAAGCTTTTGATCAAACCTTGTGTATCCTTATTAGGCTTTTTCATCATTGGGGAAGTTTTGGAATCCCGAGGGTCCAAAATGGGGTGTCTACAATTACTATAACCACAGCGTTCAATTTGCCCCTTTACAAATTGATAAGAGCTGTTTCTCAAGAACCTTGGTTTGTCTGGCCGACCAATAAGCTAGGGACAGCAGCGAGTCAGCCTACTAATTGCAAGGTCAAATTCACCCATCATAATGAATTGAGACACTATACCACTGCGTGCCAGCCTCTCAAGGAATTCTTGGACTTGGACTAGTACATTGACCAACAGAGGACGGCAACCCAATCAAAGCAGCCCCGATAGAACATTCTTCCAGAAGAAGTTATTGTGCACATGATCTACGGGGCTGCAACTAAGGAAAAGACCGCAGTCCTTCAATCAATTCCAAGCTCTTCCTCCTAGGTTCTCAGAGTCGAGGGGAATCCTAAGAGGAAGCTCTCAGATCGAGACGAATAGTGGACCATAAAATTCATTAAGAGAAACCTAAAAAACATGCAACTGCCACACAACGATGCCATGGATATTTCCATTTACATTGGGATTCCCATGGTAAAGCGAGTGCTGGTTGACTAGAGGAGTTCAACGGAGATCATGTACTATTTAGCGTTCAAGGAACTGACATTGAATCTGGACCATTTGTTGTTGGCTGACTTCCCCTTCTTTGCTTTTAATGGGGCTCCAGTCTAACCGACAGGACGGATCTCCTATCTAGTCCAAGCTAGATTGAAAGAAGTTTAAGTAGAATTTGTTGTTGTAAATGCTCGGATCCCTTAAAATTTGATACTTAGATGAACTTGGTTGCACAAAATGAAGGCCATCGCCTCTACCTAACACCAAGTTGTTCGGTTCATAGGTGCTAGAGGAAAGCAGGAAGACATTAAAAATGAACATATGCTAGCAAGAAGGTGCTAGGTGAATACAGTCCACTTTAAAAAGAAAATGACCAAGGGAAAGAAGAAAAAAGAACCGAAACCAAGATCTACTTAGGAATCGGAAGGTACAATATTGGAAGACATTGGACTACTAGTCGAGGAGAAGGCTGTAGAAGATTTGGTGACAGTGCCCATAAACGAAGGCGGGAGCTCCTACTTTCTCCTCGGATCAACTCTAACAACCTTAGAATGGGAGCAACTGGTGGAGTTCCTGAAAGAGAACATCGAAGTCTTTGCCTGGACACCATATGAGATGCCGGGCATTGACCCTCAGTTTATCTCCCACACCCTTAATTTTGACCCTCTCTAGAAGCCCATAGTACAGAAGCCAAGACGATCTTCTCCAGGGCACTCAGATGTAGTTATTGTGGAAGTTAGCAGACTACTCGATGCTGGGGCTATCCGAGAGGTCCAATACCCGACTTGGTTGGCCAACACCGTGGTTGTACCAAATAAGAATGGGAAGTTGGCATCTGTGTAGACTACACCAATCTCAATGACGCTTGTCCGAAAGATTGTTTTACACTACCACAGATAGACCAACTTGTTGATGCTACGGCTAGCCATGCTCAACTAAGCATGATGGACAGTTATAGCGGATACCGCCAAATTGTAATGCCAGTTGAAGACCAGAAAAAGACAGCTTTCATTTATCCTTAAGGGACCTATTGCTACAAGGTCATGCCCTTTTGGGCTAAAGAACGCGGGGGCTCCTTACCAGCGCATGGTCAAAAAAATATTCGCTAAGCAGCTTGGGGACATGATGGAAGCATACATCGATGACATGGTAGTCAAAAGCATATACGCTTCGGATCACCTAGAGCACCTAGCCGAAATTTTTTGCCTTCATGAAGAAACACAAGTTGCGCCTTAATGCCAAGAACTGTGCATTTGGCATCAGATCTGGCAAATTCCCCAGATTCATGCTTACTCGGAGGGGCATTAAGGTAGACCCAAAACAGATAACTGCCATCTGAAACCTCAAACCTCCAAGCTCCGTCAAAGAAGTACAAATGCTTACAGGCATGGCCGCGGTGCTTAACAGGTTTATCAAATAGTCTTCCGGTTTGTGTCAACCTTTCTTCGAGTCCCTTAAAACAAGTAAAAGGAGCTACCAGTGGACCGAGGAATGTGACCGAGTGCTGGGCTAGCTGAAAGAGTACCTCTCTAAGGCGCCCCTCCTCATGACGCCTGTTGCCCAAGAAGATCTCTATCTTTACCTCTCGGTATCCGCTCACGTTGTGAGCTCAGTCCTTGTATGGAAGGAAGGGTCTAATTTCTGGCCCATCTACTACTCTAGTAAAACTCTGATCCCATCTAAAACAAGGTACCTCCAACTTGAGAAACTGGTTTTAGCCCTGATAACGACCAAGAGGAAGTTGATGCCCTATGCCCTATTTCCAAGCCCACACCATCATAGTGGTCACTGAGTACCCTCTCAAAGAAGGCCTCAAAAAAGCCAACCTCTTAACACGGATTTTGAAATGGAGCTTGGAATTAGGAAACTACGATATCCGGTTTGAACCCCGAATAGCTATTAAGGGATAGGCACTAGTGAATTTTATCGCCGAACTAACACCAGAGCTCACAAACAATCTAGAAATAAGCTTGATGTTACCCAAAGAAGTTACCATAGAACACTTGGTTGAAATAGGACCAAGTGAAATCATTGAAGGGACTTAAGTAGATTCCAAGAAACCTTCAGGAGAAAGAAAAGTTAAAGTATGGAGAATGTTTCAAGGAGAAATATGGCGTTTACATGTGGCTGGAGCATCAAACAGCTGAGGAGTTGGAGTTGAAATTGTGCTCATTTCTCTGGAAGGCATCATGCATGAAAATAACCTAACAATTGGTTTTTCGACATCGAACAACGAAGCAAAATATGAGGCAAGACACCTCGGAGTCAAGACAGTACAAGTTTGCTGTGATTCACAGTTGATTGTGAATCAAATCAAAGATCAATATAGCCTGAAAGACCCAAGGATTGTGAAATATTATGAGAGAGTTTGGGAGCTTATAAAGGAGATCAGTTCTGTAGAGATTTAGTGGGTGGGCTGAGAGTGAAATGCTCATGCTAACAGTTTGGCCTCCCTGGCAACAGATTGCGCAACCTCTCCCAACCGAACTATTCTGCTGGGAGAAATAGAACATTCGAGCATTGAGCACGAAGCTAAGGAAGTCCTAACTACATTTCTTGGTCCAAGCTGAATGGACGAGATTTACTCTTACCTTTAGCATGAGAAGCTCCCGACATAAAAGAAAGAAGCCCATCGGATTCGATGCAAGGCCGCCTACTTCTACTTGGATGCGAATGATAATATGTACCGAAGATCCTTCATAGGACCCAATCTCAAGATAGTCCATGATTCCCAAGTGGAGAGCATCCTTTAGGAACTCCACAAAGGAAGTAGTGGATGCCACTCTGGCAGATAGTCCCTTGCCCTCTGAGCTCTCACTCATGGGTATTGGTGTCTGAAAATGAAGAGAACTTCCGAAGAGTATGCCAGGAAGTGTGAACAATGGCAAAAATATGCCTCTCATTTGCTCTAGCCTATCGAGGTCTTGCAACCAATTACCAGCCCATGGCCATTCGCAGAATGGGGCCTTGACATAGTGGAAAAGCTGTTGACATCTCCAGGTGGCTTCAACCACTTAATAACAACAATAGATTACTATACTAAGTGGGTGGAGGTTGAGCCCCTGATTGCTATAATTGTAGCTGATGTGGAACGGTTCCTATGGAAGAATGTCACTTCTCACTTCGGCATCCCTTATACGATCATTTCAAATAATGAAACCTAATTTGTCATCGAAACAATTGAGAAGCTTTGTAGGACGCACAATGTTTGGATTTTCCACTCTTCAGTCTCCTATCTGTAAGGAAATGGACAAGCTGAATTGTCGAATAAAACAATCTCGACTAGAATTAAGCGATGCCTTACCCTGAAGAGAGGAAAGTGGACCGAAGAGCACCCAAAAATTCTCTAGAGCTATCGAACCATTCCCCCACACTCAACTAGCCAAACTCCATTTTCTATGGCCTAGGGCATGGAAGTTGTTCTCCCCCTAGCCACCCTACTTCCAACAACTCGGACAGAGAGCTTTGATGTGCCGACCAATGATGAGACCATGGACAAGAAGCTCAACCTAGCTAAAGAGCTCAAGGAAGAAGCACACTTGAAACATGCCTCCTTTCAGCAAGAGGTTGCCTAAGGATATAAAAAGGACGTCTGGATGAGGCCCTTCAATATCGATGACCTAGTCTTTCGGGAGGTGGTCCAAAAATCTAAGAAAACTAAGTTCAAACCGAACTATGAAGGACCCTTCAAGTAATTGCCAAAGGTCGGGCACGGATCATACAAGCTTGCAGAAATGGACAACATACTTATTACCCGTGGAATGCCACAAAGCTTAGGAAGTTCTATGCTTAGAGAAAAATGTGTTAGAAGAAATCTATTGGGGCTACTTGTTTTTCCCCCATTGATATCTTTTTCATACTCTTCTGTTTGGATAACCAATGAGAAATAGAGCTTTCACAACTATTGTTTGTTCAAGCGACTCTGTTAGATTAATTATCAAGGTCCAGTGTTCCTACTAACACCTTGAGAAAACTTAAAGGCCCGATTCCATGAGGAAAATTTTTCCAAGAGTTGGAAAATTTTCATTTAATCCAAGTTGCTCGGCACAATTCAAGCAACTATTTTCTCTGATTTGTCCCAAACCAGGGGTTATCAGTGGATAATTGTTCCAAGAGTTGGAAATTTTTTATTTAATCTGAGTAACTATTTCCTCTGATCTGTCCTAAAGCAGGGTTATTAGTGAATTTTTTTTCCAAGAGTTGGAAAATTTTAATTTCATCCAAGTTGCTTCGGCACAATCCAAGCAACTTTTTTCTCTTATTTGTCCTGAAGTAGGGGGCTATCAGTGGGAAATTTTTCCAAAAGTTGGAAAATTTTCATTTAATCCGAGTTGCTTCGGCACAATCTGAGCAACTATTTTCTCTGATTTGTCCTAAAGTAGGGGCTATCAGTGGAAAATTGTTCCAAAAGTCGAAATTTTTTCTAAGTGTTGAGAAAAGGTTTTTATACTAGTCAAAATGCTACTTCGGCACAAGCTAAGCTACTATTTTCCCATCTGGTCTCAAAGTAGGGGTTAATACATACGAATAACAAACAAGCATATTACATGCAACATTAAAACATCCATTCATACAAAGTCAAAACATTTAGTCATTTTAAAACTTTCACCACTTCAGTGAACCGGAGCATGGTGCGGTGGTACTTGTTTTGTGCCATCTCCTTGTGAAACCTATTTTAAATAAGTTACAAACCCCTGGCACAGTAAACTCCAAATGCCCAGAGCTGTCCAGTCAAAACCGAGTAATAGAACAATATATTCAAACGGATGTTTGAAACACAAAGGCATCTTCTAAGGTGATATCTCTAAAGGATCACTCAAAGTGCTCTCCAGAATATCAGTATCCTGCGAAGGAGTGGGAGTGGTTTGGTCAACTGGCTTTTCCAGATCAGATGTCTCTTTGCCGTCACCCCCATCGTCAGGTGTTTCTTCACCATCTCCATCTCCTTCAAGGGTTTCCTCCGTACCTGAGGAATCCGGCTCTCTGGGCACTTCGCGCCTAGGATCTTTGGCGGGGATTCCAAAGACATCACAAGCAAAAATGTACCCCTTGCCGAAGCCTTTATGCTCTCCATCTTTCACCAAGGTATAAATATCTTCGGCATAGGCCTGACCCGCCTCAGTAAAAACCAGCTAAATGTCCCTTGGCTCTAACAACCTCCATAGCTTTCTCTTGCTCAGTTTTTGCCTCCCCCAGTCGTACTTCAGCCTTCTTCTTCCCCTTGATCATAGCTGCCAGCTCCATCTTAAACCTTTCATTCTCCAACCTTAGGTTTTCGGCCTTTTTCTCAGCAGTCCCCACTTTTTTGAGAGCCGCATCAGCTCGGCGCTCGGCGCTTTAGGTTTTTCTCCATATTGATTAGCTCGAGGGTTTGATTGTGTAATTTGAACATCGACTACCTGGCCTGAAATACAAAACGGATAATCTTAGTGGAGAAGAACACAAAATGAAATGGTTCAGTTAAAAAGAAGCTAACCTTCACAATCTGGGCAGAGCAATGAAAAAGGTTGTCCTCCAATTTGCTCGGCACCAATGCAAGATCTCTCTTCAGAGCAAGTCCCACAAGAAGTCCCATTGCTAGCCGCAAGTTCTCTGCCACACTGTCGTCATCCATAATCTGCCGACCTTCTTCATGCACAAGAATAAGAGAGAACGGTTCAAGATTGATCCTTGTTCTGGTTTCTCCTAGTTGATTTGCCCCGACAATGGTCACATCATCGCTCCGGTCGACCTCCGGAAGAATGTCCTCTCCAGAGAGGCCCATGAAAATCTTCAACCTCTTCTCCATTCTCTCTTCCTCAAAGGAATTAGTCTTGGCACAAGAGGCTGTAGGTTTATAGGCGGTGGCAGTCGAAAGTTTCCCCAGAACTGTAGAAGCATTTGGATCGGTTTTCTTCGGCACGTCTTTCTTCACCTTCGCTGCCATCTCTGCCAGTTTAGCCTTTAAATTTGAAGGATCCGCTGAAGGATGGTCCACAACAATTCTTTCCTTCCCACGAAGATTTTCAAGAGGCTGTTCTTCCAGTTGCAACCTATCAACCTCTGAGATTATCAGTTCTCTTCTGGACTTGGATTTTCTCGGCCTCTTTCACTAGAAGAAAAAACACATTTGGCGACCAAAATCCATGACCAAAGTAATTTTAGTAGCCTTATAGTGGCAATTCGGCAACCAAACTATGTGTTGTCGCGGTGTGGTTAACTTTGGCCAATAACTTAATTTTTAGTCTCTCTTACGTACACTTTGCCGACAAAAATTTATGTTGTTGGGGAATACATGGGCGCGAAATTTTCACCCTGGCGCCAGAAGGTGGGAAAATGTTTGGCGACTAGAAAGTTGTCATTGAATGATGTCTTGCACCAACTACCTAGTTTTATTTGGCATAGTTTTTCATTTATTCCGCCAAAAAATTCCACAAAAAAAATGGCTGGGATTTTGAATTACTCAGCAACAAAAATTTTGGTCGAGGACTTATTTTTACTTAAAACTAAGTAGTTTTGGTGAGACACTAGATATTGATACCCAAGCCACACACATATATCTCCATATTCAGGCCTTTATGTTGTTTACACGCTCTCTTTCTCTCTCTCTCTGGATCTCACCTAGCGTACATCTCTGTGTATGTGTGTGTATGTGTGTGTGCGCGTGTCCCTCTAATTGCTTGCAATTCTTGTGCACGTGGACTATTTTTTGAAATTGGGGCTCAATATATTTAGAAACATTACAAGCCATGATCATGTCCTTTTGAGATCTGTTCGGCGTGGGACATAATATTAGTTTGTTGATTAATTTTGTTCAAATGGGCATATTACTTTTACTAAAAGGTGGAAGAAAGGGGTAGGGTTTTGGTTAATCTAAAAAATTGTAGGATGTTTGCCCTAAAATGGGTTTGTATCAATTTCTGTTTTTTTTTTTCTTCCTAATTCTAAACATAATCTATTTCCTTTGAGTTCTAGCTTTACCTAATTTTGAACATAATTAAGAGTTTAACTTAGAATTACCTTGTCTCGCGTTCGAATATGGAGTTGAGCTGCTGGGGTATGCAATATTTTGGTGCCTAGGCTAGGGGCATATATATTGATTGTGTGGGATCTCTTACTTTTTTTGGGGTTCAGTTGATATTAGTAGGGGAGGTCAGCGCGAGACCCCCGTTGACTAGAGTCAACATTGACCCACCACTGAAATCATGACAAGTGTCACCTAGGTGGCACAAGATCCGCATGACACGTGGCACTCTCCACGCAGACCTCCGTGCGGGTTACCACTGGCGCGAAAGCGATTCCTTGCATGGGGGGGGGGGCACTGATGCAGGACCTTCTTACGCAAGGCGTCTCCGTTGTGCGCACCCTAAGCCTAAAAGGGGCGATGCTCGGACAACCATGGGCCATCCGAACGGGAGAACAACCCATGGCCCTTATGACTTGTGCTGCTTAGAACATAGGCGAGAACACAAAAAGCTAGTCCAACTTAGCCCAGGTAATCATACCTGCTACGGTCTAAAGGCAGGACCCCAGAGGGCCCCTAAGGCTTGGTTGTGGTATAGGCGCAACTGAACAGGTCACGACCTTGCCCTAACGGGAATAAGGGAGATCTAGTGGCTTGGTGGCAAAGAATGAGAGGATCGCTGCGCGAGGGAATGGCTCGTCACCACGCGGGTCAGCTGCGTGGTGGTGATGTCACCCGTACGGTCAGGTTGTACGGAAATGACATGTGTTATCATATTATAGGATGACAGCCTGGCACCTTATGATATGTCCAGGGTGCCTATAAATATGGGACATTCCCTTTCATGCCCAAAGGTTGGTGAAGATCTTGGCAGAAGCATATGCCATTCTAGAGAGAGAAAAGGGTAATCACTGACTGACAGAAGAACATTCTCTCTGGCGAGATCATACTTCATCTCCTAGGTCACCAAGGGTATTACGGATTAGACTGAGAGCGATCCACTACCTTAGTCCTTTCTGGTGCATACCGCTCCGTTCTTCACCCTTTTTCTACACCACCTCATTCTTTTTGTTTACTGTGTCTTTATTGTTGACTATCCACACCTCTCCAGCTCATCATTAGCAAGAACCATCACCTACAATCTTGCAATCGAAAGACCCTAAAGACAGTTTGTGATTGCTTTTGTATGGCATAGCAAATTGTATAGAGTGACCAATCCAAATAAATACCCAAATGGAATCACCATTCATCTATATAAATGAATAGTTTTTTTAAAAATTTTTTTATCGTCATATATAAATTAATAGTCATTCCACTAGGAATACTAAAGAGTTTTTTTCCACTCCACCGTGCCATTCTAATTACTAATGCCACTCTCAAAGTTATTAATATCACCCAAAAAATTACTAATTCCACTCCAAATTACTAATGTCACCGCCCAAAAAACAAGAAAGAAAGAAGCATATTTTTTTTTTAGATTGCGAATTTTTGGTTTTTTATTATGATCGAAGTAGATTATTAACTCATAAAAATATTTGGATGATATGTGTTAAATAGATTTCTCAACAGGGTAGTGTTTTCAGCCCCTGCAAAAATAAGTAGTAGTTCTAATATATTTACGGTAGGACAAACCTCTCACATAGGGGTCACGAGGGGTTGCTTTTGTAAATTTTAAAAATTTTCATGACTATTGGGCCCAAAATGTAATACTAGAATTTTGTATTTATATGGGCACGCATGATTGGTAGATGAAACTTTTGTATAAAAGTCCTTAAAACAATGTGTAGAGCTTATGTTGAGGTATGGATAACTAAAATAGTTATTTAACAAAAACTGTCGTGTTCCCTACCTTGTCCATGTCCCCATTTGTAAGAAATTCCGCGTCTATATTGATATCTATATCCTTGTTCCATGTTTGTGCTACATGGGTTCCTGTCGGTCAACAAGCTCTATAAATAGAGCACTAGTGTACACTTTCTTGGTAATAAAACAAAGCCCTTCCATTCTCAAAGTCAACCTTCAAAAGAAATCAAACTACTCTTGTACTTCTTCCCTCGACAAAATAATTAATAAAGCATTGAAGGTTTTCCACCAACAAGCTGTAAAGGCATTAGCATCTCACTTCAAACACCTTATTACACTTCTAGTCCCTCCTAAAACAAATGCTCAAATTATCTCCCTAAAATTTCTTACTTTAAACTAGCATCCCAACAATTTTGGTATCAGAGCAGGAACCTCATATACAACCTTGTCCTCTTTATTCACCTATCACTCAACATGGAAGCCAACTCCTCCACTTTCAACTATGCACAAACTCTCAACCCTATATTTGAGGGAGAGAACTATGATTATTGGAGCATTCAAATGAAGACTCTATTCATCTCACAAGACTTGTGAGATCTTGTTGAAAGCGGGTACGAAGTGCCAGCAAATGATGAAGAAGAAGCAACTTGGACGGAAGCAAGGAAGAAGAAATTCAAGGAGAACAAGAAGAGAGATGTATTGGCTCTACTCAACATTCAACATGGGGTAAGCAAATTGATCTTTCCAAGAATTTTGGGTGCAAAAACTTCAAAAGAAGCATGGGACGGAGACATTAAAAGTTGAATATCAAGGTTATGATAAGGTTATCTCCATTAAACTTCAAACACTTTGGAGAGATTTTGATAATCTAGCAATGAAGGAAAATGAATCGGTTCAAACATTCTTTTCCTGAGTTGCTAGAATTGTCAATCAAATTTGAAGTTACGGAGATACCCTTACGGACAAAAGAATCGTCGAAAAAGTTTTACGAAGTTTGCCTCCAAAGTTTGAGCATATTGTCGCCACTATCGAAGAGTCCAAGGATTTATCTAAACTTACTCGACATGAACTAATGAGTTCTCTCGAGGCACATGAACAAAGAATGAGTAGGTTCACAAATCAATCCTTGGAGCAAGCATTTCCAAGCAAAATCAATTTTGGAGGAAAGAATCAAGCAAATCAAGAGAAGGGCTCAACTCGAGGAGGAGGCATGAAAGGACGTGGAGGCCAAAATGCCCAGAACAAAGGAAAAGGATACGACAATCAAAGGAATCCCAATGGCGGTAAGTCTAACTCTTCTTGCATTATTTGTAAAAAAACAAATCATGCATCCAAAGATTGCAGATTTAAATGCAAGAGATACAAAGTTACCAATCATTCTGATCGTGATTGCTGGTTCAATCATGAAAAAAGCAAAGCTAATTTTTTAGAAGAAAATGAAGCAGAACAATTATTCTCTTGCATGATTGCTCAAGAAGAATCAGATAACATTTGGTACTTGGATAGTGGATGCAGTAATCATATGACAGGAGATCGTAAAAAGTTTGTGCAGCTTGACAATAAAGTCTCTTCTCAAGTAAAGTTGGGAGATGGAAAGCTGAAAAATGGTGAAGGAAAGGGAGTTATCGCTGTCTACACAAAGTGTGGGGCAATTATTGCACAAGGATTATGCACTAAAATTTGATAATGGTGAGTGCATAATTATTGACAAAAAGAAAAATTTTACAGTGGCCAAAGTCAAAATGACACCAAATAAAATTTTCTCATTAATGATGCCACTTAATGAAAATTTTGTCCTCAAAGGAGAAAAAATTGATGACTCATATTTGTGGCATCTAAGATATGGCCACTTAAATTACAAGGGCATGAAGTTGCTAAAGGAGAAAAATATGGTGAAAGGACTACCAAATATTGATAAAATGGATAAAGTTTGTGAAGGGTGTATATATGGGAAATGCATAAACTCCCATTTCCAAAGTTCGCTTGGAGAGCAAAAGCGCCATTGGAATTGGTGCATTCTGCATTTTTGGCCCTACCAGAACACCATCTCTTGGAGGAAAAAGATATTTTGTCCTTTTCGTTGATGATTATACAAGGATGACGTGGCTTTACATCCTTGAAAAGAAATCAGAAGCCTTTCCTGTATTTCTCAAGTTGCAAGCCTTGGTGGTGAGACAAAGTGGAAGACTAATAAAGACACTTCGGATGGATCGTGGTGGTGAATACATCTACACTCCGTTCTTGGAGTATTGCAAAGAAAAAGGAATCAAGAGGCAGTTTAGAGTCCAGAAGACACATCAGCAAAATGGAGTAGCAGAGCAGAAGAAAATGCCATACGAGGCATGGTATAAAGAGAAGCCACAAGTACATTTTCTCAAGATTTTTCGGTGCATTGCATATGTGTTAGTTCCCTCGGAACAAAGGGAAAAATTTGACGAAAAAGGAGAGAAAGATATTTTCATCGGGTATAATGACGAGTCCAAGGGATATCGTCTCTATATTTCGAACACAAATAAATTTGTGGTTTCTCGAGATGTGATGGATAATTCCTTCCAAGAGCAAAAGGTTTTTGAGCCTCTTGATGCAGGAAATGGGCAAGAAAATTTGACTCCGGACCCAAGGCCAAACAAAAGCCTGCAGGTCGGTCCAGAGAGCTCATCGGATGATCTCAATCCAACAAGAAAGGTATGCTCCTTACGAGACATATATGACTTATGTGATTTTGCTTTCTTCACTTGTGAACCACAAAACTTTGAAGAAACTGCAAATGAAGAAATATGGAAAAAAAGCAATGGATGAGGAAATTGCAACTATCGAGAAAAATCACACATGGGATCTCGTGGAGCTGCCGAAAGACAAAGACGTAATTGGGCTCAAATGGGTCTATAAGACAAAATACAAAGGAGATGGATCAATTCAGAATGGCTTGAAGCAAGCACCTCGAGCGTGGAACAACATTGACAATTACTTCTGTCAAAATGGTTTTGAAAAAAAGCCAAAGTGAACCATCACTCCATGTCAAAAAAGGAGGTATGCAAGACTTCCTCATTGTCTGCTTATATGTTGATGATTTAATCTACACAGGCACCAATTCAGCGATGCTTGAAGAATTTAAAAATGCCATGATGAAGGAGTACGAGATGACTGATCTCAGCCTTATGAGATATTTTCTCGGCATCCAAGTAAGGCAATCCAAAGGAGAGATTTTTATCTCACAAGAAAAATATCTTGAAGATTTATTGAAGAAATTTCGCATGAGCAAGTGCAAGCCAGTTTCTACTCCACTTTCTCTAAATGACAAGTTGTAGCTGAATGATGGAGCGGAGAAGATCAATGCTACGGTCTATTGAAAACTGGTTGGTTCGATAAATTATCTCACTTATAAAAGGCCAGATATTGTGTATTCTATGAATCTCATTTCCAGATTTAAGCACAAGCCGAGCAAGATACACTATACCACAGCAAAACAAATACTCCGTTACCTACAAGGGATGAAGAAACTCGGCATTAGGTACACAAAAGAAAATGATATCAAGCTTATTGGCTACACAGATAGCGATTGGGCAAGCTCGCTAGATGACTGCAAAAGCACCTCTCAATTTGTATTCTGCTTGGGATCTAACATCATTGCTTAGAGTTCCAAAAAGCAAAGGACAATTGCTCTCTCATTGGCAGAAGCTGAAGATATTGTAGCCATAGATGCAACATGTGAGGCAGTATGGCTTAGAAGAATTCTTTCAGACATGGAGCATAAAGAGGAAGGCCCTATAGTTATCTACTGTGATAATATGTTAGCCATTGCAATGAGTAAAAATCCACTTTTTCACGGCAGGACAAAGCACATTGAGCTGCGACATCACTTTATTAGAGATTTGGTGCAGAGTGGAGAAATTTAGCTCGAGTTCATCAATACCAAGGAGCAGTTAGCTGACATTATGACCAAAGCAGTGGCAACAGAAAAATTCTCTCAATTTTATCAAGTCATGAAGATTACAAATTAAGGAGGAGTGTTAAAAAAAGATAATTTGTAATCATGAATAAAATAAAATATCTAGACGTTCTAAAAAGGGCTAAGAAATAACTAGTTTAAATGTTTCTAGAAGCATGTTGACTTTGGGAAGATTTTTTGTGTAAATTGCACATATGTAAACTAGATAGTTCTAGACGAGAGATGTCAGCAGAAGTTGTGATGTTTCTAGAGTCCAAGTATGTCGGTCAACAAACTCTATAAATAGAGCACCGGTGTACACTTTCTTGGTAATGAAACAAAGCCCTTCCATTCTCAAAGTCAACCTTCAAAAGAAATCAAACTACTCTTGTACTTCTTCCCTCGACAAAATAATTAATAAAGCATTGAAGGTCTTCCACCAACAATAGGCACTAGCATCTCACTTCAAACACCTTGTTACACCCCTAGTCCCTCCTAGAACAAATGCTCAAATTATCTCCCTAATATTTCTTACTTTTAACTAGCATCCCAACAGTTCCATCTAAAATTGTCTGCAGCTAAATCAAGAATAGGTTCCCTCTACAACTTGTCTAGAAGGCTACCGCTTCGTCATTCCTCAATCTATCTTTTTTGGGTACGCTACTTTTATAAAGGAAAATAACCAAACCAACAAAGGGCAAGTGATATTCCCTTAAGGCCCAATAGGACAACAACAGCAAACCAGCTATGATTTTAGAAAGGCCAAAAAAAAACTAAAAAAACCGGCAACAAACTAATATCAGTTACTACTGCTATGCATAGAGCCCTTCAGCTTCCAAGCCACTTAGCAGGGAAGACCATAAAGAGGGGAAAAATCTTCCATTACGAGTTTCGTTGTTAGGTTCCTAGCATCAATGATCCTCTTATTTTCATCTGAAGGAGGGACTTTTCAAGAGGAGAGCTGGCTCTGATGTTATTGACAATTCTCTAGATTAAACCTTGGCAACCCAAGCTTTGTCTTTGAAAATCTCTACTATTCCGTTGGTCTTCCAAAGACAGTACACAGTGGCTTAAAAAACAAGTGATTTACTATGGTTTGCAAGAAATAGAGGATGGTGGTTGATGTGTCATTTTATCTTTTGGGGATATTTGGGTAATTGTATGCTTTAGGTTTTTGAATTGTGTAAATATAGGATTTGAGTCTGTCGTTTGAGGGGAGGCAAAGAAAACATGAAAGCCTAAGTTGGTTGGAGGCTATAGCCTTGTATCTTTCCCCTTTCTCTTGTTCTCCTTCTGGTTTCAAGATCCCTAGAACTTCAAGTGTTTCTCCCATTTCTTTCCCATATATTCTCGTTGTGGTTACATGGCCTCTAGTCGGCTACATTTTTTTCCGTTCTAGCTTCTATGTATTTTTGACTGAGATTTTAAATATAAGAACTACAGTTTATACCATTTTCGTTTTGAGTTTGCTAGTTGCATCAATTTGGTATCAGAGCTACAAGCTGTATTGCTTCTCAAAACTAGGGACTAGCTGTATTGCTCGTCTTATTTTGTTCATCTGGTATATTATTCTTTTTTGTTGTGTCATGTGTGTGTTTGATAGTTTGTAAGAAGTGGTTCTCAGAATTTTGCACGTCAGATGTTTGAAGAATATTTGTGAAGAAATAGCTTCTCAACTTAATAATTTATGGTTCTTGTTTTTTCGTGTATGAACCTTCCTTTTCTTCTTCATCTTCTCTTAAACTTTTATATTCTTTCTTTGTTGCTGCTTCTATTCCCCCTTCTTTCTCTGTTGGTACTTCTATTTACCATCCTTGTCCACTGTTGCTGTTTATCATACTTCGTTTTTTCTACGTTGCGCCTGCTACACTGTCTATTAACTTTCTGTCCGACCGAATTTATTTGCATGAATCTGTCCAACACTGTGTTGCACCTGCTTTGGGTACATTCCTATAAGTTTTTTCTAATAGCGTGTAAAAAAAGTAGAAAAAACAAGGGCACTGAAATTTTTGGCACTCCGCTTTATCTTATTGATTTCTATTTTTGGTGTTTTTTCTTATTGATTGACATTTAAGGCTATGTCTAACTATTTCTCTCACGCTCTAACAAATTGGTGGGTTGTCTGAAGATGACCTGTTGGAAACTCAGTTTCAATAATCTGAAAATAAACAGGAAAAACAAAATTAAGAATAAACAGTAAACGTACCGGGCCAATTTCAGTACACCGGAAATTGGCGAGGGACATTTCGAGTCGAGGCGAGTATTAGAATACCCTGTCCTTAAGGCAAATTTGCTCCCACTACGGTGCTGATGGAGAAACTTGGGCGTTAGCCTCCCAGGAATACCTGACTTTCACCGGTCGGAAGCAGCACTGCAATCTGAACGGTAGGTGAACCAGAAAACTGAGCAGAACTCTCGGAAATATAATGCAGAAAGTGCGGTATGATATGCAGATGAAAAACGTAAAATGCATGAGAGGAGGAGGGTTCTATTTATAGAGAAATAGGCACCCGAACGAGAAGGTACGAAGCAATAAGGCGCGACTGTTCGGAACGGGACGCAACCGATCGGAAGTGAACAGTCATGTCCGATGACTATTCATGAACAGACGTACTAGAAAAGGAAAAGCATTTTGAGGGTACAATGTTTCGGCAAGGGAAAGGAAGGAAAAATTTAATTGAAATGGATCGATTCGACCCGACCCAGTCCATGTAGGTCCGGCCACGTTGATGTGTGGGACCCACTTTTAATAAATAATTAAAATACGGATAAAAACCCAAGTTTTTCCAACATGACCATCTACCATAATTTCGTACAGTGAAAAAAATTGCTTCACGTTTCTACTTTTTCTTGCCAAGTTGATTGATTACCGTACTGAGCCAAGTCTAAATTGTTTTTCCTATTTTCAACTCTCATGTCAATTTGAAAACACTATATCTGTTTACCTATTTTTGCATAAATGTAGTTTCATTTGTTACTTGTCTTATCAATGTATATCAGTTTGCCCATTTTTGCTTGTCTTTTTGAGATTTGGTCAGGTGGTTATTGTAGTGTTACTTGGGTAGGGCAGCAGGTCTTTGTTCTTACTCCTTATCTATCCGTTTGCCGTAATTTCTTGTCAAACTGGGGCTATGCCCACCAGTTTTGGTCTATGTTGGGTGTTGGAGGCATTGTGATGTTGTTACCGAAGTGTGTAGATATTTCGGTGGCACAAAAAGGCATGGGGCTAATGGAAATTGGAAGGAAAATGAACTACACTTGATCTTATAATCCTTTTCTATGGGTAGGCAAACAGAGTCTCGTATTTTTCTTGGTGACAAGTACCTATTCATTTTTTACTACTTTCCCCACCTGAACTGAAAACGAAATACATATTTAGATTTTGTCTTTCACTCCACTTTCAAATTTTAACTTCTCACTAGTTTAATTCCTTTTTTTTTTTCATTTTTTGACAACCAATTAACTGGTCAACCATAACAAACAAGAAAAGATAAGTATTTAATACCTTTGACATAGAATTCTGATGGGTTCTAAGGCAACACATCAGATTGTGTGGCGTTGGGTATTATATTCTCAGCGTATTATATTCTCAATGCTGACTTGTGTATGTTCCAGAAGAGTGAAAATGCTTCATTAGGGTATTTAGGATGGGTAAAACACAAGCCATTACAGACTTGGTGTTGGACACTAATTTGTCGGTGTTTTGGGTCCGTTTGTCCCTTTGTCTAGCACTATGTAGCACTCTTTTGTTACGTTTTAGGATGGTCTGCTAATATAAAATCTTATGTCGGCCTTGCAATAGGATGGGTAAAACACAAGCCATTACAGACTTGGTGTTGGACACTAATTTGTTGGTGTTTTGGGTCCGTTTGTCCCTTTATCTAGCACTATGTAGCACTCTTTTGTTACGTTTTAGAATGGTGTGCTAATATAAATTCTTATGTCGGCCTTGCAAGCTTTTAGTCTAAAAAAATTGATAGTTAAGTCTGTTAATTCTTTTTGTCTAGTCATAGTATTCAGACCCGGTCACGTGTGATTTTGTCTAATTTGATATTATTATTATTTCTTTTTGACCGAAAAGGAGTATAAAATTAATTACTTTGTTTTCTTATCAGGTCTCTTCTTTTAAAGACAACAACAAGACTCTTGCTTTGTTCGGTAATTTCTCGCTTTGTCTATATTACATCCAATTGACCAAATATGGCCCCCAGATATACTTTCTGATCAATTTCTGAAAACAAATGGTCCTAACTAGTCCATATTTTTGGGTGAGGAAAAAAGACGAAGGGATTACATATTGTCTTACTTGTCTATTGTCTAGTTCTATACTTGCATCTTGGTTTACCATTTCTTATTTTCTTTCCATGTACTGCATGTATAAGCATGTTGCCTTTAACAACTGTTATTGAGTAAAGAAAGCAGTAATTCAAAAACATAGTCATTCGAGTTTTGTAGGAGCTGATATGTTAACAATTCTTCTAATGGCCTTTTCAAAGGAAAAAAAAATTAGGTTAATTGATGTGATTGGAAACATATATCTTGATACTAACTTAAGATTTGACAACTTGTGTGTGGAACTTAAAGTTTTAAAATTTTCACGAAAATCCACTGTTTAAGTTTTTGTTTGTAGGTGACAAGAAAATGGACAAGAGTTGGATGACGAGTAGAAATAGAATGAGTAGTCAATACAGTGAAGGGGTGGATTCGTTCCTTGAATTTGCAACAAAAAATGTAGGACCCGAGCTTGCCATTTGTTGTCCTTGTGTCAATTGCTTGAATGGAAAAAAAACATTCGTGTGTGCTTGTCAAGATTCATTTGATTCGATTTGGAATATCAAAAATTACAAGACTTGGAATTACCATGGGGAACAATTTCCATCGTGTCAATCCACTGATAACCATGACACTGGTGAAATTGTTGGCGGTGGACTTGCCAGGGTTATTCCGGAGAATGAGGACCAATTGCCCAAAATGTTGGAAGCAATATTAATGGGTGGTGTTTTGGATGATGATATTGACAAACTTCTTGCTGCTTTTGGTGGTGTTTTGGATGATGATATTGACGAACTTCTTTTTGCTTTTGAGAGGGAGGATGTGTGGAACTTTGATAAGTTGTTTGAGGATGCTCAACGTAAAGTGTTACCTGGATCTAATAGTACAATAGTGTTGTTTATTGTCAAGATGCTTCATACTAAGGTGCTTGGAAAACTCAGTAACCTCACATTTGACATGATGATGCAAGTAATCAAAAGTTTGTTACCAGTATATGATGAGTTCTTTCCGTGGAACATACATGGAGCCAAGAAATTGTTATGCGATTTGGGTTTGGGATATGTGTGTATTGATGCGTGCAAGTATGATTGCATACTTTTTTGGAAGGAAAATGCTAATTTGGAGAACTGCCCTAGATGTAAAAAGTCTAGATACAAGGTGTTAGGTGAATTATGGAAAATGTAAGAAAATTCCTCATAAGGTATTGCGATACTTCCCACTAGTATTGAGGTTGAAGATATTGTATGGGTCGAAGAAAACATGTAATGATATGAAATGGTATAAGGAGAAACGTGTGGATGATGGGGTACTAAAGCATCCAACTGATGGTGAGGAATGAAAGAATTTTGATGTCCGATATCCAACGTTTGCTGTGGATCCGTGAAATGTGAGGCTAGGATTGGCCACAGATGGTTTTAACCCTTTTTCAAAATATGAGCACTTCATATAGTGTTGGCCCGTTATCGTGATGCCTTACCTCCCCCCTTGGAAGTGTATGAAAGAACCCTTTTGCATGATGTCAGTGCTTATTCCAGTAGACATGCACTTGGAAGAGATATCGATGTTTACTTACGGCCTTTAATTGATGAGTTGAAAGAGTTGTGGGAGGATGGCGTCCAAACTTATGATACCTCCAATGGATAATTTTTTAGGATGCATGCAGTTGTTATGTGGACTATTAACAATTTTTTTGTGTCTGGCAACATGTCTGGATGGACCACAAAAAAAAAGGTTATTTAGCTTGCGCCATTTGCAATGAGGATGCATTGTCGCAAAGTTTGCGGAGTAAGATAGGCTACATGGGAGCTCATCGCTTCCTACCAAAGAACCACCGTTGGAGAAAGAGCAAACTGTTCAATGGTGAAGTTGAGAGTAGGTCCAAGTCTCTAGATTTAATAGGGGAAAAATATTGAGGCAAATAGAATTGGGAGCGTACAAGCTGCCTGGAAAGCATCCAAACAATAGAAAAAGACAAAGAGGTGAAAATCCAATTTTGAATTGGACAAAAGGAAGCATCTTGTTTGAACTGTTGTATTGGAAGACACTCAAGCTTTGGAATTGTCTTGATGTTATGCATATAGAGAAGAACATATTTGACAATTTGATTGGAACACTATTGGGTGTAGATGGGAAGAGTAAGGACACTAAAAAAGCCCATCGAGATTTAGAGGATATGAGAATAAGGAGTTACACCTAAAGAAACGCGCAGATGGGTCGTTTGATAAAGCCCTGGCATTGTACACATTGTCCCCAATAGAAAGGCTATGATTTCTTGAATTCTTAAATTTGATTAAGTATCCTGATGGGTATGCAGCAAATATATCGAGTTGTGTTAGCACTCAGGGCTGTAAATTAATTGGTCTTAAAACTCATGACTGCCACATTCTTCTTCAAAGGCTTCTTCCAATTGGAATGTGTGGGTTTCTTAATGAGGAAATCAATACATCATTGTTTGAGTTAGGAAATTTCTTCCAACAACTATACTCGAAGACATTAAAGGTGGAGGATCTTGACAACCTTGAGGATCACATCATACTTGTGCTTTGCAAGCTTGAGAAGATATTTCCTCCAACTTTTTTTGATGTAATTGTGCACTTGGTTGTGCACTTACCACGTGAGGCTAAGCTTAGAGGTCTTGTCCATTATAGGTGGATGTACCCAATTGAAAGGTAATTTTTATACTCTTATAGTTAGGAAGTGATTGAATTCTTGTGCTAGACATAGTAGTAGTGTAATATTATAATTTGGTTCTTTATTTACAGGCTTCTTGGAGTACAAAAACATTTTCTTGGCAATAAATCTCGTCCAAAAGGTTCAATTGCTGAGGCTTATGTTTCAAAAGAGTGTACAACCTTTTGCTCAATGTATCTCGATGGAATAGAAACAGTTTTCTACTGAGAGGAAAGGAATAATGATGGTGTTGAACGTGGCCCAAGATTAGAAGTATTCACTCAAAGTGTCTGTCCGTTTGGACTAATCCCAGGGGCACTTGATGTGTCAATTAACCAACGCTAGATGGCACATTGGTTTGTCTTGTTCAATAGCTCCGAAGTTGAACCATATCTAGAGTATGTTTTAGTTGAACTCACATCATATCGCATGAATGCTTTGCTTGCGTCACTATATTAATTATAAATTTTAAAGTAGGGAACATAAGAGCTTATTAGCTAGTGGAAGTGCAGATGACATTCTAAAAAGGCAACGCAAAGAATTTTCAAAGTGGTTCAAAGAACGTGTAAGATGAACATTTTTATTTGGAACAAGGCACAATATTGTATTTGTTATTAAAAGTATAATAACACCAATTCTTTATTTAGATGAATGACTTGCGAAGGCAAGGGTCGCCAGAAGCAACCGATGAATTGTGGTCATTGGCCCATGGACCCGGTGCACTAATAAACACATTTGGGATGTATTTCTAATGGTGCCCGATTCCATACCAACGAATGTGACAACCGTCATCGGAGTCAGAATAGTGGGTTAGTTATGGAAGGGGACCATGACAACCATGCAATTAACTTTTATGGTCACTTGACCAAAGTGTGGAAAATGACTTATTTATTTAGACATAGAGTGGTCTTATTCCAATGTGAATGGTTCAACACTGGTACTGACAAGACTTTGCGCATAGATCCGCATTCTACAAGTGTTGATATAAGAAGTCGATGGTATAAGGATGATCCATTTGTGTTACCAAGTCAAGTCCAACAAGTATTTTACTCGAATGACACCAAATTAGGTGAGAATTGGAGAGTCATGGAACGGTTTGAACATCGGGGAATCTAGAATGTGCTTGAGATGGATGATTATGAAGCTAATAATGCTCCAAATGATGAGTTCCAACAAGAGGAAACCACTGAGTTTGTACCAGTTGTTGAAGATCTTATCATAGCCTCTTTACTTAGAAATAACATTGAACCAGAAATTATTCCAGAGGGGTCTTGTAGAAAACGAGCCTGAGTTGAGAATGTTGAAGTGGATGAGTACATCTGCGACGCCGACGACGAAGACGAATTACTGGATGAGCATGACAAGGAAAATGAAGATGAATTTGATAATGATTTAGATACATATTTTGATATTGAACCTTAATGTATTTTTTTTTCAACCATAATGTATTTTGTTGATGAGACTTGCACAATAGTACCAGCACTTCTGTTTATTTAAGATCTAAGTCTTTTAACCATTATTGAATGTTATCTTGCATACAGTGTTAGTGATTACTGCATATATAGTCATAAAGTCCATTCAATGTGGTAAACCTCTATATAATTAATTGCTTATTCCTTGTTGAATTTACATGCTTAATTATTTTTTGATTGGCAGTATTTATGTGCTTAATTCTTAAGAGATAGCCTGGTGTATTATATCTGTTTGTGTAGCCCTAGTATAGAGACCTGATCACACATGGTTTTATCTAAATATTTGATATTTCTATTATTTCTTTTGATCAAGGAGCTGAACATAAATTTATTTGTTCTTTTATCAGGTCTCTTTCTTCAAAGACAACAAGAAGACATCTAGCTTTGTCAAAGATGCCAAACGAGGGTAAAATATTTGTCAAGCCAAGTTGGGTCCAAATGATTGCAAGATATGACAAGGTAAAACATGAAGCAATTGAAAGAAATAACAAGATAATGGATTCCAAGGGGTTAAAGCCCTTTTCATTTTCAGTGTTTGGTTCTATTCAAAGTACAACGGAGGAAAAGATGAATTTGGATTGTGTTAACGATGACAACGACTATTATCAACCTGAGAATGAAGAAGAGCTGAGTTCTTCTAGTGATGACAATGAGTTTTATGGGTCGCAACCAAAAAAGGTGATACCTCCCTACATGTTTTATTCTTATGGTACTAGTATTCTTATACCCGTTGGTTTGCCACTGCATTTGTTAGTTTCATATGGTAGTTTTGGGCTATTCTTATCGTACACATGTTGTGGTCCTTGTTCTTTTATATAATATTCAAGTATTTCATAGTTTAATATCTGATCATGTTAATTTTATATGATCTCATGCTTGTTTTTTCTCAATTGAAACAGAGGACTTTGCCATTACAAACAAAAAAAAACAGAGAGAGTTGTGAAAAAGAAGTGATGTCGTAAGCCAGTTAGAGCCATGGCTGCAACTCTTCTAGTAGTAACTACCACGAGTCAACTACAGCCATCTCTTACTAGTGATCAAACGCAACCAGAACCAATCACTAATCAACCGTACCCTCCGCCTACAACATCTGCCACCAAAGTGATACACCATGTCCCCTGCAAAGTGATAGACCATCCCCTAAAAGTGTTGAACTATCTGCACAAGTGACTGGTGCAGGTAAGATAATTTTAGCTTGTACCTCATGAATACTCTTTTTTCATCGTTGCATCCAATTTGGAATCTATTACTTGTTCAACAAGTCCATCATCCTCAACACGTAAACAAGACCTACTCTTTGCAAAAGTTTAGATAAACTCTTAGCACACAATGAAAGAGAAAAACTCATTGTTACAGTCCCAGAGGAGATGAATGCATTATGTGGGGTTAATGCCACCATGGCAACAATTGATCCTGGGGTTCAAATTAGGAGGAGGTGCCCTACTGATGATTTTGCCTCTTCGTGGAAGTTTGTGGACCCATTGACTAAAGCTGCCATCTTCCAGGCTAATCAAGTAAATTTTTGAATTCTAGATTTTTGTTAGTGTTCTTGAAAATATGAAGTGTATCAATTCGTATATTATGTTTGCAGGACAAGTTCGACATCCAAGATGGATTAGAGGGACGGTTTGGACATGTATATTCATTCATATCAACGGGTGTCGACGGCTGGATGGAAGTACTTAATCGATCGTGTATTCAAAGATTCAAAAATGAAGGTAAATTACTACCTTTTAAGTTTTAAACTCTTATGTGGCCTTTATATATAACCACGTACATATATTTGTAGAAGTGCTGGAGAGCTGGGAGAAAAAACAGGAAAAAACTCCCTCATAATCACACTATGGGGGCCCGATCTTTTCCTGCTGCCATATCCATTGAGGTGAGAGGCTTAGAAAAGCAAATATCATTAGAAATTACTATTATTGTTGGTAACATTAATTGGTCAAACTTTATCGGCATGACTTTGACAGGCTAAAGAAAATGGAAATAAACCTTTCGATTTCTGTGCCTTCTTTAAAAAATCACATATGGGAAGGAACAAGCAGTGGATCAAACCTAGTTGTGAAGTGCAACATGTATGTCTTCGAACTGTTTTTGGTGGTTGCTCTTTTTATAAACGTATCAGTCTAAAATATCTACTTTGCTGATTAAAAAAAGTAAGAATTCGTGATTCTTTTTCTTTCTTTGCAACTAATAGATGGAGATGGAAAAGTGTGTGATGAGGCAAAGCAGTTTGGAATTGAAATGACAGCGAAGGCGCTTTCAACGAAGGTGCTAAAACAAGGAAAGAATCGTAGTTACATTAGAGGATTTGGGGTTGGTCCAACACGCACTTTCTTATCTTTCAAACCACAACTTGAGTCACGAGCACATTCAGAGCTACTAAGTATCAGATCTAAAATGGATTTACTTCGTGAGCAACAACAACATGAGCGAGAGGAATATCAACTAGAGCGAGAGAACCTGCTGAAAGAGCGTGACGAGCAACAAAAAGAACATTTGAGAGAGAGCGGGAAGAAGATCGAGTAGGGCGTGAAGCTCAACAGAAGCAGCTTGATAGGCTTGAGAGCCTTTTGTCAAAATTCATGAACATTCATGGAACTCCTTGGTTAGTATTCTGGCTATTCTTTTTTCCCACTAAGGCTAACTATTGAGTAGAAATGAAATAAGGCCTCAAAGCCAAATCAAGACATAAAAAATAATGAGTTTTTTCAGAACTGTGTTTAGTTGTTTGATATACTTTTGACATTAGTGCTTTAACACTGATACAAAGGGCACACAATCCAAATATGATTATACTAATATGATGGATGCAGCCATTTCACTTCTCTGAAAATAGGTTGTTCAATGAACTAGTCTGCCTTTTTTTTTTTTTAAATAGAATTATGAGTTTCTAGATTTATGAGTAGTTTGTGGCATATTAATCTGGGCAGTGCATGTGTGTGTGTGTGCTGCACTTGGGCAGTCACACGCAATTTAGTATTTGGATTACATCAATTATGGATGAATTATGTGTGTGTTACTACACTTGTCTGAGCCCAATTTCACATGTCTAGAAAGTCAAAAAATCTGAGGGCAATGATGATATGATGACCCTTTTTTTTGTTGGTACTGTCCCATCCAAAGTCCATTTTTAACTATTTAGCAGTACCCACAACTCTTTGAGTTGTTTGCTACTCAAACTCGTGAATTTAATAATGAAACTTAAACCATTGGAAAGTAACCTTATTCCTCTTTGAATCAATAGGTCATACATAAAAAATGGAGTTCGATTCAGAAACCCTACTCATAGGGGACATGTGGCAGAACCCCGATGGGTGATAGTACGGCGAAGATAAAGTGCCATCATGATGAAGCTTATCTAAAATTATGGGGCTTGGACCAAACTCTGCACAGCTCCCGAGTATTCAACCCCTTCATCGCAATATTGACCAAGTGAAGGGATTGAGGGGCTATTGTAGGGGTCTGGGTATTCTGAGAACCCTTTCATCAAGGAAGACACCTCTTAGGTAATGACCTAAAAATCGCCTAGGAGGGACTCCTTGGATGAATGATGCAACACGAAGAGATCCACTTAATAAAGGCGAGAATGGGGCTTCAAACTATACAACTCGGCTATACGCCGAGACAATCGATGTCAGGATTATTATCAAGTCCTATATGAATAATAACGAAGGAGTTCGGCATACTACCAAGCGATTCATTAGAGAGCTCAACCGACTCAGGACTGTCAGAGGGGAGCCAAAAGGTGATAGGCGCTGACTCAGCAGAGGCTTTAATGCTACATGTGCACATAACAAACTGTGATCATGACAAGTGACATCACCCGAACAATTACGACACGTGTCATGATTATACAGGAAGCATGTGCTCGAAGTATATTCTCTCGGGCTCGTCACTGTGATGTCAACCAAGCGGTTAAGTCACGTGACGGGCACGATCGTCCTGGAGAACAAGCCAAGGCTCACCAATAAAAGGTAACCTTGATCAGATGATCAAGGCACACACAACTCTCCTCTCAAACCCTAGATCTACACTTCATCTTCTTCTTCTACTAACTTGACCGTCGAGGTGCTATTCTACACTCTGCGGTCCAAACCAGCGCTAACGGTGCATTGAGTGTGCAGCTTTAGGAGTATCTGAGTGAGAGAGCATCATCTTCACCACCAATCATCATCGGGAAGGACTGTCTAAGAAAGAGGGCTCCACATTGCAATAGCTAAAATGCTAAATTATTGGACCCTTGCTTCAGTACAAGATATCCCGTTTCTTGACTTTCTCCTGAAAAGTTAAATTTAAAATTGCGTGTCTTTTGAAATTGGGAAAGGCACTACAACCAAAATCTGAATGATGCCCAAATAAACGTTAGACATGCATGGCTGATGGTTTTGCTGACGCCTAATTTTGGAACTCCTTTTAGCTATGCGTCATTGCGTTGTTGAGTTTAAAAGTAAATGATGGCAATTTTTTTGGCTTTTGACAAATGTTTTTAGCCATTGCATTAATATCTTCTTAAAGAATGGCCAAACTTTGAAAATAGCTAAACCCGGGTCATATTTGGTACTTCGTTTATAATCTTCCAAATTTTAATACTAGTAGATTTTTTTCCCCATCTTTTCATATAACTGCCAAAAAGTGACTTCGGCATATCATTTTAGCAATTATGTCATTTAGCAACTAAGCCTTCTTTTCATCAGTTAATCATATTGATTGAGATGTCATATAATTAGTAATTAGCAATTAGCAATTACATTTGATTGAGAGGCTAATTTGAATGTCATTTAGCAACTAGTAATTACAAATTTTAATTTTTTTTTTTTTGAGGAAGAAAACATTTTGATACATTGAGAAGCTAACACTTCATCACATGTCTTGGCTAACGTTTTATTAAATAGCCTTTGAGCTCTAATTAGAGTCAACTTTGGGATATGAGAAGTAGGGTTGCACAAAAAATTCGGTGATCCGCAAGTTCGGTCCAAGCCGAACCGATCCATGCTTTTTGAATTTTAACCATGGATTAATGGTTCGAACACAGATTCAAAAATTAAAAAAACCGGGACTCACGACTCAGACACGGATTTTTATTTTGAAACCGTGGATTAACTAATCCGAACTGTGGAAATTTTATATATATAAAAAAAATTAAAAGTATATATATAAGTATAAAAATATAGGGTCAGGATCTAGTCATGACTCCCTGACCAAATTTTATGTTCACAACCCCCTTCCCGGCCAAATGGCTGGGATCTAAACCGTCCAACGTGTTTAGAATATGTTTTTAAGGGTTCACACGAGAAATCAGCAAAAGAAAAAAAGGCTGGGAAGGGCTTAATCCGAGCAGTTTTTCATAAAAACCGTTATATAATCATTAAATTTGGTTGGGAAATGAAGATTTGGATGTGAGGTGTTGATATAAGGGTGTGGACTGGATCCTTGTTATACAAATATATATATATATATATATATATATATATATATATATATATATATATATATATATATATATATATATATGCAAAATAATTATAAATTTATCATTTTCTCAAACAATTTTAACATAATTTAGTGTAATGGTGTACCTCCCAATCAAACTCAGTGGTAAATTGTAACATGATAAGGGATGTGTTGAATCTTGTGTTTGTTGAGTATGAAACATAAAACTCAAGAGCTCTGATTTTGTGAATTGAATGATAAACTAGATGAGTAGATAATGGTTAAACCTTTGCTACTCAGTTAGGCCTGATTTCCCATAAGATTTTATGGGATTTCCTATTTTAGCACCTTGATTTTATGGTAAAGAAGCCCTCACTAGATGGAATCAATGTGCTAAAATTAGAAATCCCATAAAATCTTATGGGAAACAAGCGCTTAATGTTTTGTTTTAGTTTTAGTTTTCTTTTTTGTAAACTCACAGGATGAATTAGATGATCAGCAGATGGCTACTGAATGTATGCTTGTTTTGGACTACATGATCATTAGATGATTTCTTTTTACCCAAGTTGGATGTGTTTGCTTGTGTTTTGTGACCTTGCTGAATGTATTTGTGAAATCCATTTACGTATTTCATGCAGGTCGTTTGGATTTTTGAATGAGTTGGTGAATTTTTTTTAAATGAGTTGAAAATTCGTGAATAAATCCAGAACAAATCCTTCCATCGCGGGTCGGATTGGAACTGAATCATGAGACTTTTGGATCAGACACAAATTTTATTTTAAAAAAGCCGTAACTTACGTATTAAGATTGAATTCATATAATCTGAACCGATCCAGACCGTAGACACCCTAATGAGAAGCATGGATCATCAACTTCAGTGGAAATTCTAGAAAAGCTAGACTGGCGGATCCAGTGGTTACTGCGGAACTTCAGTTGTCGAGTATGATTTGAGAGGCCATTTCACGTGATTAGAAATTTTGGTTTAAGGCTGATGTCATCTCTTCATTATTGGTAGGACCGGTCTTAGGCCTAATTTCTCAAAAAAATTATCGAAAATTTAATAAAATCACTCATTGATTTTATCAAATGAGGAGGCTTGATAAAATTCCAGCTGTTTTGAATGCAAAAAGCTGAGATTTTATCAATTCTTCACCTCATTTGATAAAATCATGGGTAATTTTATCAAATCTTGATTTTGATAAAATCAAACAAAAAACTTAGTCTTAACATTTTGGAGTTCTATAGTGAATGCCAAGAAGGTGGTGCCAATTTTTTCTTTTGAGCTTATGTGTTGGGTGCTTAGGGCCGGTCCAAGCCCAAGGCTCAAGAGGTTTGGGTCTAAGGCATGAGCCTTTAAACTAATGCTACTTTAGGGCTGATTCAAAAAAAAATTTGCATTTGTTAGTTTCGGTCGATTTTTTGTAGCTTTTTGCTTGTCTCGGTGAGAGGAATCTAAAAAGTATAAAATTATTAGCTAAACTTAAAGTTTTGTGAATAAAGACGAAATTTGCAAAAATAATTTGAATAAGGACAAAACCCAAAAAAATAGTTTTTGTATTTAGCCAAAGGAGGCCAAATTTAATTTTAAAGAAAACAGAGCTTCGGTTTTACTTTTAGTCACTCTCGCCAACCATTGAGATTATAATTCATACTTTTTTTTAATACTTCTTGTTGGAGAAATTATTTAAATGTTCTGCTCTTATGACACAATTTTCAGCCTAATCTAGAGCACTCCAAAGCCTTGGGCCTGCCCAAGGTGCTAAAAAACTTATCGGTTTATATTTCGGGTACTAAAAACAGTTGGAGACTTCAACTTTTACACATTTTGAAGGGGCATAAGGCATCGGCCTCTTGAACCTTAGTGGCTGAATGCAATCATTGGGACTCGATATTATCCTCGATATCAATTGTCAAACTTTTCTTCGATCTCCATGCAATTTTTGCCTTGTTGTATGTAAAAAGGAAAGAAATCCCTTCCATTCAATACTTGTTTGTAAACACGTTCGCAAATGAAGGTTTACGTATTTAAATTATGAAGGCAACAAAAGGAGTGCATGAAGGTAAAAGGGAAGTGTGAATATATAATCCCTCCATCTATTTAAAGGGTCAAACATCGTAAATCCACCCTTCTACATTGACATCATCAATGTATTATAAAAATTGTAATTTTTGTTATTGTTCTTTATGCAAATATCATCATTATGCTTTTTATGGGTTCGTTAGAATTTTTTCAGGGTAACATGAGAAATGTGCTTTCTCCGTTCGAATTTGTATGTCCCTCATTCTATTGCAATCGGATAAAAAATTAAAGATATCTTTAAATTGGTAAGTAATTATATGTCCAATATGGATCTTGTTTAATAGGTCTCGATTAGTTCTAGAAGACAATATTTTTAAAATTACATAAAATATAATAAATTATAAAATATAAGATATAAAGATTTTGAAAAGTGATACAAACTCGTAAAATGGACTAACAATTCCAGATGGAGGGAGTATCAAATTTTTACTAGCTTTTTAAAATAGAATTTTTAAGGTACAACCCAAAATGAAATACTAACAGTGGCAGAGGGAGTTTATGGACAATGTTGCATAGTATCGTGACACCCTTAGCTTGTTGGGAACAAGTGTAAATGATGAGTCACACATCGGATAAACAGAAAAAAAGTTGGACCTTAATATACTATTAGATGACTCACCACTTACAAGACTTAGCCTTTTAAGTGGATATGAGTCATTCAATGTCTATTGGATCCATGTGATGTGTTGGACTTCGTGGATACTCTCCAATAGATTGGGCCTATGCGCACATGGGAAGAACCTCAGGTGAATTAGACTCCCAACAATTGGTATCAGAGCCAATGGCTGACGATCTATGGACGGACTCTCCTGGAAGCATCGGTGGTTGTGGGCTCGCACAAAGGCTCTTGGAGGAGCAAGAAAAATCCATTGTAACTCTTGATAGAGCAAAAAAATTCCTAGTTCACACAGCAGGTCGCTAGCAGCAAGGTGGCTCTAGCTTGGTTGAGTGGGTACTCTCGATGGAGCATTAAAAAATTCTTGGTGCGTACAACACTTGGCTGGCAAGCAAGGTGGCTCTCGTGGAGTATGGTGGTCACACTTGATGGGGTTGGTGCAGTAAATAAGCCTGGGTTCGGACACGATATTGGAGAGATAAATCAACAATTAAGAGAGAGTCAAGTTGATCAGATTAAGGGGGAGCTAGGCCCAATGCATGGTTCACACATGAGGGAGAAATTGTTGGGAACATGTGTCCTACATCGGATAAACAAAAAAAGAGTTGGACCTTAATATACTATTGGATGACTCACCACTTACAAGACTTAGCCTTTTAAGTGGATATGGGTCATTCAATGTATATTGAGTCCATGTGATGTGTTGGACTCCATGGATACTCCCCAATGGATTAGGCCTACGCACACACGGGAAGAACCTCAAGCAAATCAGACTCCTAACATCTCTGTCTCATATTTATGTAAGACTCAATTTTAAATGTATATTTACCTAAATATGTGATGAAAAATGAGGTGAAGGTACGATAACAGTGCTCTAGAACCACTAATTACTATTACTCATGGCCAAGTCTTCATGCATTCAACTTTAACCTCCAAACTATCATGTTTTCACCAAATCATAATTACTATCTCGTCTCAATTATATAAGTGAAGTCGGACTCTTTTCACCTTTTTCCTTCTCTCTCTTAGTTGCTTACTCTTCTTAAATTTATTATCAACAACTTTGAAGTGAAAATATACTTATTTTACACATGAAAATGATAGTGGAAATTATAAATTTGTTTCAAACATATGATTATTTGGATTTTTTTGGTAGCTACTTTAAGATACTGTGGAAGTAAAACACTTCTTTAAAATAGGGATCTTGAAGCAATTGTACAAATAAAAATTAATTATTTGTTTTAGACTCTAAAGAAGAAAATAGATTATTGTGGGGTGGTTTTTATTTTATTTTATTTTATTTTTAAGGCATGTGTTAGATTGTGCTTACAATCATAAAGGTTCCAGACTATGTAGAGACCCATAATTTTAAATGATATGTCTAAAATAAAGTTGGAGAATTGTAAGGAAATGTTAAAATGTGGGTTGATGAGTAAAATTGATTCGATTTGGACCATTTTGTGGCACTTAAGTTAATAGAGGGCTTTGTAGTTTATTCATTTGAAAGTTGGGTATAAGTGCATTCATATTGGGCTCTCTTTATTTGGTTCCTGAAATGACTCCTAAAGTTGACGCATAATCAAAAGTGGGGTCCAATTTTGTTTGTTAAGGACCTGCTAATTTAGGAGTGTGAGAGCATTCTAATGGACTCTGAAATTGGATCCTAGACTATGTCCTAAGATTATTTATGGACACAAAAATGTAACTGAGTCCCCCATTCCCCCTTCCTCTTCTCCTTCTCTCTTTGTCTCTTTTCTCCTCACTCCTAACTCCCTCCCTAAATTTAGCTAGTGTGGTAGGAGTCATGCTAAGGAACCATCCATAGGAGCTTTTATAGGGAGCCTATTGAAGACCAAAATTGAACAAATGAATTGTTAAGTGTTAGAAGTCTCACTTAGGAGCTTTTTGAGGAGCCCCACTGTAGATGCCCTAAGAGTGAGAAAGGAGAGAGAAGAGTTCATTTCCCCTCCCCCCTAGCCGGCCTCATCTTTCTCTCTTCTCCTTCATTTGTTTTTTCTTCCCATCTCTTCACAAATCATGCATAAAACTTCCAAAACCCATACCCCTTGCATATATCCATCATCTATTGGTCTTTGGAGCTTGATTTCTTCTTCCATTTGCCTTGGAAAAGCTTGCATTGATAGGTGCTAGAGTTTTATTCAACTTTCTATTGGAAGCTCAAATCTATCGAGGTAGGAAAATTTCTATCTTCACTAAGTGATTTTGGATATATTGTGCATGATCCCCTTTTGGTATTTTGTGAAGACCCGGAATTTCTATGAAATTCTTTATATCTTTTACTCATTTTTAAGTAATGTGAATGAGTGGATAAATGTTTTAAAATGTGATTCTTTCTAAGTGTTATATGGGTGTGTATATCTTGGTACGTGTATGTATTAATATGTTGTGTGGGTGTTTGGAGATGTTAAAAATGTGTTAGAAATGATCGAGGTTCGAATTGGTGAAGGTGGTAAAAATTTAAAAATTTTCATTCTAGATACCGGTATGGGTTTTTCTTGATACCGGTATCCAGCTTCATTTTGAGTCATCATAAATTCTAGATACCGGTATGGGTTTTTCTTGATACTGGTATCCAGCTTCATTTTGAGTCATCGGAAATTCTAAATACCGGTATGAGTTTTTCTTGATACTAGTATCCAGCTTCATTTTCTGTGGATTTTGAGCCCGACATTGCCTTCTATAAATAGGATCTTGGACCCATTTCTTCACTCCTATACCACGAAAACAAACCCTAAAATTACCCCTCTACCTTCTCTCTTCATCTCTACCTCAAACCTTGTGATTTTAACGTCAATCCACCTCAAAACTTCAAGATCTACACATTGGATTTGTGATTCTCCCTTGGATTTCAGGATTTGAAGATTTTTCAACCTAGGTTTTCATCCTTCCACCATTTTCAAGCAAATCCTCAAGGTAGGGGAATAATGTCTACTCTCTCTAGTTTTATGCTTATGATTTGTTGCATATACTTGATTTTTGACTTCAATCTCCTTGAATTTCATGTTTTCCCCAAGTTGTGTGGGTTTTCCCACTTTGACTCTTAGATCTATGAATTTGCTTGTTGATTGGTGAAATTGGGAGTGAAATTGACCTCCCTCCATGTTTAATTGTTCCTTAACATTTCCAATTTGAGCCTAAACTATCTCTATTGTGATTGGGTTGAAATTCCACACCCTAAGGGTGAAAATCTGCACAGTTTACTGTTTAAAGCTGCTGCCTCTGTAATTTCCAGCCACTGTCCCTAATTTTGGGGTGATTTTCGGTCACCCTTTGATGTCCGTTTGGTCCCCTATCGCTTATACCTTCATAAAATCGACTTTTGGCATCACTTTCAACCATGTTTGACTCAAGAACTTTGGTTTTATAAACAAATATGTCATTTTACATCACATGAAAGTTTGATGGTTTTAGAAAGCGTGGGTGGGTGTGTGCGTCACCCTTTTTATCGAAAGATGTGAAGTATTGAGATGAAATTTGAAAAGAAAACGGACTTGTTATGAAAGGGTTGATGAAATGTTTGGGACAATGAGATAAAGGCACGTGGGGCCTATGGAACCCGACAGAGGCACGCGGGGCCTACAGAACCCGGCAGAGGCACGCAGGGCCTATGGAACCCGGCAGAGGGATTAAATCCCTAGTATTAAGTGGACATGATGGTTTTTCTTCAATGAAAGAAATGAGAAATGAAGTTTTGACCTATCCTTAAAGTTTTGGCGAAACTCGTTATACAAACTTGATTTTGACTTGTGTGATGAACTTGGGTGGTAGGGTGAAATAAAATGGATATTTTTGTCATGTTTTGGATACTTGGACTCGCACATGAATAATTATTTGACATATCTTACCCTCATGTGCATGCATCATATTCATATACCTAGCGTTAGTAGAATAGTTCTCCTATGAGCATGTGTGCTCACCCTATCATTTTCAGATACTCAGCTTTGATCGTGCATGGTTTGGAATGCATGACTTGGATGAAGTGCATACATGACATGGAGTTATTTTATTCATTTCATCTTTTATGCATTAGACTTTTCTTTTGGGGAGATGATATTGTAACTCTAATCTTTTGACTATGGATTTGTAACAACTTATGAGATGTTATTTTGATTACACCTTTGGGGCAAGGGTGCCCAAACATTTGATAGCCATTGGGCTAAGAATGTACTCTAATTATGGAAATCTCTATAATTTATGAAAATATTTATCTTTTAACTTACTTATTGTTTGAAATTCTTTTATTTATATGTTGGTAAAGAAAAATGAGGGCATGACATATTTGATCAATCCTTCAAGCTTTGTTGAAATCCCTTTGAGAAACCCATTTTCTGGTCATTTTGGTTGATTGGTTGCTTGATCTATAGTTGAATTATTACTTGAATTGGTTGATATTCCATCTCCTTAGCAGTTTATAAGTTGAGTTTTGGCCTTGGTTTTACTTGATTTGAAGCCCCATTGAATCACCTTGAAAATCTGCAAGGTTGTTGCTGCTGCCTGTGTTTTCTAGAGTTGCCGCAGTGGCAGTTTTCACAGATTGGCTCCCATGTTTGTTTTCCAATTTTGATCATTCCTTAGTCCTTGTTTTGTCCTCAAACACATATTTTACTCCTAAAACATGATATCCTATTCTAGTAACACATTAGAACTTATGTAATGTTGTGTGAGTGAATGTGACACTTTTGTTTGATTGTAGTTAATGTAATGGAGATACGGCATATGAAATGAACTATCAATATGCTCTTATGTTGGGTAATGGACACGTGATATCATTTCAGTGGTAACTTGGGGTGTATATTATGAAATGACGCATAAGTGGGATTATATGAACACTAATGGGAATGAACACTTGAAATGAAGGACACAGGGTCACTCGACAACCGGGAGGATACTAAGGTCATCCAACAGAAGTGTCACTAGGAGTATGGCCAACCCTTATTCAATGTCTATCTTATGTTGGGTAATGGACACGTGATATCATTTGAGTGGTAACTTGGGTTTTATATTATGAAATGACTCATAAGTGGTATTATATGAACACTAATGAGAATGAACACTTGAAATGAGGATCCCAGGGTCACTCGAGAGCCGGGAGGATACTAAGTGTGGATGGCCCACTAAAATGGTTCGGTTTTGCATTTGAAAAGATTGTGATTATTAGAGTCGCCACCCGATTTGAGGTCCGAACCAGAGAAACCAATAAAAATATGACTCGTTTGCCCATTTGAAAAAGATTTCACTGATCATGGCAGAACCAAAGATTTCTTGGATTCGGGGGTTTGGTTACGAGAGGGGAAGGGTTTTACGGCACCCCTTTCGCCCGATCCATGAACCAACCTCTACTCGATATTTCGTGGGATTTTGAAAATTTTTGAAATTTAATTCTATTCACAAAAATAGGGAATCAGGGATGGGGATCACCTAACAACAATATATAAAATATATGATTCTATCGTGGATGCTTGTGCACGTGATCTACGCGAGAAATGATGATAACAATAAAGAAAATTACTACAAATATTCACAGCAATAAATTACAACAGAAACTGTACAACAACTCAAGAAATTATGAACATGAGACTTGATAAACTGACTTGCAATCTGGATCCCAGAATAGGGATTGAGCGCTCAAAGGTGATGGCTTGAGCGCTCAAACTTCCAAACCTGTTTGAGCACTCAAGGCTCATGGATTGAGCGCTCAAACCAGTTTCTGGCTTTTGTGAGTTTGACCCTTTTTACAGCTTCTTTTCTCATTCTTTAAGAGATCAAACTTTAATAAAACATTTTTCAGAAAGAATATGAGCTGGGAATTAAATGTTTGATCTTATAAAGGACAATAAAAGGGAGGTTAAAGCCGTGAATATAAAAGAGAAGCGCAAGAAATTAAACATGAATGAGAGAATCAGATCATAAACATGAATACAACGACTCACACACACAAGAAAGAAGTTTAAACATGATCCATCATCGAAACAACCAGAAATCAACAAATGAGCCAAGAACATATTGAGCGCTAAAAAAAAAGGCATTGAGCGCTCAATCCATCGTATGGCTTTCTGGTTTTGACTTGAAAATGAATTTTGATAATTTCTCAGGACCATAAATGCATAAAATAAAGATTTATGAAGTTTGACAGTCACTGTTTTGAACTCAAATATAAGAGTTTCAAAGGTTTTGATGTTTGATCATCATGAAATAGATGATCAATACTCATGCATGCACTTTATAGATGGAGATAAACTATTTTGAGAATGATATGAACATATTTCACCATTTAATGATGATCAAAACCAGTGAAGAGTGTAAAAATTAGCAAAACAGTGACTGGCCCAGAATTAGGTTTGAGCGCTCAAGGCCTGAGGCTTGAGCGCTCAACCCCTATTGCAACTGTGAATTTAAAAAGTGTTATGTTCAGTTATTTTAGTCCCTATAAGCCCAATGCAAGTATAGAAAGCTTGCTTGGACCTACTGCTCTTCCTCAAAAGGACCAAAATAGTGAGATTTTCACATATTTAACTACCTTTTTTGAAAATGATTGTAACTTGAACTTGATTTGGGGCTTTGATGATAGATGATTATGGACGTTTGGTTGGTATTCTGGGTAGATGAGATAATGTATGAAATAGATTGATGAACAATGGTTGAATTTAGAGTTTGAAAAGTGGTTTTTATGAGTGGTTTGGATGATGAATGCGTGGTTTTGTAGAGAGAGAGAGAGGGAGAGGATGTTTTCTGGGGGAATTGAGAGCTGGGGTATCAAAGTTGGTAACCTGGAAACCAAGGGTGGTGAGTGGTTTTTATAGAGAGTGAGTGGGAGGGAAGAGAGGAGAGAGAGGAAGTGGGTTCGTATTTGAAAGTGGGTTAGGAGTAGTTTTAGGGTTGTGTTAGAGTGTATTATACGTATTAGGATTGTAGGAGATCACCCCAGACGCTCCCATCTAGAAAATCTCATGATGAGACACCCTGCAGATTCCTGACTTGGATCAGCTTGAGCGCTCAAGGTGTTTCTCAGGGGTTTGAGCGCTCAAAGACTCAAGCTTGAGCGCTCTGGGTTACTAGTGGTAGGTTGGTGGTTTAGCTTGGTTTGGTTATTTTTGGGTGATTTTAGACTTTTTGGCAATGTTTGGTTGATTTTGATCAAGTTCAAGCCATTCTCACAAGTTTCGGGTAGTCATGATTCGTCCGTTTCATCATCGGGAATGTTCGAGCGCATCCCGGGTTCAAAATCGGGGTGTCAACAGTTGCCGCTCTTGGACGGGACTCAATGCCATTGATTTGGTATGAGTGACGTCCAAGACATAGACAACCCGACTCATTCCCCGTGATACATCTTAAGCTACAAAAGGAAAACATTAAAAGATCAATCGATCGTGCTCTACGAGTTGCCTACGTACGCCATTGTAGGGATCAAACCGGCGTAGTTCTTCGAGGAAATGCTCTCAAGCATTTCATGATTAAATGATTTTTAGAACATGGTTTACACAGACGATCGTTGAAGAAATGACGATTGTTGAAAATGATTTGGATGGGCACTCAGGCTAAAACATGATTTAAACAAGCATGCGGCTCTCAGACCGGAGTCAAAATACTTCGCACATACGGTAACGTGAATCATGATTGGTGAACGTGATTTAAACAAGCACGCAGCTCTCAGACCGGAGTCAAAATACTTCGCGCATACGCTAACATGAATCATGATACACAACACGCCTTGATTGATTAACGCGGTCTAGCATGACCAACTACTGAGATTTAGATCCTCGGATCTTCATGCGTTCGATTGGTTGGGACTAACGAGTCCAAGGTACACTAACAAATCACAAGGGATGACTAAAATGCCCCTGAAAGGCTTGCAAAAGAAGCCAAAAAGTTATGCCAGGATTGGGTTTGAGCGCTCAAGGTTCCCACTTTGAGCGCTCAACTCTAGAGCTTTGAGCGCTCAACCTCCAACGTTGACCCACCAGCGCTCAAAAGGTCCAGCTTAAGCATTTGAACCCCTGAACAAGGATGACGGTTCAGAACCCCAACTTCGGTTTTAATTCCGTTCAGCGTCCAATTAACCCTCATAACGTTCCAAAATCATCCGAAAGCAATCCGACATACCTCTCTAGTGATTCCGACTAAACCTACTCATTTCTTACTCAAATTTCTTGCAAAATCAAAAGCCCCCATTTCCTAGGGTTCATTCGTACAATCTCGGTCCAATTACAATCAATTAAGGCTTGATTTTGAGGAATTGATTGGTTTTCATGGAGAAATCTGGTGAGTCATAAACCCCCCGTGGGTTCGTCGACGGTGGAGAAGGGATAGCACGGCAATGCCACCACCATCGAGTTCAAGCGTTCAAGGGGGTAATTCGGTGGTTGACATGGGTTCAACAGGGGCTACACCGTCATTTGTGGCCACAGAGACAGTTGGAAATGAAGAAGGAAAGAGAGAGAGAGAGAGGGCGACAGTGGTAGTGGTGATCCAGTGGCTTCTGGAAGTGGTGGAGATCCAGCCACCAAGACAGTGGTGGTTGGTGAGGATGTTGGTGGAGGTGGTGAGAGAGATGGTAGTGGGGGTAGTGGTTTTGGTGGCAGCGATGTCGCACCGGTATCCGAGAGCATAAAGGAGGGAGATGGTGAAAGGAGCGTGGAGAGGGTGGAGGAGAGGAGAGAGGAAGGGGTTGAGGAGAGAGATGAGGAGATGGTGGAGGTTCACGATGTGGATAGTGACGGCAGTGGCGATAGTGAGGAGATAGTTGAGGAGAGGGGGACTAGTGGTGGTAGTGGCGGAGATAGGGTGGAGGGTACGAGTGGGGTGACCAGGACTAGGGCACCCCACTGGAGGATAGAGCCAAGACCCAGCCAGCAGCCTAGTGGGCGAGATAAGGGGAAGGCGGTGGTGATAGGTGATAAGTCGGTGATTTAGGGACCAGGTGGTTGGCCGTCGGTTCAGGGGTCGATAGGGATCTCCTAGGAGGATTATATTGAGCACGCGCCACAGGAGGTAGTGATGGCAGTTATAGCAAATGCCCCAGGCATTCTGGATGCGGCGAGGGAGGCTATCTTTAAGAGTAGGGAGAGATAGGCAGCACTACTGCGAGAGGCAGTAGGTGAGGATAAGACGGCAAGGGCTTTTTGGGAGGAGTTTGAGACAGAGGAGGTGGTGGAGGAGGCTAGGATACAGGTTGAGGAGGAAGAGAGGGTGGCTGGACCGAGGACGACAGTGGTCCAAGCTGGCAAACAGTGGCTGAAGGGAAAGAGGCTAGCCTTTGACGCGGCGACGTATGCCCCACCGATGCACCTCTTTGTGCCTTCCCCTTCAGAGGACTACACTCCCCGTCGGGAGTTGTACTTCAGAGAGGAGGTGCTACTGGACCCTGAGGTCCATCTTTCGACCGACTGCCTGACGATATGCTTGCTTTGCTTTCCTGTTTATTGCTTTCGCGCACTTTCAGTAGTTAGCAACCCCAATTTGCATTGAAAGATTGAATTATTGCTTAAGTGATGACTGGATGGATGACTGAATGAATGATTGGACTAACGCCTGATTATTTGCCTGTTTGTTGATTGTATGCAGAGAAACTTGCACTTGAAGGCTCACGGAGGTATGGGTTTCAGTTGGGAGATCTACCAGCAGTTGCATGCCTCTGTGAAGGCATTGGTGGATCAGGTAGGGTTCGGGGTGTTCATCCCGACTCTCAAGAGCACGCAGCATGAACATGCTGTGGTGATGGCATTGGCAAAGAGGTGGAGGGACTCTATGAGTTCTTTTCACCTCAACTTCGGGGAGGCGACGATGACGCCACTGGACTTCGCGGCGCTCACGGGACTGCGGGTTGGAGGAGACCCGATCCCGTTTGACTCAAGGATTGGCAGGGATGAGGCGGCGCTGAGATGGTTCTTGGGCTTTGCACCCAATAAGGAGGGTGAGATGGCCACATATGGCCAATTCAAGTTGAGGGGGTTGAGTGAGCCGACGGATGAGGAGGACATGGCGCGGAAAGCGTGGTGCTACTTGTTATACCTGTTTGGGGCTTCACTGTACTCAAACAGGCATAATAGGGTGCACCTCTCCTATCTCGGAAGGTTGAGGGACTTTGCTCGGGCGGCAACGTATGACTGGGCTGGAGTGGCGCTTGGTTCGTGCTATGCGTTCATGAATGCCGTCTCTAGGAGGAAAGGGACCGGCATATCAGGACTGTGGAGCGTCTGGGAGGTGAAAATTTGAAACTTTCGCTTCAAATTCTAAAATCAATGATGCTTATTTCAAAACTCGCACTTGTTTACCAAAACTCGCATTGATTGACTAACTTGTTGTTTGCATTGCAGCTCTAGGCTTATGAGGTGTTGGGGTTGCATCCCCTAGAGATGCCTCACCAGGACCCGAATGTCATCCCTCGGGCAGTGTGCTGGGGAGAGGGTTCCGTTATGGTGGTTTAGCACGGGGGAACATACACGCTCTCCGCGCTTCACTTGACAGACTCCCCGCTTCCTTGGTAAGTATCGAATTCTCACACATATTCAATTTGCTTTAGATTCGCTCATAATCATACATTCGATTATTAACACTTGAACAATTCTTGCAGGTCCGCTGGGACGTATAGGATGCTGTCGATGAGCCTTACTTGGCTCAGAGCAAAGAGCTTACAAGGGGGAGAGTCCTACTCGAGTGCCAGTACGACTAGTTCTGGTACCTTGGCGACAGGGTGCTGCGCCAGTCGATGCGGGCTGAGAGACCATAGGTGCCAGGGCGCCTCCCTCCTCTAGTGCTGATGACGTCCCGATACATGCTGGCGGAGATCGAGGGTTACACGACGCCCGATCTGGACCTGAGCTAGTACTTGCGCCTGGCCTTGAGCTACATAGACTACCGGAGGAAGTATCTGGCTGGTCCACTGAGGGCGAAGGAGTGGAGAGAGAAGATGGAGAAGGAGAAGGCTGCGAAGGCATGTGCCTCACCTGGAGGGGTGGTAGGAGATGAGGGTGAGGACGCTGGTACCTCGACCCAAGAGACGGTGGCGACTAGGTGGTGGGTGCACGTCACCTCTGCTGGTGGAGAGGCAGGGGATATAGATATCCCGAGGTCACTGGCTAACTTTTCGCCGCTCTCAGCACCGGTAAGAATCATTTCACTTATCAATTTTGCATGCCTTGATTATGCCCTAATGTACTAACAACACGAATCTGGATTTGCTTGCAGGTTTCACAGGAGGCGCCACAGACGTTGTATGAGCAAAATCGACGACTACGTGTCCTGATACGCCATCCACTTGGAGGGCGAGCTAGCACCTCTTGCTGCCCCTGGGCCTTCTCGCCTGAGAGTTGCACCAGTATGCAATTTACATTTCTTGTACTTTCAATCCCTCGATTATACCGTGCACTAATTACTTTTCTTGTTTGCTTGATGATGCAGCCGCCCGTGATTAGGAAGAGGCCCCATGCTGGAGTCGGCGGTCTTGGAGACACGGCTGTGCGGCTCGGGCGTTCAAAGCCAGCGGTGGTGGGATTTGAGGAGAAGAGACCGTGGAGATTGACCCGCCAGAGGGTGGAGGTAGCTCCTGAGGGGATAGTAGAGACGAGCTCGAGCGATGACAGCGTCAATGATGCTAACTACCCCTCTACTTGGCTGGAGCGACAAGAGCAGCGGCGCAGAGATGATGCTGAGAGCTCGGACGGGACGATGCATGAGACAGAGTAGTATATAGTAGACATAGAGTAGCTTAGAGCCTTGCTTTTTGCTTTTTGTCTTTTCTTTTGATTGGGTCTGCGTGCCCCGGTAGGTAGGTAGATTGGGCCTGCGTGCCCCAGTTTTGGATTTCCTTATTCGGCATTGTGTGCCCCAGTAGTTAGTGATGATGCTCAGACTCGATATTTTGATTTTTCATGGATTCTATCAGAGTAGATACAAGATTTGCACTTTCATTGTTTATTGCGTTATTCTCTGTTTTTGATGTATGAATGAACAAATCTGTTGTAGAATGTACACAATTTATTCACAGGACTTTGAATCCAAACATCCAAATGCAAAGCTTAAAATTTAACCTTAAAGAAAAGCTAACATGCTCAAGAATTTGGACGGAACATGATTATTTGAACTTATGTACAACCGAAGGATGTATTTACATGCAACGCGACTCAACACACTTCTTGTATATGTACAATTGATAATCAACTACACAAAAAAATGAGCTTAGAACAGAATTTGATGTTCATAAGGCGTATTTGAAAATAAAATGCTGTGTGAGCCTTCTTAAACATAATGAACTGGCACACCATTGCTTTGACCAAGTCATAAATGACATAAATGCCCCTATGATCGTCTCAATTTGGCAAGGGGTCCCACGGAACCATTTTTGATATGGTGACGGCTGCCATTTCATTGCCTGAGTTGGCCGTCGAAACCCCAAACTCCTATATCCTTGAAGAATTGCCCCGGGAATCATTCCGACAAGTCATAAATACCCTCTGACGCGTGTCTTGATGATTGGATATGGCCCACGAAGCTTGGAAATGGATTTGAACGTCCCATGGCCGTTTTAAGTTTTGAACTTCCATATCCACGTATCCCATATCCGTACATGTATCGGCTTGATAATTCGAGCAACGGGACCCTCCGTGAAGTCACAAATACCCGTTGGGACTTGGCTTGGGTGTTGGTAGAGGGTTAGGATACTTTGAAGTGGTTTCAGACATCAAACGGGCCAAAGTGCAGCTGCTGTTGCTGCTGGCATTTCTGCGGTTTGAGCGCTCAAGCTCACCAACTTGAGCGCTCAAGGTGGTTTGAGGCGGTCTGAGTGCTCAACTCTCCGGCCTTAAGCGCTCAATGCCTGTGCTGGGCAGGTTTGTGGTGTTGCTTCCCAATGCATTTTTGGACCCTTTTGCATGGTTTCCTCTGCCCCAAACATCTTGTAACATTGTAATAACATCTCCCAAGCTTTGAACATTATCTTCCCAAGGTCTTTTCACCTTTTTCCCACAAATCCCATGCATTTCCAATGCACTTTCAAACTTTCCAACAAAAATACTTTGAAAACATGCATTTGACCATCTTGAAAATGCAATCTTTGATTTCCAATGTTGCATGACAAATTTGTAAGGTTCCTCCCAAGTCCCCTATAAATACCATGCATAATCAAGCCTTTCCCACACACCATTTCCATATAAACTTTCATTTCTTACTCCATACATCTCCTTTATCAATTTTTCCATCACTTCCATATGGCTTCCCTTGACCCTTCCGTTATCAACACTTGGGTTGCTAGCCTTGAAAACATCGATTGATTCAACTTCCGAGGTCTCGGTCTTAATGCACTCGCCATCTCCACACCTTTCCTATCTACCAAGACATCTTGCGCGCCACCGTTCGTTGTTGGGATTCGGAGCTCCATGTGTTCCGTTTTGGCATGCAAGAGCTTTGTCCGACTGTTGAGGAATTTCAAGCGTACCTTGGGGGTAGTGCTTTTGCTGATCCCGTCATACCACCCATTCGCCAAAGCTATGCTAACATTCTTAGTAGGAAGCTTGGTATAGGGAACAGCGTTGCGCGTTTTCTGATTCGCTATGAGACCCTCAACATCCTTTGTCTCTTCATGGATTATGGCTGTACGAGCGACTTTTCAGACTTCACCATCCAAAATTGGCACATGTTTGCACTTTGCATGTGTCTCTTGGCATTGTACTTGTTAGTCCCATATGATGGCCATCCTAGTTCTGCCATTGTCGGTATAGCTGCTCAGATCGAACAGCGGAGGGATGTGGTTCCTTTGGTCTTGGCTGAGACGATCATGGGCTTGGATGCGGTTAAGGCTGGGAGAACTGACACATTTGCTGGGAGTCCGCTTTTGCTTCAGGTTTGGTTTATTTGGTTTGGATGTTTTGGTTTTGTGTTTTTGGGAATTTTGGTTGTTGGCTCGATTTTGACTTTGGTCTGGATATTTTGGATTGTAGCTGTGGCTATGTGACAAGGTTGGGCTTTTGAGGGAGCCGGCAGGTGATTGGGTTTACAAGCCTCGGTCTTGGGTGAATAGGCCATTTGTGCATTATGAAGCTAATGAAGATGATTGGACTGACTTTTCAGGTCTTTGGAGGATGATCATATTGCATGGAGATGCCATTGGTTGCCTTTGCCAGACATGACGGCCAACCACATGGGAGACACATGGGTGATTTGGCAGGATTACAAAGGTATGCATATTATTTTTCAAGGCGCATTCTCTGCCAATATTGCATTCGCCAAGAAGTGGAGTATACGGTTCTTGCCACTTTCAGCCTTCCCACATTCAAACATTCCATTCTCGAGCGTTATCGTACTTCTTGGAGGCACAGGGTCATTTGGGCTCCCGATCCCTACCCAACTATTCATTTGAATGGACATTACAAAGATTGGATGAGGATGCAGATGAGGGCACGACATCGAAGAAATTAGCGCAATGTTCCTTTCGACTCACTCGGCTGTTTCCCAAAATAAATGGTGCATTTTTTTTTATTTAAGGCTGTTATGCCCAACTTATGTAATCGAAGAAATGATTTGAATAAAATTAAACAATGAAGGGTTTCCCCCTCTTGGTTCATTTGATTCCATATGCTGTCTCTTTCGAATATTGCGAAGATGTGGGCCAACTCATCAAATTTAGACTGAACCCCAGGATAGGGTTGCCTACGTATCCTTTCTTCAAGGAATCAGGTCATGGCGTAGTTCAAGCATAGGTTCACTCGGGTATTAACACTCTCCTTTTGCGCTCTAAATTTTGCTTGGTACCGCCTTTTCAAGTTTTCGGTCCAACGAGGTTCTTTTTGAATTTTTGCCTAGACCGCCCAATGTGGGTTTTCGGCCTAGCAGGCTTGCTCTAATTTTTGCTTGGGTCGGTTTGCCCTTGCGATTTTCCGCCCAACGAGCATCTCTCAGGGGTAATATCGCTTGAGTTGATACAAATTGACAAGATTATTGAACTCGTTACCATCCAAATCAATAATCACTGCTGCCCCACCGTCGAGGATAGTCTTGATGATGTATGGTCCTGCCCATTTCGGCCTGAATTTTCCCCGTGGATCGAATATCGGTGTCCGAATCTCTTTCACTACCATATCTCCTTCGATCAGATCCCTGGATTTCACCTTCTTGTTGAACGCGCGAGCAATTCTTCTCTGATATCCCTGAATGTGATACAATGCCCGCAATCTCCTTTCATCAAATGACATTAGCTCTGTGAACCTGTCGCTCAACCAGTCAGCCTCATCGATTTCACTTTCTATCATCACCCTCAATGATGGCACTTCAAGCTCAATGGGAAGTACTGCCTCCATACCATAGACCAAAGAATAGGGTGTTGCCCCTGTTGGAGTTCGGATAGAAGTGCAGTATCCCCACAACGCTAATGGTAGCTTCTCATGCCAATCCCTAGATGATTCAATGGTTTTCTCCAAGATGTTCTTAATTGACTTATTTGCTGCTTCCACTGCTCTGTTGGTTTGTAGTCTGTACACTGTTGACTTGTGCACCTGAACATTGAACTCTTCAAGCACCTCTATTGCCCTTCCTTTGAAATGCACACCATTGTCTGACACAAAAGCATTGGGGACTCCATATCGGTAAATGATGTTTTGCTTAATAAAATGGGCTACTTGTACCGCAGTCAATGTAGCATAAGAAGCTGACTCTACCCATTTCGTGAAGTAATCTTTCGCCACCAATATAAACTTGTGTCCATTTGATGCTGTCGGCATGATTTTCCCAATCACATTTATTCCCCACACTAAGAAAGGTCGAGGTGTTGCCATTGTATGAAGTTCAAACGGCAGAACATGCATGAGATTAGCATGGATTTGACACTTATGACATCTCCGCACATACTGAACGCAATCCGTTTCTATGGTCAACCAGAAATACCCTTGCCTCAGAATTTTCTTTGACATCATCAATCCGCTCATGTGGGGACCATAGATTCCTTCATGGATTTCCTCCATTACCCTTTTCGTGTCATCACCATGGATACATAACTTGTGCATGCCACAGTATGACCTTTTGTACAATGTTCCACCACAGATGATGTATTGTGATGCCAACCTTTGTAATGCTATTCGATCTTTCTTGTTTGCTCCTTCCGGATACTCTCCATTCTCAACCAAATTCCAGATATCATGATACCAAGGCAAACCATCGTCAATTTCTCCAACATTCATCACATATTCATAGGCTAGCCTATTCCTTTGCTCGATCATAATTGGCCTCATTCTCACCCCTACGGGTAATTCTACCATTGATGCCAAAGTAGCGAGTGCATCGGCAAACTGATTCTTCATCCTCAGTATATGAGTAAAAGTGACTTGCTCAAATTGACGAATTAGGTCATCGAGATCCTTGTGGTATGGCTTCAACTTTTCTTCCCACACTTTCCAATCGCCATTGGCTTGGGAGACCACCAAATTTGAATCTCTGACCACTTCAACCTTCTTTACCCCGATTTCAAAAGCAGCTTCCATTCCAACAATACATGCCTCATATTCTGCCTAGTTATTGGTAACTTCAAAATTTAACTTGAAAGAGAGGGGAATGTGCGGTCCTTCTGGTGAGACCAACAGTATGCCAATCCCAAATCCTCTCTGATTTGCAGCTCCATCGAAGTATAGCTTCCAGACATCCTCTGATACTGTCGTGACATGTTCATTAGGAAATTGAAACTCCGTATCTTCTGGCCCCTCGATCAGGTGATCTGCCAGGAATTCTGCCACGGCCTGCCTTTCACTGATTTTCGCGTTACATACTTGAGTTCAAATTCGGCCAACAAGAGCAACTATCGTGCTAGTTTTTCAGTGAGTGCCGATTTCTCAAATAGATATTTGAGAGGGTCCATTCGAGAAATCAACACTACCGAAAAGGCTAACATGTAGTGCCTTAGCTTTTTGGAGGCCCACACAAGAGCCCAACAGGTTTTCTCCAAAGGCGTGTATCTTTCCTCAGCTCCGACCATTTTCTTACTTAAATAATACACCGCCCTCAACACCTGCTTCACCTTCTTGTGCCAACATGCAACCCATTGCAGACTGTGTTACTGATAAATACAAAATCAGAGGCTTCCCGGGTGTCGGTGGCATCAATACTAGGGGACTTTGAAGATATTGCTGGATTGACTCGAAGGCTTTCTGTCACTTGTCATCCCACTTGAATGGTACTCCTTTCTTTAATAGACGAAACATTGGCTCGCAAGTCGATGTTAACTTTGCGATGAATCTACTGATGAACTGGATTTTCCCAAGAAAGCTCCGCACCTCCTTTTCTGTCCGGGGTGACTCCATATCGAGAATGGCTTTGATTTTTGACGGATCAACCTTGATTCCCCTGGTAGTGATCATGAACCCGGACATCTTCCCAGTAGTTACTCCAAACGTGCACTTCTGCGGATTGAGACGCATCTGGTACTTACGAATCGTTTCGAAGAATTTGTGCAATGCCATGAGGTGTCCTTCTCTCTCCTTTGCTTTCACAATCATATCATCCACATACACTTTGACCTCTTTATGCATCATGTTGTGTAGCAAGGTTGTAGCGGCTCGCTGGTAAGTTGACCCAGCGTCTTTTAGTCCGAATGGCATGACCTGATAACAGAACGTCCCCTATTCAGTGGTGAATGTTGTTTTCTATCTATCTTTTGGTGCCATCAGAATCTGATTGTATCCCGAGAACCCATCCATAAATGATAGCAATGCATGCCCTGCCGTATTATCCACCAGTACATCAATGTGTGGCAAAGGAAAATCGTCTTTCTGGCTGGCCTTGTTTAAATCTCTGTAATCAACACACACCTTGACTCATCTGTCCTTCTTGGGCACCGGCATGATATTTGCAACCCACAGTTGATATTCAGTTCCAATCAGAAAATCGGCGTTGAATTGCTTCGTAACTTCTTCCGTGACCTTTTCTACCCAATCTGGCCTGATTTTTCTCAATTTCTGTTTTACCGGTTTTGCATTGGGATACAAGGGAATTCAATGTTGCACAATTTCAGGATTGATTCTTGGCATATCTGCGTTGGACCAAGCGAAAACATCTTCAAATTCTTTGAGTAAATCAATGAGCGATTTTTGTTCCTCCGAAGATAGCCCGAAACCAATTTGAACCGTGCGAGGATTTTCCTCATTTCTTAATTTTATTGAAATAACTTCTTTTATTGGCTGAGCATGCCTTTCATCTTTCCTTTCGATTAAAGACTTAAGTTCTTTGGGTATTTATCCCTCAAACTCAGCTTCATCATCGTTAAGGTCAACACAATTTATTTCGGGAACAGCAAAGTAAGCGAAATCACAATCCATTTCATTAACAAAGCCCTCTGAGGCGTAGTACATGGCATCAGACTCGAATTCAAAATAGAAATGACGACGTGGAGGGCCATGAGGCACAAACTCGACTCACAGCCAAATTCATACTCTGATTCAGACTCGGACTCCGACTTAGTGAATGCATTATTGAATTTTACAACAAGAGTGAAAGTGCAATTCTTGTACTCTATGACTGCATCCACTATTAGCACGCTGGGGTCTTCAAAGGCCTCCTGCTCGAGCATCATCACTGCTGGCTCTTCTTTATCCTTACCTGTTAGACTGACCTCGTCGAACATTGACATCAAGACCCCACCATCCAAAGCCTCCATACAATCCGCTTTAAGGTCTTTCACTAATTTCTCGATCTTTTCATGTTCATCTTCACTATCCCAAGCATCATTACCAAAGATTTTGAATCCAGGGCGCACCTCTCCACTTATTTCATTCATAAATGGTTATGGCTGACCGTGATATGGTGCTTTTGACCCTTCCCTGACAAAGTGAATCTAACAATTTGCATTGCTGCTTGCCTCATTGGTCTTTCCCCTTTGCATCTCCTTGAATGTAGGCTCATACCCTAACCCAAAATGGTCTCACTGAGAAGGGAATTCTAGAAACTGAGCCACCCCCTGGTGAGTTCGACCCAAGCTAGTGCCTAGCAGATATGACATCCTTCTCATCATCTTGAGAATGGTGGTGCTGATTGAAAAATTATCATCAATGCATAGTGTGAATACACCACCGGATGTATCGAAAGCAAAACCCCCAAGTTGAACGTCATTTTCATCGTGCATAATTTCTAGCAAGGGGGCATTATCTTCAGCATCAGGACGAATGCCTGTGTCTCCGTAGAGGGCAACTGTCCCACTTTCCAAACCAAGCAAAACCTTTTGATGCAAAGTGGATGGAACTGCCATGATATTGGGTCGATGCATCCAGGGACGTCCCAACAGTAAATTGAACGAGCTCGAATCTCAAGTACATGAAACTCCACTGTCAACTTAAACCTTTCTGCATCAATCTCCATTTCAACGGTCCCAAGCACACTGTGACGGGTGTTATCGTAAGCTCGAACAATGAGATCAGATGGCGTGAAATCCTTTGGTTTAAGCCCCAAACATAAAGCTATCCAGAGAGGACAAACATTGAGCACAGATCCATTATCTATCAATACCACTGGAATCCATTTCCCCATGCACTTCATGGTGACATGCAAAGGTTTATTGTGGTTAGTTCCCTCAAGCGGTTAGTCAGCTTCGGTAAAGGTTACAACGTGCTTGGTTGGTTTGGTAGCAATGGTAGGTTTGGTAACAATGGTGGCCATCATGGCTTCAGGGGTAATATCAAGAGCAACCTCCATATAGGATAACGCTTGAGCAAGTTTCTGGCGATGCTCGCTGGAGCTCATGAGCAATCCCCAAATGGTTAGAGCGGCTGGGGTTTTCTCAAGTTGTTTTTGGATGGGATTTTCTTCGGCAGTTGGCGGAGGTTTTGGACGAGGCACACGACTGTTGGCTACAGAGGTAGCATGGGATTGGTTGGTTGGCGGGTTATAAAGGTTTTAGAAATCAATAGGATTGGTAATTGGGTCATTGAGGTTGTTGGGATAGTGTGGTTTGGCTGAGTTATTTTGTGGAGTTGGGTTGTTCTGTAGAGTTGGGTTATTTTGTGGAGATGGGTTATAAGGTGGCTGGTTTAGGGAATTAAGAGGTGGGTTAGAGGTATTTCCGGTGTACATTTGAGGCGGTTGATAAAATCGACCACTCCAAAGAAGATGAAGAACCGAGTCAATATCATCCCCCCACAAATCGGTGTAGTCTATGTAAAGATCAAAAAGATCGCCCTCTGCCTTTCTCTTCCCTTTTGCAATGCTGGTTTCTTCTAAACCCTTAGTAATTCCTTCCACAGTTGCTTCACTCCATACATCTCCATTTTCCATTGCTGTTTTGTTAACAACCCAGACTTCATCATTCCCAACCCATAGTGGCGCGAGTACTATATTTTCGTTCGGATTGGCCCACATATTAGCCACAGCGTTTTCCTCCATTTGCTGTCCCCAAACATCGGGTAAACTACCGTTCAATACCATGACATTACAATCCTCCGGGATTTGCACTTGAGGTGCCGAAAGATTCTCATCAACTATGTAATCATAAGGCATGAACTCTATCCCTTCCGTCATTCAATTTATTGCATGCTCACTCATCATGGAGAAATCAGGACGTCCCTCCCATAGCGGTGGCATCGGAAAATATGTTTCATCAAAGAACATGGGAAGTGTGGACCCATCCAAAGGATCATTGGGGTCCATGAGCTGCCATTCATTGGGTGTGGGATCCCATTCATCTTCCTATGCACCATTGGGTGCCTCATTTTCTTCTTGCCAATTCTGTCCTTGTCCTTCTTCCACAGGTTGTTGATTTTGCATCACATGCAATGGTTCAAACAGATTAGGAAGCGCGAATCCTTCAAGCGGATCTGCAAACATTGGATCCCAAAGTTGATCAATCATGGCACCAAGTGGGGGTCCTTCATGAAGTTGTTCATTAAGTGGCCAAACTTCTTCATTCACCACATTATCGGCCACCATCTATTCATACTCTTGAGCTTCCATAGCCATTATCAAATCACCCCATTCCTACCATATAGTGGGGTCCAAATGCGCATCAAGAAAGCATGCCTCGCATTCATTTGGTATAGGTACAATGGGTTTAGGATCTGTTTCTGGTACAGTGAATTGGCTTAGGTCAAAGGGGTGGAATTGTGATCTCTTTGAGTGGAGCTGAGGGTAATCTGACCTATATCACTATTCCTTTTGTGAGCTAGTAAAGGGTTGGTGACAACATTGGGCCTTTCAGTGGGATCACATATTTGTTTATTGTCGATGAGATCTTGATTTCATGACGCAGCCGTTGGCACCTTTCAGTGGGATGACCAGGTGTTTGGTGAAAGATGCAAAAGGTGTTTGGGTTGTTGGATGGTGGGGGATTTTGTGGAGGTGGAGCTGGCTGGAGAGGTTTAATCTTCCGCTGTTGTACGAGTCACTCGAAAACAACAAGTAGAGGTAGGGGGAGTGGGGTGAAGGTATGTCGTCCTCTTTGGTTTTGTGGTGGTTGAGTTAGTTGGGACAATATAGCATTTACGGGCTTAACTTTATGGGGTTGGTGATTCATGGAGTTGGATAAGGTACCGGCTGTGTAACTGGGGTTTGCATACAGGGACGAGGTGTTCCCAATGTAATTGCATTTAGGTGTGGGGACTGAATCTCCTTTCTTCAACAACCCACTTTGCATGGCTTTTTCAATCGACAAACCCATCTCAAAGTAAGTCTCAAAGTTATGCGTTGGAGCCATTACCATGTATTGAGCCAAATCCGGTTGAAGGTTCTTGGTTATAATGCGCATCTAATCTTTGTCACTGGGACGATCAGTCATTTGCGCAACCTTTGTCCTCCATCTCTTCACAAAATCTGCGAACGATTCCTTTTCTTTCATCTTGATACTCTCAAGTTCACGAGTAGTGACCTTAAGCTGAACATTATACTCATACTGCTTAATGAAAGCAGCCACCATCTCTTCCCAAGTCTGTCTCTTTGAGATGTCAAGAGACAAGAGCCACTTGAGTGCGGGCCCTGTAAGGCTCTCATGGAACATTTGTGCCATGGCAGGCTCATCAATATCTTGTAATGAGAGAGAGCTTACATATGCCTGAATATGTCCTCTCGGATTCCTAGTCCTGTCAAACTTCTCAAAGTCCACATGTTTGAACTTTTTGGGGAGCTTAGCTCCTGGGAAGAAGCAGAGTTTGTTCATATCAAAACCGGTAATGACTTGCTTTTCACTTTTGGCCACTGATTCTTCTAGCTTGAGTATCTTAGCTAGCATTTCAGCCAATCGGGGATTCTCAGGGGGAGGGCGCTGTTCCGGATGTTCATCATTAGGAACCTCTTGATCCCAAGCTTCACTGTCGCGCATCCGCTGCTGAGGTGGGGGGAGTCGGCTCTGTATGTTCACCATATATATTAGTTGCATATATATATATATATATATATATATATATATATATATATATATATTTAAAACTCATCCTAATTATCCCAACCTACCCTATCCCTTATCTTATATTTTTTTTCTATTATAATTATAGTCTCCTATTTCTTCTTGAACTCTTCCATATCACTAATCTTCTTAGTTTTTAAACTAAGTAGAACTCCTAAATCCCTCCCTCACTCTCTCGGAAATTTCCTCTTCCACAGGTAATCCATACTTCTTCTTTTTCTTCTTTATTCATTCTTTTTCCTTTGGTTCTTTTTCATTTTCTCTCACAAAGGAAAAAAATAATAATCCTTTGGATTATATCTCCTCCACCATTGGTAAATTCCTCTCTTTTTCTCGCGGAGTATATTTTATTTTATTCACGCGGATATTTAATTGCCTTTGTACAGATTTCTCCACGAAGTTGTGATTTTTCGATCCTATCGTTTCGCTAGCGTGCTAAGTTTGTCAGAGGAGAGGTAGGACATCTTTAACCTAACTTTTACTTTAGTATATTATTTTTGTATAGTTGTGTATACGTGGAAAAAAAAATAATTTAAATTGTTGGAAGTCGGATCATTATCGTATGGGTAGTAGAAGTAAACAAGTGATGATGTCGGAAAATAGAGATTTTGTGCACAGTTTCGTTTCTGCTAATTTTTGACCATTTCTGTTCAGTTTCACAGAAAACTCAAATCATTAAGATTGTAGATCTCAAAAAATTAATTGGAGTCCATGCAGAACTTGTCTTAATCCGAGTTACGTAGAATTTAGTGTGATTTTTCGAAGTTTCTGCTGTAGTGGAAAAACGAGACAGAACACGATTTACTTTTAAAACTCCGTTTTCAACATCTTAATGAAGGAATTGGAACTCGAGCAAAACACATTATCTGTTCGTATTGGGAAGTATAATATCTCTGTAAAAATTCATGATTTTAAGAGTTAATTTACTATTTTTAACAAATCGAGGAAGTTGCCCGTTTTACATGCCGTATTAAGTTTTTCTTTAACCTTGTGATTATTTTATTGTTATGTAAGACTTATGTGAACAATGACCCACGTGATGCATGAACCCAATTGTTAAGTACTTATTGACCAAAATGTTAAAGTTTAAGAATGATTGGATTTAATCGCAATATTGGGGTTGGGACGTGTCCGGTATGGGTCTTGAGCCATGCGCAGTCTATACTTTTAGGTAGCTTTGCTGTGTGATCGGGCGTCGGAAGTATACTGTGGGTGGGAATCAATACCGGACAGAGATTGAACAATGTGTGATAAATTGTGAGCCTTGCACAGTATGCCCCGAGGTGGCTTTGCTGTGTGATCGAGCACCTGAGGTATATTGTGAACGGTGGCCGATGATGGAAAGTATTTGTCAGAAATGAGAATGAGAAAAGTGGAATTTTGAGAATCGATGTGCTGAGTAAGGATGATAAAAATCTGAGTATTTCATTCAAATAAAATTTCAGTTATGTGTGTATTTGTTGCATGAATATCTTTAGTAAAAGGGTGGTTTAGGGTGACCTATTGAGTGTAATTTTACCACTAACTGTGCTACTTTTGTGGCTTTGGCGTCCCTAACGCCAGGTACAGAAGGAGATGAGGAGCCGTCTGCTGATTATGAGGCGATAGAGCAGCTAGATGGGAATCAAGTGGCGGACCCATGGCTTTATCAGTAGAATTAACTAGATGGCTCTGTTATTTTATTTCCATTGGGTTTTATTTGAATAAATGTTTAAGTTTCTCAGACAATGTTCTGATTCAATTTATTTCAGTTGTAATAAGCTAGTTATTCTTAATTTTCGTAAAAAAAAAATTTATTAAGTATTCTTTGGATTTTTTTTAATGAAGTTGGAATTTTATTTAAATAATTTTACAATTTATTTATTAACATACCCAATTTTCGGGGCGTTACAACTTGGTATCAGAGCCTAGGTTTGCGTTTACCTCGAGACCGTGGGTTTGGGTAGAACTAATTTATTTTGAGTCTTATCTTAAAATTTATGCTATAAGTTATACCGTTGGAATTCATGTGCGAGAGAGTTGGGAGAAAAAAAAAAGTATAATTTTTATTTTATTTTATTCATTTATTTTGTAGGATGTCTTCGTCATCTCCGAGCAATTACTTCCCTTTGGTATATCGTAGAAGTTTTCCCACTTGTAGAAGTAAGAGGTTCGCGTGTGCCCGTTGGATACCCGAGTACCGTTTTTGGGAACGCTTAGTCGTCCAAGCAGAAATGACGATCATGATAACCATAAGTAGGATCGATAGAGATCACCCAAACAAGACTGAAGAGCAAAGGCATGAGCTGGTTCTACAAAGTCTAAAGAGCACATTTCAACCATATCAAGAGGTCAACATGGTTGCAAGAGATCAAGTGAAGTATCAAGAGCTGAGGAATCAAGCTGCACATAGTCCTTGCGTTGTTTTGGCACCATGTCATTTTAGGTTTCGTGGAGTTGATGATTTTCACAAGTACAAGGAACTGACCCCAAAAGATCAAGAAGATTATGACCCGGAAGAGCCCGAGATAGATTAAATCGCAAGCATAGGAGAGCGATAGGAATAAAATTTTGAATTTTATTCTATTTATTTACTTCGTATTAATTTTAGTATTTAATGGTTTACGCTCTCGGTTGGACTGATTGTTGGTTTTTCATTGTCATTATTAATAATAAGATTTCAAATTCTTACATTATTAAGTTGTGGTGAGAATTTATAACGTTATGGACTTATTTCCTTTTTTGTCACGAATGAAAATAATAATAATAATAGTAATTATTGCATTGATTGTTCCTCAAGCGTTTAACGTCGACCCTGTAGATGGTAACGACTACTCGTTCTGGCCCTGTTAATGGAGCTGCAAGTGGTGGTGAAGACCAGCAACAACAACAGTAGCAACACCAGCAACAGGAGCAGCAACCCGACATTATGAACCAATTTGCACAACTACTCCCAAAATTTAACTGCTACAGTCCAGCCGCCCCAGCCACGTGGACCACCTCCACGTAACTCTATTTTCTCAAAATTCAGGAGGCAGCGACCCCCGGTTTTCAGCGGCGAGCCGGATCCACAGATGGCAAATAGGTGGCTACGACAGATAAAGAAGATGCTAGAGACCATGGATGTTCGGGAAAATATTGACAAGATTGCCCTTGCTACTTACCAGCTTAAGGGTGAAGCAGACCACTGGTGGGAGGCAATCAAGGGTACATTGCCGGAAAAATTAACTTGGGACCATTTTGAAACAATTTTCTTGGAGAAGTATTTCCCCTCGCCAGTGAAACAAGCATTGGTTCAGGAATTCTTAAGCTTGAAGCAGGGAACAATGACGGTGACTCAATACATGGCTCATTTTGAGGAACTTTCGAGGCATGCTTCGGAGTACATTCCTACTAATGAAACGAAGGCCCGGCAATTTGAGTGGGGTTTGGAACTTACTATAACGGAAAGAGTGGTCGGATTGAGATTGAGGACTTTTGCGGAAGTAGTGGAAGTAGCCTTGATTCATGAACGGGAGATTATGGATGCACGCAAGATTTCAAATCAGCAGAAGATGACATCAGGAGGTCCAATTTGGAACAACAACAACAGAGCCTTTGTGAACAAGAAACCCTATGATAATTGACCTCAGAACCAGACATGGAGAAATAGGAACACTGCAAGTGGCCAACAAAAGTGGAGGAGCGTTGACCAGTATGGTAATGTAAGGGTATGTTTTAAGTGTGTTCAGGAAAGGCATATTGCATCCTTTTTGTCCTCAGGCGAGTATGGGAAATCAAAGATCAACAGGGTATTACCAGCACGGCCAAGGCAGTAGTGGTTAGAGGTCATAGCTACCCACTCAGCAACAACAATTCAACTAGCAGAAATCTGCATAACAACCTCAGTCAGGCAAGAGCTGGGGTGTGAAGCAACCACAATATCAGAACCGTGGAAAGCAGCAACCAGCTGCAGGAGGCAGGATGTTTGCACTCTAGGAGGAGGAAGATACTGACCCATCAGCAATACAAGGTACCCTCATACTTTTCAATTCATGCGTTCGGGCATTGTTCGACATTGGGGCTTCTCATTCGTTTGTGTCTGCTTCATGTGTTAAATCGTTGGGATTGGTAACTGAACGCTTAGCGAAAACTTTTAGTGTAGAGTCACCTTTGGGTGGACAGGTACCAATGGTCTTGGTTTGTAGGTCTTGTGATCTTGAGGTGTCCGGAATACGCTTGACTTGTGACCTTCGGCTTTTAGACATGGCTAATTTCGATATTATCTTGGGTATGGAATGGTTATTCGAGCACTGAGCAGTGATCGATTGTTTTAGGAAGGAGGTGACCGCGCACTCTCGTGATGGTACACGCTTAAAGTTTAAAGGGGATAGGCAAGACTTTTCTTCAGCTTATCCGAAATCGAGGTGGCATCGTAACCTAACAGGATAGCTAGCAAGCCTTACGCTTGGGGAGGAGGAACGTATGGAGTTGGACCTTCCCCGTATAGTATGTGAGTATGCAGACGTTTTTCCAGAGGAGTTGCCTGGATTAGCTCCTCATCGGGAGTTAGATTTCACCATTGAGTTACAGCCTGGGACTGCCCTTATCTCAATGGCGCCTCATCGAATGGCTCTGGCCAAACTTCGGGAGTTGAAGGTTCAGCTGCAAGAGTTACTTGATCGAGGATTTATCAGACCTAGTACCTCACCTTGGGGAGCACCGGCTCTGTTTGCGAAGAAGAAGGACGGGTCGCTCCGTTTGTGTATTGACTATTGTCAGCTCAACAAAGAAACTATCAAGAACCGCTACCCTTTGTCTAGAATTGATGACCTTTTCGATCAGTTGCGCGGATCATGGTGTTTTTCAAAGATCGATTTGCGATTTGGTTACCATCAGCTTCGGGTTCGAGATGAGGATATTCTGAAGACGGCCTTTCGGACTTGCTATGGCCATTACGAGTTCGTGGTTATGCCGTTTGGTTTGACGAACGCTCTTGCTGTTTTTATGAGTTTGATGAATAAGATATTCACGCTATACTTAGACCGATTTGTGGTGGTGTTTATTGACGACATTTTAGTTTACTCGTCATCTGAAGAGGAACATGAGGAGCACCTACGGATAGTTCTACAAGTTTTTAGGGATAATCAGTTATACGCGAAGGCTAGCAGGTGTGAGTTAAGTGAAGTTTCTGGGGCATGTTATATCTAAGAAAGGGATAGCTGTAGATTCTAGCAAGGTGGAAGCAATTTCAAGCTAGAAGCAACCTAAGACTGTCTTTGAGATTAGAAGCTTCTTAGGACTAGCTGGGTACTATCAGAGGTTCATTCCAGATTTTGCCAAGTTAGGGAGACCGATGACCCGCCTGACGCAGAAGGGAGTCAAGTTTGAGTGGGATGAGGCATGTGAAAACTCATTCCAAGAGTTGAAAAGAAGGTTAACCACCTCCCTTATATTGATCATACCGGCTAGAGATGTGGGCTACACAGTGTACTACGATGCTTCGAGGGAAGGCTTAGGAGGTGTGTTGATGCAAAATGGTAAAGTTGTTGCTTATGCTTCTAGGCAGTTGAAGCCCCACGAGAAGAACTACCCGACTCACGACTTGGAGCTAGCAGTGGTAGTATTTGTGTTAAAGACGTGGCGATATTACCTGTATGGGGAAAACTTTGAGGTTTTCACTGATCACAAGAGCTTGAAGTACTTGTTTACCCAGAAGGACTTAAATATGAGGCAGAGGCGATGGTTGGAGTATTTGGAGGATTATCGCTTCACTTTGTCTTATCACCCGGGTAAAGCAAATGTGGTGGCCGACGCATTTAGTCGGAAGCCAAAGGAGATGGTAGCTGCTTTGGCTGTTCGTGAATGGAAGATGATGGAGGCTTTCAACGAGTTCAACCTTCTGCCGTCAACTTCAAGCCATGGGGGGAATCTTGTTCGCTATGGTAGCTACACCAACATTACACCAGGAGATTTTGAAGTTGCAGAAGTATGACCAGGAGGTGGACTTTCACAAGTATCGTTTGGCTTCGGGAACAGCCCCAGTTGGGTGGAGTATTCATGCGGACGGTAGTTTGAGGTTCCTCAATAGAGTATTTGTACTGGATTTTGGGACATTACGAGAATCGGTGCTGAAGGAGTTCCACAAATCAAGTTTTGTCGTTCATCCAGGAGGAAACAAAATGTATCAAGACTTGAAGCGACAATATTGGTGGAATGGAATGAAGACAGATGTTGCGAAGTTCGTGTCAACTTGTCTTACATGTCAGCAAGTCAAGACTGAGCACCAGAAGCCAGGAGGACCACTTCAGCCATTGCCTATTCCCGGCTGGAAGTGGGAACACATCACCATGGATTTTGTGACTAGTTTACCGAGATCAATCAAGAAGAACGACGCCATTTGGTTATAGTAGATCGTCTAACTAAGAGCGTTCATTTCCTACCAGTTCAAGTCTCTGATACCATGGACTTATATAGTCGCCTCTACATTGATGAGATTGTTCGTTTGCATGGGGTCCCAATTTCGATCGTGTCGGACCGAGATCCTCGTTTTACTTCTCAATTTTGGCAGAGCTTGCAGACTGCTTTGGGGGTGGATCTCTGTTTTAGCACCGCTTTTCACCCACAAACTGATGGACAATCAGAACGTACTATTTAGACATTGGAGGACATGCTCAGAGCTTGCGTTATGGATTTCAGGGGGAGTTGGGAACGTCACTTACCCTTGGTAGAGTTTGCCTACAACAACAGCTTTCAGGCTAGCATTGGGATGGCTCCGTATGAAGCATTGTATGGAAGACCGTGTCGATCCCCAGTTTGTTGGAAGGATGTTGGGGAGAATAGTTTGTTGGGCCCAGACCTTGTTCGTGAGACGACCGAGAAAGTGCAATTGATCAAGCAGCGATTAGTGACAGCTTAGAGTAGACAAAAGAGTTATGCGGACAGAAGGACCCGACCATTAACTTTTAATGTTGGAGATCATGTATTTTTGAGGATTCAGCCGCAACGTGGGGTTATTCGTTTCGGAAAAAAAGGGAAACTTTCACCTAGGTTTATTGGGCCGTTTGAAATTCTTGAACGTATTGGGGAAGTTGCTTACCGTGTAGCCTTACCACCGCAGATAGCGAGGGTTCATAACGTATTCCATGTGTCCATGCTCCGGAAGTACCTTGCGCATCCCGAGCACATACTAGACTGGAATGATCTAATTTTAGACGAGGCCGCAACATTCGAGGAACATGCCGTCAAGATTGTTGACGAACAAGAGAAGGTACTGCGAAGGAAAAAGATCAAGCTTTTCAAAGTTTTGTGGCGTCGCCAAGGAATTGAGGAGACAACTTGGGAGAACGAGGACTCGTTGCGAGATAATTATCCTCACCTATTCGAGAACCGAGGTACCGCTTTAATTTTGGGGACGAAATTTTGTTTAAGGGGGGTAGATTGTAATGGATCGGTTTTATTTATTTATTTATTTTAATATGTTTATATTTATAAATATAAATATAAATAGTTATAGGGTTTATTATCCTAACAATAAGATAACTATGGATATGTATTTACATACATATATATATATATATATATATATATATATATATATATATATATATATATATATATATATATATATATATATATATATATATATATATTTAAAACTCATCCTAATTATCCCAACCTACCCTATCCCTTATCTTATATTTTTTTTCTCTTATCATTATAGTCTCTTATTTCTTCTTGAACTCTTCCATATCACTAATCTTCTTAGTTTTTAAACTATGTAGAACTCCTAAATCCCTCCCTCACTCTCTCGGAAATTTCCTCTTCCACAGGTAATCCATACTTCTTCTTTTTCTTCTTTCTTCATTCTTTTTTCCTTTGGTTCTTTTCATTTTCTCTCACAAAGGAAAAAAATAATAATCCTTTGGATTATATCTCCTCCACCATTGGTAAATTCCTCTCTTTTTCTCACAGAGTATATTTTATTTTAATCACGCGGATATTTAATTGCCTTTGTACAGATTTCTCCACGAAGTTGTGATTTTTCGATCCTATCGTTTCGCTAGTGTGCTAAGTTTGTCGGAGGAGAGGTAGGACATCTTTAACCTAACTTTTACTTTAGTATATTATTTTTGTATAGTTGTGTGTACGTGGAAAAAAAAATAATTTAAATTGTTGGAAGTCGGATCATTATCGTATGGGTAGTAGAAGTAAACAAGTGATGATGTTGGAAAATAGAGATTTTGCGCACGGTTTCGTTTCTGCTAATTTTTGACTATTTATATTCAGTTTCAGAGAAAACTCAAAACATTAAGATTGTAGATCTCGAAAAATTAATTGGAGTCCATGCAGAACTCGTCTTAATCCGAGTTACGTAGAATTTAGTGTGATTTTTCGAAGTTTCTGCTGTAGTGGAAAAACGAGACAGAACACGATTTACTTTTAAAACTCAGTTTTCAACATCTTAATGAAGGAATTGGAACTCGAGCAAAACACATTATTTGTTCGTATTGGGAAGTATAATATCTCTGTAAAAATTCGTGATTTTAAGAGTTAATTTACTATTTTTAACAAATCGAGGAAGTTGCCCGTTTTACATGCCGTATTAAGTTTTTCTTTAACCTTGTGATTATTTATTGTTATGTGAGACTTATGTGAACAATGACCCACGTGATGCATGAACCCAATTGTTAAGTACTTATTGACCAAAATGTTAAAGTTTAAGAATGATTGGATTTAATCGCAATATTGGGGTTGGGACGTGTCCGGTATGGGTCTTGAGCCACGCTTGTGAGCCTATACTTTTCAAGAGCTTTGCTTTGTGTGATCGGGTATTTGGAAGTATACTGTGGGTGGGAATCGATACCGGACAGAGATTGAACAATGTGTGATAAATCATGAGCCTTGCACAGTATACCCCGAGGTGGCTTTGCTGTGTGATCGAGCACCTGAGGTATATTGTGAATGGTGGCCGATGATGGAAAGTATTTGTCAGAAATGAGAATGAGAAAAGTGGAATTTTGAGAATCGATGTGCTGAGTAAGGATGATAAAAATCTGAGTATTTCATTCAAATAAAATTTCAGTTATGTGTGTATTTGTTGCATGAATATCTTTAGTAAAAGGGTGGTTTAGGGTGCCCTATTGAGTGTAATTTTACCACTAACTGTGCTACTTTTTGTGGCTCAAGGCCCCCAACGCCAAAGTACGTATGAGATGAGGAGTCGTCTACTGATTATGAGGCGATGGAGCAGCTAGATGGGAATCAAGTGGCGGACCCATGGCTTTATCAGTAGAATTAACTAGGTGGCTCTGTTATTTTATTTCCATTGGGTTTTCTTTGAATAAATGTTTAAGTTTCTCAGACAATGTTCTGATTCAATTTATTTCAGTTGTAATAAGCTAGTTATTCTTAATTTTCGTAAAAAAAAAATATTAAGTATTCTTTGGATTTTTTTTAATGAAGTTAGAATTTTATTTAAATAATTTTACAATTTATTTATTAACGTACCCAATTTTCGGGGCGTTACAGAAAATTACTACAAATATTCACAGCAATAAATTACAACAGAAACTGTACAACAACTCAAGAAATTATGAACATGAGACTTAATAAACTGACTTGCAATCTGGATCCCAGAATAGGGATTGAGCACTCAAAGGTGATGGCTTGAGCGCTCAAACTTTCAAACCTGTTTGAGCACTCAAGGCTTATGGATTGAGCGCTCAAACCAGTTTATGGCTTTTGTGAGTTTGACCCTTTTTGCAGCTTCTTTTCTCATTCTTTACACGATCAAACTTTAATAAAACATTTTTCAGAAGAATATGAGCTGGGAATTAAATGTTTGATCTTACAAAGGACAAGAAAAGGGAGGTTAAAGCCGTGAATATAAAAGAGAAGCGCAAGAAATTAAACATGAAGGAGAGAATCAGATCATAAGCATGAATACAACAACTCACAATCACCAGGAAGAAGTTTAAACATGATCCATCATCGAAACAACCAGAAATCAACAAATGAGCCAACAGCATACTGAGCGCTAAAAAAAAAAGTCATTGAGCGCTCAATCCATCATATGGCTTTCTGGTTTTGACTTGAAAATGAATTTTAATAATTTCTCAGGATCATAAATGCGTAAAATAAAGATTTATGAAGTTGGACAGTCACTGTTTTGAACTCAAATATAAGATTTTCAAAGGTTTTGATGTTTGATCATCATGAAATAGATGATCAATACTCATGCACGCACTTTATAGATGGAGATAAACTGTTTTGAGAATGATATGAACATATTTCACCATTTAATGATGATCAAAACCAGTGAAGAGTGTAAAAATTAGCAAAACAGTGATTGACCCAGAACTGGGTTTGAGCGCTTAAGGCCTGAGGCTTGAGCGGTCAACCCCTATTGCAATTGTGAATTTAAAAAGTGTTTTTTTAAGTTATTTCAGACCCTATAAGCCCAATGCAAGTATAGAAAGCTTGCTTAGACCTACTGGTCTTCCTCAAAAGGACAAAAATAGTGAGATTTTTACATATTTAACTACCCTTTTTGAAAATGATTGTAAATTGAACTTGATTTTGGGCTTTGATGATAGATGATTATGGACGTTTGGTTGGTATTCTAGGTAGATGAGACAATGTATGAAATAGATTGATGAACAATGGTTGAATTTAGAGTTTGAAGAGTGGTTTTTATGAGTGGTTTGGATGATGAATGAGTGGTTTTGTAGAGAGAAAGAGGGAGAGGATGTTTTCTGGGGGAATTGAGAGCTAGGGTATCGGAGTTTGTAACCTGGAAACCAGGGGTGGTGAGTGATTTTTATAGAGAGTGAGTGGGAGGGAAGAGAGGAGAGAGAGGAAGTGGGTTTGTATTTGAAAGTGGGTTAGGAGTAGTTTTAGGTGTAGTTTTAGGGTTGTGTTAGAGTGTATTATACGTATTAGGATCGTCGGAGATCACCCCAGACGCTCCCATGCAGAAAATCTCATGATGAGATACACTGCAGATCCCTGATTGGGATCAGAGTTGAGCGCTCAAGGTGTTTTTCAGGGGTTTAAGCACTTAAAGACTCAAGCTTGAGCGCTTAGGGTTATTGGTGGCAGGTTGGTGGTTTTGCTTAGTTTGGTTATTTTTTGGTGATTTTAGACTTTTTGGCAATGTTTGGTTGATTTTTATCAAGTTCAAGCCATTCTCACAAATTTTTGGTAGTCATGATTCGTTCATTTCATCATCGGGAATGCTCGAGTGCATCCCGGGTTCAAAATCGGGGTGTCTACACAAAGGTCATCCAATGGATGTGTCACTAGGAGTATGGCCAACCCTTATTCAATTAATGTCTATCTTGTTTCACTTGCATTTAGTTTTGGTAGATGTTTCTCTATTGGGTTAGTGAGCTCACCCTAACAAATTTTAGGTACTACAGATGAAGCATGAGTTGGTTTGCATGGAGTGCTTGGATGTGGAGAAAAGACATCACATGAGACGTTATTTGATCATCTTTTGTTTAATATTTTTGAAGAGATGAACTTGCAACTTTATTATATTCCATCTTTTGAATTTGGGAAGTACAACCTTAAACATTTGGAACTTATGTATGAGTACGGGTACGGGTACCCAGTTGACTCGTGACCTTTATGTAATATTTGACTTAGACTTATGAGAAAAACTTGGATTTTGACTAGAAATGTATTGACTATCTATGAAATGGTTTTTTTTTTCTTTTTAATTTATATATCAGATTTGAGGGTGTGACAAATTACACCATTAAATACTAGACTGTAGAAAGGGGATTTATTATTCAAGGTAACTTGCTTCCAAGTCCAAGGACTAGTGGCTATTTTCAGGTTAATTTGAAAAAGTTATATAGGATTGGCACCTGCAAGTCTTTTGAGGGTAAATTTTTTTTTAATAAGTTTCTATACATGGGTGAAAAAAAAAAAAAAATTTCAAACTATTGACTAGTTTTAGGTCATGGTTATGAAAGTATATGCGATTATGAATACGTACACAATTTCGTCATAGAATATAATTTTTGTTGTTAGTGTTATAAAATAGGTGATTTGGGTCTCCGCTGAAAACAAATCCTGCGTCCTCCACTGAGTATCGGCTTATGAGATGGTAAGCATTACCATTCCAATGAGTCTTCCATATTCATCTAAACACTTCTTGCTAATGAAGTTCATTTCTTATCCACTCATAATTGATTCAAAGAATACTTATTTTTTCGGGAAAGGTGCTTTATGTGAGAAAATGGATGGTGACAAGAAAGAGCTAGTAAAGTACATATTTCTCTAGATAGATTGTTAATTAAGTCACAAACGTCTAAACACAAAAACAATACTACGAAGAATAAAGGTCAATTGCAACAATAAAGAATGACGTACATATTAAGTAACTAAAAAAAAATACTCTTCAATTTTATTATATCAATCATGTTGTAACAATAACGATTATTATGTTAACAATACACATGTAAACATGACCTAACAAAATTCATCCGTGTTATACGACGCGCTTGACATATGACACAGTGCATTTGAAGAAGAAAAAGACGATCTCGTGAAGCTCCAGAGGTCGAAATCGCCATTTTGATCATCCTGTGTCTGGATTCCAATGTTCAAAGGCATGTCTGGATCATTAATTTGGCCGTTTAGGTGCGAAGCTACAAGCTGGTCAAGTGCTTTCCAGTCATTAACCCCTGTAATCTCCGACTGCTGATAATTAACCGAGGAGTTGGTCATGGAATTGGCATCACTATTTCCCATGAGCATATGTAACTGCTGACAATTTGGTGGTTGCTTATTCCACGGGCTTCCCACGTGCCGAAATATTTGTTCTAACGTGCCTTCTTCGCTCGAGCTGTCTACTCTTCGTTGGGTTCTCGTTTCCATATCTGCGTTAACCATCGACGATATACTCGCAGAGGAGGTGTTGCCATTTAGGGTTTTGTGGAGGAGTTTCTTTTTGAAGATGCGACACACTACCCATCCTTCTTCTTGTGTTGCTTCTTCCAGAGCTTCGGTAACCTGAATATCCACATCAAACATGTCCAAATCTATCACTGACATATAAGGTAAGTTGTACATTTTTGACTAACTAACATCTCTATTGATCGAATTGACAGAAACCAGATATTCTCAATATATTTCCACAGTCAACTTATCATACCACTCTAATTACCGTGTTTTGTATTCCATCTTGGTTGTGAGTTGTGAGTTGTGACACAAGCATAATAACTGGAGAAACATGAATTCACGCGCGTTGCATTATGTGCGTACGAAAATCTATGGGTGTAAATTTTTAATTTTTTGCTTTGAAAAAGTAGTGGGTATTGTTTACCAAAAATTCCTATCCACACGTTTTGGAATTCTGGAGATTCTTAGAAGTTGAAAAGTAATTTTAATTTATTTTTCAAAGAAGATGAGTTTATTAAGTGCTTTTTGGACCAAATGTTAAATCTAACCAATTTAAAAGATAATGTTCCACAATGACAACTATATTAACTTTTGCGATCCTCTTAATGTGAATGGACGAAATCGTCTAGGAAAAAATGCAAATGCCACCACCTCCTACATGAGAACATTCCAAAAATAAAAGAGATTGTTCAATGTCCCTTGACACCGAGAATACAATACATTGATGCAGGATTCATACTGAGTTTTATATCAACGCCTGGAGGTGAGGAAACTACTTACCAAAAAAATCAAAAAATTACTTACATGATTGGTATCGGCAACAGAATCATCGAGTAGCCTATACTCGTGCATGATCCAATCGGATTTGTGACCGTGAGGTGCGCGACCTTCGTAAAACACAAGAGTTTTTCTCATTCCAATCCGTCTTCCATTACTATAGATCACCTTATCACGGCCGGTAGCCTTCCAAAACCCTGCAGCAGTTGCCCGATTTGTTCGCGTACCCGTAGGGTACTTCTTGTCTTTGTGGCTGAAGAAGTACCAATCGTTTTGTGGGGTCGTTCCAATTTTGCAATTCTCTAGTGGATCGAAGTAAATATCATCATCGACAACAGATAATTAACAAAACATACATTAGTATTTTTCGGTTTGTACTTGAGCAAATACCAGGGACGGAGTCAGGACTTTAATTCGAATTTTAATTCAGAGGTGGCACCCAAAATCTATATCCTCCCCACCTTCGCCCCACAAAGATAGTTTTTTTTATTTATTTAATTTATAACAAGACGTGTAATTAATAGATAAGGATCTCAATTAGTTCTCTAATTGGGAACCAATTAATGTAAGATATTATGCACAGAGGTGTTTTGTTTCTTGATTTGTGGACTTTTTTGCTAGATCTTTAATGGTGGAAAGAGTAAGAAAGTACACCTGTGAATGATAATTATTTATAATATCCGAAAAGGTACACACATTTTCATATGTCAATCATCAACATACTACTAAACAACCACACATCTTCATTGATTAATCACACATCAACGAGCTTAATGTCAGAAGTAAAATACACGTTGAAGAATAGCACTATTTTTGTAGTGCGAAAAATAGTTTTTTTTTTTTCTTTTTTTCTTTTTTTCTTTTTTGGATCCTGGTGTGGCACTTGACATGATATATTTATATAAATTGGAAATGAACCTTGTATATCCCATGGCTCGAGCTTATTGAGATCGACGTCGAGAATGACATCTAAGTCGATCTTCTTAAATGAAACCTTCTTCCTCAAGTAGTATTGTAAGAGCTCCTCCTCTGTCGGGTGAAACCGAAAGCCGGGAGGGACCTGAGATTCTCCGTTAACGGATATACTCATGCCTTCAGGCATCCGGGTTGGCAAATATTTTAGAGAGAGAGAGAGAGAGAGAGATATGAAGAACTACCAAGAAGTTGGTGTGCTCACATGAGTATGGAGAAGAGGAGATGTATATATAAGTGTTTGTACGACGTTAGAGGACAAATGAGAGAATACATAGCAAAAACTTGTTCTCACGTTCACTGGTAGGGTAGTCGTTTGTATAATATTATAATTCAGGAATGCTCTAGATTTGCTTTTCTATGAGTGGGTCAGCAAAAAGGCTTCATTCTTTTAAACTTTTTTTTTTGGTTTTTTTGGTTTTTTGGTTTCGTGTTTCATTGCTATTTTTTTAATTTTTATGATTAGCATTATATTTATTGAATTAATCCGCTGTCTTGACAAGAAGAGTCTAAAATTAAAAAATTATCACCAAAAAATATAAATAAAAAGTTCAATCAAGATGAAAAAGTTCTTGTATAAAGTTTCGTTTTACATGAACCTTTTTTTAAAAAAAAACCTAAAAGCTATAAACAAATTAAAAAATACTGATAAAAATAAGGCAGACAAAACGTTTGGGAGAATGGAGCTAGACTAGTGAACATTTAATGAAAAAGTTATGAAATGAAAAAAAAAAGAAGAGAATTTTTAAAACATCTATGATAATGTCTGCGAGAACTAAAATCTATTGAGTCTTTTCATAATTGTCTTATCATTGATAGTTGATGGTGGGATCAGTCCCACTACTGGTTGATCTATTGAGCTGGATAACTTAATTATAAAATATAGTACCCCTCAATTTCAAAATAAGTGTCATTTACGAAAAATTGTCATTTTTTAAATAAAAAAATTAAGTACTTTTATGTATCATTTTTCTAATTTTTTTCCAGTGAATTAAATTGAGTACTTTAATTCAGTGCAAAAAGTTCAAAAAATGATAGAAGGAAATACTTAATTTTTTAATTTGAAAAGTAACAAGAAAGAGAGTGGGACACTTATTTCAAAACGAAGGTAGTATTAAGTAATGCTTTCTGTATAATTAACTCACTAAATAATCACTCGGTAGTTCAGATGAATATTTTTTAAACTTTGACTGCTAAATTTCAAGTAATTCAATTTAATTCTAAAGATTTAGCATCAAGCAAGATCACCATTTTTTAAAAAGCTTTCAAATGGAGTATGTCAATATTGCAGTTCATAACAACAAGTAGCTATGAAGAATCATATGTATGTAATATCAGACAACACAAGAAAACCTCATGGTATTCTATTCTGGTAGTTAAGTGGGGTTAATCTTATTTATTTATGGAGCTCAATAAAAGCAATAAATAGAAATAGGAGAAATCATCCAAAATAATAGAAATTGAAGATGAAAATAGAATTTTGCCGATTGAACCCGGTGCCTACTATATATGTAGAGCCGTCCTTGTGCATATTATTGGGGTTGGGGGATATGTTTCACTGTCGTTGGAGAATGGCCAGCTACCTACAAAGAAAAACAAATTAAGGGGTCTTTTTCGATGGCACTTTAAGTTCTGCCAACTGAAATGTGGGGTCAAGAACAAAAACTGAGCCCCACAATGGACATTTGAGAAACCAATGGTGCTAATTTCCATACACTTTTTTTTTCCCATTATTGATCAAAAAAAGAAAAAAGAAAAAGAGAGAGAGAGAGAGAGAGAGAGTCAGAATTTTTAACTGATGGATCAAAAAACATCATTTGCTTGATCCAAGGCACAATATCATAGGAATAATTTGTAATCCAAGGAAAGGACAATATGAAATATTTGAAGCAAGTTGAAACAACTTAGGATGAGTTCGTATTATATTTTTTACCTTCAGCTTAATGCCAAAAAATTTCCTCATTTCCTCATGTTATTTTAGTTTATGTATATGAGTTGAATGATTTGTCTAGAAACTTATGAAAATATGGACTTTACTTAATTTAGTCAATTTAAACATTTGGTGAAACTCACCGTTAGTAATTTTTGTGGGGTTAAAATGGAAAAATTTTGAACGAAAAATATAGAATAACAAAGAAATCAATATTAGCGGGTCATGTGACCATATTTTTATCAAAGTCACTTTGTGGCTCCACCCGTACTTTTATGTGTAAAAAAGTATACACAATAATTACACATAAGAGGATAATATCGTGACTTCACATGAGAAAAAAAAAAAAGTGAAGCAATGAAAAAGAGTTGTGGAAATCAGTTTTTCAACAGAATTAATTAGCAGAGGGCATGCCCCCATCAAAACTACGACCCTCGACCTTAAAAATATTCTTGGGAAAGCCCCTCCAAAACCACCTTAGCCCACTGTACGTCCCTCCCATCCTCCCTCTTTCTCTCTCCTCCCCTCAACCCCACTGATCTCTCTCTCTCTCTCTCTCTCTCTCTCTCTCTCTCTCTCTCGTTTTTGCTTTTGCAACCACCGCAACAAGAGAGAAGGTGAAGGAGTTCGGAGGCATAGAGCTTTCAAAACTCTTTTTTTGGAAACAAGTGACAGGTGGGAAACTGCATGGGGGCATTTGTTGACTTAGGGTACAAATATAATGAATGTCTCCTCATTGCTCCAATCATTCCTGCCTTGATTATACGTACGTGATACTGAAGTTAATTAACTTATGACACGTGTACTTCCCAAACAAAATTTTTTCACAATGACAGATCTCCCCTTTTAAAATAGACATTCACAATGACAGATCTCCCCTTAAAATTTTTCGCTCCCTGGAAGTTACTACAATGACAGATCTCCCCTTTTAAACATGATAATGATTACCTCCCCTGTCCGAGTTGATGGCTAATTTCTGTTAACCAAATTTGTGCTTTTTCCATTTTACCCCTTTCCTTCTTGGTTGTGGATCTACCGTCTCGAAAACCCTATTCTAATTCCGTGTCCCGTTCATCTGAGCAATTAAGGGCTCAAAGTCCCAGATAAACATGTTTGGCTCAGATTTGTTTGGGGTTAGATAAAATCCAAGCCTTTGATTGCACGGATGAACGGCTCAGATGGACGAGATAGGGAATTTGAGACAACCGATCTGCTTCCTTACTTCTTTTCTTATATTGTGTCCTATTTCCATCACCAACCACCTCATAAATGGTGTATCTTTTGTTGCCATGTTGTCAGCCTGTTCATTTGAATACATCAAACATTTATCAATGCTTTCCATCGCACCACTCATCTGGTAGGATGAGACAGGCTTTCTTCACCATGCATTTTTAACGAGTGATTATTCAATTTCTCTAGACACCGTCACGTGGTGCTCAAAGCCCTTTTTTTTTTATTACATTTTAATGGATCCATATACTTTCTGTCTTAGACCCATCACAATGTGCGGGGATCAAACAGTGGTCTGCATCAGCTGGTTAGGCATCATGTGGAGGTGCACAACGAGGCACTGAATAATTTTTCCATTTCAACAAATCAAAACAACTGAATTCTTTCAAGCTAGATTCGGCAATGTCTACAATGCCTGGGCTTGTAAGATCCCTAAAAATGTTGACTTGGGTGTAAAAGTTGTTGATTATTTCTTATCTTTTAAACTGGAAAATCCAGGACCATTATGTTTTGGCATCTTACAACTCAATTCTCAACAGAAAAGAAAATCAGAAACCTGATCATTAATTTATGAATCCATCTGTTCTCTTTTGTTTCTCTCACTGCAGCACTTTTTATCGACAAATTAATGCCAAGAAAATTCTCTTTCATCTCTTTTTCTCCCTCTACAATTCCATTTTCCACAAATTCCATATAAAATCCATAAACCAAATCACAAAACTCTATATGTGCCAATATATATATATTCACTTGTTTTCTCTCTCTAAAAATCTTATTTTCAACTTAAATCCAACCAAAGCTTTAAACGTTTTTCCAAATAGAACTTTTGAGCCACACATCAGGAATCTCAATCAATAATATATGTTGAAAGACCATGTCCCTAATCAAATCGAAAAGCCATGATCCCTATTCGATGGGAATTGCAAATCCTACGCTATATATTCCCTACCTCATCTATGCCAAGTGTAGAAGATTGGATCCTGTAGTGGCAGGCAGTGCTACTGTTGGAGAGAGCCGCTGATGTATTGTCAAGGTACAGTGCGGCGGTCACGATGTTAAAGGGTAGTGTTCTAAAAGTCGGCTTGTCCCGGCTTAGGCAGTTCGACAACGCCTAAGTCCTTGACGCTCCTTTTTTCGTCCAACTAGCACGTAGCAATGGCAGGGCGCGGTGGTCAAGATCCAATATCTCTCCCTGATCCCCTCTCTCAGATAATAATGATGGAGATGAATGTGTTTGGTTAGAATGGTAAAAATGGTCATTGAATAATTATTTCGGGCTGACCTCATCAATTCCCGTCACATTTGACTAACAAGTAACAACTGAATAACGGTGGAGGAATCTTTAACAAAAACCTGACGGATGCAAATCTAATTATCAGAAACCTCAGGCAAGATCATTGCAATTTACCCCTTCCTTGAACTGGTTTAGTACTTTAGTTTTAGCCTCGAATAATTGAGTTTAAAACCCATAGAGAAACCAGAATCTAAACCTCAAACTTTTGAGGAACCTACCTATTTGAATAGTATCAACAAGGTGACACATCAAAAATGATATATCCAAATTAATCTTGTAATTAATCAAGAATATACGATTCAGGATATAGTGGCACTAGTAGATAGTGGTGCGGACATGAACTGCATTCAGGAAGGTTTTGTTCCTACCAAGTATTTTGAAAAAATTGTCCAGTCCTTAACAGTAGCAAGAGGTAATAGAATGCACATTCAGTATAAATTATCTGATGTTTTGATCTGTAATGATGGTACTTGTTTACTAACTATGTTTTTGCTTGTTAAAAATCTACAACAACAGGTGATTTTAGGAACACCATTTTTAAATATGATCATGTCAATCAGAAAAATTGATCCTTTTGGTATATACTGTAATATACAAGATCACGATATTTCTTATCATTTTGTTACTGATCCTGAAACCAGGATTATTCAGGAATTACAAGGATTTCTTCAGAATAAAGAAAAACAGTTAAATTTTCTTCAAAAGGATATCCAAGTTATGAATATCAATCAGAAACTTCAATCTCCTGGTTTACAAGAAAAGATTAAAGAAATTGAAAATCAATTTTTAAAAGAAGTTTGCAGTGATTTACCTAACACTTTCTGGGAAAGAAAACGTCATATTGTTTCTCTTCCTTATAATCAGGATTTCGATGAAAAGCGTATTCCAACTAAAGCTCGACCTAGCCAAATGAAATCTGATTATTTGGAGCTTTGTAAAAAGGAGATTCAAACTCTTCTTGATAAGAAATTAATCAGAAAAAACTATTCTCCTTGGAGCTGTACTGCTTTTTATGTTCTCAACAATGCTGAAAAGGAACGGGGAGTTCCTCGTCTTGTTATTAATTATAAACCATTAAATGATTTTTTAAAGTGGATTAGATATCCTATTCCAAACAAAAAAGATTTATTAGACAGATTACAATCCGCAGTCATCTTCTCAAAGTTTGATCTGAAATCTGGGTATTAGCAGATTCAAATTGAGGAGAAAGACCGGTATAAAACTGCATTTGTTGTTCCTTTTGTCCACTACGAATGGAATGTCATGCCATTTGGTTTAAAAAATGCCCTATCAGAATTTCAGAATATTATGAATGAAATATTTTCACCCTATTCTGATTATTGTATTGTTTATATAGATGATATTCTTGTTTTCTCATCATCTATTGATCAGCACTTTAAGCATCTTAGAGCTCTTAAGGATGCTATTAAACGTAATGGTTTAGTTATATACGCACCCAAAATGAAATTATTTCAAAACAGCGATGCGATTTTTGGGTCATAATATAAATCAAGGAACTATTATTCCTATAGATCGAAGTATTGAATTTGCTTCTAAATTTCCAGATGAAATTAGGGAGAAAACTCAACTTCAAAGATTCTTGGGTAGTTTAAATTACATAGCAGATTATTATCAGAATCTAGCCCAAGATACTGCTATTTTGTATCAACGTCTACAGAAGACTCCTCCCCTTTGGACAGAGGAGCATACCAAAGTAGTAAGAAAGATTAAGCTTAAGGCAAAATAGTTGCCTTGTTTATGTTTAGCAAATCCAGCTTGGCGTAAGGTAGTAGAAACAGATGCCTCTAATATTGGCTATGGAGGAATTCTTAAGCAGCAGAATCCTCATTCTTAGAAGGAGGAATTGGTAAGATTTACATCAGGATCGTGGAAAAAAGCTCAGCTTAATTATTCTACGATTAAGAAAAAAATGCTTTCTATTGTGAAATGTGTTTCTAAATTTCAGCATGATTTGCTTAATCAAACATTTCTTATCCGTATTGATTGCAGCTTTGCTAAATTTATTTTAGCAAAAGATGTTAAAAATCTTGTTTCCAAACAAATATTTGCTAGATGGCAATCAAAATTATCTGCCTTTGATTTTGAAATAGAATATATAAAAGGTGAACAGAATTCTTTACCGGATTTTTTAACTAGGGAATTCTTAACATATGGATGAAGCTGAACGCGAACGCATCAGAATAGAGTTGAATCGTATTTGGGTTCAGTCTATTGTTAAACCTTTTACAAAACCTAATCTCAGATACTGGATTACTAAGCTTTCCAGAGGCATTTCTCAACTCCGTAGTAATAATGACATTAGTATGGAAGATAAAGCTTTATGCAGACATATGGAAATTTCTATCCACAGGTTGCAAAGAGCTCTGGGTGTCTTATCTCGAGTTTAATAAATTTCTTCTTCGTGCAGTATGGAACCTCCTGACCGAGGACGTGGCCGCGGCAGAAAATCAGGATCTAATCAGTATGGAAGAGGCAGAACGTCTCTCTTTTTATCAGAATTTCCGACTCTGGGAGAATCTTCCAGTCAGTTAAAACAGAAAACAACAAAAGAGGTCTTTGAGCAGGGACCTCAATATGTTAAAAAGCAAATAACAGAACCTTTGATCACATTATCTGAAGGTGATCTAAATTTACATCCAAATGATCCTTACCCCCATGTGCATGCATATTTGTGTCATGTTTTGGATATTTGTGTCATGTTTTGGATACTTGGACTCGCACATGAATAATCGTTTGACATATCTTACCCCCATGTGCATGCATTATATTCATATACCTAGCGTTAGTAGAATAGTTCTCCTACGAGCATGTGTGCTCACCCTATCATTTTCAGGTACTCAGCTTTGATCGTGCATGGTTTGGAGTGCATGACTTGGATGAAGAGCATACATGACATAGAGTTATTTTATTCATCTTTTATGCATTAGACTTTTCTTTTGGGGAGATGATATTGTAACTCTAATCTTTTCTCTATCTTTTGACTATGGATTTGTAACAACTTATGGGATGTTATTTTGATTACACCTTTGGGGTAAGGGTGCCCAAACATTTGATAGCCATTGGGCTAAGAATGTACTCTAATTATGGAAATCTCTATAATTTATGTAAATCTTTATCTTTTAACTTACTTATTGTTTGAGATTCTTTTATTTATGTTTTGGTAAAGAAAAATGAGGGCGTGACATATTTGATCAATCCTTCAAGCTTTGTTGAAATCCCTTTGAGAAACCCATTTTCTAGTCATTTTGGTTGATTGGTTGCTTGATCTATAGTTGAATTATTGCTTGAATTGGTTGATATTCCATCTCCTTAGTAGTTTATAAGTTGAGTTTTGGCCTTGGTTTTACTTGATTTGAAGCCCCATTGGATCACCTTGAAAATCTACAAGGCTGTTGCTGCTGCCTGTGCTGTCTGGAGTTGCCACAGTGGCAGTTTTCACAGATTGGCTCCCATGTTTGTTTTTCAATTTTGATCATTCCTTAGTCCTTGTTTTGTGTACTCGAACATGTATTTTACTCCGAAAACATGATATCCTATTCTAGTAACACATTAGAACTTATGTAACGTTGTGTGAGTAAATGTGACACTTTTGTTTGATTGTAGTTAATGTAATGGAGATACAACATATGACACGAACTATCAATATGCTCTTATGTTGGGTAATGGACACGTGATATTATTTGAGTGGTAACTTGGGGTGTATATTATGAAAGGACGCATAAGTGGGATTATATGAACACTAATGGGAATGAACACTTGAAATGAAGGACACAGGGTCACTCGACGGCCGGGAGGATACTAAGGTCATCCAATGGATGTGTCACTAGGAGTATGGCCAACCCTTATTCAATGTCTATCTTATGTCGGGTAATGGACACGTGATATCATTTGAGTGGTAACTTGGGTTGTATATTATGAAATGACGCATAAGTGGTATTATATGAACACTAATGAGAATGAAGACTTGAAATGAGGGACACAGGGTCACTCGAGAGCCGAGAGGTTACTAAGGTCATCCAACGGATGTGTCACTAAGAGTATGGCCAACCCTTATTCAATGTCTATCTTGTTTCACTTGCATTTAGTTTTGGTAGATGTTTCTCTACTTGGTTAGTGAGCTCACCCTAACAAATTTTAGGTACTACACATGAAGCATGAGTTGGTTTGCATGGAGTGCTTGGATGTGGAGAAAAGACATCACATGATACGTTATTTGATCATCTTTTGTTTAATATTTTTGAAGAAATGAACTTGCAACTTTATATATTATAATCCATCTTTTGAATTTGGGAAGTACAACCTTAAGCATTTGGAACTTATGTATGGGTACGGGTACCCAGTTGACTCGTGACTTTTATGTAATATTTGACTTTAGAATTTGAGGGTGTGACAAACTACACCACTAAATACTAGACTGTAGAAAGGGGATTTTTTATTCAAGGTAGCTTGCTTCCAAGTCCAAGGACTAGTGGCCCCCAATTATCCAACTAATTATACTATATTTTCAAGTTAATTTGAAAAAGTTATATAGGATCGGCACCTGCAAGTCTTTTGAGTGTAAAAAAAATTGATAAGTTTCTATACATGGGTGAAAACCCCCCCTTAAATTTCAAATTATTGACTAGTTTTAGGTCATGGTTATGAAAGTATATGCGATTATGAATACGTACACAATTTCGTCATAGAATATAATTTTTGTTGTTAGTGTTATAAAATAGGTGATTTGGGTCTCCGCTGAAAACAAATCCTACGTCCTCCACTGAGTATCGGCTTATGAGATGGTAAGCATTACCATTCCAATGAGGCTTCCATATTCATCTAAACACTTCTTGCTAATGAAGTTCATTTCTTATCCACTCATAATTGATTCAAAGAATACTTATTTTTTCGGGCAAGGTGCTTTATGTGAGAAAATGGATGGTGACAAGAAAGAGCTAGTAAAGTACATATTTCGCTAGATAGATTGTTAATTAAGTCACAAACGTCTAAACACAAAAACAATACTATGAAGAATAAAGGTCAATTGCAACAATAAAGAACGACGTACATATAAAGTAACTAAAAAAAAAAACTCTTCCATTTTATTATATCAATCATGTTGTAACAATTACGATTATTACGTTAACAATACACATGTAAACATGACCTAACAAAATTCATCCGTGTTATACGACGCGCTTGACATATGACACAGTGCATTTGAAGAAGAAAAAGACGATCTCGTGAAGCTCCACAGGTCAAAATCGCCGTTTTGATCATCCTGTGTCTGGATTCCAATGTTCAAAGGCATGTCTGGATCATTAATTTGGTCGTTTAGGTGCGAAGCTACATCCAAATAACAGAACCTTTGATCACATTATCTGAAGGTGATCTAAATTTACATCCAAATGATCCTTGGTGCCTTAAAGAAAGGTATCTTCAACATCAGTAGTATACCATGCATCCAAGAAGGGAAGTCACGGTATATTTATGAGGCCATCCTTTCAGAGATATCATCAGTACAAATTACCCATCATTATTTGGAAGATGGTAATAGCAGAACACCCATCACCTATTCAAAATGTTATATTGTCACGGTGTTGCATCCTCAAGAGTGCGGCCTTTCAACTTTTGCAACCAGAACACTAAAATTAATGAGCAAAAATATAATTATTGGCACTATGCAAGGGCATGGACCTATGCATTTTATTATCAGAATCCAGTAAGAACCCATTCATGGTTCTTTATTCTAAATCTGGACATTGTGCAGAAAGAAACTGGATTTCCATCTTGGTTTCTCCATTGGTGGGAATACCATGCACCAGAAATTGAAATTTTTCCAGAAACAATTCAGAAACAATTCCCTATATGGTACAAATATCATCCGAAGTTGGAGGGAATAACAGCAATAAATCCACCCGAAGGACAAGATCTCTTATGATTTTGTACCGAATTCAGAATTAACTGGATTTGGCAATGGGACTATGAAATTGCCGAAGATCATCTTCGTATCCCAGGAATTCAAAGAACCTTTTTTGTTAAATGGTGGTCTCGTTTCGAGACTGATAAATGTTTAACGTTTATCAACGAAACAGTAGAACAGTATCAGGCTGACTATAGAAAACAAGCCTCAAACAGTAACCCATCCCAGGGACCAATAAATTTTATCCAACAGATAAAATTGATGATTCAGAACCGGTATCCAAATTTATCTAAACATGAGCAAGATATTAAGCTCATGAAAATTATTAAAGATCAGTATTTAGCTCTTCAAGAGCCTAATTCTTCCCAAGCAGACTCCAAGATTGACATTTCTATGTCCTCTCAAGATCAGAATCCAGGGCAATTTGCCTGTTTTGCTGGTGAATCTCAGGATCCCAATGATGACACGGAAGTATATCCAGAAGAGGCGGATCTTTGCGACTCTATGATTGAGTTAAAAATGCTGAAGGCCAAAGAAAAGAAGAAGCATCGGTAGAGCGTCATCCATGACGACATCAACAGTAATCGTCGGTACAAAACGACAACAACAGCTAGAACGTCATCCATGACGTCAACAACAGTACTAGATATTTTGTTTAACGTCATCAGTGACGTCATCTACAGTAACTGCTACAGTAGGTCGTAGCACTTATAAATAGCTGTATTCTAAATCTTCGAAGGCAGGATTCGAAGTACCCTTTCTCTACTCTCTCTCTCTACTGTAATCCTTCTCCCTCCTTCCACTTGTAAATTACCTTCATCTTCCACCACCACTATCATAAATAAAATCAGTATTTATCAGTAAGTATCTTGCCTTCTTAATTACTTCTTTACTAACGATCCTTTATTGTTTTGGTATATATATATATATATATATATATATATATATATATATATATATATATATATATATATATATATATATATATATATATAAAAGCTAATATGTTGAACAAATCTGAGCAGTGAAGGGCTTTCTATCTTATTTTCTTTTCTTTCAGGTGTTCGAGGGTTTTGTCCTACTTGAATCTCTCTCGGTTATGGACTTGTTGGGTACAATAGTTGTTAGGTTCGGCTATTTTAGTTATAATTATTGTTGCGTCTGACTGTTGTGGTAGAATTGTGTTTGGGCTATTGTATATGCTTATAATGTAGCTTTAATCAAAGTCGGTAAAAAACATTTAAAAAATATCTAGTGATCCAAGTCAAATTTATATTTTCGACTCAAACTGAATAAACCGGAAAACACTAGCCAAACCAATTGAACCAGACCAAAGCAAAAATCAAACGGTTTGATTTCAGAGTACTTATTTAGAAACCAAAATGTTTGGTTAGGTCCGGGAAAATACAAAAAAATGGGACCGATTACACCCCCCTAAAGAGCAATTTAAGAACGTCTCACTATAATTAGCCTCTTATGTCTCACTCTGTTCAAGTACCCTGTCCATGTACAAGGAAAAATAACATATGACATGTGAATCATGTGATCAATAATAGGATCACGGGAAGTGCTACAAAAAATTCGTGAAATTCGTGGAAAACTACACTATACTGTCCACCAAAAAAAAAGCGTATAGTATTTGAATGAACAATCATAATATTTCCTGGAAAATCATAACATCAAGATAAAAAAATTCATAACATTTCTTCTAATAATCCAATTTTTAATAATAAAAAATTAAGATTAATTGATTTATTTTACTAGCAAAGTTCTGAACATATATATTTTTATTTGCTCACATGTTATATGCATATACACGCCTACACATATATGCATGCTCCCCACTCCTCCAACCACCAAAAGCAACACTCTCATGTGGATTCTTCCCCAGAAATTTTTTTAGCAAGCCATGGGTCCAATAAAAACAAACCCATTTATGCCTTACCTATTTCCTATGTCGGCAGAGAGACATAGGGTTAAAGCTTGAGGGAAAAAAAAAATAAAGAGTTTGGGTTTGAAACCCAACTGTCCCTAAACTTTCAAACCCTCTCCTTCTTTCCTTTTTAATCTCCCTACGTGGACTTTTCCCCACCAAGCTCCTACCAATCTGTCTTCCCTTATTTAGACAAACCTAACTCTTCATTGCCTTCCCATTGTTGGCAGAGAAAGAGACAGAGGTCACACAGAAAAGAAAAAAAAAAGTGAAAGACAAACTTTGGGTTTGAATATTGGAGTATAACAAGTTTTTATGCTCCCACATATTGACTACCATTTCCAACCCTTTGTAGCTTCCAAAAACTGTCCAAAAACCAGTCCAACACCTGCTGCAAGACCAGCTCCGTTGACGTAGCTAGAAACGTGAACAAGAACAAAGATCACCCCTACGAATAAGAAACAATTCTTCTACAATCTAATAACCCGCAGATTAATAGAATTATAGGAAAAAGAGAAAAAAATCAACATATTAATCAACTCTCTTGTCCTAAGACTTACATCAATTATTTATACTAGCCGCAACTCTAAAACTAAAAAGGAAATAAAAGTACTAGCTAGCAACCCTAATTCTTGTAAAACAAGGAAACATAAAATAGGAAACCTCAATCAGAAGAAACTAGGAAACAAAATACTTCTAAAATATTTTGACTAAATTATAACATATTAAATAAAAATATTAAATTTAAATCAATATAAATAAAATACGATTTTTCTTGAAATCCACCATGCATCATCCGTTCCTTCTTAAAAACAGCCCAAAACGAACCCTAAACCGTCCCGAAAGCTGCCGCATTTCAGCCCAATTGTAACCCCAAATACCAGCCCCTTGTAGCTTTCGAAAACTACACAAAAATCAGTCCAGTGGCAGCTGTAAACACAGAACCAGGTTCAGCTGTTAAACATCCCGAAACCGACCCAAAACTTCCCAAAAAACTCTCCCGAACTAGCCACCGGTGGAGCGACATTGCCGTGCGACATAGCCATCGACCCAACTCTATTTTTACTCCGTCAAATTTTACCTCCCTAAATATAATTATTTTTATGTGTATATAACTCGTGAATGAAAAGTTTGAATATTATCATACGTGTTATCGGCAAGCAAATGATCGGAGTAGTTGTAAGGGTAATAAAAAGAAGAAGAAAACATTTCACTGGATTTTTCTTTTACTTATAGAACAGAATACGAGCGATTTTGTATATAAGCTTTCGGACTAGTAATTGATAAATAAAAGAAAAAGGGGAGCTAGTCGACTGAAACTTCACTCGGCCGAACTACTATTTTGTTCCTTAACCATAGCAAATTTTATTGTTAAATGCTTGGCATGTTTTAACCATGGCCATATTAACTGATGGCAATCACCTACAGTAGGAAAACATTAGTTTCCTAGTTGATAAAAGAATACCCTAGAAAGCAATAAGTTTAGAATAAGGATTGCTTCACTTTGACCAAGAAATAATGAGGGTAGTCGCCATGAACCTACCGATCGGTTTGTTATTTTTATTTATTTATTATTATTATTTTTAATAATGTTTGTCATTATAAGTGTTCATATTCTTACTATTGTACATTATGTGTTTAGTTGATAATTATTTTATTGTTATTGTTCCAGACAACATAGAATGGACAACTAGGTTCCTGGGTTTGATACTTGTACTTAGAATTCACCTAGATGTTAAGTTAATGGATATATGAAATGATGAACTGATGGTTTTGGAAGATGTGGATGAGTTGAGGATTTTGAACGGCAGATAGCCGGTTGGTTTTGAAGAATTGAAAGATTATGATTGGCAGTTGGCCAGAAATACGGAAACCCTAAGTTATGGCAATAAATGGTTACTCCTTATGAATTTAGGTGGTAAAAGGTTGGTTTCTATCGTAGATCGCGGGTCATGACCTATATACTCCCGAGGTTACGGATAGTTCCTCATGGGCCCAGAGGTATCAACAGACCTTGGGGAATTCATCCTTGTGAGGCAATTGATGAATTTGACTAAGTAGATAACTTAAGCCATTCATCTGGGCTCCCAGATAGGGCAAGCAGGGAAGAGTGAATCACTATTGGTCGTAGTCTTAGTGGTTAACACGGGAGGATGTTTCTCAACGGATGAGATTCTAGAATTCACTGAGTTAAATGCTAGTAATTAAATCGGATTGTTATTTACTTTAATTACATGATATATCCTACTAATTGTAAATTATGGGTTCATGTAGGGTTTACTATTGAGTGATTATTCGCTCATGGTACTGTTATGGCCTGGCATATCACACCAGGTATTGAAGGTACAAAAGATGAACCGTACTATCAGATGGAGGAATTTGCAGCTGATCAAGTGCAAGAGGATGACTGCGATCAAGATCTAAACCTGAATCTCTAAAAGCCTAGAATTTCCTTATTTTTCTATTGGAATAATGTAATGTGATTTCCCAATAAAGTACTGTTTATTTTTGTAACTGAAGTAAGATACTCATGTTATTTTCGTTGTGTAATAAGTGAAACTTGTTTTAATTAAATGGATCTTTTATTTTAAATAAATATTTTTAAAATAATGTTTTCGAAATTCGGGGCATTACATTTCTCAAACAAAATTCATAATTTAAACTATCATGAATATGTGCATTTTGGACTTATGAAATATATTATGAATCCAATGTCATTTAGCTGGTCCATAAAATATACACTCAAATAGGAGTGAATTTATATATTTTTCAATATTAGTTTAAAATAGATCGGAGAAAATTGTGGGGCAGTGTCCAAACTTTCCTCTCATTAACTTGACTTTTCTGATAGATTTTGACTGTGGCTATGCCACACCCTCGAAATTGAATAATGATAGGTACACAACACAAGAGCCACATCAAAAAGGCCACAACAGTTAAACGATGTCGTTTTGGCCAATTCTTCCCAAAACGACGTCGTTTTGGGTCCCTTCCCAAAAAATAAAATCATCAAAATTTTCAGATTTTTGCTGCTATTTCTCTCCAGTCGTGCGAGAGAGAGAGAGAGAGAGAGAGAGAGAGGCGATTCGACCATCCCGATCTCACCTCCACCAGCGTCCACCGCACCGACCCTGATTCCCACCTCCACCGGTGACCACCTCACTGACAAATTGGCGACCCAAATGTGGAAATTATCTTTGAGGGATTTTGAATTTGGGACAGTGGATAATTACAAAAATTGAAAGACCTAATCAATACCCCAATAGTGGATTTGGTTTCCTGTTAAGAATTCAGAAAACCAGGATAATGGGTAATTGGCGAAATTGGAAGACCAAATTGACAATCCAAATGATAAAATTGAATATTTGAGGGGTTTGGAATTTGGGTTTGAAACCCCAATTGTTAACCAGGACTCATTGGTGGATCTGGATAGATAAAATGAAGGAGAAAACAATGAGTGAGACACTTTCTCAGATCTCTTGACTTATTTACCTCCGTGGCGGTGATCAACAGAGAGAGAGAGAGAGAGAAATCATTAATCAACTCTAGTGACTCCACCGCCGTACGCCGATGGTTGAAACACTTTATTTTCTCTTTTCCTCACCCCATTCTTGTCGATCTGGAACAATGAAAAGAGAGAAGAGGTGATGGGTGTCGTAGTGGATGCCATCACCATGGGCACTGTAGTTGGAGAAGGAGAGTGTGACAACGACGGGGGTGAGAACCTAAATGATTGGAGAGTGTGACAATGACGGGGGTGCGAAGGAGAGTTCGGCCCTTGCCTTATGCTTAGCTCTTGAATCATTGGGCCTGCAAAGAAGAAGAAGACCTTACCTGTTTGGACTCGACCTCCCAGACAGAGACTGTCTAGATCCTTATCACCAAAGGCTGAGACCAGTATGACAGCTGAACAGGAACAGGGTCCCTCAAATGAGTTTGAGCAATTAAGAAAGGAGATGCATGATGAGAGGGTCCGGAATGATACCCGAATTGCCCAACTCATGGCAATTATGGTAAATATCCAGAGCCGACTCCCCCCACCTCAGCAACGACACCCCGAGGGAGAACCTCGAGATCAGGAAATTTCTAATGACGAACAGCCGGAACAACCCCCTGAAAACCCTCAGTTAGTTGAATTGCTAGCCAAGCTACTCAAACTAGAAGAGTCTGTGGCCAAGAGTGAGAAACGAGCCATTACCAGTTTTGATATGGATAAATTGTGCATCTTCCCAGGCGCTAAACTCCCTAAGAAGTTCAAACATGTGGACTTTGAAAAATTTGATGGGACTGGGGATCCAAGAGGACATATTCAAGCATATGTAAGCTCCCTCTCGCTACAAGAAGTTGATGAGCCTGCTATGGCACAAATGTTCCACGAAACTCTCACAGGGCCCGCCCTCCAGTGGCTTTTATCTCTCGATATTTCAAAGAGACAAACTTGGGAAGAAATGGTGGCTGCTTTCATTAAGCAGTATGAATACAATGTTCAGCTTAAAGTCACTACTCGTGAACTTGAAAGCATCAAAATGAAGGAAAAGGAATCATTCGCAGAATTTGTGAAGAGGTGGAGAGCAAAGGCCGCGCAAATGACTGACCGTCCTAGTGATAAGGATTAGATGCGCATCATAACCAAGAACCTCCAGCCGGATTTGGCTCAGTACATGGTAATGGCTCAAGCGCATGACTTCGCGACCTACTTTGAGACAGGTTTGTCAATTGAAGAAGCCTTGCAAAGTGGGGTGTTGAAGAAAGTAGATTCAATCCCCAGGCCCAAGCGTAATTATATTGGGAACACCTCGTCCCTATACGCAAACCCCAGCTACGCAACTGGTTCCTCATCCAACACCATGAACCATCATCCCCATAAAACTGAACCAATAAACGTTATCTTATCCCAACCAGCTCAACCAAACCAACCTCCACAGAACCAAAGAACTCGGCGTATCTTCACTCCTCTCCCCTTACCTCTACCTGTTATCTTTGAGCGGCTCGTACAACAAGGAAAAATCAAGCCTCTTCAACCAACTCCACCTCCACAAAATCCCTCACCATCATACAACCCTAACTCCTTCTGTATTTTCCACCAAACACCCAACCATCCTATAGAAAGATGCCAGCGTCTACGTCATGAGATTCAAGACCTAATTGACAGTAAACAGATCCGAGATCCCACTGAAAAACCCAATGTTGTCACTAACCCTTTGCCAACTCACAAAAGAAATGTCAATATAGGCCAGATCACCTTCAACTCCACTCAAAAAGACCAAAATTCCACCTCCTTCGATCCAAGCCAGTTCATTGTACTAGAAACAGACCCTAAACCCATTGTGCCCATACCAAATGAATGCGAAACATGCTTTCTTGACATACATTTGGATCCTACTATGTGGCAAGAATGGGGTGATTTAATCATGGCTATGGAAGCCCGAGAATACGAACAAATGGTGGCCAACAATGTGATAAATGAAGAAGCTTGGCCTCAAAATGAACAGCTTAATGATGAACCCCCACTTGGTGCCTTAATTAATCTGTTTTGGGATCCAATGTTTGAAGACCCACTTGATGGAGCCACACTCCCTAATCTTTTTTAACCTTTGCCAGTGGTACAAAATCAACAGCTTATAGAAGAAGGACAGGGACAGAATTGGCAAGAAGAGAATGAGGTGCCAAATGGTGCACAGGAGGATGAATGGGATCCTGCACCCAATGAATGGTAGCTCATGGATCCTAATGACCCTTTGGATGGATCCACACTCCCTTTGTTCTTTGATGAAACATATTTCCCAGCGCCACCATTGTGGGAAGGTAAATACGATTTTTCCCTAATGAGTGAACATGCCATAAACCTAAATAGCGGAGGGAATAGAGTTCACACCTTATGATTACATAGTTGATGAAAATCTTCCAGTACCTCAGGTGCAAATTCCAGAAAACTGCAATATCATGGTGTTGAACGGAGACCTACCCAATGTTTGGGGACAGCCGATGAAAGAGAATGGCATGACTAATTTGTGGGCTAATCAGAATGAAGATGCAATACTTGCACCACTTTGGGTTGGAAACAACGAAGTTTGGGCAGTTAACGAGGCTGCAATGGAAAATGGGGATGTATGGAGCGAAGCAACTGTGGAAGGGATTACCAAAGGCATGGAAGAAGCCAGCATTTCAAAAGGAAAGAGAAAGGAAGAGGGGGATCTTGTTGATTTTTACACAGATTACACCGACTTGTGGGGAGATGACATAGACTCTGTGCTTCATTTGCTTCGGAGTGGACGATTTTATCAGCCACCCCAAATGTACACCGGAGATACCTCTAACCCACCTCCAAAATTCGTAAACCAGCCACACTATAACCTAGCTCCACAAAACAACCCAACTCCACAAAATAACTCAGCTACACCAAATAATCCAAACAACCCCAAAGACCCAATTGCCAATCCTACCGATTTCTAAAACCTTTTCAACCCCCCAATCAACCAATCCCATGCTACCTTCACAACCAACAGCCATCTGCCTCGTTCAAAACCCCCACCAGCAGCCGAAGAAAATCCTATCCAGAAACAACTCGAGAAAACCCCAGCTGCTTTAACTATTTGGGGACTACTCATGAGCTCCAACGAGCATCGTCAGAAACTCGCTCAAGCACTGTCTTGCATGGAGATTGCTCCCAATATCACTCCAGAAGCCATGATGGCTGCCATTGTCACCAAACCAACCATCACTACCAAACCTGTCAAGCATGTGGTGACCTTTACTGAAGCCGATTTGCCACTTGAAGGAACTGATCATAACAAGCCTTTACATGTCACCATGAAGTGCATGGGGAAATGGATCCCAGTCGTGTTGATAGATAACGGGTCTGCCCTCAATGTTTGTCCTCTCCGAACAGCTTTGTGCTTAGGACTCAAACCTAAGGATTTCACACCATCTGATCTCACCGTCCAAGCCTATGATAATACTCGCCGTAATGTGCTTGGAACTGTCGAAATGGAGATTGCCGCGGAAGGATTTAAGTCGACAATTGAGTTTCATGTGCTTGAAATCCCAGCCTCGTTCAATTTGCTGTTGGGATGTCCTTGGATGCATTGACCTGACATCATGGTAGTTCCATCCACTCTACATCAGAAGGTTCTGCTTGAATTGGAAAATGGGACTGCTACCCTTTATGGAGACACGGGCATTCATCCTCATACTGAAGATAATGCTCTCTTGCTAGAAATTATGCACGATGAGAATGATTTTCAACTCGAGGGATTTGCTTTCGATACATCCGGTGGTGTGTTCACACTTCGTGTTGATGAGGACTTTTCAATCAGTACCACCGTCCTCGAGATGATGAGGAGGATGTCATATCTGCCAGGCACTAGTTTAGGACGAACTCACCAGGGGGTAGCTTCGGTTTCGAATTCCCCTTTCAAATGAGGCCGTTTTGGGTTGGGATACGAACCTACACTGAAAGAAATGCAAAAGGGAAAAACCAAAAGGGTAGAAAGCAGTGCTAACCGCCAGATTCGCTTTGTCAGGGCAGGGTCAAATGCACCTTATCACGGCCAGCCTAAGCCGTTTGTCAATGAAATAAGTGGAGAAGTGCACCCTGGGTTTGAGATCTTTACTAACGATGCTTGGGACAGCGAAAATGAACACAAAAAGGTCGAGAAATTGGTGAAAGACCTTAAAGCAGATTGGACAGAAACTTTGGATGGTGGGATCTTAATGTCAATGTTTGATAAGGTCAGTCTAATGGGTAAGGATAAAGAAGAGCCAGCAGTGATGATGCTTGGGCAGGAGGCCCTTGAGGATCCTAGCACGCTGATAGTGGATGCAGTCGGAGAATACAAGAATTGCAGTTTCACTCCTGTTGTAAAATTTACTAATGCATTCATTAAATTAGAGTCCGAGTCTGAACCAGGGTTTGGATTTGACTATGAGTCGGAGTTTGTGCCTCATGGCCCTCCACGTCATCATTTCTGTTTCGAATTCGAGTCTGATGCCATGTATTGCGCCCCAGAGGGCTTTATGAATGAAATAAATTCCGAGTTCGCTTACTTTGCTGTCTCCGAAATAAATTGCGTTGATCCAAATGATGACGAAATGGAGTACGAGGAAGAAATTCCTAAAGAACTCAAAACGCTAATTGAGAAAGAAAAAAAAAAGACAGCTCAGCCAATAAAAGAAGAAGTTATTTCAATAAAATTGAGGGATGAGGAAAATCCTCGCATGGTTCAAATCGGTTCTGGGCTATCTCCGGAGGAACAAGAATTACTCACCAATTTGCTCAAAGAATTCGAAGATGTTTTCGCTTGGTCCCATGCAGATATGCCCAGAATCGATCCTGAAATTGTGCAACACCACATTCCCTTATATCCCGATGCAAAACCAGTGAAACAAAAATTGAGGAAAATCAGGCCAGATTGGGTGGAAAAGGTCAAGGAGGAAGTTACCAAGCAATTCAATGCTAGCTTTTTTATGGTAACTGAATATCCGCAGTGGGTGGCAAATATTGTGCCAGTGCCTAAGAAGGACGAAAGGATCAGGGTGTGCGTAGATTTCAGAGATTTGAACAAAGCTAGCCCGAAGGATGACTTTCCTTTGCCACACATCGATGTATTGGTGGATAATACGACAGGGCATGCACTTCTGTCATTTATGGATGGGTTCTCGGGGTATAACCAGATTCTGATGGCGCCTGAAGATCGAGAGAAAACAACCTTCACCACTGAATGGGGGACATTCTGTTATCGAGTCATGCCATTTAGACTAAAGAATGCCGGGTCAACTTACCAACGGGCCGCTACAACCCTGTTGCATGACATGATGCACAAGGAAGTTGAAGTGTATGTGGATGATATGATTGTGAAAGCAAAAGAGAGAGAAGGACATCTCCCGGCGTTACGCAAATTCTTTGAAAGAATCCGTAAATACCGAATGCGTCTCAATCCGCAGAAGTGCACGTTTGGAGTCATCGCTGGAAAGATGTTGGGGTTTATGATCACCACGAGAGGAATCGAGGTGGATCCATCAAAAATCAAAGCCATTCTTGACATGGAGCCACCCCGGACAGAAAAGGAGGTGCGGAGCTTTCTCGGAAAAATCCAGTTCATCAGTAGATTCATCGCAAAGTTAACATCGACTTGCGAGCCGATGTTTCATCTGCTCAAGAAGGGAGTACCATTCAAATGGGATAGCAAGTGTCAAAAGGCTTTTGAGACAGTTTGGCAATATCTTCAAAATCCCCCAGTATTGATGCCACCGACACCAGGAAAGCCTCTGATTCTGTATTTGTCAGTAACACAGTCTGCCATGGGTTGCATGTTGGCACAAGAAGGTGAAGCGGGTGTTGAGAAGACAGTATATTATTTATGTAAGAAGATGGTCGGAGCTGAAGAAAGATATACGCCTTTAGAGAAAACCTGTTGGGCTCTTGTGTGGGCCTCCAAAAAGTTAAGGCATTACATGTTAGCATATTCGGTAGTGTTGATTTCTCGAATGGACCCTCTCAAATATCTGTTCGAAAAACCAGCACTCACCGGGAAGCTAGCACGATGGTTGCTCTTGTTGGCCGAGTTCGAACTCAAGTATGTAAAGCGAAAATCAGTAAAAGGCAGGGCTGTAGCAGAATTCTTGGCAGATCATCCGATTGAAAGGCCAGAAGATACGGAGTTCCAGTTTCCCAATGAACATGTCATGGCAATATCTGAAGATGTTTGGAAGTTGTACTTTGATGGAGCTGCTAATCAAAGAGGATTTGGAATCGGCATACTATTGGTTTCCCCAGAAGGACCACACATTCCCCTCTCTTTCAAGTTAAATTTTGAAGTTACCAATAATCAGGCGGAATATGAGGCGTGTGTATTGTTGGAATGGAAGCTGCCCTCGAAATTGGAGTGAAAAAGTTGGAAGTAGTTGGTGATTCGAATTTGGTGGTCTCCCAAGCCAATGGCGATTGGAAGGTGCGGGAAGAAAAGTTGAAGCCATACCACAAAGATCTCGATGACCTAATTCATCAATTTGAGGAAGTAACCTTCACTCACATACCGAGAATGAAAAATCAGTTCGCTGACGCACTCGCCACTTTGGCATCCATGGTAGAATTGCCAATGGGGGTAAGGATGAGACCAATCATGATTGAGCAAAGGGATAGGCCTACCTATGAGTATGTGATGAATGTTGGAGAAATAAATGATGGTCTGCCTTGGTACTTCGATATCTGGAATCTGGTTGAGAAGGGAGAGAATCCGGAAGGGACAACCAAGAAGGATCGGATAGCATTACAAAGGTTAGCGGCACAGTACATCATCTACGGTGAAAGGTTATATAAAAGGTCATATTGTGGCATGCACAAATTATGCATCCACGGTAGTGACATCAAGAGGGTAATGGAGGAAATTCATGAAGGAATCTGTGGTCCCCACATGAGCGGATTGATGATGGCAAAGAAGATTTTGAGGCAAGGGTATTTCTGGTTAACCATGGAAACAGATTGCGTTCAGTATGTTCGAAGGTGTCATAAGTGCCAAGTTCACGCCAACCTCATGCATGTTCCAACCGTCGAACTTCATACGATGGCAATGCCTTGGCCTTTCTCAGTATGGGGAATAGATGTGATTGGGAAAATCACGCCACCAGCATCGAATGGGCACAAGTTTATATTGGTGGCAATTGATTATTTCACAAAATGGGTAGAGTCAGCTTCTTATGCTACATTGACCGCAGTGCAAGTGGCGCATTTCATCAAGTAAAACATCATTTATCGATATGGGGTCCCCAATGCTTTTGTGTCAGACAATGGTGTGCATTTCAAAGGAAAGGTGACAAAAGTACTTGAAGAATTCAAGGTACAAGTGCATAAATCAACGGTGTACAGGCCTCAAACAAATGAAGCAGTGGAAGCAGCAAACAAGTCAATCAAGAATATCCTGGAGAAAACCATCGAGTCGTCTAGGGATTGGCATGAAAAACTGCCCTTAGCATTGTGGGGATACCGTACTTCTATCCGAACTCCAACAGGGGCAACACCCTATTCATTAGTTTATGGGATGGAAGCAGTACTTCCCATTGAGCTTGAGGTAACATCTCTAAGGGTGATGATAGAGAATGAGATCGATGAAGCTGACTGGTTGAGCGACAGGTTCGCAGAGCTAATGTTGTTTGATGAAAGGCGTTTGCGAGCATTATATCACATCCAGGGATATCAGAGAAGAATTGCTCTCGCATTCAATAAGAAAGTGAAATCCAGGGATTTGATTGAAGGAGCTATGGTGGTGAAAGAGATTCGGGCCCCGATATTTGATCCACGGGGAAAATTCAAGCCAAAATGGGCAGGACCATATATCATCAAGACTATTCTCGACGGTGGAGCAGCAGTGATTATCGATTTGGATGGTAATGAGTTCAGCAATCTTGTCAATTTAGATCAACTCAAGCGATATTACCCCTGAGAGATGCTCCTTGGGCGGAAAATCGCAAAGGCGAGCTGATCCAAGCAAAATTAAGAGTGAGCCTGCTAGACTGAAAACCCGCGTTGGGCGGTCTAGGCAAAATTTAAGGCAAAATATTCAAAAGAGCTCATTTGGATCGAAAACACGAAAAGCGGTGCGCGTGCAAAATTTAGAGCTAAAAAGGAGAGTGTCAATACCCGAAAGTGAACCTTTGCCCCGAACCACGCCATGACTTGATTCCTTGAAAAAGGATAACGTGAGGCAACCCTATCCTGGGGTTCGGTCTAAATTTCGTGAGTTGGTCCATATTTTCGCCGTATCTGAAGAAGATAGCATGTGGAATCAAATGAACCAAGAGGGGGAAACCCTTCATCATTCAATGTTATTCAAATTACTTCTTCGATTACAAGTGCTGAGCTACAAAAATAAAAATAAATAAATAAATAAATAAATAAATATGATGACACAGACACAACAACATGACACGAATGCAACACAACCAAACGCCAAAACATCACTCATGGATCAACCATTTATTTCGGAAATAGCCTAGCGAGTAGAAAGGAAGTTGGTGCTAATTTCTACGGCGTCGTGCCTTCATCTGCTCCCTCATCCAATTTCTGTAATGTCCATTCAAGTGAATAGATGGGTAAGGATCAGGAGCCCAAACGACTCTGTGCCCCCAAGAAGTACGATAACGTTCAAGGACGGAATGCTTGAACATAGGAAGACTGAAAGTGGCGGGCACCATGTACTCCACTTCTTGACGAATGCGATATTGGCGAAGAATGCGCTGTGGAAAATAATATGCATACCCTTGCAATCCTGCCAAGATTACCCATGTGTCTCCCATATGATTGGCCGTCATGTCAGGCAAAGGCAGCCAATGACATCTCCAAACGATGTGATCCTCCTCCAAAGATCTGAAGAAATCAGTCCAATCATCCTCGTCAGCTTCATCATGCACAAACGGCCTATCTGCCCAAGTCCGAGGATCGTAAACCCAATCACCTGCCGGCTCCCTCAAAAGCCCAACCTTGTCACATAGCCACATCTGCAATCCCAAATATCCAAACCAAATTCAAAACCAAACCAACTACCCAAAAATAAAATTTAAAAATTTAAAAAAATTTAAAAAAAATTCCAAACCAAATAAGCCAAACCTGAAGTAAAAGCGGGCTCCCAGCAAACATGTTCGCATTCCCAGCCTTAACAACATCCAAACCCATAATTGTCTCAGCCAAAACCAAAGGAACCACATCCCTCCATTGTTCGATCTGAGCAGCAACACCGACAATGGCAGAACTGGGACGACCGTCATGTGGAACCAATAAGTGCAATGCCAAGACACACATGCAAAGTGCAAACATACGCCGATTTTGGACGGTAAAATCCAAAAGATCACCTGTAGGGCTATAATCTGCAAAAAGATGAAGAACGTCGAGGGTCTGATTGCGAATCAAGAAACGGGCAGCGCCATTCCCGAGACCAAGCTTCCTACTGAGGATGTTGGCATAATTCACGTGGATAGGTGGAATGACAGGATCCGCAAAAGCATTACCACCAAGGTATGCTTGAAATTCTTCAACGGTCGGGCAAAAGCTCTTGCATGCCAAATCGGAACACATGGAGTTCTGAATCCCAACAATGAACGGCGGCCCGCAAAATATCTTGGCGGATAGGAAAAGTGTGGAGATGGCGAATTGTATTGAGCCCAAGACCTCGAAAGTTGAACCAATCAATGTTTTCAAGGCTAGCAACCCAAGTGTTGATAACGGAAGGGTCAAGGGCAGCCATATGGGAGTGGTGAAAAGTTGGATGAAAGGGATATGTGAAGAAGAAAGAAAGTTGATATGAAAATGGTGTGTGGAAAAATGCTTGGTTATGCTTGGTATTTATAGAGGATTTGGGAAGAACACTACAAATTTGCCATGCAACATTGGAAATCAAAGATTGCATTTTCAAGGAAGTCAAATGCATATTTCCAAATTGTTTTGTTGGAAGGTTTAAAAATGCAATGGAAATGTATGGCATTTGTGGGGAAATAGTGAAAAAGCCTTGGAAAGGTGATGTTCAAAGTTTGGGAGATGTTATAACAGAGCAACAAGACGTTTGGGCAGAGGAAAACATGCAAAAGGGTCCAAAAATGCATTGGGAAGCAACACAACAAGTCTGCCCAGCACAGATTTTGAGCGCTCAAAGCCATGGAGTTGAGCGCTCAAACCCTCCCAGACCACCTTGAGCGCTCAAGGTAGTGAGCTTGAGCGCTCAAACCCCATTAAGCGCTCAAGGCGTGCAGAAACAGTAGCAGCAGCAGGAGATGCAAATTGGCCCGTTTAGGGTCCAAAACCTATTCTAAGCCTTTCTACCCTCTACCAACACCCAAAACAAATCTCAACAAGCATTTGTGACTTCACGGAACGTCCCATTGCCCGAGTTATCAAGCCGATACATGTTTGGACACGGGATACGGAGTTTCAAGGTTCAAAGATGGCCATTGGATGTTCAAAACCATTTCGGAGCTTTGCAAGCCACATTCAATTATCAAGACACGCGTCAAAGAGTATTTGTGACTTGACGAGATGGTTCTCAGGTCAGTTCTTCAAGGATACCTGAGGTTGGGACCCCGATGGCCCGCTCAAGCCATGGAATGGCGGCCGTCACCATATCAAAAATGATTCCATGAGACCTCTTGCCAGATTGAGACGGTTGCAGGGGCATTTCCGTAATTTATGACTTGGTTAAGGCAATAGCATGGCAGTTCGAGAGGTTTAAACAGGCTCACAGAGTATTTCATTTTCAAATAAGCCTTATGAATACCAAATTCCGTTCTAAGGTCGCTTTGTGTAGGTGATTATCAATCATACATATACATGGATTGTGTCGAGTCATGTGGAACGTAAATATGTCTTTTAGTCATACATAAGTTCAAATAATCATGTTTCATTCAAATCCACGAGCATGTGAGTGGTTCTTTGAAGTCAAGTTTTAAACTTTACATTCGATACTTGGATTCAAGTTTTTCTGAATAAATAGAGTATATTTTACAACAAGTTTGTTCATTCGTACATAAAAACAGAGAATAATGCAATGAACAGCGAAAGTGCAAGTCATGTATATAATCTGATAAAATCCAGAAAAAGTCAAAGCATCACAACTAAGTATCATCATCAACTACCAGGGCACATGACGCCCAATAAGAAAATCTACAACTGGGGCACGCAGGCCCAATCCACCTACCTACCAGGGCATGCAGGCCCAATCAAAAGAAAAGACTAAAAGCAAAAGCAAAACTCTAACTACTCTGTGCCTACTATGTACTAATCCTCAGCATCCATCGTCTCGTCGGAGCTCTCGGTCTCATCTCCGCGTCGCTGCTCCTGTCGCTCCAGCCGAGTAGCGGGGTAGTTGGCATCACTGATGCTGTCATCGCTCGAGCTCGTCTCAACTACCCCCTCAGGAACTATCTCTACCCTCTGGCGAGTCAACCTCCGCGGTCTCTCCACCTCAAGTCCCGCTGCCGCCAACTTTGAGCGTCCTAACCGCACGGTCATGTCTCCAGGACCGTCAGCTCCATCATGAGGTCTCTTCCTGACCACAGGCGGCTGCATTAACAAGCAAACAAGAAACAAAGTCAGTATACAGTATAACCAAGGAATTGAAAGTGCAAATAACATAAATCGCATACCGGTGCAACTCTTGGAAGAGAGGGTCCAGGAGCAGCAGGAGGTGCTAGCTTCGTCCTGCGGGCCGGATGGAACCTCTGTCCGGCAAAGAATGAGGTCGGGACCACGAAGTCCTCTCATTTACGCTCATACATACGCTGTACCACCTCCTGTGGAACCTGCAAACAAGTCAAAGTTCATGTCATTATTCATAACAAGAAGCATGCAAAGTTGATAAGTGAAGTAATTCTTACCGGTGCTCGGAGCGGAGGAAAGCCAGTCGGTGGCCTCGGGATGTCTATGTCTCCCGTCTCTCCTCCAGCGGTGGTAACACGTACCCACCACTGAGCTGCCACCGTCTCCTGAGTCGAGGGGCCAGCATCCTCATCCTCACCCTCACCACCTGCAACTCCCCCTGCTGAAGCACGAGCCTTCTCCATCTCCATCTTCTCCCTCCCTCCAACATTTCTCTGTGGGCGACCAAATACTTCTTCCCCGATACTCTACATAGCTTTCGTCGGCCATAGGTCTTGGTGAGGTCCCAGTCAAAGCGTCATGAAACGCTCGATCTCCGCCAGTGTATACCGAGACGTCATCAACACACGAGGAGGAAGGCGCCCTGGCACCTATGGGCCATCAGCCCGTATCGACTGGCGCAGTACCCTGTCACCAAGGTACCAGAACCAGCCGTACTGGCACTCAAGTAGGACCCTCCCCCTCGTAATCTCTTTGCTCCGGGCCAAGTAAGGCTCGTCGGCACCGTCGCATACATGCCAGCGGACCTGCAAGAATGTTCAAGTGAGTTTAAGCAAGTGCATGATAGTAAACAAATTGAGAGTGAATTGAATACATGCAAAGAATCTATTTCTTACCAGAGAAGCCGGAAGTCTGTCGAGTAAAACGCGGAAAACCTGGAGGTTCCCACGCACATCACCACCGTAACAGGAGCCCTCCCCCCAGCACAGTGCTCGAGGGATGACGTCCGGATCCGAATGGCGTGTCTCAGGGGGATGCAACCCCAATACCTCATATGCCCAGAGCTACATGATAAACAACAAATCAGTCAGTCAAAGCAAGTGTTTGAAAATCAAGTGCAATCAAGTGCAAATAATGAAATGCATGAAAAGGAATTTAAAGCAAGTGTTGAATTTTTAGCTCCCAGACGCTCCACAATCCTGAGATGCCAGTCCCCTTCTGCCTCGAGATAGCATTCATGAACGCTTAGCAGGTGCTGAGAGCTGCACCACCCCAGTCATATCTCGCCGCAGTGGCGAAGTCCCTCAGACCTCCGAGATAGGAGAGGTGTACCCTGTTGCGCCTGTTTGGGTACAGAGAAGCCCTAAACAAGTACAACAAGTAGCACCTCGCCCTCCGCGCCGCATCCTCCTCGTCTGTCGGCTCCCCCAAACCTCTCGTCTTGAATTGGCCATACGTGGCCGTCTCTCCCTCTCTGTGGGGCACAAAACCCAAGAACCACCTCAGTGCGGCCTCATCTCTGCCTATCCCTGAGTCGAACGGGATCGGGTCTCCTCCTACCCTCAACCCCGTGATCGCTGCGAAGTCCAACGGCGTCAGCGTCACCTCCCCGAAGCTGAGGTGAAAAGAACTCGTAGAGTCTCTCCACCTCTCCGCCAGTGCCGTCACCACAGCATGGTCATGCTGCGTGCTCATAAGGGTCGGGATGAACATCCCAAACCCTGCCTGGTCCACCAAAGCCCTCACGGAGGCGTGCAGCCGCTGATAAATCTCCCAACTGGAGCCCATACCTCCGTGAGCCTTCAAGCGCAAGTTTCTCTGCATTTGATCAACAAACAGGCAAATAAGTCAGAATGTTAGTTTCATCAATCAATCAATCAACAATATAATTAACAATCGAGCAGTAATTCAATTATTCAATGCAAGTTAGGGTTTCTAACTACTGAAAGTGAACGAGCGAGCATACCGTCAGGCAGTCAGTCGAGAGGTGGACCTCAGGGTCCAGTAACACCTCCTCTCCGAAATATAACTCCCGGCTGGGAGTGTAGTCCTCTGAACCAGAAGGCACAAAGAGGGGCACTGGTGGAGCGTAAGTCGCTGCATCAAAAGCTGGCCTCGTCCTCCTCAGTTGCTGTCTCGCAGCCTGGACCACTGTCGTCCTCCGTCCAGCCGCTCTCTCCTCCTCCTCAGCCTATATCCTGGCCTCCTCCACCGCCTCCTCTGTCTCAAACTCCTCCCAAAAAGCCCTCGCCACTGCGTCCTCGTCCGCCGCCCCTCGTAGCAATGCTGCCTCCCTCTCCCTACTCTCAATTATGGCCTCCCTCGCCAAATCTAGAATACCTGGGGCGTCCGCCACAGCCGCCATCACTACCTCCTGGGGTGCGTGCTCAAGATAATCCTCACAGGAAATCCCTGTCGGCCCCTGAGCCAATGACCCTTTACCCGAACCCTGAGTCACTGACTCACCACCAATCACCACCACCTTCCCCTTATCTCCCCTGCTAGGCTGCTGGTTGGGCCTCACCTCAATCCTCCAACGGGGTGCCCTAGCCCTAGCCACTCCGCTCGTACCCTCCATCCCATCTCCGCCACTACCACCGTCAATCTTCCTCTCCTCGACCGTCTCCTCACTATCACTACTGCTATCACTATCTATCTCGTGGACCTCCATCATCTCCTCATCCCTCTCCTCACCTCTCTCCCTATCTCTCTCTCCTACCCTCTCCGACACCGTCGTGCCATCACCACCATCTAAACCACTACCCCCGCTGCAATCTCTCACACCAGCCCCGCCAACATCACCACTAGCCACCACCGTCTCGGCGGTTGGATCACCACCGCCACCCAAAACCACCGAATCATCACCACCACCACCCAAAACCACCGAATCACCACCATTATCACTCCTAACTACCTCTGACCCATCACCATCTGCACCCCCCACTTCCTTCTCCTTCTCTTCTTCTCTGTCTCTCTCTCTCTCCTCCGTCGTATGCCCCTCTGAAGGCCCCTCAACTGCCGGATCACCCCCTTGAGCGCTTGAACCCGCTGGTGGAGGCACCACCATTTCGTCACTATCATGTACCACCGTCGGTGAGGCCACCGGAGACCGTAACTCGTCGGGATTCTCCATAGAAATCGATCTAAAACTCACAATCAAGCTCTAAACGAACTGAAATCAAACCAAGAACCGTACGGGAAAACCCTAGGATTTGGGGATTTCTGATTTTGCAAGAGATTGGAGTGAGAAATGGTTAGGTTTAGATCGGAATTGCAAGAGAGGTGTGAAGATTCGATCTCTGGAAGATTTTGGAATGTTATGAGGTATAATCGGTGTAAATCGGAGTTAAAACGAACGTTACAGGTTCTGAACCGTCGTCCCCGTTCAGAGGTTCAAGCGCTTAAGTTGAACCCTTTGAGCGCTGGAGGGTCATTATTTGGAGTTGAGCGCTCAATGTCTTGGAGTTGAGCACTCAAGGTGGTTTGAGGGCTCCAAGGGGGAACCCTGAGCGCTCAAGTCCAATCTTGGCAGGGCTTTTGGCTTCTTTTGTAAGCTGTGCAGGGGCATTTTAGGCATCCCCTATGATTTTTCAGTGTACCTTGGGCTCCATAGTCCCAATCTATCAAACGCAAGTGGATCTGAGGATCTTAATTTCAATAATGGGTCGTGTTAGACTGCATTTAATTATCTAGGTGTGTCGTGAAATCATGGTTCAAGATAGTTTCTACTAGAGGTATTTTGTTCATAGTTTGAGAACCACGTGTTCATTTAAATCATTATTCAAGTTAGCGTATGTATGAAGTCCTCTTGAGAGTCATACACCCGTTTAAATCATCATCTTTTGAGGGTCATACACCCGTTTAAATAATCACCTCTTGAGGGTCATGCACTCATTTAAATCACCATTTTGAGAGCCTTGAGCTCATTTAAATCACCTCTTGAGGGTCATGCACTTGTTTAAATCACCATTTTGAGAGCCTTGAGCTCATTTAACTCATCATCTTGAGAATCATGCACCCATTTAAATCACCATTTTGAGAGCCTTGAGCTCATTTAAATCACTTCTTGAGGGTCATGCACCCGTTTAAATCACCATTTTGAGAGCCTTGAGCTCATTTAACTCATCCTTTTGAGGGCCATGTACTCGTTTAAATCACCATTCTGAGAGCTTCAAGCTCGTTTAAATCATTATTTCGTGAGCTTTAAGCTCGTCTAAATTATCATTTTGAGGGCCTCGAGCTCGTTTAAATCATCATTTTTGAAGGTTTAGTGCCTGTTTAAATCATCATCTTTAACGGCCTTATGCCCGTTTTCGTTAGTTTATTGGTTAAAGTATTTTCAATTGCCTCTAAGAACTATGCCGGTCTGATCCCTGCAATGGGTTACGTTGGCAGCTCGTGGAGCACAATCGATTGTTATTTGAAGGTTTTCTTTTGTAACTTAAGATGTATCACGGGGAACGAGTCGGGTCGTCTATATCTTAGACATCACTCATGTCAAATCAATGGCATCGAGTCCCGTCCAAGAGGGGCAACTATAGACACCCCAATTTTTGAACCCGGGATGCGCTCGAGCGCGCCCAATGATGGAATGGACCAATCATGGCTACCCGAAACTTGTGAAGATGGCTTGAATCTGGTCAAAATCAACCAAACACCACCAAATAACCTGAACTAGCCCAAGCATTGTCGAACCAAGCTAAACCGTGATGCGCCATCAAAAAAGCCCCCGGCGCTCAAGCTTCAAACCTTGGCTCAATGCTGAATGAAAGCACCTGAGCGCTCAAGCCCACGGCTTTGGCGCCAACTCAGGCTGATCGGGGAATCTGCGCAGAGTATCTCATCATGAGATTTCATGCAGAGTGGAGTGTCTAACCACTTCTATACATATTTTACACGTATAATACACCCTACATTGTCCTAAAACTACACCTAAACTACACCTAATACACAAAACCACTTCTTCTCTCTCCTCCCTTCCCTCCACTCACTGCCTATATAAAACATCCACTAACCCTTATTCAGGGGTTCACCATTTTTCTCTGCTCCACAGCTCCTAATTCATTAAGTAATCATCCTCTCTCTCTCTCTACAAACCACTCTCCTCCCATAGAAAATCACCTGTAAAACCATCTGTAAACACCAAATTCAACCTTTGTTTGACAATCAACCTCATATTCTACACAATTCAGTCCATAAACTGACCAAAATCTCAACAATCTTTCACTTCCAAACCCACAATCCAGTTCAAGCTTCCAATCAAGTGTAAAAGGTAGTTAAACAAGTGATTGTTGCTGTTTTGGTTCATTTGAGGGTGACCAGTGTGTTCAATCAAGTTCTTTACACTTGAATTGAACTCACAAAGGTCTAAAAGTTGTTTAAAAACACTGTCAAAATTTGCAGTTGTAGCAGGGGTTGAGCGCTCAAGCCTCAGGCCTTGAGCGCTCAAGTCCAATTCTGGGCAGTTTCTGTTTTGCTGAGCTTTGAGCTTTATCTGGGATTTTGATCATCATTTAACAGTTAAATTATGCTCATATAATCTTTATAACAACTTGTTTTTACTTTAAAAACATTTGCATGGGCATAGATTAACCATTTTATGATGATCAAGCCTTCAGACCTTTAAAAATCTAGTATTTAAAAGCAAAACAGTGACTTTCTAGTTTCATAAACCTTCATCTCATGTATTATGGTCCTGAAAATTATCCAAAATCTGTTTTCTTAACAAAAATCAGAAAGTCATGTAATGGCTTGAGCGCTCAATGCCATCTGCTTGAGCGCTCAAACTGTTCTTGAGCAGTTTGTTGATTTTTGGATATTTTGATGATGGATCATGGTTTATTAGAATTCAGACGTGTGTAGGGTTTTGTTATTATGCATGTGATCTAGATTCTCTTCTTTCTTCCATTTCCAAGCATTCCTTTTGTTAAAACTTAATGATCTTCTTTTCATCATTATATATGAGATCAATCTACCTGTTTTCATTTGATTCTTCATTAAAAACATTTTATTGATGTTAGATCTTGTAAATAAAGAGTAAAGAAGGGGTGAAAGTGCAAAAATTCACAGAAGCCAGAAACTGGATTGAGCGCTCAAACTGGTCTGAAGGGTTTGAGCGCTCAAGTCCTCATCTTTGAGCGCTCAACTCCTGTTTTGAAATCCAGATCATAAATCAGTTAGTTAAGCATTAAGTCTATAATCTCATGAATTGTTTGTTTAATTTCTGTTATTTTTCTCTTCTGTAGGCATTCGTCATAATAATTCTTTAGTATTATTATTCCCACGTAAATCATGTGCACAAGCATCCACATTAAATTTGCATTGTTCATTATGCTTTAATTGTTTACATGGTTCCCATCCTCAATTCCCCATTTTCGTGATTAAATTGAATTTCAAACATTTTTAGAATCCCACAAAATATTGAGTAGAGACCGGTTCATGGACTGGGCGAGAGAGGTGCTGTAAAACCCTTCCTCTCTCGTAACCAAACCCCCGAATCCGAGAAATTTCTGGTTCTGCAGTGATCAGTAAAATCTTTTTCCATTAAACGGGCAAATGAGTCATATTTTTATCGGTTTCTCGGATTCGGACCTTAAATCTGGGTGGCGACTCTAACAAATCACAATCTTTTTCATGCGCGACACCGCATAATCTCCGTGGGCCGTCCACAACGGGCTTGGGCTTTCGTGGTCGCACACTCTTGTTTCGTCACCATATGGGAAAAGATACAAAAAGAATAGTGGCATTCTTGGGTCAAGCTTTCATGACCATCTATAAGGGAGATGACAATATTTGTTGCACCACTTTGCGAAAGGCTTATGAGGATAACCTAGTCTGACGAAAACATTGCCTATTGCACTTGAGCCTTTCTCCTTTGTCTGGTTGCTTCTTCTTCTATATTCTCCAACTCTGATCAAACATTTTTTGCAGGTCTTTTGGAGACTTTCGCGGACTTAAATGAGGTTGGGAACTTCAACTGGGGTGGTAGTGCTTTAGTCGCTTTGTATAATAACATGGGGTAGCTTTCCCGGTGTAGCACCGTGTGCATCCGCAGCTTCTACTGGGCATGGGAGGTAATCACACAACCTTCTTTCTTTCACCTCTTCTTCTAACTTTCCCAACTTTGCTAATCTTGCTAGCAAATCTTACACAGATGTGGTTTTTTAGCTACATTCCAGCCTTTGCACCGGACAGACTGCGTCCTCAGCCTCATGAGTTCCCAAAGGTCATATGCTATAAAGAGGGCACAACAGGCGGTTGGGCCAGGTTTAAGACGGTGATGAGCATTAGAAATACTTTGCTTGACCTTACTCGGGATGTGGTATGTGCTCCTTTTTCTTTCGTTCATTGCGCTTCCAATTTCCCTTGTTCTATGCCCTTTTTGATCTTTCCTTTTTCTTCCAATAGGCTGAATGGAATCCTTGGTATGGGCACTCTTTTTCGAACAGCTTTTCCAATGTCAAGGCATGGACACAAAGGTGGATTCTCTTTGAAGGGCCTATAGGCTATGAATGGTACCTAGGAAAGAGGGTGAACAGACAATCTTTTGGCCATACTGCTCCTATGATTCCCTCTCCTCCTCTTTCCGAAATGAGAAATCCAAAGGGGTTTGTGAATGAGAGAGCTATAGCTAGGGCCATTCAGGAGTTCAATGGTAGGCAATACATGCACCTCGGGGATTACGACGAGTTTGTTGGTCAATTTCTGATGCACCCTTTCTCTTCTGGGGATCCCGCCCTAGAGGAGAACTTCATATTTGCTCATCCGGGTGTGGCCTTATCAGTACCTGGGCAAGATAATGCTTTTGACATTCCTCAGGACGTTTGAGCTAGTTGATTTGGTTGGGGTACCCTGGACTCATATGCCTTAGTTGCCTAGGCATGCAAAGATCCGGCTTCCTCCTAGTACCGGTCTGGTACATTCCTCATTCTACTTCTTCACTTTTGCCATGGCCCAATGTTGTGAAATTCTTCAACCCATGTAGGTACCTCGAGCCATGGCCCAACGTTGCGTTGATGCTGCTAATGCCATGCGAGCCTACATGCATAAGTTTGTTCATTTGATGGTGGATGGTTGCGCTTGTGGTGCCGCTGACACCGTGGTATGTTCCTTGACTTGGTTCTCCCCTTCCTTTTTCACAACTTTCCTTATCCTTGACGTGCACATACTTCTCTTGCAAATTTGATTGATTGGAAATCATGACTATACTAACAGTAGGGTAGGGGGCAGTCGTGGAGAAGGTTCCTCACAACAAGGTGGTGCTCGCACGTCTTGAAGAAGATCTGCACAGGACAACAAAGAAGAGAGCAAGACCACATGCAATCGACATTCCTACTCAAACTATGATGCGGGGGGTCCTAGTATTAGCGCTAGACCTAGCATGACTGAGCTAGACACTACACTGCTTAGATGCTCTATTAGCAGGAAGCCCTCGACTAGGCGGGGCTACCGACTTATACGGTTGCGCTATGACATTCCTTTTCCTTCTTTATGTATTTGGCTTGTGGATGATGCTTACTATCCGAACTTGTACTATTGAATTCATGCCGTAAACTCGTATCTGCCACTTGATATTATCCAGTTCATGAATGTTGTGGAACTTAGATCATGCTTGCCAAATATTGTAAATTCTTTTTTATTCTACCGAAGTGGAAGTCGCACGATTGACTCTAGAGGGACTCAACGGGGAGTGATAATCCACCTCACCAAGCCACTAGATTGCTTCCCAAAGGTTAAATTGCGTGTCCGAATTCAAACAGGAAGTCCAAAAGCTACCAAAAACTAGTCAAACTTTGTTTGAACAAGGAAACGGAGTTGGGCGACTGACTGTCTAGTAGGGCCTGTCCGACCCTGGCCCAGAGCCGGTTTGGCTCTGGCCTTCTTATTTCCTTCCCTGCTCCTCTCTCATTTCTGCCTCGTTCTGGATCCTTCCATGCTCAAATCCTTGTCCGATTGCTCCTAGGATTTGTTCGAAAAATTTCCTATACAAACATGGCACCTCCCAACTTTCAATTCACAAAAAAAAATTCTTCAACTCCTCTCTCTCCTTGCTCCTTTCTTGTTGCTAAGTCAATCCTTCTTCTTGTTTTCCTTCCCTTTCTTTCATGGATTCCACTTTCATGCTTAAGTTAGAGGGTTGGAGGTCCGAGCTCATTGGGGTAGAACGAGCTTGGTTGGGTACTTGCGGTATTGGGGCATTGTTTGAGTTGTCGCGATTGCTTCCACGTCCTTCTCTTTTGCATGCAGCTGCCCATTTTTAGGATGGGAGTTATCATGTCTTTAGGTTCAACATGGAAGAGCTATGCCCCACCATTGATGAGTTTGAATTCCTCGCGGGCATAGGGCTTAGCGATCCCCCCAATGGTTCCTCTTTTCCGTCGTCCTTTCGAGTGGACTCTCCAAAGTCTGTGGTTTGTCCAAATTCACATGCAAAAAGCTAACATCTGATGGAGAGCTTGACGTTCTCAGACTCATGGGGCACTTTCAGGTAAATAGATGTCCGAGTAATCTGACATTTGAGCAGCGTCGTCTTAATGCCTTCCTTATTTGCTTTGTGGCCGGTTTTCTATTGGTGGATGGGCGTGGCAGGGCTAGTATCCAGATTCTTGAGGTGGTAGCTCAGATGCTTGAGGGGAGGAATCCTACCCCTACCATCTTGGCGAAAACCTTGATTTCCCTTGAGGCTTGTTGGTTTAATCCGATGGTAGACATTAGTGGGAGTCCTTTAGAATCAGGTAACTCTTGCTTTGGCCACTCTCCTAATTAAGTACTTCCCATGTATTATTTTCTTCTTCTTTCTTTTTTTGATTCCTTTCTCTCCTTTTTTTTCACTTCCTTTCCTTTCTTTTTCTTGACAGATGTAATTGAATGAACAACTCAAGCTTACCACTATTTAGGTGATCAAGGACTTTTCTCCCATCAGCTATTTGTGCTATGCCATCTGTGATTACTGCACAAATGATGACCAATGGTTTGAGTGGCTTAAGGCGAGGGAGTCACACAAAATCCAATGGAGGTTACAAAACTTTCGTGAGGATCTGATGATCAGTGAACTTTTTGCTCCCGGGTTGGTGATGCTCTTGGGTTTGCAAGCTTCCACTATCTATTTTCTTGGTCGGATCCAATGCCAATTCTCTCATGCTCAAACTTTTGAGATGCTCTATGACATAGACACTGTGTGGCTCCCTGAGGAATGGTAGTGCTATCCAACAACTTAGGCTAACCGGAGAATGCTTGCACCTGGCATCCTTATCGTGCAACCTGATGAGGAATACTATCTTGAGCTGGAACTTTCTCTGACTCCTGGTGTTACCATGGATGTCAATTCTAGTTTGCCTTGGTTTGGTGGTATTAATCCGGATTACGACATGACAAAAGGAATGGGAGACTTGAAAGACATAAAAGAAAGGAGATGCATGTTTTTCTCATTTGCTTATTTCATTATGCCCTTAATTAGTTAATGTTCCTTTTTCCTTTATGCCCCTAGTTTATGACCTTGTCTTATGAAGATCGGTAGCTATGCCCCTAGTATGAGTATTCCTAGCAATTAGAATTTCCTTTCCAGCTTTTCAACTGTACTTGTGCATCGGCTCACTCTTTATATCATGCTCTAAAAATTCAAGGAAATAATTGCTAACTTTCATAGAGTTCTTCACCGATCAAATGGAATTCCAACTTAATTCCTTAACTAATCCTTCAAACAACCACCTTGCAGAAAAATGCCCCTTGTGTCTGAAATCCAATCAAATCCCTTAGCGATTTGCTGGCTTCCAAAGCACTTCCTCATCCGAACGGGATGAATTACCAACTTAAAATGGTCGAACCATGATGGTTGCCTACGTATCCCAAAGGAGAATTAGGCCATAACGTAGTTTGAGGGTTTTGGGTCACTCGGGTATTTTGCGCACTTTTTTTTCTCTTTCTTCTTCTTTTTTTTTTTGTTTTTTTACTTTTACCTAGGCCGCCCTCTCGGGTTTTCAACCTAGCTTTTCTCTTCTTTTCTTTTTCTTTTTCAACCCTAAGTTTTGCCTAGGCCGCCCTTTTGGGTTTTAGACCTAGCGGGCTTCTCTCAAGGCTAATATTTCTTCAGACTGTCCAAGTTAGTCAATTTCGTGAATTTGTTCCTATCTAAATCTATTAATTGTTTAGCTCTGCCGCTAAAGATCTTCTTGATGATGTAAGGACCAGCCCAATGTGGTCATAATTTTCTTCTTGGATCAAACACTAGTCCTTTTATCTCCTTCAAAACCATGTCACCTTATTTCAAATTTTGATCACGCACTTTCTTTTTAAAGGCTCTAGCAACTTTCCTCTGATATACTCGTGTGTGGTATAAAGCCTGGAGGTGCCTTTCATCCATCAATGCCAATTCCTCATACCTTTCCCTTAGCCAAAAATGCCTTAGGTACTTTCTGCTCCATCATGATCCTTAGGGATGACACCTCTAACTCTATAGGGAGTACCGCCTCCATTCCATATACTAATGAGTATGGGGTTGCCCCCGTTGACGTTCGAATAGACTTGCGATATCCACATAAAGCAAAAGGCTACTGTGTATGCCATTCTCGTGACTTATGAGTGGTTTTCTGTATTATGCTCTTGATGTTCTTGTTAGCCACTTCAACCGCTCTGTTGGTCTAAGGAGGATAAGTGGATGATTTGTCGTGGGTGATCTTATACCTCTCTAATAGCTCCAACACCTCCTTCTTAAAGTGTGACCCATGATCTGATACGATTTCATGCGGAACCCCGTAAATATAGATGATGTTTTTCTCAATAAAGTGCACAACTTCAGCCGTGTTCAACACTGTGCACGAGGCAGCCTCAACCCATTTTGTAAAATAGTCTATGGCTACCAAAATGTACTTATGTTCATCTGAAGAGCTAGGCTTGATTTCGCCAATAAGATCTATTCCCCATGTCGAAAATGGCCAAGGTGTGGTCATAGAATATAGCTCGTGCAGCAGCGTATGCATAAAGTTGCCATGGATTCGGCACTGGTGACTCCTCTTTACTAATTTTGTGCAATCATCCTGCATGGTGGTCCAATAATACCCTTGTCTCAAAATCTTCTTCGAAAGCATATGTTCATTCATATGGGGTCTACACACTCTAGCATGAATCTCCTCCATTATCCTCCTTTTTCCCCGGTCTCTATCAATGCATCTTTGTTGAACGCCATCATACGACCGTTGATATAAATCGTCCTCATAAAGAATGAACTAGGCCCCCAGCCCACGAATAACTCTCTTATTTTTCTCATCTGCTCCCTTAGAGTACTCTCATTTTCCAATGTAATTCTTAATGTCAGTGAACCAAGATAGACCATCAAATTCTTCATAGAAAGCAGTGACAGTATAGTGATTGGGAGTGTCCTTCTGCTCGATCAATAATGGTCTAACCTAGACACCTATAGGGATTTCAATTATTGAGGCTAGCATTGCGAAAGTGTCAGCAAATTTATTCTATTCATTAGGGATATGTGTAAACAAGACTAACTCAAATCGGAGAATCAACTTCTGGAGCTTGTCTTGATACTGCTTCATCTTTGGCTCCCTTACATTCCATTCATTGGTCAATTGTGATATGACCAATGCAGAGTCCCCTATAGCATCCAAACCGTTTACTCCCAATGCCAACGTGGCCTCCATGTCAGCTACGCGAGCTTCATTCTCTGCCCCATTATTGGTGACCTCAAAATTCAACTTAAACACAAGCAATTCCATATCCATTCTAATTAGAGGCTCTATCAAAGTATAACTCCCACACTTCACTCGAGGTTTGCAACAATCCTTCATCCGGGAACTCGAATTCCAAATCTTCCAGTCCTTCCACTGGCTGGTCTGACAAAAATTTGGCGATGGCTCTTCCTTCGATCTATTTTTGAGTAACAAACTTAATTTTGAATTTTGATAACACCAACAACCAACGTGCCATCTTTCTAATTAGAGCCAGTTTCTCAAACAAATACTTGATGGGGTCCATGCGAGAAACTAGTCTAATGGGATAAGACAACATGTAATGTCGGAGGCGCTTGGTTAACCAAACCAGAGTCCAGCATGTTTTTTCTAGCTGTGTATAGTTAAAGCTCGTACCCTAGCATCTTCTTGCTTAGGTAATAGATGGCATGTTCTATTCCATCCTGATCCTCTTGAGCAAGCATGCATTCCACAACCGTATCGGTTACGAACATGTATAAAATCATAGGCTTTCCTTCTTTACAACACATGTGGATTAATTATGCAGATAGTCTTTAATTCCTTGAAAGGTTGCGTCACACTCCTCATCCCATTTGAAACCTCACTCCCTTCTTTAACAACTTGAATAGAAGCTCACAGGTAATCGCCAACTTAGAAATGAACTGACTGATGTACTATATCTTTCCCAATAAACTCCTCACCTCCTTTTCAGTCCTTAGTGGCGACATTCCTATGATGGCTTTGATCTTAGTCGGCTCTACTTCTATTCCTCTCTTTGTGATAATAAATCCCAACAATTTTCCTGCGGTAACTCCAAATGTGAACTTCTGGGGATTCAGTCTCATCTTATACTTCCTCAACCTTACGAAAAAATTTCTGAGTGCATGAGTGTGACCTGCCTTGTCTTGCGACTTGACAATCTCATCATCCACATACACTTCCACCTCTTTGTGGATCATGTCGTGCAACAGAGTGGTGGCCGTCCTCTGGTAGGTGGCTCTAGCATTCTTCAATCCAAACGGCATCACTCTATAGCAAAACGTTCCCCATTGGGTGGTGAAGGTTGTCTTCTCCCTATCCTCGGGTGCCATCAAAATTTGATTATAGCCAAAGAATCTGTCCATAAAAGATAACAAGGCCCATCCTATGGCATTATCCACTAAAGCATCAATATGTGGCAAAGGGAAATCGTCCTTTGGGCTAGGCTTGTTCATATCTCTAAAGTTGACACATATTCTGATACGTCCATCCTTCCATGGTACTGGGACTATGTTGGCCACCCACTGAGGGTACTTGGTTACCATCACGAATCATGCATCAACCTACTAAGAAATTTCCTCCTTGATCTTGAGCAACCAGTTGGGCCATTATCTTATGAAGCTTTTGCTTTACAGGCTTAGAGTCAGGGTTAAGTGGTATCCGGTGTTGTACTGTCTGACGATCTATTTCGGGCATGTCTTCATATGACCAAGCAAATATGTCCTTGTATTCTTTTAGCACTTCAATCAACTCCTTTCGTTCTTCAAGCGATAGAGGTGAGCCAATTTGAACCATCTTAGGGTCATTCTCATCACCTAGATTTTCAAAGATTATCTCATCTACTATGGGCTTAGCTTTTCTTTCTTCCTCAAATTCTATCATATTCCTAAGGGCTTCTAGGATTTGTTCCACATATTCATCAGGATTATCAGGATCCACATAATTAATTTCGGGCAAAATGATATAAGCAAACTCAGCATCAAAATTATTAATATCTGAAAATATAGGGACTACATCTAACTCAAAGTCAAAATAAAAATGAGATGTGGGCTTAACTAATGAGCCAGTCTTAATAGACTGCCAATCCTAACTCATTATTGAACTAACTTGATTTATTATTGTCAATACTACTATTACTAGACTTAGCATCAGAATCATCTGATTCGGACGACTCGACTTCCACTAGGGTTTCCTCATAAGTCCAACTACTAAGCTCTCCAACAACATTCACGAACATGCTTGATAGATTTTCTCCATTGTCTCCACTAGTCAGCATAATAACAAAATCATCTACTGAGCCCCTAGTATTGGTAAATAGAAATCTCATGGCAGTGTGATCCATCGAATCTATCCAATCTTCTGGTTCTGGTTTTGACTTTGGTTTAGGTTCTTCATCATTATTTTGGGGAAAGAGGTTGAAGAAGATCTCCAACCCCAGGAACTTTTCTTGTGTCGCTGAATCGATCCATGGTTCCTGGTATCCGCAGAATGGGAAGTTCTTGCCCTCTCGCATCCATCTTCTATTCATCGAGGGAATTTTCATTCTTTTCACCGGCAGCTTTCTTCCCTCTTTTCTAGCTAATGTTTTCTCCTTGGCATCCCTTGTTCTCTGCCCTCTCATTGCCCTCAACATCAATCCAAAGGCATGACCCTATGAAAGAATATTCCTCCATATAGCATCCTAGAATAAACTTACTTGATCCAACAGACTCTTCCATCTTAGGTCATTTTGGTGGATTCTCCTCACCGTACAATTCCTTCAGCTCTTGAGGGGTCATACCATCATTCTAGAGAAGACAATCCTAATAGCATTCTTCGCAATCACACTTGTCCTAATATTTGTGCCCAATTTTCGGATCTTGGAAGTGATACCGTTTTGCTAAATGGTAAGTACTTGACCAGAGGTTCATTCCAAGATCCTGAGGAATCCTCTTCTTCTTCCTTGTTATCATGGTTGTAACAAGGGTCATTGTCCAGACGATTATCATTATTGCCACACCTCATACTCATCAAATTGTGCTATCAGAAGCAGAAGTTTTGCAGATGGTTCCAATGTAAGTTCTTCCTCTCCTTCTGGTGCAGCTTTTTCGTCTTTTGACGTTACTGTTGAAATGGCAACGTCGGGGGATTGCTCTTCGGGTTCGGAATCAAGGTGTGAAAGGGGGTTCTTTTCATGGTAAGGATAGTCGGATCATAACACAGGTTATCAGAGTCGTTAGCCACATAATCGTCGTCATCGGTGGAGAGGGTAAAACCTATTTTCCCTTGGGAAGGGAAGTGCAGTACACTAATTAATCACCATGATAGGATGAATAGCTTGGCACCACATAGGGAGTCATTTAGCCCTGTGTCGAGTTGGTTTGGCCATGGATAAGGCTAGAATAATAAGAGTAAACTAATAAATCAGGATGCACTAGCTCGACGTGAGACATAAAAGGGTGCCCTGATATGGCCGAGCTAGGTAGGCTACGTATATAGCTTAAACAACATTCTAGAATACATAGTTTTGCTTAGTGTGATGAGCTGAGTTATATACAAGTTATTCCAAGTTAAGTGGAAGCACGACACCACCACGTGTAAGGCGGTGTGACAATCCAGAATATTCTACAGTAGCTCCTTATGAGATAAGGAACAATCCTGTAAAATAAGGGATTGATATGGGAAGTCTTAATGTGATTAATAGTGCGCCCCATTTAGGGAAAAATCCTACATGGAAAGAAGGACTGCTGCTAAACGAGATCTAGCAATATTTGGAGATTGATGTCTAATAGGAAACTCCTATTAGGAAAAGGATTCCTAGATGGGGTTATCGTCCCCCATAACGACGCATTGGTCATTACCTTACGACTAGGGGAATGTGATATGGAAAAGATCTTAGTAGACCAAGGGGCAAGCACGGAAATCATGTACTACCACACCTTCAAGAAAATGGAGCTCTCGCTAAGCTCATTACAAAAGTGCCTTGTCCCTTTGGTTGGCTTCAGTGCACAAATGGTGTGGCCTATGGGAAAGGTCACGCTGCCCATTTGAGTTGGGTCAATCGTCCCAAAGACTAATTTCCTTGTGGTAGATTTGCCCTCCTCCTATAATGTGATTATAGGGAGAACTTGGATGCACAAAATGAAAGGCATCCCCTCCACTTACCATCAGAAGATCAAGTATCCAAGGGTAGATATTATTAAGTGTACCAGGGGTAACTAAAAGGTGGCCGACCAATGTTTCAACATGGTCTTGAAGAAGTCCCCAAGGGCCGAGCTCATCCAGACTATTGAAGTTCCAGACCAGCCGACTCTGAAGGACGTAGGTGGAGACCCCACTAAGAAGATGGTGGAAGGATTGAAGAAAGTTCAGATCAAAGAGGATGACCCAGAAAGGTATTTCTTGATTGGCGAGACACTTGCCGAATAGAAGGAGAGCGATTTGATCGCTTTCCTGAAAGACCATATTGACGTGTTGGCGTGGACGCCCCAAGAGATGCTTGGGATAGACCCTGAGGTAATATGTCACCACTTGAATGTAGACCCCCGGCATAAGCCAGTTGTGCAAAAGGTAAGGTGGTAGGCACCACAGCACGCAGACGCTATGATTGAAAAGGTGGAGCGGCTACTGGAAGCGAAAGCCATACGGGAAGTGAGCTATTCAAAATGGCTGGCCAATACCGCCATGGTCAAAAAGAAGAATAGAAAGTGGAGGGTTTGCGTGGACTTTATTGGCCTCAACAAGGCGTGCCTTAAGGACAAATTTCCACTCCTAGGATTGATCAATTGGTGGACGCCATGGCAGGTTGTGAAAGGATGAGTTTCCTTGACGCATATCGAGGATACCAATAGATAGCCATGTATGAATCCGACTAGGAGAAAAAGTTCTTCATCTCGCCAAGAGGTCTTTACTGCTACAAGGTCACGCCGTTTGGGCTAAGGAATGCTGGAGCGGCCTATCAAAGGTTGGTTACTAAGATGTTCAAGGAACAGCTCGGCAAGACCATGGAAGTCTACATAGATGATGCGGTGGTGAAAAGCAAGGTGAAGCCCAATCACCTTGCAGACTTGAGAGCGACTTTCAACACTCCGAGAGATTACATGTTAAAGCTAAATGCCTCAAAGTGTGCTTTTTGGGTCAAATTTGGGAAATTTTTAGAGCACCTAGTGACCAAGAGGGGGATTGAGGCCAACCCAGACCAAATAATTGCACTTCAAAATCTCCAAAGTCCTAAGACCACGAAGGAGGTCCAAAGACTAACAAGGACGGTAGCTACTCTAAACCGTTTTATCAATAAATCCTTAGATTGTTGCAGGCCATTCTTCCAGCTTCTGAAAAAGAAAGAAAGGTATGAATGGGGAGCTGAGCAAGAAGAGGCATTCGAAGCATTAAAGACCTAATTATCTTCACCACCTTTGCTCTCTATCCCAGAAGCTGGGGAGCGATTGATATTGTATTTGGCGGTATCCGAGCATGCGTCAGCTTGGTTCTCCTATGAATAAAGGGGATAGAATAGGCCCCAGTCTACTTTGTGAGCAAAACCTTGTTGGATGCAGAGAAGCAATACTTACCATTGGAAAAATCGATGTATGCTCTACTTATCGCCTCAAGAAAACTATCTCACTACTTTTTACAGCATCCCATCACTGTGTTTACCGAATATCCACTAAGGGCTTTGCTTAGGAAGGCAAATTTCTTTGGGAGAATATCTAAGTGGTCCATTGAATTGAGCTAGTTTGGCCTTGACTATCAGCCCAGGATGGCAATCAAAGGGCAAATCTTAGCTAATTTTGTAGCAGAGTTCACTCCAATAGTAGCTCCACCACCACAAGCTCTCCATGAGGAACGGAGAGTCATTCCCCAATAGCCAACGGGAATAGCCGAGCATAATCCTGAAGAATGGAGGCTCTATGTTGATGGGTTAGCATGCAAAAAGGGCTTTGGGGCAAGAGTGGTGCTATTCTCCCCGAAAGGCTTGGTTCTGGAGTAGGCACTAAGATTGGGATTCAGTGCTACCAACAATGTGGCAGAATATGAAGCCTTGCTCCCTGGACTAAGGAGTGCCCTAGAACTCAAGGTAAATAAGTTAAGAGTGTTTTGTGATTCACAATTAGTATTAAATCATCTTTCAGGTGAATACACCGCAAAAAATGAAAAGATGGCTACATACTCTGAGTCAGCCAAAGACCTGCTTGATAAATTCAGTGAAGTCTGCATCGAACAAATTAGCTCGGGCTAGAACGTGCATGCAAACTCACTAGCTTGCTTAGGCTCATCAGTCAATAATTGGCGGGGCAGTAGAGATGATTATGGAGACCAAGCTAGGGCCAACTTGGATGGATCCAATAGTGGCATACCTACGAGATGAGACTTTTCCAGAAGACAAGAGGGAAGGCCACAAAATCAAAACCAAATCTGTGCTTTTGGTTCTCCCCAGAAGGTAAGCTTTAGAAAAATCTTTCATTGGCCCATATTTATTATGTGTACACCCAACTCTAGTCCAGAAATTCCTACATGAGATCTATGCTAGAACATGTGGATGACACACTGGTGGAATGTCTATGGCCCACTGAGCAATATCCCATGGGTATTGGTGGCCCTACATGCAAGAAGATGCAAATGGCTTTGTCAAAATCTGTGAGAAGTGTCAGAGGTTTTCACCTTTGATCCGAGCACCAGCTGAGGATCTGTTACCTCTAACTAGCCCATGGCCATTTTCCCAATGGGGATTGGACATCGTGGGCCCTCTCCCATGGCAACGGGGAAATGAAAATTCCTACTCATTGGCACAGATTACTTTACTAAATGGATAGAGAGTGAAGCCTTGGCAAAAATCACGGAGGCTATGGTGGAAAATTTTGTCTAGAACAAGATAATCACAAGATTTAGGGTACCCTAGTCCATCATCTTAGATAACAGATCTCAGTTCAGTAACAAGTTCAAAGCATTATCTGCCCATTACGGCGAAAGGAATTACAATTCAACCCAGCTTACCCACAGAGTAATGGGCAAGCAGAGGCCTCAAACAAGACTATTCTTAAAAGTCTAAAGAAGCGACTGGAAAGCAAAAAAGAAAAGTGGCTAGACGAGCTGCCAGCCGTGCTCTGGGCGTACAAAACCACTCCATGGTGATCTATAGGAGAGACGCTGCACTCCCTTGCTTATGGGACAAAGGTAGTCATTTCAATAGAAATTGGATTGCTGACCAACTGCATTGCTATTGTAGAGTTAGGTGGCAACAACAAAGCCCTGACCGAAAAGCTCGATCTTGCTGAGGAAAATAGATAGCTTGCACTAATCACCTTGGCAGCATACCAGGAGCAAGGGAAAGTGCAGCCAAGGGAATTCAAGGTTGGGGATTTAGTACTGAAGGAAAGTCTTGGCCAATACCAAGGTATCTTCTGATGGGAAACTTAGGCCGAACTGGAAAGGCCCACATATGATTGTGGGGACCCAGTACCAGGGCCATGGAATGTTCAAAACTTAAGGAAATTTTATCAGTAATTTGTTTTCTCTTTTTTGTGATTACGAATATAATAACATTTATTAGTGAATACGGAGAAATTCACATTTGTTTTTAGTATTTAGTTGGGATTACAAAGAAAATCACCAACGTTAAATTTTTACTATTATAGAAATTAATGAAATTACTATTTCCTTTTCACTTATGGTTTTAAAATTAATATGAATCAAAGTGGACTGGTCTTTTTTATTCCTATTGGGGAGCGGAGTAGAGTACATACATACCTTAATCAATTTAATCTGGATACGAAACATTCAGATCTTGCAAACGATTATTGTGAAATCCAAGTACGAAATACTAGTTAAAATCTCTAAGTATGAGGAAACTTAGAATTGCAAACAGTTATTGCACAGACCAAGTACAAAATACTTGTTAAAATCTTTAAGGATGAGGAAGCTTAGAATTGCAACGAATACTGCAAAATCCAAGTACATAACAACATAAACAATAGCAGCAACAACCAACAACAGTAACAGCTACACCAATAGCAACACCACAAACAATAGCAGCAATAACAACATAAACAACTTCAAAAATAACACTAACAACAGTTGCAATACAAACAACAATAATAAAATCAACATCAACAACAACAAAAACAGCAACCCCAACAATATGCACAACTACAATGACAACAACAACACCAACAACAAAAACAACAATAGCAATACTGTCGACACCATAATTTCGACCTAGAAAACCTCTTAAGCATTCCCATTGATGAAATAGACCAACCACACGTACCTCGAAGCTAAGAACAAGGCTTGAACTCACCAAACCACCCTAGACCACCATAAACCCTCCTAGAACAACCCTAAACCAACTAAAATGACCAAAATACCTTTAAACAACCCAGAAACCTCTTCAAAATAAACCTAAGCCTACACCATCTTCTAGTACATTCAAAACCCTCTTTTTTGATATATAATACATCTCACTCCGTTTTGAAATGAGGGAGATGTGCAAGTTTTACCAAAATGACTTGATTTCTTGACCTTTTGAGGGTAAAATGATCACACACTTGGATATACAAATTATCTTGATTTCAAACCACTTAGGTTAGAAAGTAGACTTGATAAAATTGCCAACGCTTCAAATCATGGACAAAATACAGTTTGGTAGCACCCGAAGAAGCCCTGTGAAGTTTGGTCCGTTGTGCAGACCCTTTGAGCGCTCAAACCCTGCGCACACTAGAAACTTTTCAAGGTATCTTTCAGCTGATTTTCAAGCTAACCTATGGGCTCCTTTTGGTTTCCAAAACTCGTTTTCTCTTCAAAGATCCCTCTTTATTTGAACCCCTCTCTTCACTCTTTTTGGGACCCTTTGGCTGATTCTCTCTCTCTCACACTCTCCATCAAACCCAAACTACTCTTTCTCATCCTTCAATCATGTTTTACCCTCTCTTTCATCCATTTTCATCATCTTCAACCTCCAAAAACCTTCTTTTAAAGGCCTAAATCTTATGGGTCTTTAAACAAACCACCTCTCACCAAAACTATTGCCCTCAAACCTTCCACAAATCCATATACACATGCCCCGATCTGTTTTTATTCATCATTGATCATCTCATTTCAAGCACTCAAACACTCAAAGATTTTATCTTTAAGACCAAATACACATGGGTCTTTAAGATACCAACTACAATAGCCCCTTTCTCACTTTAATAAGTCATTTACAGCCCATACGTTCTATCAATTTCATCCAAGCCCAAAAAGACCCCATCCATCCAATCAGCCCTACAGTCACACGAATCTGTCCAAAATAACTCATCTCAAGCCCATGATCTGAGTCATTACTCTATCATTCAACAAAAGTTCAAGTTTAAGCCTTGATCATAGCTGAAAAGGTAGAAAAACATATGAAAAATCACGTTTTTGGTCAATCTAAGGGAGACCAATAAGTTCATGGAGGTTCTATGTACCTTCTATGAGCTTACAAGGTCCAAAAAAGGAAGAAAATTGATTTTAAAAAATATTGAGTCAAAAATGTTTGAGCGCTCAAACACCTTCTTTGAGGGCTCAAACTGTTTTGATCATTTCGTGATTTTTGTGATTTTCAATGCTATATTATTTTGGTATCATCATTTTATGGCCTTTTGTTGGTTCACATACTCTCAAATTAGTTTATTTCACTCTTGATCATTGATCAATGAATCTAAAAAGCCATGAAAAGGATGTTTATCATCATCAAGCAAGGAACAATCATGTTTCATGAAGCAAACAAGTGTATCTCACTCTTTTAAACAATGATCAAAAGGTTAAGGTTCATAAAAGTATAAAAGAAAGTCAAAAAAGCCACAAAAGCTCACAAGCCCCGAATAGGGTTTGAGCGCTCAAACACTATTTTGCCCTATCTTTGTTTCTTACTTATTTCAACTCCAAATCATGTCTTAAGCTTCAAATAGTGTGCGTGTGTTACTACTGGGCCTACATCAGTCTGATCTACTCTCTCCCTCACTCCGACCATGATTATGCTTGGCTTAAAAGTACATTACTCACTCGTGCAAGCTTATTAAGTCCATTTGATCGATGTTTCTAGAATATCAAGTGCATTTGGATCATTATACATTGTATTGAGGTTGTTCGTGATCCAAATAAAGGCAGCAATGCATGAGAACATAGGAACCATGAAGAGGGTTTGAGCACTCAAACTCACCTTTTAAGCGCTCAAACTGTCTTTTGGTACATCAAATATTTTCTTCATCCAAGCTTCCTCACTATGTTTTGTGTTTTTTGGAATCCCTCACAATGTTATATTTGCACTCATTCTACTCTTGTTGCCTTATTTGGTTCACTTATAAGCCTTAAATCCATATTTGCATGATCATTCTATTTTGTTAAACCATCCAAGTGCTATTTTCAAGCAAGTAACAGTGTTAAAATCATGTTTCCATCAAGTCAGAATCATTAGACTCATGCATGGTTGAGGAGGGTTTTAGTGCTCAAACCCTCCCTTTGAGCGCTTAAACCCTAGGTAAGGGATCAGAGTGGTTTTATTGCATATCAGTTTGTAGTGTCCTTTCAGGTCATTTTGTTATTGCTTTGTACATGCTAACATTGTTGTTTACTGTTTGACATCTTAGTTAGCTCGTATTCATGTTTCATCATCATCCATGTAGTTCACGGAGCACAAGCATACACCGTAATCATTTATTGTGTTTATCACCACTTTATTGGCTCCCGTTCCCTATTCCCCATTTGTTTGGTCAAAGTTGGATCATAAGCATTTCATATAATCCCACAAAAGCTTAGAGAGAAAGGTTTTTGAACCGGGCAAGGGAGTGTCGTAAAACCCTTCCCTCCTCGTAACTAAGCTTTCGAACCTAAGATAGTATGGTGATGACGGACCGGTATTTAAACCTTATCCTATAAATGAGGCACGAATCAATCGAGTTCAATTCCTCGTGGACAATCCTCTAAAACCCGGGTAGTGACTCCGAATTGAAATCTTCGACCGCAAAAAGGCATCAAATATCGATACCAATTGTAATAGTGACAACACCACCACCAGCAACAATAAAAATAGTAACACAAATGACACATATACACATAATACCAACAACAATAACAACAGTGCCAACACAAACAACAATAGCACAAATAACAACAGGAGCAATGATAATAAAAAGAAATATAATAAATACACAAACAACACAAAAAATAACAACAACAAAGAAAAACAACACCACCATCTAACAACAACAACACCATCAACACCAACACCACCAACAACAACACCAAAAACAACCACCATAACAACAACAGTAACAACACCATAGAAACACCACAAATAACAGCAACAAGAACAACAACAAAAAAACACAAAGAACACTAACAACAACAGCAATACAAACAACAATAATAAAACCAACATCGATAACAACAGCAACGGAAACAACAACAATAGTAGTAACATCTGCAAGATCGATCTTTCTTGAACTACGAGAGGACCTAATTCTCTATGACTAGAGACACGTAGCCAACCATAAGGTGGGCATAGTCCAGATCTTTCTTTTGCATATTTCCACTCTTGTATTTCAAAATGTCTCATGCAATAAAATTCATTTTCAGATAGAATATTAATTTTGTTCTTCTCATTGTATATATGTCTTTATTTACTATCCGCACAAGTCTTCAATCACTTATTTTGTTTTAAAAAAATTTTTTCCTAGTGCTAAAAGGGTAAGATAGGGTGCTCCAGCTTTCCTACATGTAACAATGAATTACTGAATCTTTTTTTCTCTAAATCGCAGACCATATAATAACATGAGTCATTTATTCCAAAAAGAAAATTGGGTTTCTCGACCCAAGATATTTATTTCTCTTTTTTTAAATATTTATTCATTTGGTGACTTCGCACACCAAGAATCACGTCAAGTAGTAGCTCTAAGTTATTTTATATCAAATTTTTATGGCTCAATCATAGTTGTAAAACCTGTATTTTATAAAACTGCGTCACTTGAATATCACTTGTATCACTAGACCATTAAACATTTTAAAAATTCCTTTCATAAAATTCCTCGGCATGACAACTAAAAAGAACAACAATAGTAACAAAAATAACAACAACAAAAACAATAACAACAATACCTATGTCAAAAACACCACCACCGTTATCAACACAAACAGCAGAAGCAGAAACAACACCAACAGCCACAACAACACCAATAGCAATAATAGCAACAGCAAAAACAATAGCAGCAACATCAACATAAACACAAACAAGAGCAACAATAACAACACCAAGACCATCAGCAGCAACAATATCAACACCACTACCATCGATGACAACAAGAAAAACAACAGTACCAACAACACCAATTATACACACAACTACAACGACAATAGCAACAATAACAATACGAATTGTGGTAGCAATCCCAATTGTAATAGCTACAACACCACCACCACCAACAATATAAATATTAACACAAATGACACCTATACACATAATACCAACAAAACAAATAACAACATTAGCACAAACAACAACAGCAGGAACACAAACAACAACAACAGCAACAACAACAACAAAAATAACAAAACAAAAATAACAAAAACACAAACAACACAAAAATAACAAACAAACAAAGAAAAACAGTACCACCAACAACAATAATACCACCATCAACATCAACAACACCAGCACAAACAACAACAACAACAACAATGACAAAAACAACATCAATAATAAGAAACAAGGTTGTGAATCTCACACCGTACCGGCCGGTACCAACCGGCACGTACTGGATTTGTATGAAAACGGTAACGTCACCTTGTAATACCGTCTCATCCTCAATTCCGGCCAATACCGATCGGTTTCGGTCATTCCAAATGGTACCCAGGTACCGGCTGTACTGCCCGAGATTTTGTAGATCTGAAAACGACTCTGGAGTGGAATATTCAGAGAGAGCGACGAACGTGTGTGTGTGTGTGTGTGTGTGTGTGAGAGAGAGAGAGAGAGAGAGAGGAGTACCTAAATCGGCCGGAGTTAATCGACTACCAGCTATATCGCCCGAGATTTTGCAAATCTGAAAACGACTCCAAAGTGGAATATTCAGAGAGAGAGACGAACGTATGTGTGTGAGAGAGAGAGAGAGGAGTACCTCAATCGACCGGAGTTAATCGACTGCCGGAGCTAATGTAACGTTTTGGGGTTGAACTCCGACGGCTCTATTCTTATTTTGATTGACTGGAAACGAAGGGTGATAGATACGTATATATATATATATATATATATATATTCTATGGTTTTACATGTTAGACCTTACAAATCAATAATATATCACATATAACCCATAAAGGTTGACAACTAAGGTTTAAGTCCTTGTGATTACATTTTGTTACTATTATAATATATGTATTTTGCTAATTAAAGGTATTTTTGTTAAGGGGGTTTTTTATTTTATTATAAATGAAATTATATGAGAATTTTTTTCATATATATATAATAAGCTTCAAGTAAGGGTCCCTTATTGAAAATACCATGTGGACATAGCCTTTCTCTGTGTTTCCGGACCAAATTTTGAAGATCAGAACCATTCAATGTTTTTAAAATGCATTTTTAAGGGCCCCCGCGAGGATTCATCCAAAAAAAATACCCGTAAAGGCCTTCATCCGATCAGTTTTGGTTAAAAACGCTATATATAACATTTTTAACCAAAACTGATCGGATGAAGCCCTTACGGGTATTTTTTTGGACAAATCCTCGCGGGGGCCCTTAAAAATGTATTTTAAAAACATTGAACGGTTCAGGTCGTCAAAATTTGGCTCGGAAAGTTGAGGTCCGCATTTTAACTTCAATAAGGGACCCTTATTGGAAGTTTATCGTATGTATATATATATATATATATATATATATATATATATATATATATATATCTAAACAGATAGTACTGCTAAATTTGAAACGGGACCGGTATCAGTCCGGTATTGATACCATACCGTACCAGTAAGAAAATCGGTACCTTTTTCGGTACAAGATTCAAAACCTTGATAAGAAATACACAAACAATACCAAAAATAATAACAAACAAAGAAAAATAACACCACCAATAAGTGTTAATACCACCATCAACATCAATAGCAAACACTGTCACGCCCTCATTTTTTTTTTTTAAACATAAATAAAAGAATCTCAAACAATAACCAAGTTAAAAGATAAAGATTTCCATAAATAGAATACATCATTAGCCCAATGGCTATCAAATGTTTGGGCACCCTTGCCCCAAAGGTGTAATCAAACAATAAAGTTTGGGCACCCTTGCCCCAAAGGTGAAATTAAATAATATCCCGTGATTCAAATATTTGGGCACCCTTGCCCCCAAGGTGAAGTCGAAATAATATCTCATAAGGTTTTTTTTTACAAATCCAAAGTCAAAAGATGGTAAAGGAAATTAGAGTTACATTAACATCTCCCCAAAAGAAAGTTTAAATGCGTAGAAGATGAAGTAAATAACTCCATGCCATGTATGCTCATCATCCAAGTCATGCATTCCAAACCATGCACGATCAAAGCTAGGTACCTGAAAATGATAGGGTGAGTACACTTGCTCATAGGAGAACTATTCTACTAACGCTAGGTATATGAATATGATGCATGCACATGAGAATAAAATATGTCAAACGGTTATTCATATGCGAGTCCAAGTATCCAAGTCATGGAGGAAGAAAGGAAGAATTTAGAAAGTTTCAACGTATCCAAGTGATTTCCAAGTATCCACCCACAACTCATGTTTCAAAAGTCCTTTCTAAGTGTCCAAAATATAATCCAAATATACATTTCATTTCACCCAACCACCCAAGTTCATCACACAAGTCAAAATCAAGTTTACAAAACGAGTTTCGACAAAACTTTATGGATAGTCCAAAACTTCAATTCTCATTTCTTTCATTGAAGAAAAATCATCATGTTCATTTAGTACTAGGGATTTAACCCCTCTGCCGGGTTCCATAGGCCCCGCGTGCCTTTATCAAAAAAAAAATTTACCAAATGATGGTATCGGTATAAGAATATCCCATTATCCCTAACATTTCATAACAAGTCCGTTTTCCAAATTTCATTTCATTATTTCACAAAAGGGTGACGCGCACACACACCCACGCTTTCTAAAAACCATCAAACTTTCATGTGATGCAAAATGACATATTTGTTTATAAAATCAAAGTCCTCGAGTCAAAACATGGTTGCAAGTAATGCCAAATGTCAATTTTATGAAGGAATAAGCGATCGGGGACCAAATGGACATCAAAGGGTGACCGAAAATTACCCCCAAAACAGGGGCAGTGGCCGAAAATTATAGGGGCAGTAGCTATGAACAGTAGTTTGAGTAGATTTTCACCCTTAGGGTGGGGAATTTCAACCCAATCACAATAGAGATAGTTTAGGCTCAAATTGGAAATGCTAGGCAACAATTAAACATGGAGGGATGTCAATTTCACTCCCAATTTCACCAATTAACAAGCAAATTCATAGATCAAGAAATCAAAGTGGAAAAACCCACAAAAATTGGGGAAAACATGAAATTCAAGGAGATTGAGGCCAAAAATCAAGTATGTACAACAAATCATAAGCATATAACTAGAGAGAGTAGACATTGTTCCCCTACCTCAAGAATTTGCTTGAAAAATGGAGATGAATGAAACCCTAGCCCCAAATTCCGAATTATGTGTTCCCGGTGTGAATCCAATGTGACCCAAGCTCCCCACGGTGCGTAGAACGTGAATATGGTCTTGGTTCTTGAAGAGATTGAGTGGGGAGGGAGAGTTTTGAGCTTGAAGTGAATAAAAATGGAGGAGAAGAGAGAGGGAGGGTGAGCCGATCGGTGGAGGAGAGAGGGAGAGTGAGATATTTTGTTTTTTTTCAAATTTGCCCCACACTACTTATTATAACCCCCTAATTACCCCTCACACCCAAATGTCACTTGTGTATATAGTATGTGACCACAATACTTATTTTCATAAACCAAACTTAAGTAAAGACTTTACTTTAATTTATTTATGAAAATAAGGAAGTACCCCCCATTTGGAAACAATGGCATTTCTAAAATTTTAAGATTATAATCACATCAAAATCTCATCCCCCCACTTTTAGTACAAAACTAAAAAACGGCAGATTTTTCTCCGAATAAAATAGGCGAAAGATGATTTTTCCTTACTTAAAAATAACTTCCGATTATACCGTTGTGATTAGAAAAATCCAATGAACAATTACCGGCATTTTTTTTTTGCCAAATCGAAACTTCTCCAAAAAGTGATTTTTCATACGAGTTCTTACAAACACAACTACAACACAACCAGCAATAATAAAAGTTACACCAATAGTAACACACAAACAACAGCAACAATAATAGCAGCAATAACAACATAAAAAAGAACACTAACGACAACAGCAATACAATCACCAATAATAAAACCAACATAAACACAACAGCAAAAATAGGAAACCCAGCAATACACACAACTACAACAACAATAACAACACCAATAGCAATACCAATTTTTAATAGCAACAATAAAAATAGTAACGCAAACAACACCTATACACATAACACCAACAACAATAACAACAGTGTCAATACAAACAACACCAGCAACAACAATAATAGCACAAACAACAAAAAAAAAAACACAAACAACAAAAGAAAAAATAATAAATACACATACAACACATAAAATAACAAGAAGCAAAGAAAAACAACAACACTAACACACGACAATACCACCATCAACACCAACAGCAACAACAATAGTAGCAACATTAACAACCAAAACAGCAACACGCCTAACAATAGTAACAGCCACACCAGTAGCAACACCACAAACAACAACATTAATAACAACAACAACATCAACAAGAACACTAACAACAGGAGCAATACAAACAACAATAATAAAACCAACACCACCACCAACAACAACAGTAAAAACAACAACCCAAACAATACATAACTACAACGACAATTGCAACAATAACAACACGAATAGCAATAGGAATACCAATTGTAATAGTGACAACACCACTACCAGCAACAATATAACTAGTAACACAACACCTACACACAAAATACCAACAACAACAATTGTGCCAATACAAACAACACTAACAACAACAACAGCAGCAAAAACAACAATAGCAACAGCAACAACAACACAAACAATAGAAATAAAAATAACAAATAAATGAACAACACCAAAAATAACGACAAACAAACAAAAAAAAATAGAATTAAAAAAACCATTATAGCACCATCACAACCAACAACAATTGCAACAACAACAACAGCAGTAACGTTAACAACCACAACAGCAGCACAACCAACAACAGTAACAGCAACACTAATAGCAACACCACAAACAACAGCAGCAATAACAGTAACAACAATAATAAGAACACTAATAACAACAATAATAAAACCAACATCAATAACAACAACAACAAAAGCAGCAACCTCAACAGCAACAATAAAAAAAGAGGTCATTTTCTAGTACGAATTGGGGGACCCCCTCAAATTTACAACAATATCATTAATGAGACTTTTATTCAAATTTTTTCCTAGATTTGCTTTTGCCCATTGGAGTGCTCCATACCAGATTAATTTTTTACTCAAATTTGGATAAAAATTTGGATAACTGGTGGAGATGCTCCAAAAATCAATGTACTTTATTTGTTAAATTTCTAATTTTGCCCGCCCTTTTTTGATGGGACAAGAATTATTTAAATGGAAATTTGTAATGATTATGGGCAAAATGAAAAAGACAAAATAAAAAAAAAAATAATATATATATATATATATATATATATATATATATATATATATATATAATGATTAAGTCTAGGAAAAAAAAGTTGGAATCCCGAAGTGGCCCTAACTTCTTTGGGACGGAGGGAGTAGTTTTGGGGATATTGTAATTTTTATTAATTTCGGGTATTTATACTCTCAATTGTTTATTACCAATAACTGTTGTTACCTATGTAATGTGAATTGAGATTTTAGGGCCCACTTGAAATGTTCGCTTTAGTGGTGAAAATCGAAAAAGGAAAGGGAGAATTCCAATTTAGTGGTTTTTAAAAGTATAAATGCCAATTTCATGAGAAGGTTATTAAAATTAACCGGACTCGTGACAAGGAGAAAAGAAATTCCACATAAGTGCTACGCCAAATAACTTCCCTAAAATATCCCTCTGTGAATTAAACCATACACCCAACCCCTCTTTCTTGTTTTCTCTCCTCTGAACTGGTGAAATTGAAATGGGTTTCTTTCCCCTTCTCCCTCAGAAATTGAAATCCACAAAAAATCCAAGGAAAATCTTCAATGCCTAGAACTATCGATCAGGGAAATGAGTCTTGAAGAAGGAGAATTTGATAAGACAGACGATGAAGATGAATTGTCGTTGCGGTTTGAGAAGGCTACGAACTTAGAGTCCGATGAGTTGATGGGAGACGAGGTTGGTTTGTCTCCAAGACCTTGGCAACCAAAACATGGTAGTTAATTATGCAATCTGGATTTGAAGATGACCAACAAGGAGAAAGGGGTTTGATTTCCATGCATGTTGAATTGACGAGGCTTTTGGATTGTGCATTCAAAGTGTTTGATAGAACTATTGAACCACTTTTTTTTTATTTTCCAAATCCAATACTTTAGTTTGGGTAAGTAACTCTTGCACGTTGTATGACCAAATTTCTCACTTTAAATGAAATAACATGGCACTCTTTGATGATAACATTGCACTGAAATGAGGAACATTGGCTTGCCAATGTGCAGTCTTAATCCCACTTTTTTTTTAGAAACAACCTTGCTCCTTGCATGAACAAATTTTGCACTTTAAGTGAAATAACATAGCACTCTTTGAGAATAACATTGCACTGGGTTGCAATTGTATGGTATTAATTCTACTTTTGTTTTAGGAAAATAACATTTGCTCCTTGTATTAACAAATTCTGTACCATAATTGAAATAAGATGGCATCCTTTAACGACAACATTGCACCGGAATAAGGTCCACTATTGTTACCAAAGTGCAATCTTAATCCCATTTTTTTGGTTGGAAAACAACCATTGCTCCTTTTATGAAACAATATTGCTCCTTGAGTGAATTATTTTCACACACTCTGAAAATAGTATTGCATCCAAATGAGTACAACTGGATTGTAAATGTAAATTAACATTGCACGCTTTGAGAATATCATTGCACCCCATGAGAAAGATTGAGTAGCTCGTATGATGTCTACATCCAATTTTTTATATTGGAAAAAATGACAATTGCTCCTTATTTTGGAAACCTTGCTCCTTGAGTGAATTTACACGACACCCTCTAAGAATAATATTTCACACAAATGAGGGTGGAAAAAAAAAAAAAAAAGAAGCTCTCACTCCTTTTATGAAACTATATATTGCACCTTGAATCAAAACATATTGCACTCCAGATTAAACTATATTGCACAATGTATGGAACTATATTGCACTCAAGTGAGGAAAACAGGGTTCGCTTTTTAATATCTAATTTCAACCATTTGGTTTTGAAAAAAAAATAACTATTGCTCGTTCAATAAAAAAACGTTGCACCTTGAGTGAATTAAACATTGTATCCTTTGAGAATCAGAGAATACCATTGCACCTCGAGGAAAGATCGAGTTGCCTATATGATGTCTAAATACCTTCTTTCTTTCTTTCTTTCTTTTTGTGGAAAAAATGACAATTGCTCCTTAAATGAAAAGATTGCTATTTTTTTTGTACTAACTTAGCTCAAACTCATTTTACTTGGGTTAGGTTAACTTGTCTTGCTATGGTGAGGTCAAATCAAATTGTTAGGACAGACCTTTCAAACATTGCACCGTAACTTAATTAGGTTTGCACCTTGTATGAATAAATATTGCACCTTATCTCAAACTCATTGCACTTAGGTTTTTTCATGTATGTTTTGAGAAAAAAAAATACACACTCTGGGATATTTTGGCTAGTGCGGCGATAAAATGCCATGTATGTGAAATTATTTTTCTATGTGTCATGCAATGGTAATTTCCAAAAGCATGACCATTAGATCGTGATTTCTTTCCCTCCGTGCCACTGAATTGGAATTCTCCATAAGGAAAACAGGGTGGATCAGTTTGAACCCGTACCAATTGGGAGCACATTGCCTGCCCTACCACTAGAAGGCACATTCATCCGTCCAAAGCTCCATCAGGATATCATGGTTTCCTTCTGTTTTGTCAACCATATTTTGATTTCGGAATTGGAACCTCTCCGGTCCTGAATTTTGACTGGAGGGGGCAGTTACAATCTGGCTCATCAATTGTTAAAATCAATGGTTCGGATTTACTCAAAAACTCTTCCTTCAATGAGTCCGAACCATTGATTGTAGCAATGGACGGTCTAGATTTGAAGCATTCCCTCCAGTCCAAAAGTAAAACTGGAGTCGGATATCGGGAGAATTTGACATCAGTAGCGGGCACTGTTTGCCAGAAATATGTAACAACCTTCAGCATCTCTAATTCTCTAAGATTTACTCCTTTATTTGTGGACTCATTCCGTATCAAAACAGGTGGTAATATTCAATGTAATGGGTAATACAAAGTTGCAAAAGAAAGAGTCTTTGAAAGCTAAAAGTGGTAAGTCTCTTTCTGTTGGTGATCATTGGATTCTTTTCTCTTAACTATATCTCATGCAATAGTGACGGAGATGTAGATGGTTTGATACATGCCACCGGTCCACTTTTACAATCGCCTTGGATTCGTACTTCCCCCATTTTCTTTTAGAAAGAACTTTTCCTCAAGAATCTCTAAGCATATGATATTATGCCAGTCATGCACACACGCATGCTCAACTTTGGAACTGAAAAGTACATAACAAGCACCCAATTACTCCAGTGTCTCTCTTTTCATGGCGTCGTTAACCCATTCTCAGATTGGATTCCAAAGACATTAGTGAATCCCGCCGAAAAAGTTGATAATTGAAAAGAAGGCATAAGATAAGAATATATAAATATAAAACATCTAGTCCTAATCTCCCGAAAATAAGAAAAAAATAATTTTTTTTGTGTTGCAAATTATTTTTGAAAAATCCGAACCGTTGCGAAAACTGCTTGAATCAAGCCCTTCCCGGTATATATATATATATATATATATATAAGTTTCTTAAGAGGGAACCCTCAAAAAAAATTTGTGAGAAAGATGCTATGCGCCGGTGGATGGGTTGAATGATACAAACGGCTGAGATTTAAAAAGGCACAAGCAGGTCAACTGGTCAGGTTAAAACATATCACGGCTTAGGATCCGGGTTTATACCCCCATTAGGATATTGACCCCTCATTTCACGCGTTCATCAGAGAGAGAGAGAGAGAGAGAGAGCAAATTGGCGATTTGAAAAACCTCATCGTGAAATCGATCGAGCTCGAGCCAAACCAGTCCAGATCTTGACGAAATCGAAGGTGAATCTTCACCCTCTTCCCTTGTCGATTCTCATCATTTCCCCCATTGTTGAAGTCGATTTTTGATTGTTTAGGGTTTCCACGAACAGTTCTATCAAGCAAGGAGAACCAAACTAGTCCACATCTTGATGAAGGTGAATCTCTCTTCTCTCTCTTCCCTCGCTCTTTTCTAAGGGCAGATGAAATCGATTTTCGGGTTTTTAGGGTTTATCAGACGAAGAACAATCTGAGATTTACCAAATGAAAGGTATCTCTCTCCCTCTCTCCTCTCTCAGGTTCAATTGAGAAAACTTAACTTTATTCGATTTAGGGCTCTTCTCTGAGTCGTATTTACTAAGGAAATCGATTTTGGGTTTTTGGAGTTTCAACCGATGAGAAGCGAAAAACAAGAAAAGCTAGGTCTTTTAACTTTTTTGCTGGTTTGGGTGTTGTTGGTTAAAGTTGTTCCTTCTTTCTTTGATTTAAACAAGGTTATTTTGACAATGCTATTGCTAGATTTGAATTAGTGGTGGCTTACTCTGTTGATTCAACCATCTAGTTTTTGTGGGTTGATTCACACTAATCTGCAATGATAATGATGAAAAGTGTTTTATTTCCATTGTCAAATCATATGTTCTTCTGATGCATTTATTGTCAAATACTCAAATCTATTATGGATTACAGAAATATACATAAATTGAATTGAATTTGTTTGATTGAATTGTTTGATATTTGTTGCAAGATTTCTTTCATAGGAGTTAAATCAAAATGGATGTGAAAATCAATGAGAACTAATTTAACGGGCAAATGATGCCCCAAAAGTAGGAAAATTCCTCGGCCGTATACTATATTTGGTAATGGAGGAAGTAATCTGCATGTCTTCCTGTCAATTTGAACCTCTTTTTGACTTTATTTTTGTTCAGGTTTGAATCTGTTCTTTGTACTTTGGAAGATGCTGTAAATGATGCCCCCAAAGCAGGATAATTCCTTGGCCATATCTTCACAAAATTAATTTTAGAATAAGGAGGTTCCATTTTCAGAAATAGGGCAATTGATATATGAAGGCGGGGAAGAGCAAGGAAGTCTAGTAGAGACGGGGCTTGCGACTGAAGTTGTTGGAACCATCTGGAGACTATCAAGTCAGAGAAAGGAAAATCCGTTGTGAATGAAATCCACAAAAGCAGGGCCGGCCCAGGCCCAAGGCCCACCAGGCCTGGGCCTAGGGCACCACAAAAAAGGCCAATTTTTGGAGCACCCCACCATTTTATACCTATGAGCTTGACTAGAACACTTTTTTTGGGCCAAAATAAAAGAAAAAAAATCCATTAGGAGTGACAAAAGAGCCCAACATTGTGACCCAATGTTTAAAAAAGACCCAAAAATTATTGTGGCCCAAAATTTTAAAAAATGTCCAAAACTAAAATTGATTTAAAAAAAATCACAATATAAAAAAGGCTCAAGTATAATTGATACTTTTGCTTCTAAAATTGCAACGCTCGTAATATTCAAGTGATACTCATGCGTTATATGTATCTAGATACTTCGTGTTTTAATTTTTCCGTTATTATGTGATGCTTGTAGAACTTTATATTGTTTTGGTTTTCTCGTATAGTGATTGTTACTCGAAAAATTATTTAGGCGTTGTACTACTTGAAGGGCACAATTTTTGAGCTAGGCCTAGGACACCTCAAACCTTTGGGCCAGCCCTGCACACAAGCTCTAGTTTGGAGCTTGAGAAAATTCAGCCACTGAGTTCGATCAAATCGCAAAGACTAGATAATTATATTTATGAGAGGATAGTGATGCTCATTGTATGTTGTAGTAGTTGGGTTACAATCTTTTCAATCTGCAGAAATATGGGGATTCAAAATATGAGGGGTTGTCCTTTCCTGTTTTATAGTATTTTTTCGTATAAAATGAACTACAATTAGTTGGGCATCCAAATTCTATTGCTCTTCTCATGGCATTACTTTATGCTAGTAGGTTAGATAAGCGGAGTGAGATATTGATGCTCTTAGATACTCCCTTTACAGCTATTAGCACTTCAAGATATCGTGCACAAAATGTTGGTTCATGCATTTTGAACCATTACAAGAAGTCTGCGCATATTCTGGAAACTAAAAAGAGTAAATCACCTAGACACCCCCTGAATTATACCTCTTTTATCCAGACACCCCCTAAACTAAATAAACCTACGAGGGGCCCCCTCAACTATTTAAAACTTTACCCCAAGACCCCTTTTGTCAACCTTCGGTCTCAAAACTCAAAGTTCCGGGTCATGTTTTGATGATCCAACCCATTCAAGTTGTTTAAAACGTGCTTTTAAGGGGATCCACCAAAAGCCGGCTCAAAATATGACTGGGAAGTGCTTAATCCAAAGAGTTTTTCATATGTGAAAAGCTCTTCGGATCAAGCACTTCCCGGTCATATTTTTAGCTGATTTCTTCCAAATACACTTTAAAACATGTCTTAAACAACTTGAATGGGATGGATCATCAAAACATGACCCGAAACTTTGAGTTTTGAGACCGAAGGTTGACAGAATGGGTCTTAGGGTAATGTTTTGAATAGTTGAGAGGGCTCCTCGTAGGTTTATTTAGTTTACGGGGTGTATGGGTAAAAGAGGTATAATTCAAGGGTTGTCTAGGCGATTTACTCAACTAACGATAGCATATACAAGTTGTATTCTGTTTAAATAGAGCTATCATGTTTCCAAAAAAATGATAGTGCCTGGAGGCATACCAAAGATAACCAAAAAAAAAGACTTGTATAGTTTTGAATAAACAGTTAAGACTTGTATAGAACCATGTGCTATCCGAGTGTTTAGAACTGTGTTTTAGTTCAAGGCATCAATTCTTCTGTCTACTTTGTTCCTCAACACCTAACAAGCATTTGAACCCAAATTCTCAACATACTAAGGGCTGCAAATGAACTTATGGTGGCACGAAATGTAAGGTTTTAAAAACAGAGGTGCAGCTCAACAAAATATATGGTTCTGGGTCAAGGACACAAGGCATGTAGCTATATGACCAAACCAAGAATCTCATATGGATTGACCACTAAACCAAAAGCCCTAAATACAAAATAGTCCACATTTGGAATCAAATAAGTTACAATTTCTTTTGGAATCAAATAGATGTGCCAACAAAATACAAATTACGGAACCTAGAAAAAAAATTGCAACAAGGCTAGAAGTTCGAACATTGGCCTCACGCTTCACCCCAAATTGATCTTCCAATGGCCTTGCCGAAGTAGAAGCACCAACACGGACTTCAAGCTGAGCTCAGCCAAATTGTATTTGTCTAAGCTTGTATCTATCTTCATGAAATTTTAACAACACGCCTTCAGCTTCATCCGATGCATTGTACCTTTTGTATGGCATTGCTATGGAAACATAAACGAGAAAAAATAGCAGCTTAGAGGTATCAACCAATTCACACCTCACACTCATATGTTGTTGAATACTTTACAGATGAAACACTTATGTTATCAGGGAGTTTTATATAGCACACGGTTCTAATTACGACATGTAAAGACCTTCACATTTTCAGAGAAATTTCCAATCAAAATTAATATTTGTATTGTCCTACGGCTACACCACCTCATTTGTTGGCAGCTCACACATAGCAATCATAGATTTCACCTAAACTCAAGGTGTTCCAAAAGGTCAATTGAACTACAATTATCCAAACCTCCCATTTCCAGACCTCCATGATCCAAACATTTATTTGATGATCTGATTCGTACAATGTATTCAGAAGGTGTTTTCAAATGTCCACGCTGAAAATCTTCAAAAAAACAAAAATATAGGGAAGGGCTTGATCCAAGCAGTTTTCACAAAAATTGTAAATAAGATTTCTCACGTGGACCCTTGAAAACACCTTCTGAACATATTGGATGGCTCGGATTTTCCAAAAACAATTTGTGAAACAGAAAAAAACACCAGAAACCTCTAATCCGGGGGTCCGGATTAGAAGTTTTTCGTGTATGTATATATATATATATATTAGGTACTATCCAATCAGGGATAGTTCCAGTCCGGGATTATCTGGATTAAGCCCTTCCTGATCACATTTTGATCATCCAAACCATCCAATGTGTTTAAAACGTGTTTTTAAGGTTCCATATGAGAAACCATCCCAAAAAAAGATAGGGAAGGGCTTCACCCGAGTAGTTTTCGATAAAACTGTATTTAATCAAAAACTACTCAGATGAAGCCTTTCCCAGTCATTTTTTTCATGATTTCTCGCAAGGATCCTAAAAAACATGTTTTAAACACATTGGACTGTTCGGATTATATAAATTTGATCAGGAAATGAAAGGTGTGGATAGTGTGGACATTAAGAGTAGTGGACTAGAACATTGGTTATATTTATGTGTGTGTGTGTGTGTGTGAGTAACTATCTAGTCCGGGAATCCCGGATCCGGGACTCCACCTTCCAGAATTTTTTTTGAAAATCCAAGCCATCCATTGTGTTCAAAAGGTGTTTTGAAGGGTACACGCGGGAAATCTTTAAAAAAAATACCGGGAAAGGCTTGATCCAAGTAATTTTTCACAAAAACTGTGGATTTTATTTTTTGAAGATTTTCCGCATGGACCTTTGAAAACACCTTTTAAACACAGTGGATGGCTCAGATTTCCCAAAAACAATTTTTAAAAGCTTGAAAACACCGAAAAACCTTCAATCCAGGATCTTTGATAGGATCTGTGGCGTATATGTATATATATATATATATACGAAAAATTTCTAGTCCACACCTACCGAATATAAGAAAATTTGATTTTTTTTTTTGTGTTGCAAATTATTTTTGGAAAATCCAAGCCATCCAATTATTTTTGCGAAAACTACTTGGTTCAAGCCCTTCCCGGTATTTTTTTTTTTTGAAGATTTCTCGCGTAGACCCTTGAAAACACATTCTGAACACATTGGATGGCTCGGATTGTCAAAAATATATTTGGATCATGGAGGTTCGGAAACGGGAATCCCATTTTAGAAGCCTACCCTATATATATATATATATATATATATATATATATATATATATATATATATATAGGAACTCTCTAGTCCGGGACCCTTGGGTCCGGATCTCATAGTTCCGGATCAAATTTTGACGATCCGATCCGTCCAATGTGTTCAAAAGGTGTTTTCCAAGGCCAACGCGAGAAATCTTCAAAAAAAATACCGGGAAGGGCTTGATCAACGCAATTTTGTAAATATGCAGTTTTTGCAAAAAACTGCGTGGATCAAGCCCTTCCCGGTATTTTTTTTTTGAAGATTTTTGAAGATTTCTCGCGTGGGCCTTGGAAAACACCTTTTGAACACATTGGACGGCTCGGATCGTCAAAAAAATATTGGGAAGGGCTTCAAAATGCTTCCATTCCGGGATTTCGGGATCCCGGACTATATACTTTCGAAGGTGAAAGATGCTACCAAGTATCGTCAGAATATCAGCCAATTTCATTCTTTTAACTAATTGAGGAAGAACTTGCAAATTGACAAAACCCGGTGGTCGAATTTTCCATCTTGGAGGAAAAACATTCTGATCTCCTATCAAATAAATGCCCAATTCTCCTTTTGGAGCGTACTTTCGAAGGTGAAAGATGATGGTTAAAAGTAGAAAGAGTCTTTTCTTGCAATAGGCATTTAGGGGCCCCTCTTGTAATCCAAAATAAACCCACTACAGTCCTATTTGATGATACTGATGGGTCGCTCATTTTGTAGGCTTCATTGTGTTCATCACTTATGAAGCAAAGAATTAGATTAACTAGACATCAGTATCCATCTGAACGAACAACAAAACATATCATTTTGTAGACTTCATTGTGTTTATCACTGATGAAGCAAAGAATATGACCAAATAGACATCAGTGTCCATCTGAACGAAGCATATCTATTACTAGAGAAATGGATGGCTAAACTACAACAATTTCTTTCTCTATAGACAAACATGATTCGCACAATTCTTTGATTTGTTTCATAATACATTAAAGGAACGGATCGAATCGTCAAATGGGACCATGATAAGTTTTGTTTTGCATCACATAACGAATCATCACAGGAAAAATATATTGATTATGTAAAAGGAGATATACACGCAGAGACAAGAAGACATAACAAAAAGAAAAGAGCATAAGAGACCATGATATTCCTCTAAACTGACATAATATTAAAAATAGGAGTATCAATCATGAATAGTGAACAAACAAATTACTACAAGTCAACGGTGGCCAAGCTACCCAAGCTTTCCCTTTTCCTACTTGACAAAAAAAAAAATCTTGTGGGATTCGAAGATATAAAACCAATCTTGAACCAACCACTAACTGCTAATATGAACAAAAGCATGTCATCGGATGCTCTCTGCTCCCGAGACACAATCATCTGATTAATTAGCACATAAGGGTAAATCCAAAACCAACCTGATGCGAATACATGAATCAATGTAATGCTTTTCAACCTACTCTAAATCACTACCAAGACTCCCTACTGTACTATGACGATGCCACAATGACTGTAATGTTGAGCATAAGCGGATAATGAACTGTGAGGAAGGTAGCGAACCATTATCTGATGCTGAATCTTTAGTTTCTTTTTGAATCATTGTGTGTTACCCTTTGTCCTGATTTTCCTCAATGCTGTTAGTCTTGTGAAATGGTACATTTCCCAGTGTCGATTAAGTCAATGAGCTCTGTTCAGAAACGCTTTTGTCAGCTTGAGAAGCATCAGCCGCTGCTCCCACAATTACTCCTTCTCCTCCGCCTCCTGGTGCTGATGCTGTCGTAACTCTTACAGGAATCCGTATTCTGTTTTCCAATGGCGTCGAATCTGTCATTCTCCAACAGAGGTAAATTAGATATCCTGAACGTTTAGTTTTGGGGAAACATCAGAATTGATGGAAATCTACGATTGAAAACCTGTGGTAGTAGTTGCAGTTGGTGTTGAAGAAGGAAGTGATAGGATGCCTGTGGAACTATATTGCTGAGGCAAATAGGGGTATTGTAACATATGGGGATACTGATTAACTCCAAAACCAGGAGCCTGGCTATTCTGTGAATAGTTTGCATAGAACGGGTACAAATTGGGGTATATACCAACCGGGCTGGTAGTGCTACCGGTGTAGTAAGGTGGAAATTGATGACCTCCATACATACCGTAATAATTCTGCAGTAATGCCATCTAATTAATTCCAATAACCCGTGAAAAATTGTAACTTGGATTACTATGCAAAGAGTCATAAAACACATACCGCTGGATACATGGTGTCTTGTGAATATCCAGGGTACCTACAAATTCCAGACACAACACAAAACCTTTGGTAATATAATCTTACAGGGATGAGATGCTAAAAAAGGAACCGAGTATTTAAATCTGCTTTCTCCCAGTTTCTTGCTCACCTGTAACTGGAATAAGGGAATGTGTATTGACTTGTAGGTGGATGGAAATAAGTTGATGAAGAACCATGATAGGCAGGAGGAGCCACCAGTCCTGGAGCTGGCCTAAACTTCCCTTGGCCTGCAAGTTTTCAAACACTGTTAGATACTAAAATGCAGCTATGCCTTCAGACCCAAATCCAATTGTACAAGATGTGTATTCAGCTGAGTATAACCTCCAAAAATCTGTTGAGGTTGAAAGAGAGATGGAAATAAAAGCTCAAAACAAAACGGGCTTTTGGATTCTACAATACTACAAATATGGAGTTCCCAAAAGAATATAACATGAAATACAACGAAAATACATGGCACATATTCTAATAGAATATCTAGGAAAAATATTAATCGAAGGGAGGATACATTTCCAAAATGATTAAAGAGTTGCAGACTTTTCTCATATTAATCGAGAATATGGCTGATAAACTCGCCAACAAGCCAAACAATTTTAAGCTAAGTTTGAAAACTTAACGAGCTTCAGAAATATGTTGAAGCTTGGTTTGTTTATAAGGAGAGTTGGTGTCAAACAAGCTTTAATAAAGCAGATCTCGAATTGTTTTGTTTGGATCTTTCAAACATCCTTAGCTGAACAAGCAGCGCATTCGAGCTCAGTTTGAAAACTTAATAGTATGAACATCCTAAGTTGAACAAGCAGCTCATTCGAGCTTGGTTTGGAAACTTAATTTGAAAACTTTATGGCCATAAAATAAATGATAGAGTTTGGTTTGTTACACAAACAAACCAATGTCAATTCATCAAACGTCTTTTGAAGAGAGAACACGAGCTCAAACCCAAGTAGTTTAGTTTGTTAATCCGGCCTTATCTCGAATAGTTTGAATCTTTCAAACATCCTAAGTTCAACAAGCAGCTCATTTGAACTTGGTTCAAAAACTCAATGGCCTTCAACTAAATGATAGAGTTTCGTTTCTTTATGTAACAAATCAATGTCGAATGAGCTTTTAAAGGGAGAACACGAGCTTGAACCAGAGTAGTTTATCCGGCCTCATCCAAAATAGAAATTCATGCTAGTATTACCAATGTTATCTGGATAAAATGTAGAAAATTTAATATTCGAGAAATACAGACCATGATGAGTAGGTGGCCGGGTCTTTTGGGTACCAAGCGATGCTAAGTTGCAATTAGCCCTCCTTCCATCTATTACAGGAGATGGGTTTTGACAAGCTCTCATTGCTGCATCTGGATCCCTAAAAGTAACCTAACAAATAAACAAATTATTAGAACTTCAAAAACTCCCCTTCTATAATAATCACAACCACCCAATCACCTAGACAAAATGTAAGACCATAGGCTAATTATAGGATTCCCAAAAAATTGGAGAAAAAAATTGAAACTTACGAAACCATAACCCTTGGATCTGCCAGTATTTTTGTCCGTGATCACAACAGCCTCCTGGATCTCTCCAAACTGCTCAAAATATCGCCTCATTGTGTCTCTCTGAGTCTCCCAAGCTAATCCTCCCACAAATATTTTGGTATGAGTTGTATCATTGAAATCACCCACCACCATCTGAAATTGCCTTTGTTGAGACATTTAGGGGGGAGAAAATTGAAAGAAAGAAAACTAAATGACAATGACAAGGGAAAAGCCAGAAGAGAGAAGCAAAAACCCAGCCCCCAAATCTAGCAAATATAGAGATTTAAAGGATGGGTGTGTATTTAGGAATCGAGTGAAAGAATTTAACAAGGGTCAGGTAATTGTTATAAGGGAGGAGTCATGTCTCCTTGTGTATCTTCTAGTACTAGTGCTTGTTGATCATTTTGGGTCTGCATAACCGTCACTTTTTCATTACCACAACTTAGATTCCTCGACAACGATACCCGTAACGAGAGAATCATTACTGTCGAGGGAGAGAAAAAAAGGTTTGAGAATGAGAAAGAAGACCTAACCAACCCAAGAATTTTATAAATGCAAATGCACACAACTTTATACAACGATCAAGGGGAGAGAGAGAGAGAGAGAGAGAGAGAGAGGGTGCAGAAGAAAAAGAGGGAGAAGAAAGGAGGGGAAAAATTAATAAATAAAAGTATACAAGGATCAAGGGGGGAGAGAGAGAGAGGGTGCAGAAGAAAAAGAGGGAGACGAAAGGAGATGGAAAATTAATAAATAGTAAAAGGATTACGATTCTCTATGTCCCATACGACACTCTTAGCATTCTAATTTTATCGGCAGCCCATTTGACACTCGTCTCCGGTTTTGAAATGCTTTGTATTTAAAGAACAATTGGAAGGTTTGATCTCCATACCCCGAATTAATATCAAATTGTCTTTTTTGTTTGTTAGTAAAAAAAGAAATTGTGTAAATGTTTCACTAACAGATAAAATAAATTTTGTCTGCTAGTAAAAATTTTAAGTGTAAATGTTTCATTAAAAGATAAAACAAAAAATTAGTGTGAATATCAATTTCGGGGTGTAGAAATCAATTACCTAGAAAACTATTAATACTAAACATCTCATTGATTGGAGATTAATTCATAAATTTTTGGATGGTGAGATAAATGGGTTGGTTTTACATGTTGCATATGTTCGTCTGTATTTCAAAATGGGCCTCTTAGCAAAAAATCTAAAATATTTGGCAATTTTAAAGGGAAGGACAAGAAATTTTTACAATCAAACATAAAAACAAAAAACATTTGTCATTTTTAAAAGGAAGGATAAAGAACTTTTGCAATTGAACATAAAGACAAAAAAACTAGTGAAGCGTTACTAATTTTTAAAAATTCTAATTTCGAACATAAAAAAAAAAAATACCACCCCACCTTCAACCGACTATCACCCAACCTCTGGCTAACCATTTTCGGCGATCAAAAAATTAGTAAAGTGTAACTAATTTTTTAAAATTCAAATTTTGAACATAAAATTTTAAAAAATCACCACCCCACTTTCGGCCAACCACCACCTCACCTCTGGCCGAACACTTCCAGTGGCCAGAAAAATTATTGAAGTGTCACTAATTTTTAAAAATTCAAATTTTGAACATAAAATTTAAAAAAATCACCACCTCTCCTCCGGCCGACAACCACCCCACTTTTGGCTGAGCACTTATTGCGACCACAAAAATTAGTGAAGTATCACTAATTTTTAAAATTTGAAATTTTGAACATAAAATTCAAAAAAATACCACCCCCACCACTAGCCGAGCATTTTCAGCAACCAAAAGAATTAGTGAAGTGCCACTAATTTCTAAAAATCTAAATTTCGAATATAACATTCAAAAAAATCACCACCCTACTTCCGCCGACCACCACCCCACCTCTGGCTGACCACTTTCGGCGACCAAAAAAATTAGTGATGTGTCACTAATTTTTAAAAATTCAAAAAAATCACCTCCCCACCCCGGCCGACCATCAACCCACCTCTTTGTCGAGCACTTCCGGCGACCAAAAAAATTTGTGAAGTGTCACTAACTTATAAAAAATCAAATTTCAAACATAAAATTCAAAAAAATCATCACACCACGTCGGGTTGAAAACTTCCGGTGACCAAAAAAATTAGTGAAATGTTACTAATTTTTAAAAATTCTAATTTCGAGAAAAAAATTCAAAATATCACCACCCCACCTCTGCTGACCATCATCCCACATCCTGAAACTAGTGACATTTTGGTAATTAGTGACATTTCACTAATTTTTTAAAATTCTAATTTTGTATAGAAAATTGAAAAAAATCACCAACTAATCACTCATGAAACTAGTGAAAACAATGATTACAAATTTGAGATGGAGGAATTGAAAATGAAAAAGAAAATGCAGAAAACGATGATTACAGATTTGAGATGGATTTGGTGCTTGTGGGATTGAACTTGGGCAAGGTCAGTGAGGTTTTTGTTTGAGAGTACAATTGAGTTGGGAGTTTTGTGATTCAAGCTTGGTGAATTCAAAGTTGAGTGAGATGTTCTTGTGCTCTAGGAGGGAGCAGGTCTGTTCTTTGATGAATGATACCGTTTTTATTTTTGTCCTTATCCATGAATCTCTTTGAAAAGGGTTGTCCTTGTTACTCATCTCAAAATACGCGTGTCCTTACCTTTAAAATGATAAAATATTTTATACTCATGACTAATTTTCCCTTTCAAAATTATATAAAAGAATACCGTTTCATATGATTTTGAATGTAATCCTTTCTAAACTTTCATAAATGAACAATTTTTATTATCAAACCAATATAAAAAAGTTTACAAACAACATAATGTGGTTCATCTATTCCATCGAACAGAAATTAGATATCCGACTCAGTAATTATATGTCTGCCCTTTTCCACCACATGAGATGGAACTCAATAGTAAGGCTAGGTTTCCCATGTTATCTAAATGGATTAAACATATCAAAAAGGCTAAGGCCAACCAAAAGCACAAATTTCAAAACAAGTTATTCTTCTCATATATACTTACTAAAAGTTCAGATAGTAGAAATAACTTGTCTAAAATTTGTAAATAATATACAGATGTGGCTTTTAACCCATCTAGTTGTATTCATTGGCTTCCAATAGGAAGTCTGAGGTTTAAATCTATGGAGAAACTTTGAAATCTCTTTAATTGCTAACATACTACTAACCTTTTTGTTAACTCTAGCTGATCTATATCATATGGCACAAAAAAAAAAAAAAAATCATAAGCAATAGACGGGTTTTTATGAGGGAAATAGCTATAATACACACCCTCGATTTGGGTGTGTATCATATGCACCTCTATAAAAGTTATGATTCGATTAACAAAAGTTACGAATTTTAATAAAAGTTACAAATTCTCTGTACAAAAGTTACGAGACACACCAAATGTTATGAATCATAGAAAATGTTACGAATCATACTTCTAAAAAAGTTACAAAACACTAAAAAAATATTACGATTGCCAATAAGGTGACAAAATATAGACCACACAATGAGTACATGTTATACACATCTTCAAAGGGTGTGTATTGTAGAATTTTTCTTTTACGAAAAACTCACTTTAATTTATGAACATGTTCACAATGTGTACTGAAAAATGGGTTTAGAGCACCGCGTGAGTTGCCTCATGGGCACTGAACGATCTCTCGTAAACAAAAGAGAGACAAAAAAAGCTGCTGGGGTGGGCAACTCCCGACAAAGAGCAGGGCAAGACCCTCCAATGGGAAAAATGAGACCGACCTTTTAATGACTTCATGAGCACTTTTTAAATAATAGACCCGATGTATCGTGGGGGGTGTCAGGTGTGTGGGTCTGTGGATTGTAAAAATTGCTTCGCTGTACTCGACTCTTTCTTCATCCCATTGTATGTCCTCATCTATACCAATTTGTTGCGTTGCTCATTTATCCTGCCTTTGACTACCTTCCTTGCCTTCTTCCCATCAGAGCTAGTTTCGCAGGGTCTTCAGGAGGGAGGACGGTCGACTTTGGGTCCACATGACCAATTTCGTAACCGCACATGGTTTGGAAGAAAAACTCACTCGATAAATTAAGGCCCATTCTCTTTTAATTCCCTCTTTTTTTTGTAAGTGGAAAAAAAGTGAGAGAGGACAACCCGTGTAGTAACTCTCTTAGGCGTGATCGTAGAAGCTTTCGACCGGCAGTAGAATGTTTGATACAAACCATAGCTACAGTCTGAAAGGATAAGCCGTCACCACAATATCATTTAAGTACTCGTTGGACAAAAAGCCCTCCACACCCTTTTAATCCCCTCTAACCCTCTTATTTTTTAACACTCCAATACGTATCCATACTTTCTCGATTTAGGGCAACTACAACCCACCTCCATTCCTCCAAAATGGAGGGTGGATGTGACATATTGAGGGAAAATTTTATAATTTATGCCCACTTTTCTTTATTTTTTGTACTTTTTGTGAGTATCTTGGAGGGACCCACTGTCCTTTTTAGAGATTTGGTCCTCCAAAACTATTTTGATCCTCCAAATATGGAGGACCAAATCTCATTTTGTTCTCCTTTCTCTATTTTTAGAGGATGGGCCCCTCCTAAAAAGTACAAAAATTAAAGAAAAGTGGGCATTAATTACAAAATTTCCCCTCAATGTGTCACATCCACCCTCTATTTTGGAGGAATGGAGGTGGATTGAAGTTGCCCTTATCCCCCTTCCAAAACCCCTGCTTTTGAAATATTATACTTGGAACAAATGTACAATTCAATATTAGAATTTAATAATAGATTATATAAATTACAATGCATTTTAAAAAAGTATAGTAGTTATATTCAAATTTATTTTAATATTAAATATTTTATTTTATACTTGAAACTTTTAAATAAAACAATATAGCTTCATTGTTGAAATGTACCGAAAAAATTAGCTTTTGTAATTATATAGTTTATATAATGCATACTCTAACATGGGCAAATATATTATTTTTAATAATCCTTTTGTAATTATTTATTTGCATTGTAATTTATATAGTAATTCTTTTGATTAAAAGAATTAGTATATAAATAAAAATGCAAATAGAAAAATTATAGTAATAAAAAATTATTCCAGACGAAAGAAAAAATTATTTTAATATTTTGTAATTTTAAGTTATATAAAAAAATATTAAAATATACTAATATAGCTTCATTGTTGAAAAGAATATAAAACTAAAGAGTTTTGTAATTATATAATCGATTTAATGCATAACCTAATATAGGCATGCACAAAGGTAGTATATGTCATTTGCCAACTTTTTACACAATTCACCCAATCTTATAAACAAATTGAGCACTATTTTAACCCCCCTCTATAAATGACAATGAATGTGGGTCCACTCTCCATTACCATCTTATCTCATTTTACTATTGTATCCACCAAAAACTCATCCTGCATCGAAACTAATTGTCGTTGTCTATGATCTTGTTCACTTAGTTTTCAAGAATCACCCCTCTCTCATCGCACGGTTCTCAATAAGTTTTTCTCTCAATTATTACTCTCATTTCTCTATCTATCTCTCTACTCATTATCTCGTAAACTTCCCTCAAAACTAGAGGTGACAATTTTAAACCTAACCCACGAAACTGCCCATATCCATCTACTTATAACCCAACTCAAGCTGGCTATATATTGTATTTTGGGTTTATATGGGTCAACCGACATTAACCCATATTTATAGAGTTTATATGAGTTGAAAAAGGATGGGATCGCAACCCCCACCCCAAGACCCATATACTCTCCCCCTCTTTCCCCGATCTCACCCCCAACTCCTTCACTCCCTCCCTCTCTCTACTCGACCTTTCCCTGAATCTCAATTACAGCTAGCCTATTATCAAGTTTAGCTTCATCATTTCCCTCAACTCCAACCACTGTTTCCATTGAAAAGCCTCCGCTAGCAACTCAAATGCAGAACTAAAAAGAACAAACGATACAAGCCCAACAGGATTAAGTTTTCCCTTAATTTTTATGAGCAATTACTGCATGCACAACATATATCAATGACGAAATCTCCAAATTTCAATTTTTTCACAAACTTAAACTAGTAAACAAGATTACAAAACACTAATACTAACATCTGACCACGCCAATTTCCAGTTCTAACAGAAATCCACTACAAATTATAAAGGATGTGTTTGGTTAAATAGTTTAGTTTAGTTTTGATGATGTTATAAGGTATAATAATAGAGAGCGAAATGAGAAAAATGATGATGTCATCAAAACTAAAACTAAAATTAAACTGAGAAACGAACATAGCCAAAATCTCCCATATGAAAGTACCAAGGTACGAATGGTGATTATTTGGACTCTCCAATTGTCTGGAGAGTGATTAATTTATAAAGAAAGAAAAAAACATACTAAAAAGTATTAACCTAAGGTGGCCTATATAGGGGTGCATTTACTTTGGCTTAGGGTTTTGTCCTTTAGAAAGATTACGACTTCGTCTCTCAAATTCTATCAACTCAGGGATCAGTTCATACACGAATTTGCACTTTCTATTAATAGACGATGAGAGAGAGTCTTTAGCATATAATTGAGGGACTTAAAAAAAGACTTGGTCCTAGAGCAAGGCTTAAGAGGCCTGGGCCTCAGGGGCTAGGATATTGAGCAAAAAAAGTGGGACTGGTCATGAATAGTTATAAATATGATTTTTTTCATAGCATACATAGATATTCTCTTCTTGGACTAGCAGTAAGATGAATGTATTCCACCCTTTGTGTTTTAATTCAAATCTTGTCATGGTACTTTCTTTTCAAATATTTTATGTAACGCCCCCAAGATTTGGGCACGTTAATTATTATTACAAACCGAATTAAAGTTTAACCCAAACTTTAATACAAACGATACAACTCTCAAATACTAAATAAATAGCAACCGGGGTGGTTCTAAGGCCTCGTCTATCTCTGCGCCGGGTCGTTCCCCATTCCGGCAGCACCTCCCGTTCCTCGGGCCTGGACTCCATAGTACGGCTCCTGTCCATCTAGATAATCTAGCATAATACGTCCGAGTCGCACGGGCAACATCATGGTATTATGCCAGGGTTACACGAAGGCAACACCGTGAGCCAGGCTCAATAGTTTACTACGCTAAGCTTCTAAGTAGCAATTCTAGAACAATAAATTCATGAACAGCATATATCACTTATGAACGGTAAATCATATCATGCATCATGCGTGTCCATGCGGATCAGAGTAAATATGCGCAGGAAGATGGTATCTCGTTTCAGTATCTCAAAACTGTGCTACGTGTTACTTTCTCAAAATTCTCATTTCGTTTCTCAAAAACACATTTCATTTATCAACCATTTTTCCCAAAAATTCAGTTTTCTCAATACGGTGCCCTTTCCGGCATTCTTCTTCAAATTTCATTATCTCCCACCGCTCTGAAAGTTATTGGTCCGTTTACGCCTCCTCTCGGTAGCCGGTACCAACCTTTCATTTCGAGGTCGGTTATCGTGCATCACCGAACTTAACAACTTTGTTTGCACGTCCGGTCCGTTCTCCCGTGACTCACCACGACCCGATCCGGCCGTCTTGCATCACCGAACTTAACAGCCTGTTTGCAAGGTCCGTTCACCGTGCGTTGTGCACGCTTAGCCTATCATCCTAGTTCTCTCCTTTATTTGGAAGTGGCGCCTCTCATTTGTACTACGCCAATCAATACCATTCCTCCAAATTCTCTCCCTTGAATTTGAGGTGGCAAATAAATCATCTCATCGCATTTCATCTCATTTCATTTCTCCAAAATCTCATTTCATTCTCAGAAAGAAAATCTCCATTTCATTTCTCAAAAATTTCATTTAAGCATTTCAAACTCATTTTCATTCTCATCTCTATTTTCTCATCTATAAATAGTAAATTTCGCGTCCGGTGACATAACGTATCGCGTACGTGCTCGGTGTCACATGCTCAAATCATGCTCATGCAATATTTCATAATTTCCTCTAAATTCATATTCTTTCAAAATCACATTTCTCACATAAAATCATGCACAAAAATATACCAACTCTCTAAATAATTTTGTTTCCTCTAGAAACTTTTCCCACATAAAATCATACATTTTAATACACCAATTTCCCTCAAAATAATATTCCTTCTAGTAATTTCTCCACATAAGATCACACACTTTAATATTCTCCAAAAATAATATTTCCCTTTTTCTCTCAATTTAAACCTCATCAAAAATCTCCAAACTATTTTATTTCTCCTCCAAAGAAATAAAATAAATCAAACTCTTTTCTAGAAATTCCCTTACCAAAAATCCACCATAATTATTTGTAGACTTTCTAAAATATTTACAACTCTCTCAAAAATATTCTTTCTATTTTTCTAGAAACTTTCTCTCAAATAATTTCAACAATTTATCTTTTTCATATCTAGTAACAAATCACAATTTTCCTTCCAGAAAATTACCAAATAAACTTACTACATACTTTATAGAAATCTTTCTAGAAATCTATATGATTAATTCTCCCTTTATAAAATCAACTCCATATTTTCTTGCCAAAAATAACAAATAGACTTTTCTTTCTAATAAATCTCTTATAAAAGAATTTACCCATTTATTAAAGAAATAATATCTCAACCAATAAGCAAAACAATCAAGATTTATTATTTCTTTCTAGAAAAAATAACATAATCATACTAGAATCTTGTCTAGTGAAACACATCTACTAATTAACTTCTAATCACTACCAATCTCTTCTAATCACCTTCTAATCTCACTAATCCACTTCTAATTTCACTAATCAACTTCTAATTTCATGAAGAACTATTCTAATTAGAACCTCATAACATGCTTGTTAAACTTTCTAAATAAAAATACTCTTTCTAAATTACTAAGAAACATACTTAGCAACTTAACACATGCCTAAACTAACTTACTCAAACTCTATAATCATGCCTAGAAACTTAATTAGAACAACATATTTAATCTAGAAAAACTAATTAGAAGAGTAGTTTAGTAAACTACCTTAGTTTCCGGGTGTAAACCGGAAGCCGATTAGCAATCTTTTGGAGAAGAAAACCCTTAATCTACCTAGCTAACTTACTAATCTACATAGTAAGTAGCTAATTAGAGCTAAAATATGGTGGTTAAAAGGTGGTAGGAATAGTTGGTTTGTTGGGAAAGTAGAGAGATAAATAGACAAGTGTGGGGTATAAGGAGTCCAAATGAACAAAGGGGTTGCTATTTATAGCAAAATGAGTGACCTCTCCTCCCCCCTCAAAACTTTCGGCCCTCTCTCTCTCTCTCTACCGAAAATTCCAAATGGTGCATGTATGGGAGTAATTGTGTAGCTTAGGTGGCTTAAGGAAGTACAAATGTGGCAAGTCTAGGTCTACGTAGGAATCTAGGTAGGTATCTAGGTATCTAGGGCTAGATTCTTGGCTAGAATGAACCAATTAGGGTAGATACAATGTAGAAACATTGGTGGGAGAAAATATACCTCTCGTTGTGTAGGTTTTTGCACGGTCACCTTAGTTACGGGGTGTTTTTAGGAGCTAATATGAACCAATGGTGTGTGAAACCATTAAATGGCTAAGAGGGTGGCTACTATTAGCTATAGCTAGGTGGATTATTCCCTCCTTAATTTAGGGGAGCTTGTCCCTAGCTTACTTGGAAGCCAAGGCGTACAAAACATAGGCTAGGATAGGTGTATTGTGCACAAATTCATGTATTGTGTGGGTATGTGTAGTGTACTCCAAAAATAGCAAGGCTTAATCTAATTATTAATGTTGGGTACAAAACCTTAAGTTTAGTTGGCCACCTCATCAAACCATTGTTTGCACAATTGTTCCAAGCATTAACTCATGCATGTGCATGTGTACTAAGGTGCATGCACACACACACACACTCTCTCTCTCTCTCTCTACCGAACCCTCTCTCTCTCTCGGCATTCTCTCTCTCTCTCTCTCTCTCTCTCTCTCCCGTGGCTCTCTCTCTCTCTCTCTCTCTCTAACTCTAACTTTCTTTCTAACTTAGTCAAAGTAACAAGTTCCAAGGCTTGATATGACCACACCATGACGTCCTATGGTGTTGAGTGAAGTAATGGTAGTGGTTGGGTAGGTCTCGGGCATTAACCTCGGTCCCCGGGTGCTACGGTAGTGTAACGGATGCGTTACTCGGTCTCAAATACGTATATCCATGGCTAAATTTCAATTTATTAAGGAAAATATTATATTATAGGAAAATATTCCGATAAACCGAAAATTAAATTAATTAATTAAATTATTTAACGAAATTTTTATTTACGAAAATTAGGGTCGTTACATTTTAAGTGTTTATTTGTCAAAAAATGATTCCATTATAGGAATTTGAAACTATCATGTATTGAAAATGTGTCAAAAACAACCAAATGAGGCATCTATGCCACTGGAACCAAAGTATGCTTATTGTTCAATATGGACTAAAATAAATTTATAGACAAATTGCTCCATTATTGTTGTGAAATATTGTAAAAATATATTAGCCTCACTTGATGATTGGACCTATGTTACCCAAATATCTTTTATCGGTTCTACTTAGAAGCTGCTTCAGATAGAGAAAATTTTAAAATGGCACCTGAACTTTACACTCAATGTCCCCAAAACATATGAACTTTAGTTAATGTCAATTAAACACCTGAACTTTCAAAACACCCTGGGCCCATTTTTCATTCATACTAGACAGAAATTGTTGATGTGGCAATTTTCTTCCGTTAAAAACCCCATCACCACCACCTACAGCCTCTGCCGCCGCCATTTTTTGAGACACCATCACTTACAACCATCATCTCCACCACCACTAGGTCGTCACTAATTGCTTCTGACACCGTTTAAACATCAGATTTGCTCAAGGCAACCCCTCCCGCTTTCATTTAGAGAATAATTTTTTCCAACCGTCTCAACAATTTTAAGCCAACGGCGACGAGAATGGGCGGTGAAGCCTAGTCAACGGTGGAAGGTGCAGTGGTTGGTGATGGCGTGGTTCAAACGGCGATGGAAAATGACAGCGGGAGGGGAAATGACAGTTGGTGACGACCTAGTGGTGGTGGAGATGATGGCTGTAAGTGGTGGTGGCTCAAAAATTGCAGCAACAGAGGCTGAAGGTGGTGGTGATGGCTGTAGGTGGTGGTGGTGAGGCTTTTAACGGAAGAGAATTGTCACATCAGGAATTTTCGTCCAGTATGGACGAAAAATGAGGCCAGGTGCCTTAGAAAAGGCATTTTGAAAGTTCAAGTGTTTAATTGACGCTAACTAAAGTTCAAGTGTTTTTGGGACACTAAGTGTAAAGTTCATGTGTCATTTTGGAATTTCCCATTCAGATAACTTTTCTATGAAAAGAAAGAATAAGCACACACAAAAAAGAAAAAGTTACTCCCTCTGTGACTAAATTTGTCCATAAATCCAGTCAATATTACTGTGACTAAATTTGTGAGGCTAATTTATTATATGAAAGTCAAAACATATTCAATATGGATCTTGTTTGATAGATATCAATTAGTTTCATTATACAAAATTTTCAAAATTATAAAAAACCGTTATAAAATAAAAAATAATAGGCTAGCCAATTAAGATGGAAAAAATACTTTTTAAGGGTAAAATTGGAAAGTGACCCAATTTTGATGGATGTTTTTAGAAGTGGGACAAATATTTTGGGACATCCCAAAATAGAAAGAAGGATCAAGAAATTGGGACGGAGGGAGTAATATTGAGTTGATTTATGGTGAGTTTCTACTTTCTTGTATGGTAGTTACATATTTTGGTTATTTGTAAGCGCCGGAATACTGAAAATACAAATTCATTAAAAAAAATTTAAAACACCTGCGGTAGAAAGTCATATGAGCAATGGAAGAGCGGTATGCGGCGCTACAACCGGTCAATGGGATCAGAGAGAGAGAGGGAGTGGATAATTGGATCCACGAGAGAGAGAGAGAGAGAGAGAGAGAGGGAGTGGATAATTGGATCCATCAGGTGGGCAGTTATTAAAACGAAAAAACACAGTGGAACCGAATCATGACTGCCGCCACCATACAACGGCTTTGGGGGCTGTGTCGCCAAGATCGGTCAAACCTGGTAAGAATCCTCGTTCAAAGTTAAAACATCCGTATAATTTGATTGAAAATTTACAAAATCAGCCTTTTTTTTTTTTGGAACCGGACAAAATCAGCTCACATAGCTGTTGTTAAAGTTTAAAAAATATACTCCCTCTGTCCCATAAAGTTTAATCACTACAAAACTACGTGTAATTTTCAAACTAAAAAATAATGGTCTTGTTCATTTGGGGGTTTTCCCTCAGTTTGGCATTATTCCAGTTTTGATTACATCATCACTTTTTTCACTTTTCTCTCTATCTCTCTTCACTTATTACACCTGCTTACATCATCAAAACAAAACAAAACAAAATAAAACTAAACTAAACTACTCAATCGAACAAGGCCAATGTATTTACCAAAATAATTTTTGATTTTTTTTTTGCATCGTATAAAAGTTCTCAATGAGATCTATCAAACAAGATCTATATTGACTCAAAAATTATTTTCGTAAGTACGTTATTTTTTAGCTTGAAATTGCATTTAATTTCATAGTGATCAAATTTTTTGGGACGGAGGAAGTACTATTAAAATGTATAAAAAAAATAGTATATAAAAAGTGTGTCAATGTATATTAAATTTAGTGCAAAATACATTGAAATATGTGTAGTTTTTGTCTTCTTCTTTATTCCTTGTTTTAGCTTAGTGAGTTGACAATAGAAGAACTAAAATACTATGCCTAAGGAAGTTTATACCAAACCATACACACAATGTAAGTAATATGAGAGCGTGAAGCGTGAAGCCTTGTTTTGCAAACACGTTTTTGAAAAAGCACTCACATTCTATATATATTTCGGTATAAGCTTCTTTGTGCTTAACATTTTTTATAGAAGAATCCTTTATATATATATATATATATATATATATATATATATATATATATATATATATATATATATATATATATATATATATGGTATCCGGACTTTTAATTTCAGACTTTTTTATACAAATTTTTTTTGACGATCCGATCCGTCCAATGTGTTCAGACGGTGTTTTCAAGGGCCCTCGCGAAAAATTTTCAAAAAAAAAACACTGGGAAGGGCTTGATCCAAGCAGTTTTCGTAAAAATATATAAATACAGTTTTTGTGAAAACTGCTTGGATCAAGCCCTTCCTGATATTTTTTTTTGAATATTTCTCGTGTGGACCCTAGAAAACACCTTCTGAACACATTGGACGGATCGGATTTTCAAAAAAAAATTTGCAACACAAAAAAACCCCATTTTTTCCTTAAATCCGGGAGTGTGGACTAGAAAATCCACCTATATATATATATATATATATATATATATAATGTGGATCTTGTTTGATAGATTAAAAGATATAAGTAATTGAAATATAGTACGCATACACGTAAATAAACAAGAAATTCACGACGGAGGGAGTACATTTTCATGGATAAGATTTTATTACTCATGTAGTCTAACAAACAGTTCAAAAATTTTATTAATAGTATCGTTTAGTTTGCTAAGTATCTTAGAGCATTTTTAGCAGATCATCAAATGCTTTTTTTTTTTTTTTCTGTCAAATGTTGAATTCCAAAAAAATTGAGGGATCAGAATGGGATAAGTACTCTAACAGATCTCTCTAATATTTTTTTGATCGGCAAATAAGAAGATATTATAAAACTGGATAACGGTACATCGAGAGAAAGAGAGAGGGGAAAAGCCCTAAGGCAAAAAAGGAAGAGAAAAGGGATCAACGAAATGTTGGAAACCCAGAAAAAAAAAAATACATATTAGGTAAAGACAAAGAAACCAAGAACCAATCCCAGAGTAGCCAAATTAGATTTGTTCGAATAGCTTCTAGGTTTCCTCCCTTTGAAATCCTCCATAGAGTATTCTGTGAGGTTGTTGAGCCCTTTTATCCAAATTGCCATTCTTGTTTTGGCTAAATCTGCAACCGATTCCCAATCCAAAGAAATAATGTTGGTGGAGGTTCAATAAAAACAGATCTCTCCAATATTAAATTAGTGCTCCAGCAGATCTCTCAAATATTAAATAATTTGAAACAACCTTCAAATTTCATTTGGTGGGAGATTAACATTCATCAAGTCATCTCTAAACAACTTGCCAATTTACTTCATGTCAATCTACAAAATGCCTGTATCTGTAGCAAAATCAATTGAAAAAATTCAAAGAGGCTTTCTTTGGAGAGACAGACAAGATAAGAAAAAACTCCATCTTGCCAACTACAGAACGATGTCCAAAGGGAAGAGATACAGTGGTCTAGGGATCAAAAGGCTTCTTGAGCACAATTCAGCCCTTTTAGCCAAATGGTGATGGAGGTTCAATAAAAACAGATCTCTCCAATATTAAATTAGTGCTCCAGTAGATCCCTCAAATATTAAATAATTTGAAACAACCTTCAAATTTCATTTGTCCCTCTTCAAAATAGGGAACACCTGTCGCCGCTCAAATACCAAAATATTACTTCCTCCTCTCAAATCCCAAAATATTAATTCCATCGGTCCCAAATTTCTTGTTCACTTTTTCTATTCTTGACACCTCAAAAATTGCTCAAATTTTATAATTTATAAGGTTTTAAGTATCCAATTAGATCTTATTTGATAAATCTTGATTGAATCTATTAAATAGAGTTTTTAAAAGCATAAAAACTAAAAATAACATGCATGCCGAAAAACAAACCACAAATTTGGAATGGAGGGAATATTACTTTATATTATTATACATTCAATTGCATTTGCTCTTGGAAATGCCCCTTTCTTTTTGTCGTTTCTTTTTCTTTGTTGTTGCAAAAATTTAAATAACAAATGTTTTTCGCTGCCAACCAAAAAAAAAAAATTTTCATGCTCCGCAACTTAACCTAAATATGTATATAAAAAAAAAAGTCTTTTTTTATATGCAATCAATATGCCAAAAAAAAAAACTTGTATTATCATGTCCAATTTTGCCTATAAATATGCAATTCATTTTCTACATGCATCACAATAAAACACAATCCCGTTTCCTTTTTTTATTTATCAACTTCAACATGGATTCCCAAAAATTTCCATATATAACCGATTAATTAATTTTTCTTAAGAAAAAAATAATGAAAGTAATAGACCAATAGAGTAGAGTCACCACCCTTGACGTTTCCAGAAATTACATATTGCCAAATCACATTTGGAAAATTACAAATTACTCCCTAGCGCATAACAAATGATCCCATGTCATGATGTAACCGTTAGGAAATGCGATAGAATTTATCTGACATTTTCAAATACTAATTACAATGAACTGTCCTTTTACAGCTTGTGAAAGGCTATAGAGGGATGAAAATAGCTTTTGACGAGCTACAAAGGACAATTTGACCAATTTTATTTAGGATTTAATGATATCAGATGAATTCTATCAAATTTCTTAACAGTTGCATCATGACGGTGGGTAATTTGTTACACAATAGAGGTAATTTGTAATTTCTCAAACCTAAAGGAAATTACAAATTTCCTACAAAAGGAATGTGTCATTTGTTTTTTCTCAAAAAAAAAAAGTGTTATTTGTTAAGAGTCCTTTTTGTTTGTTTTTTTTTTTGTTTTTCTTCCTAAATGATAAGGAAAGAGGAGTGGATCCCATATTTAAGGTATTTTGAAAAGTCATTCTCAATTTTCAATTTTCAATTTTAAAGGAGTATAGTAGGCTAAACCCGATTTTGTTTGTGCCTACCAGAATGGGGCAGTCCAGAAACTCAAGAAAGACTTGTTAGGCCAAATGTGTGTGGACCAAACCATCGGTCTACCCATTTTGTATGGTCTAGCACGTTGGGAAGTCCATTTGGACTCAATGGTTTTCGGGTCAGGCCAAATGGACTTGACCTATGAGTTTGATTCGGTAGATAGTTGTAGGTATCATGCAAGGATGTCGCGTTATGAGCACATGGGTTTGGTCACGTGCTTGCCGAGTGTCATCCACAACTTCACTAACCGAAGCGGTTATGGGTGACATCATGCTCTTGTGTCATGCACGTGTGACTTGGAGAACAATTACGAGATTGCCTATAAATATCCTAGTATAAACTCTAAGGGAGGTCCGCCGTTCTTTATTTGAAGTCCGACTTTTACTCTCTTCACCTTTTGGTAGGGGTGAACAAAAAACCGGTTGAACCGAACCGAGTACAAGAACCGAACCGAACCGGTTGATTTTTTCAGTTTTTAAAATATTTAAGTTCGGTTCGGTTCCCGGTTCAAGGGATTTTCAGGCGAACCGAGCCGAACCAGTTTTGTATATATAATCTATATAATAAGGGGGCTCAGTGTTTGAATCCCAACATAAATCTAAGGGTCCAAACTTATCATGCCTTAAATGAATGGTTGGGATTTTTTTTAACCTGACTGGATTTTTTTTAATACCATTTTCCCCCTTTGTTCCGGCCAAAGTCCCACGTTCACACAACCCACGTTTACTAATCTAGCAGATGCCCCACTCCCATTTTCCTTATTATATAGATTAGCAGTTAATCACACTCCAATTGCTCCACCACGTCACCTCCCACGTTCTGCAACTGGGTGAAAACCAAACCGCATACTACACCATGATGTCTCTTCATGGTTAAAAAATATTGCCAGAGTCATTATCAATTGCTCAAAAGCTGAGTTCGAACTTCAAATTTTCCTATTACTTGAATTGATCACATTCTCTCTTATACTCGGTACTATGCTTTCCCCTGAAGGTTTTGAAAACCTGGCTCCTTTTGGTACGATTGCTTGAAGATATTGGTTCAAGACATACTCCTTTCGGTACTTAAATTTGGCAGAACAATTACCAATTGCTGGAAGATTTGTTTCCACTTTCAATTAGAGGAGAAATATGGGTATGCTGCAATTTTAGTGAGTCTTTTTCTTATTCATTTTTCGTTTGCAAAATTTGTGTGGGTTAGTAGAAATGTGTGTGTGTATCAAGAAATGTGTTTCCCTGGGCATCAAAAAACTTTTTGTCGATATATGGGTAAATTGACCAAAACATTAAAAAAAAAAAATTTACCTCAGAAGATAGAAAACCGTCATCGTCGGTTTGATTTCCAATCAAAGGGCTATATAGGCTAGAGGTATCCGAGGAATGCTTTATGGTTGGTTGAGACTTTATCCATTGTCACAGTTATACTAATAATTTCCATTGCGTAAGGGGTTAAAGTATTTGAGCTGGGGCTATTTCCAAAGAGGATAAGAGATTTAATAAAGTGTAAATTACTTTTCTTAAAAGCAGTGGGTTATCGATTTGGGATTGGCACTCCTTCAATATCTGCACCCATTACTCCTTTGCATTCTACATGGTCGATTCTATCTTTATCTGGTGTCTTGATTTGTAAATGTTGAATCACATATTTTCCCCTTCTCCTTTTTTCTCAAGATAGATAAGGCGTGATTATAATGTTCGTGTAGGGGAAATATGAGATAAATCGAAGTGTGACGATTTTTTATTTTGTCCATTTTAATTGCTTTATCACTTCATTAATTTCATCTTTTTGGTATTATCACCACTACCAGCCCAATTGTTTAGTTAATGTCTTTTAACTGGATTCATGTCTTCTTTTTTTTTTTTCCTGCGGTTTTTTAAATATTGTTTTTCAAAACAAGTCCAAACATGAATTTGACGGCATGGCATAAGTGACTTAAACAAGGTATCCTCCCAAAAATCCTACATAGAGACTTGGTGCATTTACAGAATTGTGGTTAAAGTTTAAATTTTTTGTATTCAGAAAACATGAAAATTGCTTGGTTCTTGAATTGTTAGATTTAAAACTCTACTTGGTATGCTATTGTGGTTTTATTAGTTTTCACCTCGAATTTTTCGAAAAAAATAAAGGAATTTGAATTATGTTAGCCTCAAGGGCTTTTCTTTAAATGTTATACTATTTGGTACGGTTTTCGGAGTATCATGATGGGAAAATTTCAAGTTAGATGAAAAGTGACAAAAACAATGATTTTTGGTGAACGAGAATCACATGGTCTTTTTGCAGAACTCAACTTACGTTGATTACCTTTTTTTTATAATCTGGTTTGGATCATTGTTGGTAGTGCCCGTAGGTACAACCTCTAAAAGAATGAAAGATTGGGGTTGTTATCCATGAGGAACAATGTGTCACTGACACCCGTATTCATGAGTCCAGTATTGACTTGCATGTGCTAAATGTTGGAGTTATTATACACATGGTTGAAATATTGCATGTGAGCCATCACCTTATGGTGCAGTGTTAGTAGGACCAGGGTGCTGACCCTGAAATGAAATCTCTCTTTGTGTTTGTCTGCAGTGTGTCAAAAATTTTGGGTAACAGATTGATTGGTTAAGTATTTTCAGAATTGTTAAATTTCTGTGTAGTGGTTGTGTAACACATGAAATTGTTGTTATCAGTAGGATTTTTTTCTTTGTTTTTCTTTACAATGCTTGCTAAAGTGAAATGTTTGATCTCTAATGTCTTTCTATATTTCAAAGGTAATTGTGAAATGTGTTCGGCTCTCCCAAAATTCTCTATTGCCATTTGTCGTTGTTGCTGTTACGTAGTTCATCAGAAAACTTTACAATGCTTGCTAAAGTGATTGGAAATTGGTCTCGAGATATGTTTGGTCTCTATTGTCTTTCTATTTCAAAGGTTATTGTGAAATGTTCTATTTCTTTTTTCTTAGTTTTACTTAAATTCATTGGATGGACCCTGTTTGAAGCTATCGTAAAACACAAATTGCAGCACGAGTTGTTTTCCCCCTAGCATAGAATATCACTGTTAACTTTTTATGCAGGTTTCTGCTGCGTTCTCCACTTTTGCGTCGTAGTGATTACTTAAACATGTTGCATGACATACACGATTTTGAAACTAAACCTCATAGGGAGGGCTTCCTAGTTGAAAAATTTGTCCGAGTTGGAAAATTACACCGAACAATACCTCATGAGAAAAATAGTAGAACTTCTATCACCGAGTTGGAATCATGTCAAAGAGAAAATATTTGAAAATTGTGTTATAAACAATGCCATAGATCTGATGAATGCTTTGATGTATGAGGAACGTAATGTCCACCCTTTGTGGATAGAGTTTGAGCAAGGGCAAATGATGCCAAACTCAACTGTGAGGGAGCACATTCTAGACAAGGAAAAGCAATTTCATAATCTAAAGAAAAGAGGCTTCAAGCCACACATTGTGATTTTGGTTAAGGATATAGTTAAAAACCTCCCACCCACATGGCCTAAGTCAAAAGTTTTCATAAGCTTGAAAAACAAGTTCCCGGATTTGAGAGAATTAGGAGCTATGCTCGAGGAGATTGAGAATGATATGATTTGTATGCAAGCTTTGGAGGAAGTGGGGAAACAATTAAACCATCAAGAGGAGAAGCATCAAGATGATAAGGAGAAGCAGGATCAAAATGACATGAAGGAAAAACATCAGCAAAAGGTAATGATAGATATTCTAATATTTTTTAAAAAAAACTATCCATACATACCAATTCAGTTATTTTTTAGTTCACTTTACTACTGCACCTATACAACGGTTAATTTTTTAAACATCTTGCTTTTTGGAGTGAAGTTTAAAATCGGAATTTGATGAACCATAAATCCACGTGATTCACTTTGTTCTTTAGGTGTTCATAGTGCTTTAACAGTTTCTAGAGTGTGATACTATCATCATAACTCATTTTCAAAATCCATTGTTGTTGGAACAAGAGTTGTTTCTTTTATTGTTATCGTGTAGTTTGAATTCTTTTTTGAAATTTATTGCTCATGTGTGAATCCTTTAATTTATTGTGGTTGGATTGGTGTTCTTCATGCTATGGTTGGTGGATACTCTTATGGTTTGTCCTTATTGTGATAAAATATGGATGATACTTTATAGTATGACACTGTCTGTCTGATTTCTGTTGTGGTTAATGGGGCTTATTTTGTTGCTCCTTCATACTCAACGGTGCTCTCTCTTGAGGAGTTGACAGTCGCAAAACCTAGAAAGCAATGGTGTGACCTCTCCAATTTTTTGCCGTCATTATTGGGTCTCGGCTTGGTGAACAATACAAAAAAAAAAAAAAAATTGATTGGAGATTTTTCGGCTGGTGAGAACTTTAAACTAACACAATTGATTTTGATTCCGTTGGAATTGAAATCGTTTTTCTACATTACTTTACATGCCTTTTCGGCTTTTATTTCAGTAAACCAATTTTATTTTATCTATCATTTCACAAAACCCATTTTATTTTTCAGCGTAGCAGCAAAGTTGGAGTACGGTTTATACTAACATGGACAACGTTACCAGTTTTGGTCAAGTATGTTTTCCGGAAAAAATTTGTTACGATTCAATGAAGATTTCTTTAAATGTTCACTTTATTCCATTTTTCTATGACATGTTATATTTTTTCTTTTCATAGGTCGACAAAGATTTAAGGGCAACCGTAATTAATTCTTCCTTGACTCTTTTCATATTCAATTCTTCCTTCAAGAATTCTTTAATTGTTATTAACAATTTCAACTCACTTTAAATGCATAGGTTGAACTTCTTCGAAAAAGGAATGTCGCTGTCACTATTCGTGATGAACGAGAACTAAATGTGATGCATATCCGACAGGTATAACATGCAACTCCTATTACCTTAGTTAGAGCACCAATTGGCGTGGATAAAAAAATCATGCAATTTGCTCTAAATCTTAAAAAAAGGGTTATAAATAATAGTTCCAACCAAAGTGAGTCTTTGTTCATACTATTCAAGTGAGTCTTTTTCAAGTACCATCTATAACTAATTGTGGTACTCACTTATTTTGAAAGGAAAACCCAAGGCAACAAGAACTTACTCAACAAGGACAAAGAGCTAACGCGACACGAAAGGAAAGTCACAAATTAAGCTCTTCAAACAAGGGGAAGGAAAAAGTCATCTATGCTAAGAAAAAACAGGCTACTTTGGTAATATTCATGCACATTCCGACCATTGTCATTGTATCAAATCTTATTCTTCTTTCCTAAGTATAAATCTTCTTAGAAAAGTATTATACAACCTGTCCTTGCCTTTCCATTTTTAGGTACAACCACTTCGAGAAAGAAATGTTGGTGTTCAAATCCGCGAAGTGCGTGACATGAACTTCACTGGTGTTCGTGAGGTACTTCTTGCTTGCCTACACTCTTAAGGACGTTAAATACACGTTTCCTTACCAACACTGTGAATTCTCGCTCAAACACATGCATTTTCTTACAAGGAAAATGAAAGGGCAGAAACATTGGCTCGAGATAACCAAGGATCTAGCTCTACAGGCAAAGGGAAGGGAAAGGAAAATGCACGGGTATGAATTTCCTTACTCTTTTTCCTTGACCATTTGCCTTTATAAAGTTCAAATATCCAGTTTGTTAACTTCTAATTTAATATCCACGTTAGGTAACTTCTCCTACAATACTCATACAACCCTTACTCCAGTACACCCCTCCCTCGTATCTTCCCGTTGAACTACAAAAGAAACCAGATGTCTGATGACAACGAGTTTTTAAAAATATATAAGCTTTTGTAGGAAATCTGATTTGCTTTTTTGTTGTTATAATCTTAATCCCACCCTCACTCCTTTCACGTTAAAAAACAAAATCTTTTTATACTCATTTTGCCTGCATAAAATTACAGTATGGAATTGAATGAAATCTATTGTTTAAAGATACAACGAAGAATCTTCTAACCTGTAATCTTCTAATCTTCTATGTGTGATAGAGGCAATCTATATTTGAGAGAGAGAACCTAGCTAAATATATGTTGTCAACATTTTAGGTGACTGATAGTAACATGATATCAAAAGTAACATTGGCCCAACGTGCACGACGAGAACGAGAGAGGAATCTAAAGCAAGGCAGTGCTTATCCATTGGGACAACGGTCGGAAATAGATCGAACCATAGAAAGTCTGCACTCGAGACCGTACACAAACCGTCCTTCTTTAACTCCCCGTCGTCGGCATCTCGATTGCACGGGACAAGGAACAAATGTCACCCAACTAGCTGAAAAACGACAAACAATCTCACATACTACTTCCACATGTCCGTCCTCCATACCAAGCACATCCTCCACTCCTGAAAGGAATTGGTAAGCTCTATTCATCTGTCGCAATCCATATTCTTGAAATAATTTAAACCGCCCTTATATTTTCCAACTGAATCTTTATTTTTATAGGAATACACTTAGTAGCCAAGTGGATCTATGTTGTGACGATGAATTGGATATGGCTACGAGTTTAGAGGCACCAACTCGAGAGCACATAAGTTTAGGAAGGCATTATCTTGGCAAGATGGATATCCTATGTCCCGGTGTTCAAATTTTACATTGGATGAATGAAAGATTGGCAAGATCTTCTAGAAGCAATCCATTATTTGGCACTTGCTGTTTGCAAGGAAAGATAAAGTTGCATGCACTTATTACACCCCCTCCGCCACTTAAAGCATTGTTTGATGGGGATGATGTTAGATCAAAGTCCTTTCGAATGTATATTCGAGTGTATAATACAACCAATGCTTTCACCAGTCTTGGTGCTACATTTGACGAAAGAGTGCTTCCTAGAAGGGGTCCTACACCCTTCACCATCCATGGGGAATTGCGGCATCGAGTTGGTTCACTTCTGCCACAACAGGGGAATGATGCATCATACGCTCAACTGTATATTTATGATGCTGCTTCAGCTTTGGAAGTAAAGAATCGTAGAAATCAGCAGTTGAGAAGGGATGTACTTCAAACTATTCAAGATACTTTGTTGCAAGTTAATCCATTTGTGGAAAAATTTCGTCAAGCACATGCAATTCTTGATCAACTTGACCATGTGGGACAAACTTTACCTGCCCATCTTCACTATAGTTCATTGAAAGACCGTCGAGTATATAATCTACCAATAGTAGATGAGATTGTGGTAGTTATACCAGGGGATGGATCTAAAGCCAGTGGCATGAGAGATATTATCTTGCATCTGAGAGGAGATAATCAGTTGATGCAAATTAATGAATGCCACCCAGCTTATTTGCCGTTACATTATGTTTTACTATTCCCACATGGTGAACTTGGATGGGAACCTGAGATGAAACAGTGGGACGTTAAAAATAAACGACCTGCGGCTGAGCGACTAACTCAGTTACAATTTTATAGCTACCACTTATTTGAACGTCCAACAGAGTATTCAACCATTTTGAGGGGAGGAAAATTATTTCAAGAGTTCTTGGTAGATGCTTGGGCAGCAATAGAGCAAAATCGATTGACATACTATAAGCTTAATCAAGGGAAACTTCGTTCTTCACTATACCAAGATTTGACTGATGTTCCTGATGAACTAAACCTTAATCAAATCGGTCAAAGGTGTATTTTGCCATCTTCGTTCACTGGTAGCCCAAGACATATGTTTGAGATATTTCAAGATTCAATGGCTATCACGAGATATAACCATAACCCTAATATTTTCCTCACCATGACTGCAAATCCCAAATGGCCGGAAATTACTTCAGCTTTGTTGCCGCATCAAACAGTTGTTGACCGTCCTGATTTGGTTGCCCGTGTTTTCGAGTTAAAGAGAAAGGCTTTGATGAAAGAAATAGAAACAAACAGAGTGTTTGGTGAGAAAGTGGCTCATGTATACACCATTGAATTTCAAAAACGTGGTTTGCCACATATGCATGCACTTTTCTTTCTTAAAGGCCGGGATAAAATTCGTACATGTGCTCAAGTTGACAGATTAGTTTGTGCTGAATTTCCAAACCAAGAAGATGATCCTGAATTGTTTGAAACGGTCAAGCGTTGTATGGTACATGGACCATGCGGTGCTCGGGATCTGCATGCACCTTGCATGGAAAATAAAAAGTGCACCAAAAGGTACCCTCGAGACTTTGCAGAATCAACCACTATGGATGAAGATGGATATCCTGTCTATCGCCGCCGTAATGATGGGAAAGTGTATGATGTTAGGGGGCAAGAAGTTGATAACAGGGATGTTGTGCCATACAATCCTCATCTATCTAAATTGTTCAACTGTCATATTAATGTAGAAGTTTGTGCTGGAATGAGATGTGTCAAGTACATTCACAAGTATATTTACAAGGGTTATGATCGGGCAACAATGGTGTTGGGATCGGTAAATGAAATTAAGCAGTATCTTGATGGAAGGTATATTGGACCGGCAAAAGCATCTTGGCGAATATTTGGTCATTATATGCATGAAGAGATACCAACAGTTACACGACTTGCTCTCCATTTACCTGGAATGCATCATGTTAATTTCAATCCCACGGAGTCATTGGAAGATATTGTTGCTAGAGCTGCACTAGAGAGGTCAACTCTAACTGGGTTTTTTTTGTGGTACGCTTCCAACCCGAATTCTACGCCCTACACTTACCAAGAATTTCCACAATTCTTTGTTTGGGACAAGACAAATCATTTGTGGACACCAAGAAAAAGTGGGCATGCAATCGGGAGGATGTACTTTGCCAGCCCTAATTGTGGTGAGAGATTTTATCTACGTTTGCTACTAAGCGCTTTGTAAAAGGACCAAAATCTTTTGAAAGCTTACGCACGGTAGGCAATGTTGTACACGATACATTTAAGTTGGCATGTGTTGCTAGAGGGCTTTTGGAAGATGATGATGAGTGGGTTCAATGTCTCGAGGAGGCTGCAATAATGAAGACTGGGTATCAGTTAAGGAGATTATTTTGTGTTATTCTCACACAATGTTGTCCGCTGCAACCGTTGGAATTATGGAAGCGGTTTTTTATGAACATATGTGATGATCTCCCACACAAAATTCGCACTTTGTTTGCCATTTCTAACCCAACAGAGGTGCAAATTGAAGATTATGGTCTGTATCTCCTCAATCAGATGCTTGAAGAATCTGGTAAGAGTTTACTTGACTACCCACCTATGCCGCAACCTACAGGAAATTGGAGCGCAGATTTGTTGGTTCTGATTGATTTTAGAACATCGACAACTTCAGATCCAAGCACAACAAGTGGATCTGAGAGGCCAATATTTGCCGATTGAATGATGGACAACACAATGCTTATGATGCCGTTATTTTGCTCGTCGTCCTTGAAAATAAAGGAACTACCTTCTTTTTTGAATGGGGTGCGGGCCTTTGGAAAGACATTTTTGTACAACACGGTGGCACAAAAATGTCGTGAGTCTTGGACATGTAGTGACTATCGTGTGGCTTCATCCGGAATTGCATCGCTTTTTTTTTATTGGAAGGAGGCCGCCTTTGCACATTCAACTTTTTGCCTCCCGTTGGATGTGTTAGAAAATTCTGTTTGTGGGTTTACCAAGCAATCTTTACAAACAGAGTTACTTAGAGAAACAAAGTTGATCATATGGGATGAAGTTCCAATGCAGCATAAACATTGTGTTGAAGCCGTTGATCGGACATTACGTGATATTCGTGACAATCCTAATCCATTTGGGGGTATCACCGTAGTTCTTGGTGGTGATTTTCGTCAAATCTTACCGGTTGTACCCAAAAGGGAGTTCGAGAGGAAATTGTTAGCGCATCTTTCCGGACGTTCTTATCGTGGGATGAAATCTGAGGTCTTAACGTTGAATTTAAACATGCGATTGAATACAAGCGATCCTCGAAATGCTGATTTTGCAAATTTCTTAATGGAGGTAACAGTGCTGATTTTATAGAATTTTTTTATGAACAGTTATTTTGAGTAGTCAACACGTGTTAAAACTTATTTTTGAGTATTAATTTTAATGTCAAATTTTAGGTTGGAACCAACCCTCGAGATGTGGTGCACCTTCCGTCAACGATAGGTAAATGTTGAGATCTCAATGAATTATTATCGTCTATTTATCCCAAACTGGATGTGGCAAGTACATCAACCCCGACATTTTTAACTGAACGCACAATTCTCTCTGCTCGGAATGAGGATGTGAACGCTATAAATGGTGCTGCACTAGATATTTTTTCGGGAGATGTATATACCTATCTTGCTGCAGACAAGATGTCTGAAGAGGACGGAATTGATAGCAGCATCACTAACCGTTATCCCAATTAGTATTTAAACTCATTGGATCCTGCTGGGCTACCGCCTTTTAAGTTGGATTTGAAAGTGGGTTGTCCCATAATATTGTTAAGAAATATTGCACCCAAGGATGGACTATGCAATGGCACAAGGATGATGGTTGTGAGGTGTGCCTCCCGTATTATCGAAGTTAAGATTTTAACAGGCGAGAAATCCGGCAAACTGGCCTTCATCCCACGAATATCCTTATCGCCATCAACTTCAAATTTTCCTTTTCAAATGACAAGGCGTCAATTTCCAGTTCGCTTGGCATATGCTATGACTATAAACAAATCGCAAGGACAATCTGTGAAATTTATTGGGGTCGATTTCCGTACACCTGTATTTAGTCATGGGCATCTATATGTGTCATTGTCGAGGTGCACATCTTTTGACCGTATCACTGTCCTTCTCCCCGAACAAGAAATAGATTCCACAACTAATATTGTTTACCCTGAAGTTTTATTGTAACCAGGTAAAACATTGTTCACTTCTATTACCACGCCATTTCTTAATTAAATAACTTGGCAGACTAATTGGGTTTTTTTATAGGATTGGGATCAAGTAGCCTTGGAATTCGAAAGGATCAATACAACTACATTAAGACAGTGGCGGATTAATAAGGTAGCGCTTTATTCTTGCACATTTTGATAAGTTTTTATTCTCATACTTATATTCTAATTCGTTGTTCTCTTACGTAATTAGGTTGTAGTGCATGCTGGTAATTGGTTCATAAAAGTTGATACAAGGACGTTTCGCACAGTTATGATGAGGAGGTTTGGAGACTTTCTTTGTTAGTAGGCTCTGGGAATTGACTTTTTTAGGGGCGACTTTTAGTGTTTTCTTTTTTTTTCTTTTCATGAACATGACATGCTTTCCTATGTTTGTTAACTTTTGTAGATAATCTTTGTACATAACATTTCTTATTTTGTTGGTGTTTTGGATGGGTAATGATTTCTGTTAACTCCGAACTTATGAGGTTTTGTGAGTTTGTTTTTTATGCTTCCATGTTTTGTACAATAAAGATAGTATCTACTGCTACTGCAATAGTCTCTATGGGAAGGCCCAATGTTTCCAACATTGATTAGTCATGTTCAAAACGCGACGCGTCGTGCCTTCAGGCACGGGCATACGCTAGTACATAATATATACCGTATATACTCAAAAAATTTAGGGGGGGAGACTTGAACCCCATCCGCGCATGTGGAATCCAAGCTTCTTTCCGCTAGGCTGGACACCTGTTCGCGTTATCATTGGATACATGTTTTTATTTATTTCATATTTGAGTTATGATTTACTAACAATATATATACACCAGTCAGTCAGTCACAAACACAACATTCCAGAATTCCTAACCCTAAAACTAAAATCGATTTTGGGCCTTTTGGCAGCCCGACCTCCTCTCTCTCTCTCTCTCTCTCTCTAGCTTTGGTTCACCGATGCCGACGATCGAACTTCAAGATCCATCTCTCTCTCTCGATCTACGGGCGATGGTGGAAAATCGAGCTTACAGCGACGGCGGAAAATCAAAGCCCGTCACCCAAGCTCTGTCGTTCTTCCCCGTCGACCACCTATCAAATCGGTTTCGCCTCTCTCTCTCTCTGTCGATTATGTGGTGTGTATACATATATATAGGAACCCCTTCCCATCCAAACCCCTATTTACGGACCTAACGTCCGGACCTCCACCTTCCGAATTTTTTTTTGAAAATCCGAACCGTTAGATGTGTTTAAAACGTGATTTTAAGGTCCAACGCGAAGATTTGGTAAAAAAAAATACCCAGAAGGGCTTGATCGGGGCATTTTTTGACAAAAACGCTATATTTGCGTTTTTGTGAAAACTGCCCCGATCAAGCCCTTCCGGGTATTTTCTTTTGCCAAATCTTCGCGTTGGACCTTAAAATCACGTTTTAAACACATCTAACGGTTCGGATTTTCAAAAAAAAATTCGGAAGGTGGAGGTCCGGATGTTTTAAAATCCGGGAGTTTGGATTGGAAGTTTTTTGCATATATATATATATATATATATTGTTTGCAAATCTGTGTATATACATTAAATGTGTATATACATTAAATGTGTAGATATGTGAGAGACGAACACATTTCATTGTTTCTTCTCTTGATCTGTGATTCTGTGTATATAGCTCATTTTCGTTGTTGTTTGAAGTTGTCTTCTCTCGATCTGTATTTCTGGTTGACTGGTTGTTTGAAGTTTTCTTCTCTCCATCTGTGGATCTGGGTATTGGAACCGAACCGACCACGAACCGAACCTGAACCGGAGGAACCGAACCGAGAACCGAACCGACCTTCAAAACTCGGTTTCGGTTCTTAGTAGTCTCTGAACCGGTTTCATTCGGTTCAGTCAAAAACCCTCCTGAACCGAACCGAACTTGTTACACCCCTACCTTCTGGTGCTAACTTGAGTTTCGGGATGTCCTCCAGCATCTTCAGCTGGAGTGGCGCTAAGGTTTGACGCGTTTTGCAGGTGTAACGAGCTTAAGGGATGACAGGTTGGACCAATCTAGCCTTTCATAATTCACCACCCTACAGACTCTTAAATTATTTGTAAGGGAAGACTCCCTGTGGGGTGGTGAATTTTTTTTTTTTTTCCAATACAAAAAAAATAATTCACCACACCACAGCTAGTCTTCAAATATGGTGGAGTTGTTTGAAAAGTCCGTTGGAGGTATAAATCCTATGTGACTCTTAAATTAATTTAAAAAGAAGTTTGAAGAGGTTGAAGTATGCGTGCGAGAGACAGAATTTGGAAGATGCTCAATTTTTTAAAGTCAACACTTGAAAGTTCTAAGATGCTCTTTGAACTTGAGTAGCCACGTAATTTGTGGATGTAATGTTAATATTGCAATTCTCTACCTTACTTTTTAAAGTCAAATTAACTTGCTTAATTTAATCTTTGTTTTGAGTAACCACTTTATTTGCGAACTTAATATTATTAAACTCTATGTCTTTACCTTTTGTTTAAAAGTCAAAATTTAACTTGGTTAATTAACCTTCCTAGTAGACACATAAGGTTACGACTTTAAACAAATAGAGTTTAAATTATTTCTACCCCTGGTGAAAACATAAGTTTCCTTCAAATCGATTGCATTACATCATGTGTCTATGTTCTACTATTTGGGACCACTATTTGAACATGCACATGGCACAATGCAATCGATTTAGAAGAAAACTTTTGTTTCCACTGGCGGTGGAAATAACTTAATCTCAAAGAAATAATGTTTGGGGGATTGAAAGATTTAAAAACATGAAAAGCATTTTCTACAAGAGTAATCAGAATTGTCAGAGAAGCATAACTCCTCTAATTCGATCCCCATTTTGGATCCCGATCCAAAAGCTTTACCAGCATAATCTTCAAAAGAAAATGCTAGTGCCTAGTGGACCCATATTAAGGTTGAAAAAGTGTGTTGAAATAATAGAAAAAAATGTACAAAAGTAAGTGTAAATGTATTGAAATGTGTAAATGGTACATTGAAGTGCATTTTTTTTTTGGGGTACTTAGTGTGTGTTCATTGGACAATCAATAGCAAGACCCATCTTTGAATGGAATACTTGACGATTTTGCAAGTCTTCAAATGCAAGAAAGACAAGAAATTTGATCAGGAGTCGAAATTATTTGAAGTCAAGTAAGTAATTCTTGTGCTTGTTGAGTTAGGGAAGAACGGGAGGTTAAAGATCTACAAATATAATGGCTGGTCAAATTCCAAAAGTAAACAAATAAGATATGTTGATGACTAATTTTAAATGGTATACTGGGGTAAGTTTTTGGAGAGGTCGTTAATTGGTCAAATACTCAAATTCCAAAGTAATAATACATGATTAATTGTCAGGGTCAAAATTTACCCTAAATTGGGAATAAAAAAGACATGGGTCTCTAGGACACGAAGTCCTTGATTGTGGTTTTTTATAATTCAAAAGGACATCTCAATTAATTCAAAAGGAAAGAATCACACCGTTCACTAATTCGTACTAGCGAAGACAATATCCGTACGGATTGACCCCATAAACATTGACAGAACCTAGTGCGTGTCAAACTGAAATGAAGAAACAGATCCCAAGTCTTGTGATCAACTTGTCATGTGTCGGACAACATCCTTGATTTGTATCAAATTTCCTATAGTGGTATAATTAAAATTGAATAATTAAAAGTTGTCACATTAGACTTTGATTATCTATACAAGACATTTATAAAGTTAGCAATGTGGAGTGTCACAATGGTATTTTGTGTCCATAATAAAAAAAATACTACTCACTCTATTTTTATTCATAAAATAGGCATAACTTTAAATTTGTTCATATACTTTTTTATAATATTATTACTATTTAAAAGATATTCGCAATACCTTTAAAATGAGGTCAATTTCAATTTTTTTATTAATAATTTTTTATTATTATTGATAATTTCAATTTTTTTTAGGGAAAGTGCAAAGAATTGAGTTTTGAAGTAAATATTTTAAAAATGGAGAGAAAATGTTGTTGCCTTTGAATTCATTCTATCAAAAAAGGCTTATAAATCGGGTGTGGTCCCTAAAATTTGGTTATTGAGTTTTGGGTATTGAGAAAATGTTGTTACTTTTGATTATCCAAATACTAAAATTTGGTTAATGGCTAAAAGATTGTTAACTTTGATTATGCCAATGTGAGCCAATTTTTGGACAAACATTACTAACTTTGGTTATTTAGATGTTTTGATTATCCAATTGGGAATACTCTAATGTATGTTGGTTTGTTTTTGTTTTATGTTCTTCTTTTATCGAAAAACCTGGGGGTACACCCCTTTTGGCACCAAAAATGCACCCCACCCCTTCGGAGACCCGCTTTTGGATCCCACATGAGTGATCCGAACCGTTCATTGTTCTTAAAACATTTTTCCAAGGGGAATCAATTTGATTTGAAACGGTGAGACTTTGGTTCAAATATTTCTAACTGTTCGATTGAGCTGATTTTTTGTGGGCCCCCTCGAAAAAATGTTTTAAGAACAATGAACGGTTCAGATCACTCATGTGGGCCCCAAAAGCGGGTCCTCGAAGGGGTGGGGTGCATTTTCGGTGCCAAAAGGGGTTGTACCCCTAGCAGCGTTCTTCTTTTATACATGGAATTATGATGTTGAGTTGGCAGCCTTCAAAAAAAATGTACTCCCTCCGTCCGGATTTGTTAGTCTGCAAACATACTTTTTCAAGTCCTAAAATGTTTGTCCATTTTCAAAAGTCAAATGATAAGATATGAAAATTTTATTTTTTTGCCCATTTTCTAAAACTTAAAATAACAACTCAAAAACTAATTTTTTAAAATAATTTGTTTACATTTTTGAAATTTTTTGCACCGTATTAAAGTTCTCAATAAGATCTATCAAACAAGATCCATATTGATAAAAAAATAATTTTTGTAACTACATTATTTTTTAGTTTGAAAATTGTATGTAGTTTCGTAATGGACTATCAAATTAGAAAGAAGTGAGTATTAAGTGGCGGGATTAAGGTTAAAATAGGAAATTAACAAACTCGAAAGGTAATGGAAAAAAAATTTGAATTCCCAAAACGGACCAACAAATCTGAATAGAGGGAGTATTAGTCTGACTCATGCTGTGAAACCCAACATTTGTTTTGAAAACTTGGACCATAATCTCATTTCCTAATCAGGCCGATCAAAGACAATTTTAATCGTTTAGACGTATCGGATAATGATCTAATCCATCTGAAAATTCTAATGTTTGGAGTAGGGGTGCACATCGGCCTGGTAGCCCATCCAACCCAGCTCGATTTTTTTAGGGTTTGGGAACAATATTTAGGCCCATAGGGCCAGGCTGGGTTGAGATCTTAAGCCCGTTTACTAATCGGGCTAGGTTTGAAAAATTCCTCTAAGGCCCAGCCTAGCCCAATTTAAATTATATTTTTATTTTAAAACTATATGTATATATATGTATGTTATCGCTAGAACCTAACTCCTTAGGGATTATTTATTTTGATGAAAGTGGCATTGATAAAAATGAATTCAAAACGTATGTAGAGAATACCTTTGAAGTAATAACAATTTGTTAAGAAAACTTTGAAGTTTTTTTTCCCATTAAACTACTATCTTATAGTAATAAATCATAGTTTTTTTTCCTTTTAGTTTTATTGTGCTCTACAAGAGCAGTTGTAAAAGAAGTGTGATTTTAAAGGAGAGACACTCGAGAAAGTTTTTACATGTTAGAATTTCATCTTTTAAAGCACTTTCGTTTATTCTAATATTTTGGGGAGAACATAGAATTTCAAGTATATTATTACGGTTGTGAATTGTAATTCTAATCTTATAGTTGATTGATTTATGTTTATGATATACCATACTTTAGAAAAATAAATGGGTTTATTGACGGGCTTGAGAAATTAAAATTATAACTGGACCGGGCTTGGGCAAGTTAAATGAAACTTGATTATTAATGGACCGGGCTTGGAAATAGAAGAATCTCATTTTATGTAGCATAAGTTTGGCCCGAACCCAACCCGACCTGGTGTTTGTGCACCCCTAGTTTAGAGTAAAGTCAGGCATGCCTTAATGAGTTAATTTCGCACTAAAAAATGACTAAGTGGTAGACGTAAATCATCTGGCAGGATATCACGTTAGGGACATAAATTTCTGCAAACTGTTGTAAAGCTGCGAAAGGGAGAAAACAAAGATAGACAGCCAAAGGCACGTGACAAAGCACAAATGCCAGTGCATTCCACTATTTTATTTGTTTTAAAAGGCCTGAAGTTGATCGACAGGCGTTTTGTGGTCAATGTAGACTTTGACCATCAAGAAGATCCATGGGAGATGACGAGTATGTGGTTTCTTTTTTTAAGAAGAAATAAAAAGAAGCAAAAAATTATTATATTCTTTGTGTCGTGTTTGAAACCTATGCGAAAGTGTGTGTACGTACCGAAATTGAGATTTACAGACCCATACGCATGTCTCTACTCACTCAAGGAAGGAGATTTGTAATTTGAATTTGGCTATGGGACACTTGTCATTCTCATATTCACTTTGTGTGTGTATATATATATATATATATATATATATATATATATATATATATATATATCTGATAAACTCCTATAAATCATGTTTGAAACCTATGCGAAAGTGTTTGTGTAATAACCTTAATTTTTTGATAAATAAAATTAGGTTATATTTATTTTCTTCCGTGAATTATCACATGCATTATTTGGCCCTACCATTATTGATAAATATATCCATACACTATACAACTAGGCCTACCAAAACCCTATTAGATTTTCCTTGTCTAACTTAACCCAATTTTATCCACCAACTTGTATTTTGTCCTACCCTCATTACACCCAAATAGTATTTGGATAGAATAGAATCCCCACCCTTTTAATGGGAGATTGTGGGAGAGATTAAGAGAGAAAGAGAGAGAGAGATACACATTTATGAAGGGAATCTCTCCAACTGGCCACCAAATTTGTGTATGCATGCAAACTAGATCAATTATTTCCCTAGAATGACTGAATGAGGGTGGCCATGCAAAACCTATATATGCACTATTTCATTAGATTTTGGTAGGATTTACTTCCATTATCCTATGAATTCTAGGGAAAAGGCTATAGATTTGGATAAAAAGGCTATGGATTCACCTATGTTACTTGGTCACCAAGGTTAAGGAATTAATGGGAGAGATTTTTGGAGAGATATAGAGAGAGAAAGGAACGGAAAGAGAGGGAGAGATGGCTTGCCCATTGTAGCTTTTGAAGTTGGTATTCTATTAGCTTTCTAGTGTGAGAAAAATCTTCTAGTTCTTGAGTTTTCTTCTAAAAACTCAAGGTGTTCTTCAATACTCAAAGAAAACCATCACCCTCCACCAAAATCCATTTTCAATCCATAATAGTATTAGTCAATTTTGTAATAGTTGTTTGCGGGAAATACAGTGGTTACGCTATCCGTGGAATTCCAGCTAGCTTTTACGTCTTCCGATTAATAACCGAAACTAAGGCAGTTTACTTATATCCTAATCCAAATATCACTACAAAAACAATTACTCCCTTTGTCCCTTTTAAATGATCCATATGAGAATATGTGCAATTTCAAACCCCTAAAAAACATATTTCTCTATATAACTTTTTAATTTGTTTTATACTGAATTAATTAAATTGCTCATTGAGTACTTCAATTTGGTGCAAAAAAAATTTTAAAATGCTATACAAAAGTACATTTTTAAACATCTGTAAAAATATATTTTTTCCAAGTGGATCACTTAAAAAGGAACGGAGGGAGTAATCTTTAGTGACAACAATTTTGTCACTAAGTTGTCCCTAAAAGTGTGTTGCTAAAGTATTCAATGATAACTTTAAAGTGAGTTGTCACTAATTGCAGGATTAGTGACAACTTAGTATAAAAAGATGTCACTCAATGCTTTTTAGCAACACACTTTAATGACATATTGTTGTCACTAAAACTCAATTTTTTTTGTGGTGTATAGTATTTTCACGTTCTTATAATGTCCATAGTTTACTTTTACTCTATTCTTAAATATAGATTTATTCTACATAGTCGTTATAATGCTTAGTTTTCTACGTATAATTTTCTAGTCATTATAAGTTGATCAGGTTTCGGAAAAGTTATGTTTCCTAAAAATATATTTTTGATAATACGTATTCGTAATAATGACCGTTTAGAATTTTGACTTCTCAATTTTACGTTGTTATAATGCTTGATTAGTTTTTGGATAAATGTGAAGTTGACTAGTCGTTTTATAAATCGAATTGATTCACGGAGAAATCATGAGACACGAGATTTTGAATTTGCAAAATGAAATGTGACTATGTAACTGTTTAGTACTATTTTCTACCAACCCTAGACTCGTTTTCAAAACAATTGCATCGAAGAAAAACTGATTTTAGGAGACACATTTTACTAGAAAATTGCTTGACCGAATTCCTAGACCTAAATTAGTGAGTTGCCCCAAGCGTAGGGCGGAGACCGGTGCAGCACAATACCCGGTAAGACCGGAGTCGAATCCACAGAGAAGGTAGAAAGTGCTCACTAAGTACTCGGGTTGCTAGTTTAACACGGCTATTAGGTGGCCACCCTCTATGGTTTGATTGATGAGATTACCTACACTAAGTGAAGTGACCAGATCGAGATTGTTCTGCTCCATTCGTTGTTCTAAAAACGGTTGATTCAAGAGAGAAGAAGACACCCCGAAAGATGCGAATCCTTGTGGTTGCCGTTCACCTATGTGCAGCGTAGAGCGAGTTTTGGTCCCTCGTTCCCCGTGTTACATGGGCTCCGACAATGCCCGGATACGTCTAACAGAAATGCTTTAGTAACCTTATATTGCTTTTCCATTTATCGAGTTCGAAAATAGAAGCAGTACAGATCCAGACCTGGCCACGGTGTGTTAATCACCCCGTGACCATACTTATGAGTTTACTCACTCATATTGAATTGAACGAATAACAAGATTATAAAATAATGCATGCTTTTATACTTGAATATGAATTTAAGCGAAGATCCGAAAAAAAAGCGCAGACAAACTCCCGCGAACGAAGATTCAATGAAAATAAAACGGAAAGTTACCGAAACAATATGCGAATCCGCGAATAAAACTTCAAAAACTCGACGGAACAAGCTCCGGAAAGTAACAACTTCCAAAGAGCTGCAAAAACTAAGAGAAAATTAATGTTAAATTCGTCCCCTAATTTGACCTAGAATCGGACTATTTATTCATCCCCGAAGTCAAACCACGTGGCAAGTCAACCTACGCCCTTATGTTTCGCAGTATCGTCTGAGGATAAAACCCGTGACGCATACCGCGGCCTTCGTTCCCATATGTACCACTCAGACGATACTGGGGATAATCCCCGTGATCGCATACCAGACCTCTAAATGCTTCCTCAGCTTGTTTGGTCGTCCTAGCTTGGGTCCCACTGTTTCTCAACACACCCGACCGCCATGTAACTGTTTCACGCGCTCTTCCCAACCTGTTCCCTACAAAACAACTCAAAACAAGAAAAACCCAGAACAACACCGCATCAAGTGGAAAATGAAATAAATCGCGCCTCTAACGCGCTAATTCGCCCTACTTAGGCGCTTATATCTACGACATTACGCACCTATCACACACCCCAACTTGAACGTTGCTAGTCCCTAGGAACGAATGAAATAAAACTGAAGTAAAACAAAACAGAAAACACCACGGGGGTACAGTGGTTATGACACCTGTAGAAGCAGTTAGTCACAACAAGAGATTTTCACCTCTCAATATGCCTGTAACTCACATACATGCATGCTTTGACAGAAAAGTGAACACAGACAACATTACTTCACACATGACAATGAACACCCCCAAATTATAATCTCGTTACACTCACTCACTAGAACACTCAACATCCCATGAAAGCGTTTGGCGAACTGTGTGGAACCGAACAACTGGTCGCCACATGCCAATCAAGATAAACGCTCAGTAAGAATAAATGCATATACGAATATGAATCCGCAAAATAAGAGACATCATCATCATCAATCATGCATAAGTGAGAGTATAAACACGTGCACAAGATTTACTAAGGACTTTTTGGATTGTAATGACCATGGTAGAACAAGAGGAAGGAACTACAAAAGATAGGTGCTGGCCTAACGAGGCTCAAGGTTAACTACCCACTGGCCACACCTGTCATGTCTACTACCTGTCAATACGCCCATCGGCGCTATCCAAACCAAATCCACAAAAGAAATAGAACATAATCCATGCAGTTATATTACAAACCCCAAATGAAAAAAAAAACAGTAAAAAGTTTCACATAAAATAACAACTACCTACATAAAATAACACCTCCAACTACCACTACTACCTACCCAGAAGTCAGCTCCATGCGCCACAGGTACCTCAACTCAATCCGACTCATCTCCACCGGCATCATCTGCAAAGTCATCGCTAACCTCCAACTCAGGCAACTGCAGAGGAACATATGGGGCCGAAATGGAACCCTCAACTCGACCTGCCAGCCACTTCTGCCTGTGATCTATCCGCTGCTGAGTCCTAGCAATCTGTTGCACCTCTCTCTTAATTTTCTGCTGACTCCGAATGGTGGCAACCCCCTGACAAAAGATTTTCCGAAGCCAAGAAGTGGTGGGTGCACTGGGTGGAGGCTCGGTCACGAGACTGGGCTATGCTCTTAGTGAGAATAGTGCTATCAATCAGCCTAGGACTCAGCACATCATTCTTAAACCACTTAGCCCCTGTCAACCCCGACTGCCTAGCAATAGAAGTAATCAAACATGGAAATGGCAGCCTCGTCTGTGTGGGGCATCACGAAAATCAATAATCTTAGCATATATAAACAACGCCCAGTCACAAACAGTGTCTGACTCCGTGAATGCTGCCATTAAATTCCCAGTGCTCTCAGAAGGTTTATTCTCAGTCGCTTGCGGGTCCAGGTTATAGAAAACCATTTGGTTCTAAAACTGAAATGCAGGCCTAAACTTACCTGGCCGGTGAGGGATACAAGCATCTCTACGGTTCACATATAAAATTTCATTCACCGCATTTGAATCAATTTCTGTAGCAGGGCAGGGGTAGTTAGTAGACCCAGTCGGCCTCCTGTACTGCAGGTTTGCAGCAATAACATCGGGAGTGATCACAATGGGTAACCTAGCCACTCGGGAAGTAATCTGAGTCCCAGGACTAAATGTTGTCCCGGACTCTAGCACTTGAACATTTTTATAAAATTCTCTAACGAGTTCTAAATTGTACCCAGGATTTGGCTCAAACCAAAAAGACAAACCTTGCGTCACAATGGCACGTATGGTGCTGTCATTTGCCGGAAACCCGTCCTGGATAATGTGGCGCTCGTTCTTGACACCCCTCTCCTGGATAGAACCCTCCCATGCCTCCCTGCTCATCCCGGGCAACTGCTCCCAGGTTCTCCTCCTACCCCGGGCCTCAACTGGGCTTCCACCCTCCTTGTGCTCTAGGGCCGCACTGGATGACGCTGCTTCCTTTCCCTTAGCACTAGTTCTCCTGGGTGCCATGTTTGGAACTAGGGTTGGAAATATAGGGTTTTAGATCTGAAGGAATATGGGTTTTGGAAGAGGTTAGAAGGATATATGTGGTAGACAAGGAGAAAATGAGCGTTTTGGTGAAGTTTGGTGGAATTTTGGTAAGATTTGGGTGAGTTTTGGAGGTTTGAAGGTGGTGGTTATGGGGGATTTTCGTGGGTTAGGGTTAGAGGAGGAGAGAGAGAGAGGTTGAAGAAGAAGGTGGAGAGTGGGGAAGATGACCGGCCAAACCCGTTTAATATGCGTTTAAGAGGCTCGGTATCTATACAGGTAAAAGCCTGTATCGATACCCGTAGTTTCTGTTCCGGTATGTGGTACTAGGTATCGATACAGCACTTTGCTTGTATCGATACCGAGAGGCTTATTTTTTTTATTTATTTTTTTTTTTTTCAAATAAAAGGTTGAGGTTTATGGATTTTGGTTCCAAAACATGACACCCCATCAGACTCCCTCAAATGTTCCTTCCTCACAACACCTTACCCCACACATTTTCCACAACAATTCGGCACTCATGACACATGGAGCTTGACTTCTCCCCCAACTTCAACCCTACTAAACACCGGTTTCCTAAGGTAGACACGGGAACTGACTCGGACTGGTTTAAGATTGGTCAATGGGACTCGTATGTGGTTTAATCATGCAAAGAATGCCTTGTATCATCCCCTATGCATGTTCTTGTCACTGTTGCGGTTCGTCATCAGAACTGCTTCCAGGATCCGCTCCTTCGGAACTAACGAGGTCCACAGCTAGTCACACAGAGTCGCGCCGAAGCTTTTTAGGATTTACAACCACCACATTTCGTGGCACCCCTACTCGAGGCTCCTGAATGCCGCACTCACTCCGGCGGTGTGGCCCAAACTACCAAAGTTGGTGTGGTAGCATGCTCGTCCTGCAAAAGACTTAAGAACCAACTACCTAATAGGCAACAAATGAATCAGTACCGCTCGCTTTTTGTGACACTGGAAACGGGCCCATGAAATCGATGCCCCAACAATCAAAGACCTCCAACACATAAATATTGTGGAGGGGCATCATATTTCGCGGGCCGACCCTACCTAACTTCTAACATCGGTCACACAACTTACAGAATGCATAAGCATCCTTAAAAAGATTTGGCCAAAAGAAACCACACGGTAAGACCTTGGCGGTGGTTTTCTTGGCGGAAAAATGACTGCCACACGCCTCTGAATGACAAAACTCTAGAATGCCCTTCTAATCAACCTCGGGGACACAACGGCGCACTATCTGGTCCGCGCAATACTTAAACACATATGGATCGTCGAAAATATACTGTCGGACCTCTCTTAAAAATCGCTGCTTCTCAGATGTGGACCATGGGGTGGAATCTGCCCAGTCACCAAATAATTGGCGATATCGGCATACCATGGGCACGTATTAGCAGCGAACAACTGTTCGTCCGGAAAGGAATCTGCGATAGGAAGATGAGGGGTGGGGTCCTCAAATTCCAAACGAGACAGATGATCAGCCACTACGTTCTCTACCCCTTTCTTATCCTTAATGATGAGGTGGAATTCTTGCAGCAAAAGAATCCCCCGGATAAGGTGAGCCTTCGCATCCTACTTGGTCATCAAATACCTCAAAGTCGCATGATCAGTGTAAACTACAATCTGCGACCCGACCAAGTAGGACCGGAATTTATCTAAGGCAAACACAACCGCTAATAATTCCTTCTCAGTGGTGGTATAGTTAAGTTGTGCCTCATTCAATGTCTTGCTCGCATAATAGATCACATAGGGATCTTTTCCTCGCCTCTGACCTAAAACTTCGCCGACTGCATAGTCGGACGCGTCACACATAAGCTCAAATAGCAAACTCCAATCTGGGGGCTGAACGATTGGCAGAGTTGTGAGACTCCACTTCAATTTTTGAAAGGCCCCCTCACAAGCGTCGGACCACAAGAAGGGTGTGTCTTTCGCTAACAACTGACATAAGGGTCGGGAGATGGCGCTGAAGTCCTTAATGAATCGCCGGTAAAACCCGGCATGACCTAGCAAAGACCGGACATCCTTAACAGTTTTTGGAGTGGGCAGATTCGCAATTAAGTCGATCTTTGCCTTGTCCACCTTAATACCCTTAGATGAGACTATATGTCCCAAAACTTTACCTTGGGTCACCATGAAGTGGCACTTCTCCCAATTCAGCACAAGACGCTTCTCCTCACACCTCGTCAAAACTTTTCCTAAGTTCTCGAGGCATCCGTCAAACGAATCCCCAAAAATTGAAAAGTCATCCATGAAGACCTCTACTATCTTCTCCACCATGTCGTTAAAGATTCCCATCATACACCTTGAAAAGGTGCCGGGAGCATTGCACAAGCCAAAGGGCATGCGACGGTAGGCAAAAGTACCATATGGGCACGTAAAAGTGGTCTTTTCCTGGTCCTCCATGGCTACCTCAATTTGATTGTAGCGGAGTATCCATCCAGAAAAACAAAAAAACGCCGCCCACAACTGACTCTCTCTAAAATCTGATCAATAAATGGGAGAGGGAAATGGTCCTTCTGGGTGCTCGCGTTGAGCTTCCGGTAGTCAATGCAAACACGCCACCCGGTCTGCACACGGGTTGGCACTAACTCACCCTCTTCATTCATCACGACGGTCACTCCTGCCTTCTTAGGCACAACTTGAACGGGATTGACCCACTCACTATGGGCAATCGGGTAGATGATACCCGCATCTAACAACTTAAGCACTTCCGTCCGAACTACCTCCTTCATGTTGGGGTTCAGACGCCGCTGAGGTTGCCTAGAAGGCTTCACATTCTCTTCTAAAAAAATGCGGTGTGTACACACCGTAGGACTAATACCCTTTAAATCCGCTTCGTCGCCCAATTGCCCCCAATTGCCCCCATATGAGGGGGCAAGTAATTTAGCCTCTTGGTCTACCTCCGGGGGAGGAGGAGATCACTACCGAAACGTATCATTACCTTTTTAGGAAGGCATATTTCAACGTGATCGGTAGGGGCTTCAATTCGTGTTTCGATGGTTGGACCGATGATGGGAGAGTTTGTAGATAATGGGGGCCCAGGTGGTTTTGGGAACTAGGTCCTAAGCGGGCGCCAAGATATATCCTCGACTGCAAGCATCTCCATCAAACTCCCTACTTCCGGAGAATTTAAAAATGACCCCTCATCGGCGGTCAGCGCTATCTCCAGAGGATCCTTATACAACACATTCTCGACATGCTCTTGCACTAGCGTGTCGATCAAACTCACCTCATAGACCTCCTCATCATCCTCTACTCGACTATCCACATTAAAAACATTCACCTCCATTTTCAAGTCCCCAAATGATAATTGGACTTGTCCAGTTTTGCAATTCATTACAACACTGGAGGTGGCTAGAAACGGACGGCCAAGGATAATGGGGGTCTTCTCAAGCACTTCTGGGATTGGACACGTGTCCAAGACAATGAAATCTACGGGGAACAAAAAACTCCCCCACCTGGATTAACACATCCTCCACCACCCCCTTTGGAATTCAGACACTCCGCCATTCAATCAGAAGCGTGACCCGGTGGCCTTAAGATCCCCTATGCCTAGTTTCAAGTACACTGAATATGGGAGCAAGTTAACACTTGCTCCCAAATCTAGCAAAGCCTTATCAAAACTCTGACCTGCTATGGCTATGGGGATGGTAGGACACCCTGGATCTTTCCGCTTGATCGGAATATCAGCTTGGAGAATGGAGCTCACTTGCTCCGTCAGTAACACGTTGCACTGACTCTTAGTTCTCCATTTCGAAGTGCACAACTCTTTCAGCACCTTAGCAAACTGAGGAATTGCATCAATGGCTTCCATCAAAGAGATAGGAAATTGAACTTTCTTAAACAACTCTAGTATCTGGAAGTTCACATTGACGTTCGATTTTGCCACCAAGCGATGAGGATATGGTGCAACGGGTGGCAATGGAGTCGTGGGGGCCGCAGGTGTGGGCACCACCACTTCAGGTGACTCCGACTCGCTCTTTTCCTCAATACACTCCCCCACAGGGGGGGGTAATTTGGTGCAAAGAACCGGCTCCGAAGGTGGGACCGGTTTTTCCTTCGGAGGAATCGTCTTATCAACCACCTTCCTACTTCTGAGAGTGGTGATTGCCTTTGCTTCCTCCTGACTGGGGTTCAAATTACTTGGGCCTGACCCATCTCCTAGAAAATTCGTACCGACAGCATTGGTGTGAGGTTGAGAAGGGAATCTTCCCGCTCTGTTGGGTTTTGGCTAAGCGCCGCCACCGAAGTCAATTGGGATCTGATATCTCCTATGGCTTGCTTGGTCTGCTCAGTGAAAGTCAATTGAGACTGTATGAGAGCCTTCAACATCTCATCAGTCTGTCTATCCCTGGGAGGATGATTTATGCCTGGGGGTGGCCCAGAGAATGAGGGACTGAACCCCTGCTGGTTCTGACTAGGATAACGGTATTGGGGTGCTTGGCCTTGAGGAGGCCGGTATGGTTGCATCTGTTGCTGAGGTGGTGCTTGGGGTGGCACTGGCACTTTAGGATCTCTCCAACTCAGGGCTGGGTGATGAGACCAACCCGGATTATAGGTGTTAGAGAACGGATCCCAACGTTGGTTCACCGCATTCACCTCAGCCTGGTTACTCTGGTAAGCTTCCTTAATCATCGGGAAAGCGGGGCAAGCAGTCACTACATGCCCCGGACACTCGCAAAGTGCACATACTTCCTCTACTCTCACATCATTCACCTGTTGGAATTGCTTCAGCCGCAAGTCCTCCATCTGCTTAGACAATTTATCCAGCTGAGACTGGATGGTGTGCTCTCTCACACTAAGGGGAAAAATACCAGACCCACTGGGTCCCTGTGCAGCTATGGCCCTATCAGCGAGGTCGGAAGGTTCCCAACTTCGATGTTTTTCGGCCAACTCCTCCAAAAAGTCCCATGCCACATCTGGAGCCTTATCTAGGAAATCACCATCTCTACATAAATACTCAATCTGCTGGGCCGTCGCAATGTTTAGGCCCAGCTGGAAAAACGTCACCAACTGATGCTTCTCATACCCGTGGTGAGGAAGAGCCAGCAACAGTTCCTTAAACCGCTCCCAACACCTCAAAAATGACTCGCCCTCTTTTTGCCTAAATGACTGGATTTGGCGAGTCAGGTGTTGTGACTTACTCTCAGAGAAATATTTCGTATAGAATAACTCCCTAACAGCTGACCATGTCGTGAGTGACTGCTCATTTTGCATTCAGAGCCACTTATCCGCACTGTCTTTCAGAGAAGCAGGAAAGAGATTAAGGCAAGCGTTCTCCCACTGGGTAGTGGTGGCTAGGGTGCGCACCAACCCCTCAAAGTGGCGGAAATGCTCATATAGATCCTCATTTTCCCTCCCATAGAAGAGAGGAAGAGCATTATGGGTCCCTGGTTTGACTGTGAAAGCATTGCGTGCCTCCACAGTTTCGGTTGGCAGAACTATTGGGCCACGAGGGGTGGTCCTCGCGGGATGCATATAGTCACGCATAGTTCTCTGTTCCGCCATCGGTCGTTCACTCTCTACGACGAACAGTGGATTGGGAAATTCAATGAACAAGTCGTCAATGGGGATGGATTCCAGTTGATCTATAGACGACTCACAAGGGACTCCTACTGACTCAGACGAAGAACTAGGCAACCCCAACGGACTCGACCCCTGCTCAATCCTAACCAGACGATTAGTACGATCACGATAATAAAGAGGGTCGGGTTTTTGTGGGAGTTGACTATTTTTACCTATTTTGACTCAATTCTAAATATTATCAACTAAAAATTTTCCTAATGTTATCTTATAGTAATTTTTTTTTATTTTTTTTATTTTTTTTAAAGGACGAGAAAATTTCAACTAAGATTTAACTGACACTAACGACCCGAATTCTTAGCACCTATTACCGTTCCCCGACAACGGCGCCAAAAATGCTTGACCGAATTCCTAGACCTAAATTAGTGAGTTGCCCCAAGCGTAGGGCGGAGACCGGTGCAGCACAATACCCGGTAAGACCGGAGTCAAATCCACAGAGAAGGTAGAAAGTGCTCACTAAGTACTCGGGTTGCTAGTTTAACACGGCTCTTAGGTGGCCACCCTCTATGGTTTGATTGATGAGATTACCTACACTAAGTGAAGTTGATCTGATTTAAGCTAATTAAAGGGGAAGTACGGTCGTAGCATTCATAACACAGTGACCAGATCGAGACTGTTCTGCTCCATTCATTGTTCTAAAAACGGTTGATTCAAGAGAGAAGAAGACACCCCGAAAGATGCGAATCCTTGTGGTTGCCGTTCACCCATGTGCAGCGTAGAGCGAGTTTTGGTCCCTCGTTTCCCACGTTACATGGGCTCCGACAATGCCCGGATATGTCTAACAGAAATGCTTTAGTAACCTTAAATTACTTTTCCATTTATCGAGTTCGAAAATAGAAGCAGTACAGATCCAGACCTGGCCACGGTGTGTTAATCACCCCGTGACCATACTTATGAGTTTACTCACTCATATTGAATTGAACGAATAACAAGATTATAAAATAATGCATGCTTTTATACTTGAATATGAATTTAAGCGAAGATCCGAAAACAAAGCGCGGACAAACTCCCGCGAACGAAGATTCAATGAAAATAAAACGGAAAGTTACCAAAACAATATGCGAATCCGCGAATAAAACTTCAAAAACTCGACGGAACAAGCTCCGGAAAGTAACAACTTCCAAAGAGAAAAACGGCTACAAAAACTAAGAGAAAATTAATGTTAAGTTCGTCCCCTAATTTGACCTAGAATCGGACTATTTATTCATCCCCGAAGTCAAACCACGTGGCAAGTCAACCGGCTGCCCTTAGTGCCCTCGGTATCGATACAGGATAAAACCTGTATCGATACCCGTGCCTTCTGTTCCCATATGTACCACTCTGATTCGATACAGGATAATCCCTATATCGATACCGAGACCTCTAAATGCTTCCTCAGCTTGTTTAGTCGTCCTGGCTTGGGTCCCACTGTTTCTCAACACGCCCGACCGCCATGTAACCGTTTCACGCGCTCTTCCCAAACTATTCCCTACAAAACAACTCAAAACAAGAAAAACCCAGAACAACACCGCATCAAGTGGAAAATGAAATAAATCACGCCTCTAACGCGCTAATTCGCCCTACTTAGGCGCTTATATCTACGACATTACGCACCTATCAAAAATTTGCAATGATTCGACATGTTTTATAAGAAAAGTTGCATATTCAAGAAATGAGATTTTACGTGGCATGTTTTACGAGAATGACATGACATGATTTTTGAGAAATGAAAAATTGTGTATACAAGAAATGAGACGAGAATGAAAATAAGAAATGTATTGATGAGAATGTTTTGTGGAAAGAATCAATGGATAATTGATTAACTACTAAAGTGCCACTTTAGCGCCACCCCATCTTCGCAGAGAGAACGTGGTGGTTAGGGCTAAGAATGTACAACACACTGTGAACAGACCTTGTATCATGCAAAGGCGGTCTGTGATGACAAGACGCCCGGGACCATGTTCGTTAGAGTCCGTGCGAAATTTTAGTGGTCGTCAGTTGAAAGAGATATAAACGAACCATTACTTTGAGTGACTGGACTATGGCCCAGTGGATGGAAACAATGCCCAAATGTTGTTAAATTTGAAGAAGAATGCTGACACTAAAAGATTTAACGACACTCATTATTTTGCAAGCAAAATATTTTGATTTGAAATGACATTGAATCTGTTTGCACTGACACAGACAGATGCATATTTTCATGATAGATGTGGTTATCTATTAAACTGTCGCTATTCTTTTCCTGCATAAAATGTTGTTTTAGAATTGCTAGTATAAGGTTGGGGTAAGAGTTAGCTATTAGGCGTCTTCGCTCACGGTGTTGCACTTGTGTGATCCTGACATAATACCACAATGTTGCTCCGCGACTCTGACATATTATGCTAGATTTTTTAGATGAACAAGAGGCATATTATAGCTTGGGGCACTACAGAGTCAACCGTGTTGCCGAGATGGGAGGTGACTAGACCGAGGGCTAAGAGTAGCCGTAGACCCCACCCTAATGGAATAAATGTAATATGTTGGGAAAAGGATTTGATGTATCAATCATATGGTTATTTTCATTTAGTATTTGTAATGATAATGTTCCCGAAATTTGGGGCGTTATAGTTTGTACTAAAATTGGGATTTACAAGAGCCGTACACGTTCTCTAATCAAGGCGGGAGATTTGTAATTTGAATTTGGCTAGCTAGGAGTTGATTCCCTAGGCCTTGTTCGTTTTAGCTTTTGAGACCAATTGTCTCAATTATTACTCAATCATTACTCACATTTCCTTCTCATTATTACCTCTATTTTTAAATATTATTTTCATTTCTCTCTATCTCTCTCCAATCATTACCGCATATTTATAATCCTTATTTCTTCATCCAATCATTATCCAAAAATGAAAACCCAAAATCCAAACTAAACACAACCATATATTTTAGGAGTTTGTTAGTGCTTGGGCTGAGAGAATAAAGTCTATCTCCTGATTTATAGGAGTTTATAAGATATATATATACTCCCTCCGTCCCATTTTAAATGCTCCCTACGTATATCCGTGCCATTTTCAAACGTCTATATCTTTTTATTGGTAAGATTTTCAAAGTTTTTAAAAATTTGTGTAATAGAACTAATTGAGGTTTAATCAAATAAGATCCATATTATATATAAAATACATCATAGAATAAAAACTATAAGAGTTTAAAAAAAAAACACGTATAACTGTAAGGAACATTTAAATTGGGACGGAGGGAGTATATTAATTCTATATTGGTTAGGAATTAATATATTTAATAAGTATTTTCAGCGGACGTGGGTTAAGCGACATGTCGGAAAGTAGTTGAGATCATGGAAGTGATATGACTCCATGGGACACTAGTCATTCTCATGTTCACTTGCAACAATGGGAAGAAGAGAGTTGACTGGTCAAAGGACAAGTGGAGGCTTATTGAAGCATCACTGAAACCGCTTTTTGGTTTTTTGGTTTTTTTATTTGTCTTTATTCAAATTTTTTTTGCATTCGTTAGTTTTATATGAAAATTTTGTGATTTCTAGATTCCTCTCGACGAGACGAATCTAACAAGTATAAATTTATGGTCAAACCAAATAATTTTTTGAATAAAGCCAAAATAGGTAGATTATTGGCCAATAATCTACCTATTTTGGCTTCATGCTAAACTAACGAATGCAATTTTTTTTTTGAATAAAGACAAAATAGAAAAACCAAAAAACCAAAAATCGGTTTTTGACCCTAGGGAGGTATGAGAGAGTGGAGGGGATTGTGCATGATGGGCAGATTCTCCAGTAGTTACAGTCGCTTCATGGAGTTTAAATACAAATCTTAGGCCCATTACAATTTACACGGGTTTACGCTTCAAATTCGTCCGGATTTTTGTTTGGATTGTTGGCCTAGCCTAACGGATTTATAGTTATAAGAGCCCGTTGGTGTTAGCAATATGTCACTTTTTGGCTTGTTAGTGTTCAAAAGCAGTACCAAAGACTTGCTAAAATGATGAGCTTCCAGGAAATTTTGGTATTCATTAAATATAGGAATTAGCCTGTATAATTATATTCATTTAAAATGAGCATGTCCATCTTCCGAAGAAAAAAGAAAAGAAAAGAGCATTTCAAATTATTGAACATTGATTTACCCAAAAAAAAAAATTGAAAATTGATTATATAACCACAAGAGTAGTACTTTTGCTACTAAAAATGCAAAAAGGGAGTGATCTTTAAGAGATTCTTTCAAATTTTTATTATAATATGCATAATTCGAAATTTTATCTTCTTTTTTTTTTTTTTGAAGAAGAAGAATTTTTATATTTTTATCAATAATTTTGTTTTATGAATGCTCACATGTTTTTACCTTGCAATTGCATAAAGGGCTCCATTTTCTTAAAGTTGCCTTGGCCGACCCTGTTAAAATGCTTATAAATAGTACTGTTGTTGCACCCTTTTGTTGTATTTTGGTACCACCTCATATCAAAAATATTAAATTAATTCATATTATCTATCAATGCAAAAATTAAATATGGCTTTAACGACATAGAAGAAATGTCAACCACCATATTCTTTGGCTGCCAGCCTGCCAAATTTGACATCAACAAATGGAAGTACGTGAATCTAATTTTTACCGAAAGCATTGCCAAATTATGACTTTGGCACGTTAAATGAAAGTTGGTGGACTTGCTCTTCTTGATCAGTGATCACTTAATTACTTTGAAAATTAGAAAGAAAATAGGTTTTTGCCCACTGGTGTGGTCCGACTGCGATTCGGATGGTGTCCAATTAAGTAAATGGTCACATGGGGGTAAGGTAAGCATGGCCCCTCACTGTGGTAGTATCAATTTCACTTCAAATGATACATCACGAAAGTTAGATTAAGCTACCAGCTGTAGTACGTTGGTGCCTCCATCCCCTGCTCAAAACTCTGATGAGATCCCTCAAAAGTTCGTTTAACTAAATATCTGGGCTAGTTTACGCGTATTTCGATTAATTTAATCGTTCTAAAATTTACGACCTGCCAAACTCTCTAGTGGTCCTAAGGTTTGAAATGTTTTGCATCGGTGGAATTCAAATATGCAACTTCGTGGAGGACAAACAATTAATATTTCTTTCTCATGCCCACTTGACGATACCGAAGACCGTTGATGAGGTCGCTCATACGTGGACCCCTCCTTTTCCTGGATGTTTTAAAGCCAATTGCGATGTAGCCTTGAAAATTGAAAAGGGGTGGCCGAGATGCCGTGACAGCTGGTGTGTTCGTGAATCATTTGGGACAGTTTAATGGAGCAGTTAAATTGACGAAGGTTCTACTTTGCAAGGGGAATTAGCTGTTGTCCGTATGGCTGGTGCCATGGCTATAGAGATGGGTTTATCCATTGAATCAGAAGGTAAAGGGCCTATTTTTTTAGGTGTGCGCAAGTTGACTGGACATTCGGTTATCAAATTTAAAAGAAAAAAAAGGCTATTCTTCTCAGTGCAAAACGAGTTGGATCCTCCTTGGGAGGTTCAAGCTTTAGTCATGGATAGTTTTTTTTTTTTCTTCTTTTTTATAAGTAGGTATCAGATCTCTTGCGTGAGATTATCCGATGAATTTGACATGGATTGGAAGGTCTGCAATAGGGCTGCAAACTAACTGAGCAGCCCCAGCTCGGCTCGGCTAGTTTAGTGATTGAGCTAAATGCCAAGCTCAAGCTCGAGTCAGAGTTTTAGGCTCATTTAGTAAACGAGCCAAGTTTAACACTCTAAAGCTCGGCTGATTTATATAGGTAACAAGTTTTTGACTAGGTTAATAAACGAGCCGAGCTCGAGCTCAACTTGATTTGGTACGTTTGCACCCCTACCGACTATGCAAATAGGGTAGCAGATGAAGTGGCTTCGCTTACCACGTGACATTATCTTTAGGCTCTTCTTGTTTTTTGCTAGCCTTGTAGGCATCGTATCCGATTAAGAAAAAAAAGTACGTCGCCCCATCATCGAAGCACATAAACAAACAAATTTGAATCCAAATCCACCAAGAAAGAAAGGGTCATAAGAGCATTTCCATCCTTGACTCATTTTTTTTATTTAAATCCATTTTTTGTTTTGGGTAAAAAGAGCGAAAAACCATCTCTAATGGCATACCGATTTCTCAATCTAAAATGAGTTTTGCCCATTTCTCTACCCCATTACGATAAAATCTAAGCCGTACCATTTCCTTCACCCCTTTCTCAAGAGTCTATCTTGTCCATCTTATTTACCATGTTGCTATTAAAACCTTTTTGGGGGTTAAAGATTGGATTTTGCCATAAGAGATGCTCCTATCCAAATAGAGTTTTTGGCCAATTTTGTAGTTAAAATTGAATAAAATTTTGTGCAAAAGCTGGAGATGCTCTTACAGAACCAATTGGGAAATAAGATTAAGCATGAGAAATGCCTTGGCCGAATTTTGGAATCTCTAGTTCTTTTTTTCTTTTTTTTTTCATCAGGCCCCACAATACCAAACCATCAAGGATCCAGCACACATTCTCCAATTTGTCGAAAACATCCTGTAAAATACGATGCTTCTTAAGTTTTGGGTGTAAACATGGATGAGATAAGATAGTACGATGTATTATTTTATGGAGGCGGGCCCACATTGATGTGAATTTTATGGAGAATGGATAAAAAAAAGTAATTGATTTGGATGAGGTATTAAAAAAATGGATAAAATAGTACTCCCTCCGTTCCTTAAAAAAATAGCATATTTCATTTTTGGTTGTTTCTAAATAAGTATGACGTTGAAAAGTTAATACGTAAAAATTGGTACATTTCCTATTTTGCCCTCAAAAGTAGATTCATTTTTGAAAAGTTAGTAGACAAAGTTTAATGATGATGTCTCTATCAAGGGAATAATGGAAAGTGAATGTAAAAGTTGATAATGATAATAATTTTTTAATAAGTTGGAATTACTAAGCTACGCACTTAAAAATGAATGGAGGGACTACTTGGTTCGGATGAGGGATAAATGGGGGGACAAGATTGTTTTGTAGTTGAAATGGAAGAGAAGGGGGGACAAAACACCCCTTATCTGGCTAGATGACTTTTAGACAGCTCAAAGGGTGTCCAAATTTTATCCGCCTCAAGCCCCCTAACACCTCGTTTGGATGAGGGATATCCCTCCCATATATTTTTTCACCCCTCTTAAGAGGAGGCCCCACTCTTATCCCCTTGTTGGCAAGGCGTTTTCTTCTCCTTGATCTCTCTTTACCCCCTCTTCTCTTCTACCCACAGAGGTGCTACTCCCGGATAAATTTTGGGCTGTCTCTGCCCAAAAGTTATCCCCCTGTAGAAGGGAAGTATTTTGATGAAAAGAGCCCTCGTAATCCCCCTATTACACCACTGAATTGAGATTGGGTTTTCTTTTTGGAAATATAGTCTAAGAAAATTACTAGATTACTTCAAAGTTTAGAGTTAGGAAATCGTACACTAACAGAAATCGCAACCATGGAAATCGAGGAAGGAGAAGATCAAAGGCTGTGATCATCGGTTTTTGCTGTAAAAATGTGAAAAATCCATGTTGCTTTCAACTCCAACGACTGTTGTCTCGTCTTCAGCGTACATCATCAAAACCAAATTTGAGCGAAGAAGACAGAAGAAAGTTGAGCGACGTAATGGTGAAAAATACAACAGTGGGATATACAGGAGTAATTGAGTAATAGCACTCCTGTCATAGCCTTGGGAATAAGAGAAAGGGAAAGTGAATGGGTTTCTCTTGATTGTAATGCAAATTTGGTTTTTTTTATTACCCAAGTGACCCCTTAATTGGTTGATTTTGCAAAGATAACCCACTTGATTTGCTAATATTTTCGGTGAAATCAATTAAAATAACTTGAAATTGTCTGAAAGTTATAAATATAATAAGTCTTCATTTGTTATTCTGTGTTAAGGTAATAATAAAAAACAAAAAAAGACATGCCAACAACTAAAGGAAAAAAAATGTATTTTTTAAAAAATAATATAAAATTTTTTTCGGTGAAATAAAGTAATTTAACTTCAAATTCTCCAAAAATAATAAAATAAATTAAGTCATGTAATTATAAAACTAAGTTAATGCATAATACCGTTTCGTACACCACAAGGGCAAGAGAGTTATTTCACAGCTTTTTGCATCTTATACCCCCTCCTATTTTCAAGTCATCCAAACCAAGTCAAAGTTATTCCCATATTTAATCTCACATCCAAACTATCTACTTTTTAATCTCTCTTCCGTAAATATCACATCAATTTGAGTCAACTATTCAAAAATAATATCCCTCTAAAATTTATCCCTCTAAAAATAATGCCCCATCCAAACCAGGTGTCCTACGGCCAAATTTTATCCGCCTCTAACCCAGATGCTCATATCCAGATGGAAAACATATCCGGGAGGTTTTGCCTCCATCCAATCTGACCCATTGGAAAAAACGAACGTCAAAGTTTCGCATATCTTTTTTGATCAAAAAGTTTCGCATATTGCTTTACAATTTATTACAAAGAACCGAGAGTGTTTGTTGATACCTTCTACCTAATATCTTTGGTCAATTTTGGTAAGAATTTTATCCGCAAGTGAAACCTCAATTGAAATACTTTCTCTGTCCCAAATTTCTTGTTCATTTACAGCTATACGTGTTATTTTTCAATTGCTTATATCTTCGATCTATACTTTTTTTACTATTTTGAAAACTTTGGATGTCCATTTTTTAAACTCGTGCCATTTTTTAGTGTTATATCTTTCAATTTAGGAAAAGGCTATAATTAGTACAGACAAATTATTTAGTGTACCATATGCACCTATTGTATGGTCTAGATTGGGCCATCTCATCAGCAATCGTAACATTTTCTAGTTTTTCGTAACTTTTCAACAATATGAGTCATAGCATTTTTTATAATTTGTAATATTTTACTGTGTCTCGTAACTTTTATAAAATAAATCGTAACTTTTACAAAAAAAAATTCGTAACTTTTATAGGTGTGTGTATCTGTTTGGTTCTTTTTACTTCTTTGCAATGGAAAATAATTGTGTGCGAGCGTGCCAGAGAGAGTTTCAATCTCCTCCCTCAGATTAACTTTAGAAAACCAAACCTAATCAAGCGATTGTGTTTTGTTGGTTCAATTACCTCAATTAAGAGGATTTTTCTTAATAAGTGAAGAAATGCAAACCAATAGACATAGGAAATCAAAGAACAATAAAGAAATAAGACACTTCGATTAATAAATTAAAGATAAACTTACTTCGAAATTGTCTCCAACTTCAAATACAGAGTAACAGAACTTCGAACAGGTGATTGTTGCAAGAACAATCGAGATAGGGGTGATTGTTACAAGAACAATCGAGATAAATCTTAGTCTAATTCCTAATCTACTTCGAACTGTGTTCGAGATCCTAAACTACTTCGAACTGAGTTCGAAATCCTAAACTACTTTGCCAATGAACAAACCAAGCATCAGTTTTTTGATAGCTGTTTGTTGAAGATTTGTCCGGGGGTTTTTACTCTTCAATTTCTTCTATTTATAGACGTTGCTTGTAGTTCGAACTTCCCGCTCCATGGATTTGAATCTAGCTTGCTTCGAACTCCAACCTCCACTCTGATAGTTGGCAGTTATTTTCCTTCCACGTCTGAATTTGAATTCTCCCTTCTCCCAGAAGTTTTAGATTTGCACGTTGGCTTAACAAACTCAAAATGATAACGTGTTTAGGGAAATAACTGCTTCCCAAAAGTATTCCACGTGTTCTAACTGCCAATCGTCTTGTTTCTTAAGTTCACACGTGGAGCTTGTGCATTCGGCAGTTGATATCATGGCTTCGAGGCCAATCTTTATTTTAGTAATGGCTTGTAACTGCCAATAACTACCTTTCTAAATTGAGAAGCAATACGACATCGTATTTGGTGCATTTTATCATATTAATCCAGTGTGTCTTCATTGACGAGTAATTGCCAACGTTTGGCACTTTTGATTACGTGTCAATTAATCATTGGATCAGTTAATTTTATATGTAAACATACCCCCCACATTAACATCTTTATTCAAAGGATTTGAATAAGTGTTAATGTGCCTTCTGCCGCTTCGAATTCCTGTAAGCTTCCAAAGCAGAAGTTATTGGCAGTTCTAATCACATCTCACGATGTAGTTATCAATAAATCTCTTCGTTCTCATGAGAGATTCATGGATAATGGGCAATTAAAACCCACGTTCTCCATTTCGCTAGAATTTGAATCGTTTTAAACTAGCAACTCTGTTTATAAAAGGACTTAATCACTGGCAAAAATCAATCACCAATTTTCTTTGTAAACCGATCTTCATCTTAGTTCAACCATGGCTGATATTTCTAGCACTCAAAATGCCTTCGAAAACTTGGTTCTAAATGACTCATCTTCTGCTGACACTAGAAATATTGTGACGCCAATTGTTGGTGAGATTCGAAGGGATCGATCTTATACAGTGGCTCAAGTAGAAACTTCTGAGTCCATTGACCCATGGAATCCTCCATCTCCACCTACTCATAAACCCTTTCTATGGGGTTTACCATCTAAGATAGTGGTGGTAAGAATGGATGATCCTGTTGGCTATAAAGGTTGGAGCCACTATCGCTCATTGGCTATGAGCAAATATTTATCTCCTTTCATTAGACGAGATCCCAACATAATGCTGCTTGACAGTCTCATAGCCACTTGTTTAACCCCTGGTTTCTTTAAAGTCCATGAAAATGAAAGGTCAGGCTTTGCTGGGTATGGAGAGCTTAAGCAGAAGGCTAGTACTCAATTTATATACTGGTTGCATGAGGTTCGAAGGCCTCATTTTGAAGGAGACTTCATTAACCCTGCCAATCTTTCCCTTCGAGACCTTCCTGAGAATACAGATTGGTTCGAAAAGCTAAAGAATATCAAGTTCGACCCTACTCCTTATCATGCTAACCTTTCTTATTCTCTTTATCCCCATTCTTATTCCCTCAAAGCCAAAGAACTATTGGCTGCTTTTGCGTTTTTGGATGTAAGCATTCTTGAAGAAGATATACCTTTCAAGAACTTTTTATGGGCATGCGAAACTCTCCAATGTAGTATTCAAGTTAGCCCTTTCTTTCACTCTTTTTTGAGTCAGCTTCCTCTGCTTCGAATGTGGATGAGGAATAACACTGCTTCGTTTGGGTTTAATCAAGACCTTCATGATTAAGAAGTGCTTCATGATCAGATCTCCAAACTTCATAAAAAGGTGGAAAACCTGAAAGGATGTTCCTTCGAAATGCCAACTGACATTTCTAAGGGGCTTCGAAGGAGGTTCAAAAGTCATATGAAAAGAAATGCTCTCAAATTGGCCAAGTTCGAAGTCAAAGCCAAGACCCTGGTTTTGAAAATCAGGCCATTGATTGAGAAAAAGCTCAAAATTGATGAAGAAAACAAAGTTAGAATGATGGAAAAAGAGTTTTTCAGTTTTACTTGGGCAAGATTCCATGCCTTAGTGACTTGGAGCTTTCCTCATTATTTCTAAATCATTCCTACTCCAACAGCTGCTTCACCACCAACAGATGCTTAGTTTTCTTTGTGTAATAGGATTTTGTAGCATGTACTTTCCTTATATCTTAAGTTTCAATGAAATATTAGTTCTTTCAATGGCTTGTTATGCACTCTTAAATGCTTTTCGAAGCACTTAATTATGCTTTAAACCAACTCGAACTCTTAAGAATAAAATACATTTCATGAGAATAAACCAAAAAGTGGTTCGAAGTATGAAATGATTTATTAATTTGAAAGTAATTATCAACCAAAAGTTGAAAACAAACGTGGGCCGAAAAACAATCATAGGCCCAATAACTTTAAAAATGGATATTTGGCCCGAAACGCTGCACCGCTTCCTCGTAACGTATAAATCTAGGGCTTGGAACATTCTCATTACACATTCAAACTTTCAAACACTTTGTTCTCCCTCTCTTTCTCTCTCAACCCTGCATCCATGGCTTCTGAAAGTGAGTTGTCGAAAGGTACTTCCTCCTTTGTGCTTAGGATTTTGGTTACCAAAGAAGTTCTGAAATCTAGGTCGGGTTCTGGTCAGCTACGAAATCATACTTATGTCGAACATCTAGCTGCAAGTAACATCCAAATTCTTGGACCAGCATTTTTTGATCTCCCCTTGGCATTCACAGCATGTTATCCTTTTCTCGAAGGGAGTGACCTTGTGAAAGACAGACCCTTGGATTTCTCCAACTGGGCCAAGAAGAATTTCATCTGCTAGCCAAACTATGATAAAGAATGGGAAGAATGGTCCATCTGAATGGTTAAAGCTAGAGGTAGAGAGTTAGAGACTGCTGGGTTGTCACATGTAATATCTTTGCTTTGAAATGGTATCTTGCAAAACCCTTCACTTGTACATACTGCTTTAGCCTTTTGGGACCCATCATACAATTGTTTCAGATTCAATTGTGGCATGATGGCTCCCACAGTTCTAGATGTATCTTTCCTCATTGGACTTCCTCCATACGGCACGTACTTCGATATTGCCTCACACACGGAAGTTCCATTTCTGAGTGAAATCGAGTATGCTGGAAAAAATGCTTCTTATAGCAAATTTCTAAATGCTGAAAGGAAATACTCAAATGAGGTTTCTAACAAAGAGTTGTTTGCATATATTTGGTATACCTTATGCAAGATGGTCTTCTGTCATGGAGGTAAGAAAATGGTACTTGAGTTCGCACCCTTGGCCTATGCTCTTTCACAAGGGGAAACCATCGATTTGGCTTCTTATTTCTTAGGCTATGTTTACAAAATAGGGTCTGATAATCATGCCAAGCCGCTTTATCAAAACTTAGGAGGTCCCCTCTGGTTCCTACAATTATGGCTGTTAGCTTACTTTCCAGACCACAAGGTTGCAGAGAGGTACCCTCTTAGTGTATATGGGGATAAGTTTATCATACTAGCTTCGACTCCCCTTACCCTAGTAGGTTATCTTCAATATTTTTATCAACTGAAGGAAGACAAAGAAGCAGATGATCTTTTACCTTTTCACAACTGGGATGTTGGGCTAAAGTGGTTATACAGGCTGATGACACAACGCGGTAGTTCTGCTTATCATGAAGCATGGGCAAGTATTCTTCTATCTAGGGAAATTATCACAGGTGCCTATGTGGGTGGTTCTAGACAAGCCCATGCTGAGATCTACTACCCTGCTCAATTTGTTAGGCAATTTGGATTGGTACAAGCCATCCCTTGCCCTTACCCTGGTGAACTCAACATTACCCTTTCTACAAGAAACAAGATTGATAAAAACCATATTGCACGTCTTAATGCCGAATTTATGGAATCAAGAAGGAAGTTTCAGTCATACTGTTTTTCAGTACTTTATGAGCCCCCTCATCCAAAATTCTCTAGGTGGTGGCACAATGCTACAGAGTTATATCTCAAGACTGCACCTGTCAAAGCTTTTGCCAGAGAGATTGGTATAGAAATTGAAGATGTAACTCTTTCTGATTCGATATCAGGTGATGGTTTTGGGGTAGACCCAGGAAGCACATCTCAATCAACTCAAGAAGAAGAAGAAGCACCAGAAGTACAGTCCTCTGCTTCAGTGTCTATTGCTTTGGATGTCAAACCTCTCAGGGCTGTGCCATATATGGTGACTAGATCACAACAACAAAGTACTACTCACATTCCTCCTTCTCTATCAGGTAATCTTTTGATGACCTGTGTGATTATCCTAACTTTGAGGTCTTTTCTGCTTCTTACCTTATGATCCAATTCACAGAATCTATTTTGAAGAAGAAGACTAGGAAAGAATCTATTCCAACTCCTGTTCCTCCAATTTCGAAGCCAGGTAGACCTTTAACCGTTAAATACTCATACTGACATTCGAATCTCCTCTTGCTAGGTGTTTTACCTCCTTTTGTTCTTTTGAATAGGTAGAAGAAGGAAAAACATCTCAGAGCAAGAAGTTACTCCTAAAAGAGCAAAACTTGTCAAAACTCATGAAGTTTCGAAAAGAGAAAATATGTCTTGGCTGAGGAACCAGAGGAAGAAGAGAGAGAAGATGACACAATAAGTCAGATTATAAAAGGTAAATTTTATAAAATCACCTTCATTATTCCTCTTCTATCCTCAAATTCATGTGTTCTTATCTTTAAGTAATACCTTTTTAGAGAAAAACAGCCACAACAAAGCCTGTTAAAGCTTCGAAGGCTTTTTCAAAGTCAGCTTAAGACATTCCTGTCGAAGTTCAAAAGTCAGCTGGTCCCTCTACTATTGAAGTCACTGAAGCTTCCAAGCCTGCTTCAGTTATCACAAGGAAAACTGCTCTTGATGTTGTTAAGACATCTGCTGAAGTGGCACAAGCTTTAGTGCAGGATATGTCTCCTCCTGCTATCAGAATTGTAGCAAGAGCTTTAGCCTCGGAAGGCATTCAAAGTGAGCCCATCAGAACATCCACAGAGGCAAGCTCTATTGCAGAGATCAATACTGAGCAGGCTGAGGAAATAGCTGGAAAAACTGTTCCTGATCAGCTTCCAGAAATCAACAGGCCTACTGAACAAATCCCACCAGAACCATTTCATACACTTGAGGTAATTTGGTCCATTATGTTCATGCCTGCATTAATCATATCTTACTTTGAAGACTTAAGCCTAGATATGCTTGTGTACTCTTTTGATAGGAAACTGGTGCTTCTGCTAGCACCATTGTTGGTGATCCTCTTCCACTGGAGCAGTTCAAGCAAAAAGTGAGTGATTTCTGTAATAGAATCACTAATCCCAAAGCTCCAATTCCTTCTCTAGAATCTCCTATCATCCAACTCAAGGTTGAAAGAGGCTCATCTGCATCTGAGTTGGTCAAGCCTACTTTCTTACCAGAAGAGATTCAGGAATTGAGGGAGATTCTCCAACAGTTCTCAAGATTAAACTTTGAAACCATTGCTGAAGGGGACCTGAAAATGTATTTGAACATTTGCTGTCAAGCTGCTTGGGTTTTGAAGCCTGCCTATCAAGAGCTACATGCACAACTTTTGACCAAGGCTTCTGAATTCCAAGTGAAAGCCCTTCAACTCTGTGAAGTCCAAGAGATGCATCTTCAAAGACAGAGTTGGAAGGCATCTTTAGCCAATGCAGAGGATGAAGCACAGACTGTAATTTCCTCCTATGATCAAGATGCTGCTAAGCTACATCAGTTGAGGGAAGAAGAGGCTCGACTTGAAGAGGCTTTGTTTGCAGTCTGAGGGGAGATTGCTCAAACCACTTCCCACATGCAAACTTACATGAACAAGGCTTCTTCAACAGTTGGGACTATAAGAGAACTTAAGAATCAACTGCAAAGAACAACTGATCTAGGGGACGTGTATGAATTTGTTTGTAGTAAGGGTGCTTCTGTATTGGCTAGCTTAACAGACACAATTGTACAACTTATGAATTAATCAATGAAATATTTTGTTATTCCAATCTCATAACTGCTTCTTTTGCTTGGAATGTTGATCTCATCATTTGAATTATGAGTTCTATCAACATAAGTCTGTTTGTCATTAATACTTACCTTGACCAGCACAAGCAATGAGAGATGAACTACTCTATAGTTTTACCTCCTGTTAAAGGACTCCCATATAGTTGGGACGTAGGCCTTTAAATATCTCCCATTAATCTTTCTTCTATGGACATAACCATTCAAATCTTTTAAATGATATGCCCCTCTTCTAAGGACTCTATGAATTTGGAAAGGTCCCTCCTAGTTTGGAGCCCATTTCCCAAGTCCTTGCTTTCTTTCTTTGATAGGCAACACTACTTTCCATACTAGGTCCCCTATATCAAAGCTTCGAACAACCACTTTCTTGTTATAACTCCTGGCTACTCTTAATTTTTGCACCAAGATTTGATTTAGAGCTTTAATTCTTTATTCATCTATCCCTTCGAGCTCCATAGTCATTGCTTGGTGGTATGCTCCAATATCCAGTCCATTCTGGGAAGCAACTCTTTGTGAGTTCACCACAATCTCCATTGGAAAAACAGTATCATGCCCATAAGTTAGAGCAAAAGGAGTAGCTCCAGTACTGGTTCTTTTAGTGGTTCGATATGCCCATAACACATTTAATAACAAATTTGGCCATTCTTTTGGGTTCCTATCAACCATTCTTTGGATGCCTCTTTTGATAATCTTGTTGGTTGATTCAGCCTGACCATTTGATTGAGCATAATAGGGTGTAGAGTTAATCAAGGACACTCCATGAGAGGCTGCAAAGGCCTTCACTGCTCTACCTTCGAAAATGGATCCATTATCTACTGTTATAGTTTCTGGAGATCCAAACCTATAAATGATATTCTTAATGAATTTAATTACTTGCTCTTGAGAGACACTCTCAAAGGCTTGAGCCTCCACCCATTTGGTGAAATAATCAGTAGCAACTAGTATAAATTTATCCCCATTCTTAGATGGAGGGTAAATCATACCAATCATATCCATTGCCCATCCCCTAAATGGCCATGGTTTAATTACATACTGCAATTCAGTAACTGGTAATTTTTTAAGAGGCCCTGTCTTCTGACAAGCTTGGCACCCTTTTGCATAGTCAATGCAGTCTTTTAGGATAGTAGGCCAGTAATATTCATACCTTCGAATCAACCATCTCATCTTGACTCCTGCTTGATGAGCTCCACAGATACCTTCATGAACTTCTGCCATAACTTTAAAAGCATCAACTTTGTTTAAGCACTTAAGCAGTAATCCATTTGCTCCTCTCTTAAATAGTTCTCCATTATACATGATATAATTGATAGATTTGAGCCTGGTTGCTCTATCTGTTTTGGCATCAGGTCTAGTTAAATAGTCAATTAATGACTGTCTCCAATCATTCGAACTAGGAGGAGTAGTGACTTCACATACTTCGAAGTTCATGTTTCTGTTTTTAAGCATTGGCAAAGATTTTCTTAGAGTTAATTGACAAAACTCTTTACTGTCATCAGGAATAAACTTGAATCCTGATGCTCTTTGAGCCAATGCATCAGCTTCTTCATTGAAGAACCTTGGAACATATGTACAAGAAATCATGTGAAATTGCTGAATTAACAACTTCACATGTTCATGGTACACTTTTAAACCAACATTGTGGCACCCAAATTCTCCATTTACTTGGTTTATAATCAACTGAGAATCTCCAAACACTTCTGCTATATCAACTTTCAAAGTAAGCAAGAGTTCTAAACCAGTGATTAGAGCTTCATATTCTGCTTGATTATTAGTATATTCCCCTTCATTTATTCGAAATCCAAACTTGGTTTTCGAACCTTGAGGAGATTCCAAAACAACTCCTATTCCAGCCATTTGAGATGTTTTCGAACCATCGAACCACATTTTCTATGGTTTGACTGTTATTGCATTAACATCTGCTATCTCAGGAGTTTCAATTCCATTTGGGTGGTCAGCCAAAAAGTTAGCCAAAGCTTGCCCTTTGGTGATTCGAGGAATGTATTCTAGACTCAATTCAATTAAAGACACAATCCATTTCCCAATCTCGCCATCGAAAGTAATGGTTGGGACAACATATACTTCATAACATCAGTCTGAGAAATTACATAAGTTACTCTAGGCATCATATAGTACCTGAGTTTCTTCGAAGCAAAGAACAAAGTTAAACATAACTTTTCTACTACAGAATATCTAATTTCACAATCATTAAGAAACCTACTTAGATAATAGATAGCTTGTTCCTTCCCTTCTTCATTGTCTTGAGCCAATAAAACTCCTATTGAGTCGTGGTTTGCTGCCAAATATAATTTAACTGGCTCTCCCCTCCTGGGTGGAACAAGAACTGGTGGATTGATCAGGTACTCCTTGATGGCCTTGAAAGCATCATCATGCTCCTTTGTCCATTCGAAGTCCTCTTCATCCTTCAATTTTAATAGAGAAGAAAAGACTTTAGTTTTCCCTGCAGTATTAGATATAAATCTTCGAAGAAAATTCAATTGACCAAGAAATTTCTGTAGTTCTTTCTTGTTTGAGGGAGGTTTTGCTTCAATAACAGCTTTAGCTTTATTTTTATCAACTTGAATACCTTGGCTATGAACTAGATATCCCAAAAAGTTACCTGCCATTACTCCAAAAGCACATTTAGCAAGATTCAACTTTAGTTGATAATGCTTCATCTTTGAAAAAGCTATTTTCAGGTGCTCTACATGATCATCAATAGATCCTGACTTGACAATTATGTAATCTATGTAGCATTCCAGAAAACCCCCTATTATTTCATGAAAGATAGTGTTCATAGCTCTTTCATAAGTAGCACCAACATTCTTAAGCCCAAAAGGCATCTTGACCCACTCAAAGGTTCCAAGGTTGCCAGGGGCTCTAAATGCAGTCTTATGAACATCTTCCTCAGCTATGCAAATCTGGTTGTACCCTAAATGTCCATCCATAATAGACATGATTTTGTGACCTGCAGAACTGTCCACAAGCATGTCTACTACATGCATTGGGTATTCATCTTTAGGGGTTGCAGTGTTCAAGTTTCTAAAATCAATGCATACCCTAATCTTCCCATTTTTCTTGACAACAGGAACAATATTTGATAGCCATTCCACATATCTTGCTGTTCTAATAAAATCAGCATTTAAAAGATTTTGAACTTCCTTTTTAACCAAGAAAATGGTTTCAGGAGACATTTTTCTTGGTAGTTGTTTGAAAGGTTTGCAATTAGGTTTAATAGGTAATCTATGTTCAACCAAATTTCTACTCAAACCTGTTAGTTCTTTATAACTCCAAGCAAAGCATTCTTTGTTCTCTTTAAGCACTGCAATCAACTTGGCCTTTGAAGCAGCATCAAGCCCCTTATTGATTTGCACAGTGTTTGGAACAATTCCTCCTCCTAATTCTACTTCCTCCACAGGATCTTGGGATTCGACATGACCTATAAAGGCCTCTTTGAACTCAATTGGTTTCAACCCCCAGTCAGATTTATCTGCCAATAATTCTTCCCAATCATTTGTTTCTTGTAATCTCTGCTCTATTTCAAGAGCCATAAACTTAACTAAAGCCAAAGAGTTGGCCTCTTCGAACCCTGTCGTGGACTCACATCCAAGCAGCTTCATCTGGTGGATTGTCTGACTCATAATCAACTGCTTGTTTGAGTTTGGATTTCAGTTCTGCCAATTCCCCCATTTCCAATACATTGGATGGAGGGGTGGCAGTTTGTGCAATTTCACTCAGAGGGATGATTTCAGGCTTATACATCTCTGCCTCTGCACAATTTGCTAAAGTACTAAAGGGGTGTGGATCTGCTTTCACCTCTTCAACCCCCACTTCTTTCCCATTTTCGTATTTCACAATCATCAGGGCTTGGTGCATTGAGGATGGGATACAGCCATTGACATGAATCCAATCCCTACCAAGTAAAGCATTATACTTACTTGTAAAAGTGTCCACCACAAAGAAAGCTGTATCAGTTTCTACTTGGCCAACTTTCAGGCGTATAGAAACAATTCCTTTGGGATTCTTACTTTCACCAGTGAACCCAGCAATGGATGTGCTTGTTGGGATCAGTCGAACCTTTTCTTTTCCCAACTTCTTCAGAGTCCTAGAAGGAAAAATGTTCACTGCTGCACCATTATCAACCAAAATTCTTTTTAACAAAATGCCATCAAACAAAGCATATATGTATAATGGTTTTAAATGGTGCCTCATATCATTCGAAGGTGATTTGAAAGGATAAGAAAGATCAGCACAATCCAAATCAACAATCAAATGATACTTGGAGTCATTTTCTGTTTCTGGAATGAAGATTGCCTTCTCTTTGGAGGTTACTTCTGGTTCTTCTGTTGTATTTACCATAATCATGAAATCCTCCTCCTCTTCTTCCTTTTGAATTTTGGAAATCAAAGCTCCCCAACTATCATTCCAACCATTGTCATAAGTGAGATTATATTCCTCATCACTTGATACATCAATAACCTCCATAGGAGCAACTGATGGTTGTAATGCCCTTCGAACTGGAGAACAATCTGGTCCAAAAGGTCCAAAGCTAACCATATTAATCTGGACTTCAGGTAAAGTCCCAAACTGAATGGTACTTTTTTCCTGCATTGGTATTTCTGACTCAACTTCTGGTGTATTCATCTTTTCAGAGAGCTCTGCTACAGAAGTTTCCATAGGGGAGAATGATCTAACAGGAGATGAACTTGTCTCTCCACCTTCTTCCTGTCCCACTATCATGGCTTCTAATAAGCCAGATTGATAGCTTGCCAAGGAATTTGGAGAAGTTGGATTATCTTGAGGAATTTCACTGTTCATCCTTGCAGCCAATTTTTCCAGAGTTTCTCTTTTTGATTGAGAAAATCCCCTTCGAAGAGATTCCTCAGAATCTTCTCTTCGAAGTCTATTAAACATTGGGTTGAATTCATCGCCCCCATTAGGTTTCTCCTTGGAAGCATATTCTTCCATTTGGAAGCTGGTATACCTCCTTTGCAACTTCCTTTTCTGTGTTCTTGTCAACATAGGAATCATTTGAGGTGCCTTGGTCTTTGGATCTCTAATAACTACCCATTGACCAGTAGGAGCACTGGGAGATTTAACCATTTTGTTCCCTATTTTAGCAGAGGTTCTACATTCTTGGAAGAGTTCTGGTTTAATCTTTTTCAGAAACCAATCAGGAACCCCTTTCACCAAAGTAAATTTCTCCTCTTCTCCTCCATTTCTTTGGCCCATTGGGGCCTTCCCAGTGTTAACCTTCTTCGAAGGAGGATAATCCCTCTTTGAAGCTGGTGGGACTGGACTAGAAAGTACATTTCTCTTTGAAACAGACCAAGGCCTCTCATTTCTTCCATGATATGGATTAATTCAAGGCTTTCTTTCATTGTTTTGATCCAAGGCTTTTCTTTCCATCCTCTTTGGAAAGAAATCAACCCCTTGTCTATCCAAATCCTTGAAGATCAAATAGTTGGCCCTGCATTCCATGCACAAACATTCCAAAAAAGATGCCTCAAGCATGGGAAGATGGGACTGCTTAAAGCCCTTGCTAGAAGAACTTCCTAGTGAAATATTTTGACGGTAGGTCTTCCCATCACTATTTCGAGGTTGGCCAACTTTTGGCTTTCCTTTGCTAAAGTGTACTGAGTTCATTTCCACTTGCACCTGCTTATTCTGCCACATTTCCTTGACAGTTTTAGCCAGAGATGTTGGCACATTAGTGTTGGCAGTCACTTCTTCAATTTTTGGAAATGGATTAGTATCAATTCCCATAGCCTTTTGTGTAAACATGATCCTCCACTTGCATCTTGTTAGTTCTTGGTCCTATAGAAGAATCCTTTCGAACTAGACAGTCACACACACAAGGTTCATGCTCAACAATTTCAGCAGCATCAATCTCATAAATGGGTTCTTTATAATAGGTTGAGTAAGAAGAGTTATTTCTATCAACATCCTCTTCTAACAAAGACTCATATCTTGATGCTTTGTAAGTTAAATCAACCAAATCTCTAAATTCAGTAGAATCGAACTTCTTCCTAAGTTCTCTACTTAAGCCATCTTGTGCTATTCTTACAAACTCAACCTCTGGTAATTGAAGTTTACACTTATTTCTGGCCCTTTTAAACCTAGCAATAAATTGAGCAGCCTTCTCATCAGGCCTCTGCTTTAATCTTGCTAAATCGGCCATAGTAACTTCAAGCTCAGTTTGATAAAATTGTGCATGGAATAATTCTTCCATCATTTGCCAATTTGGAACTGACTCTGGTGTCAAATTAGAATACCATTCGAAGGCCGTCCCTGTTAAAGAATTAGAAAACAGTTTCAACTTAATGAACCCATTATTGCCTAGTTCTTTACACTGAGCAGTGAATCTAGCAATGTGCTCAGTTGTGGATTGTTTTCCATGTCCATGGAACAAAGTGAAATCTGGGATTTTAAACCCCCTAGGGACTTCGAACTGTTTATCTATCCATTCTGGATAGGGTTTTCTATAAATTTGAGTTTGTACCCCCCGGTTCAAAGGTCCATAAACTTCTTGCATAAGACCCAATATTTCATCTTGATGGGTTGGATGTTCCCCCAAAGGTACCTTTGAACTAACAGGTGGTTCCCAAGTGACATTTCTAGGCATGTGGTCTTCTGGAATCCTTTGATAAGGATCATCAAAAGGCCTAGGTTGCTTGAAACCTCCTTCCTGTTTTACAAAAGGTTCATAAAGATAATTCGAGTGTACCCATCCCATTTCTGGTATCCCTGAATACTTAGGAATTCCAACCTCTGGATTAGGCCTTTTTGCACTAGTCCTATCTTTTTCATTAAAATGATTTCTAGGGGTATACATATACTCATCAAATCCATAATCATAATTTCTGAAACCTTTCTCCTCATGTACACCATCAAAGTTAGGTTCGAATGAGATATTAGTGTTCTGCTTGAACACTTTCTTAGGTTTAGAGACTTGATAATCATGATTTTTTGCAGGTTCATACCAAGATTCTGGTATGTCTTCTACATTTATGGGTTCTTTACCAGGCCTTGACTTAAATTTGCTTGTGCTAGCCTCTCCTTTATCCTTCTCAAATGAGGGCAAAGGATCATTTTTAAGCCCTGATTGCTCTTTCAATTTTAGTAATATAAGCTTTTGGGTCTGAGCCAATTCTTTAAACGTAGCAATCATTTCAATAAAGTGGTTGGATGACACATTCCCTCCAATTTCTGGATTCTTTGGGTCATCACCTTGCACAGTTTTGTTTTTCCTAGTATTCATTCGAGAAGCCTGGCCAATTCCCATATTTAAGTCTTGACTAGCACAAATCTTTGATCCAACTTGAAGGCCTTCGATTTGTTCATTCTCTTTAGAATTACCATTGTTCTCATCTTCTGGCGTTTGGCCAGCCTGAGAATCATCCACTTGCTTCCTTAGTTTTGGAGCCATTTAACACTTTCTGGGGTCCCACCGGGCGTGCCAAAAAAGATGTGTTTGGTTCTTTTTACTTCTTTGCAATGGAAAATAATTGTGTGCGAGCGTACCAGAGAGAGTTTCAATCTCCTCCCTCAGATTAACTTTGGAAAACCAAACCTAATCAGGAGATTGTGTTTTGTTGGTTCAATTATCTCAATTAAGAGGATTTTTCTTAATAAGTGAAGAAATGCAAACCAATAGACTTAGGAAATCAAAGAACAATAAAGAAACAAGACACTTCGATTAATAAATCAAAGATAAACTTACTTCGAAATTGTCTCCAACTTCAAATACAGTGTCACGCCCTCAAATTTAATAACTCAAAGATAAATAAGATTCACATGGAATAAGTCAAAGTCTCACAATTTTCTTAAGATAGTCCAAATCAACATGATACAATCTCACCATTTCGAATAACAAGGTCTACCTACTATCGTCCGTAACCCGAATGCATTAGTACAAGGTTTAAAAATTATTACATTGATCAAATAGTCAAAAGGATAACCATATGGAAGTTACAAAACCATCTTTCCCAAAACAAAATACAAAGATGGAAAAATAATTTCATGCATGAACGCGCTCCATATAAGTGTCACACCACACGCATCCAACTTCATGCTCCATGCCGTGTACCTGAAAATTTTTATGTTGAGCTCACTAGCCCAATAGGAAAACTATTCTACTAACGCTAGGTGTATGAACATGATACATACATAATAGATGAATATGGAGTGAGCATGACCAATGTACAAGTTAGAATAGACAGAAGGTTATGATTCAACCACAAGGTAATCAAAGGGTGTCCAAGTGTCCTAAACGTATCCAAGTGTCCCAAAACGTATCCAAGTGTCCCAAAACCTTGCAAATATCTAACCAAATCCAAGTAATTTCCCAAAATTCTCATTTCACAAACCGAAAGTCAATTTTGTCAAAAATGCCAATTTTGTCCAAATTCACCACAACCGATATTTCATAAGAAAAACAATCTTCAACTTTAATAGGGAAAATATCCCTCTGCCGGATTTCATGGGCTCCGTACACCCCTGCCGAATTTCGTGGGCTCCGTGCACCCATGGCCAGGGACACCAAACGGGTGATCTCTAGAGTTCATTTTATCCAACAATTTCATATTAAAAATCTTTGTCTTCCATAAAGTCCCAAAAAATCTCATCTCATTCAAAGGTTCACCATTCTCGCCAAAATGTGTCAACCGGCGCGTGTCCGATACGTCAAACATAAATTTTGTTAATTCATGTGTCGAAGGGTCAATTTTATGAGTTCGATGTGGATTCGGTGTTCAAAATGATAGTATTGTTCAAAGATACGATGAAATGGACGATCGGGGACCAAACAGGCATCAAAGCGTGGCCTAAAACCACCCAAAACAGGGGATGTTCTCTGGAAAACAGGGGCAGTAGCCCTACAACAGGGGCAGTGCACAGATTTTCACCCTATTGATGTGGAATTTCAACCCAAACTTAAATGTAAGGTTCAAGGCAAAAAATTGGAAATGTAGAGTGACTAATGGACCTCAAGGGAGTGTCAAACAACCATCAATTGCAACAAACAAGAGCTCAATTCATAGATCACAAAATTTTGCTCAAACAATACAATCATGGAAGCAAAGCATGAAATTCAAGGATTGAAGAAACAATAGCAAGTTATATGCTTTATATCACATAGATACAACTAGAGGGAGTAGAATTTGTCTTCCTACCTCAAGGTTTGAGCTTGAAACAAGTGGGTAAATGGAAACCCTAGCTCCCAATGTGCTCCAACCCGAAATGGGTCTCTTGGTGCGAAATAAGTGCAACCCAAGCTTCAAAATGCGTAGAGGAGGTGATTTTAGGTGGGGTTTATGAAGGAGACGTGAAGGATTTTGGTGGATTTGAGCTTGGAGCAAAGAAATGGAGGAGAGGAGAGAGAGAGAGAGGGTCGGCAGTTAAGAGAGAGAGAGAGGGGGCTGATTTTTGAAAAAAAATGCAAGTATAATGCCTCATATGCTTTCACCCCATTACACTTTCACCCCAAAACTTCCAAATGTACTTTAAAAAGACCAAAATGCATTCAAATGCTCTCTCTTTGACCCCTAAAGTCAAAATTTAATTCCTCACATTTACCCAACATTATTCCGGAAAAATTATGTAAAATACGGGTCCTTACATACAGAGTAACAGAACTTCGAATAGGTGATTGTTGCAAGAACAATCGAGATAGGGTGATTGTTACAAGAACAATCGAGATAAATCTTAGTCTAATTCCTAATCTACTTCGAACTGTGTTCGAGATCCTAAACTACTTCGAACTGAGTTCGAAATCCTAAACTACTTTGCCAATGAACAAACCAAGCATCAGTTTTTTGATAGCTGTTTGTTGAAGATTTGTCCGGGGGTTTTTAATCTTCAATTTCTTCTATTTATGACATTGCTTGTAGTTCGAACTTCCCGCTCCATGGATTTGAATCTAGCTTGCTTCGAACTCCAACCTCCACTCTGATAGTTGGCAGTTATTTTCCTTCCACGTCTGAATTTGAATTCTCCCTTCTCCCAGAAGCTTTAAATCTGCACGTTGGCTTAACAAACTCAAAATGATAACGTGTTTAGGGAAATAACTGCTTCCCAAAAGTATTCCACGTGTTCTAACTGCCAATCGCCTTGTTTCTTAAGTTCACACGTGGAGCTTGTGCGTTCGGCAGTTGATATCATGGCTTCGAGGCCAATCTTTATTTTAGTAATGGCTTGTAACTGCCAATAACTACCTTTCTAAATTGAGAAGCAATACGACGTCGTATTTGGTGCATTTTATCTTATTAATCCAATGTGTCTTCATTAACAAGTAATTGCCAACGTTTGGCACTTTTGATTACGTGTCAATTAATCATTGGATCAGTTAATTTTATATGTAAACAGTATCATACGCACCCAAATAAGGGGTGTGTGTATTGTAGCATTTTCCTTCAATTTATAACGTTTTTTCATAATTGTGAACACTTTGTATCATAGAACTCATCGAGAACTCAAACAAGATCCATATTGAATATTTTTGGAGATTCATATTGAAAGATATAAGCGATTGATATTGGCACAAATATCTAAAATGGACAAATCAATTGAGACGGAGGGAGTAGTCATTTTTACTAACTACTAAAAATCATTCTACTCAGAGAGAAAAAAAAAAAAGGAGCTTTACTTTGAATAATTAATATTTTCAAATTATAAAAAAATTATTCCAATGAGCTATTATAACTTAATTGTTACAAAGTATATCAAATTAATTAATTTTGGTATTCATATAATTGTTTAAATGCATAATGAATTAAAAAGGGCACCAGAGTCATTTTGAAAGCTTTTGCACATCTACCCAACATATCCCTCTTTTCACAAAATTATCTAAACCAAGTACTAATTTATCCACCTTTCATAAACATCACATCATTATATGTCCACCCTCCATATCTAATACCCATTACTATTATATAAACATTCCATATTTAATCTACACAAAATTAATCCGGCATCCAATTGACCCATATGGAGTTGAAAAGAAATTCCCAAGAGTGATATCGAACTTCCAAAGACAGCAAAAGCCTCTATATTTCCTGAAGCAAATGATCTCAAAGGAGAGAAAATTGACCTTAATTCCCATTAGGTCTCAAATTGGATGCGTTATAAGATAGTAAAAGTATTATTAGTGAGGGTTGATAAGATAGATAGAAGGGATATTGTTAATAACTGTGAACCCATATTGATGTAATATTTATGGATGGAGATTAAATAGTACTTGTTTATATAAATTTGTGATAAAGGGGAATAAAATTGGGAGAATAATGTAAAAGCTTGACAAATGACTTATTTGCCCTTGTCCATGGGTCATATTATATTTTACGATAATATAAATACATACATACAAGACTAATTAAATTAATTATATTTTTCAATAATTATGTTGTAATAATTAATTTTATTAATTATATCTAAAATTAAAATATTTAATTATTCTATTTTTTCATTATTCATTTCAATACTTATGCATACCACCTAAACTTTTTTACTATTTATTTCTAATTATGAGTTTTTTTACTGATATTAAATTCAAAACTTATTTATGTTTTACCCCAACAATGTCAAATTATAAAGTACAAAAAAACTTTAAATTTTTTATCGAATTAAAGATCTCGATTAGTAGTTTAATTTGATACAAAAAATAAAAAATTATACGCAACAGTACTTTATTTTTTTATCCGAAGGATATTGCAACTCAACTCAATCAGCCAATAATGTCAAATTCTCAAGTACTAAAATTTTCAATTTTTTTGTAAAGAATTAAAGATCTAGATTAGTAGTTTAAATTGGTGCAAAAATAAAAAATAAAAAATTATGTGCAGAAATACTTTATTTTATCCGAATGAAATTGCAAGGGCTCGTAAAACAAATTGAGCGGAAATCTAGAAACAACCGAGAGGATAAAGGGAGATGATTGGGGTAGAGTGGTCATTTTTTCAGCGGTATTAAGTTTCAACACCCTCCGGTTATTAATTACTACCCCTGAAGGGATATTAATCTGAGAGGGATATAACTCATACATCTTAACAAAAAAAAAAACCCTGTATGGGCCCTTAAGGATGAACTCAAAATTCTTTTTTTTTTCTGAAGGTATATCTGTCCTCAAGTTGTCCTCAAGTTTTATTTACCTCTAAGTACAACTTCATGACAAAGATTACCCTGTTACCCTTTAAGCATAAATTTACTCCACACCAGCGACTTTTCCAACCAGGAAAATTTCACAAGTTTTGAGCTCGTAAAATTCACTAGAAATTTCATGAGCCTTGAGCATGTAAACTTCACTTGGTATTAAAACACAACTAACTTTGTGTGCGTGAATTTTCACTGGGTTAGAACACATGATTTTCACTACCTTCAAACTCTTGAATTTTATTGGGTTTCAAAACTCTAATCTGTTCAGATCTATAGTCAAAAGCTTACATAAACAAAATGCCAAAGCCACTGAAAAAATTCATCAAACAGGTGGAGTCCTCCTTGTAATTGGACCAAAAGAACTCATCAAATAGGTGGAGCTTGGGGTGCACATCAGTTCGGGGGCTTGCCCAGCCCGCCCAGCTCAATCAATTTTTTTTAGGGTTTTGGACATATATTTAGGCCTATAGTGTTGGGCCGGATTGATATTTTAAGCCCGATTGATTAATGAAATGGGTTTGAAAAAATCCTCAAGGTCCAACCTGAGCCCGGCTCAAACTGAATATAATTTTTTTGCATGTCAAGCTTTATGAATGTTGGAGAGTTCTAAACACTCTTATTGTCTTATGAGAGAATTTAATTATTAGAACCACAATGTTTTATGGGTTAGTTTTTAATAGTTTTGCAAGAATATAAAACTTTAAGTATTCTCGGTTGTGAATTCTAATTTGTGATCGTTGTAGTTGATTTATTTATGTTTGTGACATCACATTTTAGAAAAATAAATGGGCTTGATGGGCGGGCATAGGAAATAAAACTTTAATCAGACTGGGTTTGAGAATATAAAATGAAGCCTATATTTTTAATGGGCTGGGTTTGGGCATGTGCAAGTCCTATTACTATTTAGTATAGGCTCGAACCGAACCTGGTCCGGCCCAAAGTATGTGCACTCCTTGGTTTAACAAAAAAAAAAATTGGAGCTCGAGAATTTCATAACGCCGTTTTTTCAGGAACCAAACAAGTCCCCAACAGAAGATAAAACTGTTCAAATAGGAACGCTTTCATCATATTCATACAGAATTGAGCCCACAAGGAAGAAATTGAACTAAACTCAAGGAATGGAGATTGGACCACGGCTTGGTTCAAATTTATGTTTAGCTATTTGTCGCTTGAGATAAACTTATTTACGGATATGGCGCGACCCATGGTGGGGTCTACCGTACGATTATTGTAATAATTTAAACCGTTCATCTTGTAGGACCCGTAAAATAATGTATCCGATCAAAAAATCAACTTGATCGGACTATGACAAGTATGTCAAAAGTTGAATTATGGTTTAAAAAATGGACGGTCATGGACATTGTAATTTAAAAACTATTAACAGAGAATCCAGACCATCTGTTTTCAAAACCAAAATTCAACTTTTGACATACCTATCAATAACTGATCAAGCTGATATTTTGGGTGGATACTTTATTTTGCAGGCATTACAAGATGAACGTTTCAAATTATTGCAACTTTTTTTTGTTCGATTCGTTGCCATTCCAGTCGAATAAGTGAAATACATAAAAGTTAATATATTTCACTTATTTTCATTTTAATATGTATTTCATTTGAATAACAGGTACATGCCTAATTGATAAAGTGTTTGAACATTTTCCGGTTTGAGCAACATCCGTTAATAAGTTATCTAGACTTGTCCATTTCTCACGGCTAATCCAACCCTTTGTAAGTTCCATCATTTACGACCGAAAAAATGCAAGTCTCCTACACTGTATTTTCTCTATTTGATTTTGATTTGGTACATGCTATAATTGGGAAAGCTAGGAGCTTGATTTTCTGGAAATGTTTTCAATCAGGAACTTTTAATTCAGCACTTTCACCTTTTCACAGTCCAAATAAACCAAGGCATAAAACACTTCGATTCTCCAGAATTCGAACAGAACGATTGAAAAACCTGTTAATTGTGGCAGCGGTGAGTCCTTGAGGTTGACAAAGCAGCATCGTGTGGGCAAGGTAGGGAGCAGAGGCGGCAGAAGCGGCAGAGCCAGTGGGCAAAGAGCCTCAGGAGGGTGATGAGGAGGATGAGGGAGAAGAGGACAATGCCAAAGAAGAAGGTGCGGTTGTGAAGAAGGAACGGGAGATTAGATTAGGAATGAAAGAGGGAATGGGAGTTGTGGTTCAACCAGTGTACTGTTGGCATAAAATAAGTCACAATCCTAAGCGGTATTGATTGAAATTAGGCCGGACTTTAAAAGGGGATTAATAGAGACTGTTCTTGCAAATACCATAGGCAGTATGTAGAGCACCTAAGAACGGCCAACTGAGCGAATGGTTATTACCAAAATTGGAAAAGGAGGTGGCGAATTTGAGGGTCTTTTGCTTGACAACATCAGAGATGGCCACAATGGTTGTGGATCGACGGTTGGGTATGTTTCATTGGATTGGTTAAGACTTTGTGGGTTCGACCAAAGAAAGTAGAGAGGTGGGGGTTTCAAGGGAATCGAAAAGAGCTTTGTTATCAGATCTGGTTGTAGAACTGATGTTGGTAAAATTAGAAAGATGTAGGGTGGGTAGATTTTAGTTGCAGCAGTAGGGAAAGATGCTGTTGCCGTGAAGGGGAGGGTGAAGTAAGGAATTGAGAAAGAGGGAAGTGAGGGAAGAATATTAAGGAGTAGAGGGAAAAGGTGAAGAAGAGGGAGGAGAAGGGAAACACGTGAATGTAAAGGGAGGAAACTGAGGTCTAGGGTCAATGTTAGGATTTGAGGTCTGGGGTCTAGGGTGGAGTTGCCGTAAGTATTCACGGAAAAGAATAACTTGGTCGAACATCAATAGCTACACGAATAATTCCCATAATGTACGTAAAGATGGAAGGAATAACAGATTTCAGCTTAAACCGTTCATAAGTAACGCCAAAATTTAAGGCACAGAGATTCCTTTTCAGAGTTTCCATTCAAAGCACTAGTCCGTTCAGTGCAAGAAAAGCAACAAAAAGACTGATAACGAAGAAACAATCTATCTCAAATCCTGCTCATCTAAAGTGAAAACTGATAGGAGTAGAATATGAACTGCAAGCTAGTTATTGCTAGCTATAGTCTTACCTTTGAAACAAAAAGAACAATTAATCCAAAGCTCCTGCATAAATTTGACATTATACAACCAATCTCAAAATAACCTTTAAACATGAGCAGTGCCTTCGGTGAATTTTGGATCCTCACATCTGTATTTCCCATCAGGTCCAATACCAAACCCTCTTGGATCCGCAAAAACATTCTCCAATAGCTGGGTGCGGGGTGGATGAGGACTGCTATCGGCAAACTCAACTGCTTCCTCGACCAACTCATCAATCTTCTTCTCGATGGCTTTTAACTCAGCTTCGCTCACCAGATTGTTGTCAAACATGTACTTTTTCAAGGCAGTAATAGGATCTCTAGTGGCATAATGAGACTTCTCAGCTGCCAAAAAAATTGACCAAAATATGAATAGGAGAGAGGTTCCCAATATACGAAATATACCTTTAAAAAAAAAAAGGAAAAATGCAACAAGGACAAATGTTTGAAAATAGAAACAAGCATGCCGAACTGTATGAAACAATAAGGATGTCACGACAAGTCAAATTGTAAACGTGCAGAGACTAGGGAATAAGATCATCGGCTGACCAGTGCTGCTATCAATAAATTTGGTAGTTTATTTGAAACTTCACATTATATCCGCTCTGTAACTGACCACAAGAATGCTCGCCTAACAAAAACCTGTTAAAGTTGTCCATATAGCAAGTCAAGATATTGGTAGTTCTCTTGTAGCTAGTAGAAGAAACTAGAAACAATACTTGCAGATCAATTTATGCAGAGGAAATATGTAGCAAGACGGCTCCTCAGACCTCAAGTGCCTCATCCAATTTATGCAAAGCTCTACAAGAGTACCCGGTACATTTTTGGAGTACCTGGTACGTATTTTGAAGTACCCATGGAGTACCGGTACCTGGTACGGTATGGGTACTTTGGGGTTTTAGAAGTACCCGTGCTTCATAGGCCACAATCATTTCTTATAATGCCACGCTTTCTTATGCCCACTTACCATTACAACCCCTTTGGTCAAAGAGAGCTAATTCCCCTCTCTAGAATCCACTTCTCCACTCTCTTATACTTCTAACATGACAATCCTCTCTTTCAGTACCCTACGTAAGGAACTGCAGCTTCCTCCCCTTGCTTCACCCATCATCAGGTTAGCCACTACAGCAGCCTGAGATACCTCCTTGATTCCACACCATGCACTGCAGGACTCACTGGTAGTTGGTTGGTTTTCTCCTCTCTCACTTCAAACCAACCACAGCACTGGGTTTCTCCATTTTCTAGCTCCACAATGCGTCTGATGTTCCAAATTGACCAATTTTCATATGTTCCATGTACAGGTTCAGATTGAGGACCAATTTTGAGTATTGGGTGCAGATATTTTGCTTGATCTGTACATTATCGGTAGGGCTGGATCTGATTGGCAACCTCAAAGTCACCTCATAAACCGCCACCTCTCCAGTTATCCAGCCATGGGTCTCAAGAAAAATCAAAGAGAAACTCGATCCATTTTCAAGAGGGGAGAGAAAAAATTGGAGCAGTGGCAACTGTAGAGTGTAGACATATCCCAGGAGGGCAGTGGCGACGCTACATGGAGTGCTGTGGGTGCAAGTGAACCCACTAAAATTTAAAAATCATGTACTACCTATATAATATTTTTACTTCCTATATTAGCATCTCTTTCTGTTGAACCCAGTGAACTTTTCTTGTGAACCCAGAGATCTTTTGCAAACAAATTAAGGGGGGGATGTGCCCCACTTGGACGGCCTCTTGTTAAATATGGGAGAGAAAATAATACGCTGGAATTGTAAACTTACAAAATCAAAAGTTTTGAGTCTAGATGAGTGACACCTAATTCAATATAGCATATACAGGAGTACCTCCGTGGACTCCGTCTATTAACTGGAAGATAATACCTATATGATGATAACTAAGTTTAGATATCAATACACATTTCATGGATATCAATATACTTTTATGCATATCAAAACAGTTTTCTCGGATATCGATGTACTTTCTACACATTATCCTTCTCCCAAAGGGTTTAAGCTAACATTTTCCTAAGTTGTTTTTGCCTTCTTTTTAAACCCAACCAATTATATTACTAGAAAATGTTTGGCAATAGGTTTTCAATTTTGTAGAACCGCAGACAATAAACTGCTTTGAGGTGTGAACCCTCTGCCTGCATTGTGCTGTTGTCGCCACTGTAGGAGAGGAAAGTGGGTTTGTAACGAGAGGGTCAAAACAGAGAAATCTAGATAAGATGAGAAGGTCTTCGTAAACTAGAAAGACTCAATAAAATGTTGTGGCATTATCGGCTTATCACCACCCGAACTAAATTATACAATCATTGGCTTCATACAAATAAAATTGTAACTAGTGGGGGATATCTCATAAACTAACTCAGCGCTGCTCACAGGAAATCTGAACAGGAAACATTCTTGTAGAAATTCTGAACAAGAAATTCTCAATCGTTAATTATTCAACCATTTTATTTCACCAAGTTAACCGTTAGCCAAATTAGTCGAGATTTATATGAGAAGATGCTTTGTCCAAGAAGTCATAGATACATCATCACAGATCCAAAGAATACTCAAGGCACTAACCACCAAGTAAAGTGTCTATGGCAATTTGAGATACAGGGTGGTTCTCTTGTAGCTGCAAGTAGAAACACTGTAACAGAGTGTCGAGATTATCTTACCAATGAAAGGATAAATGGAGCAGTTTTCAGATCTTCCCAAAAGCATGTGAAGGTGCATATTGTGGGGTTTCAGCCATGGCGTTTTCTTGTCTGTTTCTTTGGGTGGTTAAGCACGTTAACCAAAGCAAACATTATACGGTGAGGGTCGATGTACACCCCCCAAGGGGAAACAAGATGGAAGAGAAACCATCAAAGCAAACAAAGAAACACAGGGAGGCCTAGGTCAAGCACAAAAAAGCTCAGCAGTGGAAACACAAAAAAATTTCCCTTCCCATTATCAGAATGTTAATTGATAGCTTGCAATGAAAGCACCTACCCTTACAAGAAAACGCCATGGCCCTTATGAGCCCTTCACAGACACTTCTATAAATGGTACATATCAAGCGATGTGTGACAAGTATAATGAAGATGGATTCTTAATTATCCACGGATGTCTGAATTTCGCTTCACTGTCTAGTGAGTGATGCAATCCTAATTTCAATGTTGAGAGTTTTACAGAAGTTTTAGCTCTTCAAGATATAAGGTGTCCCCTCAAATACCATTTAGTTGCGGGAAAGAGAAAATCTAAAGAATGGGAATGGATTGAGAAGGCTATTTTGGAGCAATGAGCCAAAGTGTTTCGAACATATGGAATCATTCAAGGTTGTGAATGCCAATTCTTCATGGGCTCGGAAAGTCAAATCAATTGTGTTTCACAATCTCTGTTTTCATCTTTCCATTTGCCAACTGAGAGATGTGTTGGTGCCTATTATGGGTGACTCAAGATTGAAAAACACCAATAACTAGGAGATGTCTAGTAGAGTTTTCAATATGTGCCAACACGAGGACAAAATTCGGTGTGACGTGATCCGAATGGACATGTGTCATGTTGTTGGGTCAACCCTAGCAGTTGGGTAAGAGTATTGTCGATCAAGGTCAAGAAAATGTTTATGAATTAAAGGTGAAAGGTCAACTCGTAAAATTGTATCTGAAAATAAAGAATATGAAGCAAGAGAGGCTTTCAATGTTTATGAAGGAAGTAACTGCTACACAAGAGAAACACTCGCACAAGAGAGAAGAAGAATAAAAGTCCACCAAGTCAAAAAAAACTTCAAGCAAAGATATCGGTGAAGACTTGAGGGCAATTCTTTTTCAACGAGGGGAATTTGGCAAAGAAGATTCATAACAATAATAAGTTTATTTCTCATAAAGAATATCAAGCCGTCTTTTGCAATTCTTGGGGCACCTTTTAATTCCTCTAGTCTTTTATGTTATTTACAAATTGTCTTGTCAATTGTAGTCAAAGTATTAGATCTTATTAATTAATGTCTTGAACATGTAAGTTGTTTTTGCCTATGCTTGGAGGGATGTTCCAAGGGTCCTACATAATGTGTTGCTATGAATGAAATTAGGGGAGAGTGGAGTTGAATTAAATTAGCCTATTGATTGTGGGAAGATTATCTTCTTGTTTACTATTATCCTTCAGTGGTTTCCGATAGTTGGTGAGCTTGATTAGCCCTGTATCCCTCGTTAGTAGGGGTGAAAGAAAAACCGATAAACCGAAAAAACCGAAAAAAACCGACCGACCGGTTCGGTTTTCGGTCGGGGAGAAGCTCTGTTGACTCACTTCGGTTCGGTCCAAACCGAACCGAAATTTTCGGTTCGGTTTCGGTCTCATGGAATTCGGTTTGGACCGAACCGAACCGAACCGAAACTAGACCGAAAAAACCGAACCGAACTTAGACCGAACCGAACCGAATACTAAAACCTAATAAACTCTGGGATTTTCATCATTTTATCGTGACCGTCAATACTTAAAGGGGTTTGATCTTCACCGTCCAATTTACACTATATAACACCCCAATAAAACCCTAACTTCAATCCTTCTTCTCTACTGTCCACTCCACAGCCCGACCCCCCCTTCTCTCTCCTGCCTCTCCATGAACGTCTGAAACACAAACAGTGAAACCCATGGAGTTCGAGTTCGATCCTCATCATCTTCATCATTTTCTCCTTCTTATTTGAAGAGAGTTTGATCCTTTACCAGTTCCGCTGCGATCTACTTTGACTGAAGTCAGCACCACCGTCTACCGCGATCTACTTCGACTAAAGTCAGCACCACCGTCTACCGCGTCTACTTTCAACTGGGGTGAGCATTGAGAACCTGTTCAATTTTTTGATCACGCATAAACAGATAAACTCAGAGTCAGTGATATTCTTTCACCTTGTTTGAGAGGAAAGTGACTATCATAGGGTCACAAAGAGCAATACGTGTGGCTGAAGCCATGGTATCGCAGAAAGTAGCATCGGCTTCAGACCGGACCGATTAATATTTTGTCATCTTCTGATCTTCCCTTAAGAAATATGCTAGTTAGTTGATCCACCTTCCATTTCCATATACGTTCAACGAATTTTGGCATACAATGTATCAATGAAATCTCTACCAGGACTCCATGGAACCCATAGTTTATGTTTTGTTTTTTTTTTTTTTGAAAATATAGTTTTTGTTGAAGAGAGCTTTGTTTGTCTGTTCTTAGATTTATAGGAAATATAGGCCAAGTTGTTCATAAAACTCAATGTTCTGTTCATGTAGCACAACCACTTGAAGAATAATTCTAAAATCTTCTAAACCAGTGGACGTATTTTGTACTGTACCTTTCTAACATCTTCCTTTTTCTCTTTGTTGCAGAACTTCACAGAGCAATTGAGCTGCAAACAGGTTACTTCTCTGATTTTTGGAGAATGTCTAGCCTTGAGGTATTCAATCTCAAACCCTATTTGTTCGTGTTAGGCGTTTTTTATTTCTGATTTTTGGTGTATGCTTGTATGCGGTTTGATCTTTGGTTAGTAACTTAGTAAGTTTGTTTCATTTGGACTTTCTTTTTTTTCTAGAATGATGAAGAATTTGATGATGACATTATGGATGAAGTTGCTGAATTTGATTTACCTGAAAATGTTGATATGGAAAATGATGTTGAAGTGCCTGAAAATCCAAAAAAACGGACTAAAAAAGATGGTGATGGTCTAGTCGCTAATAAGAGGGCACCTTGTTGGAAACACTTTCATGTTATTACTTCAGATGGTGATCCAAAACCTAGGGCTCGTTGCAATTGGTGTCCTGCAACTTACGCATGTCATTCAAAGAACAATGGTACAAAGTCAATGAGTCATCATTTAGCAAATCAGTGTCCAAATTATCCCAAAAGCAAGAAATTTACGGGTTCTAGGCAAAAAATCTTCTCTTTTGAAAAAGTAGAGAAAGACAGCGGTGAAACCAGTGCAAACCTTGTGCCTATCACCGTTAGTGTTGACGCGTGTAAGAGGGCCCTAGCAGAGATGATAATAATTGATGAATTGCCATTTGCATTCGTTGAGGGTGAAGGGTTCAAAAAATTCATGCGTGTTGTTCAACCTAAGTGGGTCAAGGTTCCAAGTAGGATTACGGTTGCCAAGCAGTGTATGGTCATATATAATGAGGAGAAAAAAGCTTTGAAGAAAAAACTTAAGAATCAAAGGTTGTGCCTTACTACGGACACTTGGACTTCGGTCCAAAACTTGAATTACATGTGTCTTACCGGACATTTTATTGATGAGAATTGGAAATACCAAAAGAAAATCCTCAATTTTTGTGTTGTTCCTAATCATAAGGGTGACACTCTAGGGAAAGAAGTTGAGACTTGCTTGTTGGGTAGGGGGATTGACAAACTTTTAACGGTGACGGTTGATAATGCATCTTCTAATAATCTTTTGATTGCATACTTGAAGAGGAAAACCAAAGATAGAAAGACAACAATTTTAAATCACAACTTCTTGCACGTGAGATGTTCGGCACATATCTTGAATCTAATAGTGCGTGATGGATTGCAAGAGATCGAAACCTCTATTGTGAGGGTGCGAAATGTTGTGAGATATGTGAGGTCTTCCCCGCAAAGAATGAGTGAGTTTTGGGAATGTGTTAAAAAAGAGGAGATTACATGTACACTTAAACCTTGTTTGGATGTGCCCACTCGGTGGAACTACACATATTTTATGTTGGAAAGGGCTCTAATTTATCAAAAGGCTTTTGATCGATTATGTGATGATACGGCCTTCAAATTAAATGTGAGAGAAGAAGAGATGGATGAGGAATTCGGGGATCGTGATGTTGAATTTTGTGACTTTGAGGTTGATAGTGGGATGCTTGAAGAGATAGAGAGAGTGAGAGGGAGAGGAAGGGGGAAAGGGAGGAAAGGAAATGTTGGACCTCCAACTTCAACGGATTGGGACAAGATTAAGTTGTACGAACAATTTCTTAAGGTTTTTTATGTTGCAACATTGAAATTCTCGGGTTCTTTGTATGTCACTTGCAATGCATTTTTTGATGAAATGGTGTTCATTCAACAAGCTATTACCAAGTTGTGTGCGACCAATGATAGTGTTTTGTATCCGTTGGCCCTTGGTATGAGTGCAAAGTTTGATAAGTATTGGGGAAATTTTGAAAAGATTAACCCAATGATGTTGTATGCGGTTGTTCTTGACCCTCGATGCAAAGTTGGGTTTTTCGAGTATTGCTTTCTAAATACTTTGGGCTATGATAAAAGGATGGTAAGTGAGATGACGGATAAGATAACATGTGAGATTACCGAATTGTTTCAATGGTATGTGAAGAATAATGCAAGTGAGAATGTGCATAGTCGAGAGGAGGTTGGAGGAGCATCAAGTAAAGTGGTTTTAGATGGAGATGATGATTTTGATTCTCATAAATCCTTGAAATCTCTTTTTAAGATGCACCAACAAAATGAAACAAACATGGCAAGCAAAACGGAGTTGGAGAAGTATCTTATGGAGGGTAGTGAGGATGATAGTGATAAATTTGATATATTGAAGTGGTGGAAAGACAATTCCTCTAAGTATCCTATTCTATCCCAAGTAGCACGAGATGTGCTAGCTATCCCCGTGTCCACGGTCGCCTCCGAATCCGCTTGTAGCACTAGTGGACGTGTGATTGATCCATATCGAAGTTCTCTCGCTCCCAAAACCGTGGAGGCTCTTATTTGCACTCAACAATGGATAAAGAAACCAACTAAACTCAATCTTAGAGAACAACTTGATGAGTTGGAGCAATTGGATTCGGGTACTACCTTTTGCTTTATTTTTTGTGTTCTACATTTTAATTACCATATATGTTGAATAATTTACTTGTATATTTTTCTTTGTGGTTTTATTGTATTTAGTTATCATGGACTCAAGTGGAAAGACCAAGGATTAAGGGGTTGCTCTGCTATGACCAAGGATTAAAGGGTACACTCTCCACAATTGGTTTTAACTTTTAATTAGTTCATTTTTCAAGTGTTGTGTCACCCTTACTATTGTCTTCTGCTATGACTAAGTGTTTAAGTTGGATGGACAATGGACATTACTATTGTCTCCTCTATGAACCATGATAGCACACTGATGTTTTTTTCTTGTTTGAATATGTCACTGATGTTGTGTTTGAGAATAGGTCTTTAGACATGCTGTCATATTTGTTGGTTTGCTGCTGCTACCTATAGTTTCTGCTGCTGTCATTTGTTGTGCTTTGTTGCTGCTACCTATGGTTTTCTGCTGCTGCTCGTCATTTGCTGTGCTTTGTTGCTGCTACCTATGGTTTTCTGCTGCTGCTAGTCATAATCCTTGGAATGGGTTTCAATCTCAAACTGCTACTGTGCTATGTTATCCTCAAGATTCAAGGATTTGCATCTTCTTGGTCATACTCATGATATTGCACCTGGGATTGATGGATTTGATCATTGTTTGTAAGACTATAAGGACTGCTTTATTGCATTGTATTAGTCTTTTGATGATCTTTGTGTGGAAGGATGCTCGATGTGTAAGGATGCTCGATGCTTTATGTATTCTGATTTCTCTCTGGACAACCATGAATGGTTGTTCAAATGTCCAGCAATTTTTGAAAATTTGTTGTTGATGGTTGATACTCTCTCACTGCCTTGCTGGGGTTGGACTACTACCATGAATGCTTTATGTATTATGCTTTATTGTTGATTATCTCTCGCTGCCTCGCTGGGTTTGCCAACATTAGTTTATGTTATTTTGACATTAGTTTATGTAATCTTTGTTGTTGGATAATGAATATTTAGTGGCTTTGAACTTAATGGTGTATTAGTTTGTTAGCTCTTTTTGGGGGATATTTTGTTATTGGACATATGTTAGCCCAAAAGTAAATTTGTTAGCCCAAAAGTAAAATATGTTGGCCTAAAGCAAATTTCTGAGCCCAAAAGTAAATTTTTTGAATTGGCCCAAGTAGATCCATTCGGCCAAACCGAAATCCCCGAAAAAACCGAAATCCCCGACCGAACCGAGGCACCCGAACCGAATTCGGTTTCTTCATAAAATCGGTCGGGATCGGTTTTGATAAGGCATACCCCGAACCGAATCGGTCCGGGATAAAATCACCCCGAACCGACCGAAACCGAACCGATTTCAGGCCTACTCGTTAGACACCTTGGTGGTTATCTGTATCCCTTGGCGTCCTATCTCAGGTGGTGAGCTTATACCATTTTTACCCCTTTTTACATCTTTGATTCCTAGTCTGTCCTACTTCCAAAATCTGCCATCATTTTGTTTCTCTCCCAAATAAAGATGGGGGATCAAAACAAAAATTCCTCTTTTTTCTTTCTAGCGCAGCGTTGGCTCAGCCATGACTAGGATGATGCTGGAATAAAGCACAGAAATGTCATCACCTTTTAAGGACCTTTTGATATTTTCTTAATCAAATTAGATGAGAGTGGGATCTACAATGAATTCTTGCTTCAAGAGAAAATTTGAGAATTTGTAGTCCAATTTATCCACATAGATGCTTTGCTATTAGTTGTCGTTCCATTATAACTTTGTTTTTGACCCACACGGATGCAGAATCCTGGCTTCATCCCTGACTCCCCATAGAGATGGTTGATTTTCATACAAGGGATGGTAAACAACAGGAGGTTAGCATCTGTACTATGTGAATACTGGTACCGTGGATTGGTTGTTTTCCTCCGAGATCAAAGTAGGCTGACACTAAAAGCTAGCTAATCAAAGTGATGGTTAATCGTATAAACTGACGTAACCAACCGAACATTGTAGAATATTGAATTCCAAAGAGCACATGTTTTAATCAGCCAAAGGGCTTCTGAACTGATTAAAGATTCATCACATTAAAAGCTTAATAAACAGAGTCAAAATGCCGAAACTAACACTTATATATCAAGCAGTAACATCAACAAATAGAGTATTAAGGTTATGCAAAAGAAGATGAGAGGAAGTTAGAAAATGCTCACAAGGGTCACGAAGTTCATCAGGGTCCGCCAAAGAGTGTCCTCTGAACCTATAAGTTTCGCATTCAACAAGAGTTGGGCCTTCACCTCTCCTAGCCCTATTAATGGCCTCCTTAGCCACTTCTCTCACTTTCAACACATCCATCCCATCCACATGAACCCCAGGCATCCCAAAAGCTGGCCCTTTCTTCCAAATCTCGGGAACCGAAGTAGCCCTCAAGTGGGACATCCCAATTGCCCACAAATTATTCTCCACAACAAAAACAATTGGCAACTTCCACAATGCAGCCATGTTCAAACACTCAAAGAACTGCCCATTATTGGCAGTCCCATCCCCAAAAAACGCCATGCTGACGTGATCACAATCATCCTCCTTCAGAACCTCCCTCCTGTACTTACTCGTGAACGCTGCCCCGGTGGCTACTGGGATCCCTTCACCAATAAAGGCGAACCCACCGAGGAGGTTGTGCTCCTTGGAGAACATATGCATTGAGCCGCCCTGGCCACGGCAGCAGCCGGTGGTCCGGCCGAAGAGCTCACTCATGACGGCGCGTGCGGGTACGCCCTTGCTGAGCGCGTGAACGTGGTCACGGTACGTGCTGACGACAGAGTCTTGTTGCTTTAATAGTTTGATGAATCCAGTGGACACGGCTTCTTGGCCGTTGTAGAGGTGGACGAAACCGAACATTTTGCCTCTGTAATACATCTGGGCGCACATGTCTTCGAAGTATCGCCCAAGAATCATGTCCTCGTACAGCTCCAAACCTTCTTCTTTCGTAATAAGCTGCAGATGTAGACACATAACTATATATCTTTAATTAAGAATCAAAGTGAAAAAATTGAACTGGGTTATGTCAAAATTGACCCTATTCGAGCCCACAACAATGATCCAAATCTTTCGTGGATGTCGCGGAGAGCAATATGTTGAAAAAATCAGTTGAATCAGATAGTAATACGTTGAGAACAGAAGGATTTTGCGCGCGAATATGATAATTAATTAACGTAAACCATACAGTAGTTTTTATTATATTAAAAAAAATGAAAGATTTGGAATAAAATGCCTCTTCTTTTGTGATTAGCTGCACAGGTAAACAAACTGATATCCCATATTAAGAATCAAAGTGAAAAAACTGAATTGGGTTATGTAAGTGAAAAGGTTAGCTCCAAATCCTCTTCTTTCGCAATCAGCAGCACGCATAAACATACCCATATGCCAAATTAAGAAAGAAATTGAATAGGGTTATGTAAGTGAAATGGGTATTACCAGATTGGGGAGAGTGGGGGTGGATTTTGGCTTCTTGACCGTGTCGGAGACGGCGACGACGGTGGTGGATTGACTGTGGGAGGGAGCTGAATTGCATTTGTTGAGGCGGAGTTTGTGGTTGTGGTTCTTGAAGGGATGGAAAAGGGATTTGATGGGAGATCTGGATGTGCAATTGGTGGTGGGGGTGGGGGTGAAATTTAGAGATGGGGGTTGGATTAGCTTAGTAGCGGGAGTTGAGAAAGTAGAAGCCATTGGCGGCAACTGAGGAATCGAGAGAGATGGAGAAGCCGGGGAAAGAGATTAATAAATAGGAGGAAGGGGGCGGAGAAAACGGAGAGGAGAGATGTGGAAATAACCGCCAAGGGCGTTGGCTCTTGATTACGAGGCTCTCGATGACTTGCGGGAAATGGACAGGAGGCCACCCAACTTCCCCTCCTACAAATCCCTCTGCACAAAATGGACCGTCCGCGAAGAGTTTTTGATCGGACTAACCTAGTTTTGAAAACAATTTCGACATGTACTACACTTTTCAAATAATTTTGAAAAATAGTCTTTCACACATTTCTCAAATACGTTACGAATGTTACGTGTCATGTGGCATGTCAGATCAACGTATACATTAACCATATATACTATAATTGTGTGTATTGATAATGCACAATAAATTTGATTATAACACACATCCATAATATGGAATCAAATTGGATCGCACATTTTCAGAGTGCACTAGGGTTTTGGAGATATACCCCACCCTTTTTTTAACCGTACTTTAGGTACCCTTCTTTTTTGTAATTTTGGAGCTATTTGGCACAAAAAAAAAAAAAAAAGGCTATGGTTTGTGAAAGAAAGTTGTAGGACATACGGTTTACTTTAATTTTGATATATTGATCACTAAAAACTTTCAAACTTTGATTGCATAATGATCGTCCAAGGTTGGGAAAAAAATATGTAATTACTCATTCTTTATAGCTACAACACATTCCATAAATGTGTTATCAAAATCGATCTCGCACTTGCAGAGTGCACTTGGGTTTTGGAGATGTACCCCAAATGTTTTTTAACCACATCAAGTACCCTACTTTATTGTAATTTTGGAACTATTTTCTGAATTTGTAGGATATGTTTTGTGAATTAAATTTAAAAGGAGATACAAAATACTTTAATTTTGTCATATCGATGTCGCAGAATGGAAAAACTTTGATTGCATGATAATGATGTAAAGTTCAGAACAACTAATGACGACACAAAAAATTCCAACATAATATAAATTTGCAACGCAAATTTGAAGCAAACATACAAACATAATACCGCCCTAATAATCTTAAACAATAGTACAACAAACCACAATGGAATGCGAAAACAACTTAATCTGCCGCTTAATCGAAGATAGATTTTTGAATCACGAATTTAACGTTGTTCAGCGTGATATTCAAATAACCAGTCTTCTAGGTAGGGCGGAAGAGAACAATCTCCCAAAGTATGAGACAACTACCGACATCATATATTCCTAGAAATATCCCATCTTCACATGCCTTGTGATGGAGGCTAGCTGAAAAAGATCCTGTGAGATCTGTTCATTTAAAATATAAAAAAAATGGCTAAAGATATCAGCGAAGTGGGTCACCACTATATTAAAAATAATTTAATCCGGGCTCATTTACCTTCAACTCCAATAATCGGGATCTTGATTCATTTTGTACACATAATTTCACCAATGCAACAACTCAAAAAAAGAGTTATAAGTTGCACCATAAAGACGTTAAAATAACAAATGTGAAGCTATATGATAACTCACAAGTTTCGCTCGTGACAAATTTGGTAGATTTGTCACAGTAGCCAAATCTGTGTAGTCTATAAGTTATAGGTACCCTTTGCGCACAGCAGATAGCATAAAGAATTTTCAAGGAAATCATTGTCCTCACTTGCCACCATAAGGGCTCTATGAATCACTTGTTGTGTGTTCAAACCCTCAACTTCATATACCCCATCCTCTTTTCATTCCAATGCCATTTGAACCAAACCAGCTGGCCATGGAATGGCACCATAAATAAAATTAGACTTAATATCAGAAAATATATATATATATATATATATCACAAACCTAGATATATCAAAAGACTAAACCGAGAACAACTCATTTATTTTGAGTTAAGGGAAATTTATCGAAATGGTCCCTCTAGTTTCACCCCTATCTTGATTTGGTCTCTCTAGTTTCAATTTCACTCTAACAAACCCTGTAGTTTCAATTTTGTACGATTTGAGTCTAATTGATAATAGATGTTTGAAAACAAAATGGAAATCCCAATTTAGGCTTTTTTGGGAGGCAGACATGTTAACTTTTCGCTTACCCTTCTTCTTCCCCAACTTGAAACCCTAACCCTAATCACTCAAGCTTCCATCATACTCCATACTCATTTGAAAAAAAAAAAAATCAAAGGGTCCAAACGGACAAAAAAAAAATTGAAGTTTATAGATCCACAAAACAGAAAACAAAAAATGACAAATAACCGCTCTACATCAAGACCAAATGAACATGAAAAATTAAAGAAACACACAAAATTTGTAAAAACCCTTTCAGATTCAGGTGGGAGGGAGAAAAGAAAATGAAGAAATCTTCCTCATTTGCATTGACGATCCAAAACCCACCTACTATGGTCAGATTCAGGTAAAAAAAAAAAATCACACAAAACTAGTTCCAATTGGAACCCAATTTTCAAGTAAAAATTGCAAGTCATTATTGGAAAACCTAACTTAGCTCAGGTGATCAGATTGAATAATATCAAGTACTTTAATTTCCTCCACACAAAGTCCTAAACTCACGTGACCTTAGGTTATAGCAACTGCAGCAGCTAGGGCTGCACAAAAAAACCGGTGAACTGTGAATCCGGTCCGGACCGAACCGATCCGTGCGTTTTGGATTTTAACCGTGGATTAATGGTCCGGACATGGATTGAAAAATTAGTAAACCGTGACTCGCGGTCCGGACAAGGAATTTGATTTTGAAACCGTGGATTAACCGATCCGGACCGTGAGGTTTTTATTATATATAAATTTTAAAAATATATATATATACACACACACACACACAATTTTACACAAACTTCTACTACACAAACTAGGGGTAAACCGTGATATCTTTCAAAACTTAGGGGTTAAACTATTACACATTTACACTAACTTCTACTATATGTACTTGTTATCTATTTCTGGAGTAAACTGTGATCTCTTTCAAAACTAGGTTGATAACCGTGTTTGGATGTGTATTTTTATTGATGACCCATGGAAGCACCGATCTGGTGTAAATAAACTCAAGATTTGTGACAACATATAGTAGATTCAATTAGTAGTTGTGTATTTGTGTTTACACCATTAGTGTGAGATCCAAACGAAGGCCTCTTCTCTAATTAGTTGTGTTTACACCATTAGGTAAAATTTCAAATATATAACTTTGTTACTTATTTATATATAACATGTAATCCGTGGATAAAACCGGAACCGATCCGTGACTCGTGGATTGGATTGGAACCGAACCGTGAGACTTTTGGTCCGGACACGGATTGTATTTTCTAAAAACCGTGACTCGCGGATTAGGATTGGATTCATGCTAATCCGATCCGATCCGGACCGTGTACACCCCTAGCAGCAGCGGTGGATCAATTCTCTTTTCATTACTAAAGAGCACTTGTACGATATACCAGGATCATACACGCATAGATACTGTGCCGTGTACGATGGCGATCGGTAGCGGGTGGCGGAGACCAAGCGGAAAGAATCCTTAGTGGGAGGAGTGGATTTTGGCATCAACGTGTTCTGTCTCATCCTTCAGCTGGAGGAGAGGTGTTACGCCCCCCCTCTCTTGACAATCCCCCACCAGCCCCACTCTCCTTTCCCTCAATACCCCTCCCCCCCCAAACACCTTTTTGGCCCAGATTTTTTCTCTCTCTTTTTTTCTTTTTCCTTTTAACTTTATTTATTTAATTAGTGTGGTGAAAAAATTGTTGAGTCTCTCCCCTCCATATTATGTGTGTACTTTGCGTTTTGCAAGTGGTATTGTTTTGGCCATACTTCATGAAAAAATTTTAGTTATATTTTGGGGGCAAATTTACCCTAAGAAATCTGGGTCATCCAAAACATGTTTGGACGGCTCGGGGAGATGCCGAGCATCTCGTGGCAATACCCTCTCCATACCCAAAATGTTCTCATTCTTCATGACTCTAATTCGATTTGTTGTGTTGTGTGTCATTCGCAGTATTCGTTGTTGTTGATCCAATCGTCGGAGAGGTTGGGAAACAAATAACTATGTGAATAAATTGCTTCTTATATATAGGTAAACAGGATTACGAGTGTATGCTAGAGAAATCTTGGAACTATGAAGTGAGCAATATAGTACATTAGTTTATCTGCTCATGAATTGTATAATAACCAAACAAAGGGGTGCTTTTTGAGATAATTGTTTGCATTGAGATTTTGAGGATGAGTTTGTTGATGATTCAAATTTTTTATTTTTTATTTTTGTTGATGTTTGGATTTTGGTCTAGATTTTTAAGCGTATCACATGATGATGTGAATGTTTTTTAGATTCTATTCAAAGTTGATAAAAAAAAATTGTACCTTGAGTCATGTTAAGTTTTTAGTTCTACTAAGGGTGATATTTGAGTTTCAAATACGCAAATTTTACTAGGTGTGGGAATGTTTGTTACCAACCCTTGAAGATTGTAGGCTAGGCTTCTTGTTACAGTTGTTGTGGAAACTTATCTATGATTAGAGAAATAGACTAGAAATAGACATATTTTCTCTGAAAAAAATTATTCAGTCTTGGGGCACCGCCAAGTGGTGTTAAACCGTTATCTGCCATACATTTGTGGGATCCAGTATTAAGGGTATAGACTCGAACAAAGGTATAGTGGATAAATGTGCTAAGTTGCCAAGTGACAGTATTTTTTTTTTCCATTCTACCAATAATTCCGATGTAGTGTATAGACTCAAACAAACGATCGATGTTGTCCGATCGGATCCCAGGATATGTTATTTTTCATGTAGTGGCGCGTATTTTACAATACGAGGGTTGCCGATGTCTTTTCACGCGTCTCGCTTCATTGGACTTAAAAATAGTAGGCCTTTTTTGTTATTTGGAGCGGCAAGGCAAAATGGGGTATCAACAATAATTAAATAAAAAATTGAATAAATAAATAAATAATTAAAAAACTGAATTAAATAATTAAATGAATTAATTTAAAGAAATGGATTAAATAATTAAATGAATTTATATAAAGAAATAAATTAATATAAATAATATAATTAATAGAAAAAAAGTAATTAAAGGAGGGGATGAGGGGTAAAACAGTTATTCGACGCGTGTCAGGGGCGGCGCATAGCAATTTTCCAGCCTGAGATGGTCTCCGCCGTCACCGGCCATGGCCCTTGTGATCTTGCTTGACTACATGTTCGGATCTTCTAAACGCTTCTCGATTTGAAGTCTACCATTTAATACTTTACACTGAATAGCGTCAGATTTGAATTGTATAAGCAACCATGTCGAGAATCTTTTTAAGACTGATTCATTGGAACATCTTTTTTTTTATTTAAAAAAAAAAAACATTATTCCACATCCGCCTATGCAGCTACTCCTGCGTCCACATTCGCAGCCAGCTTCTCCTTCTTCTGGCTGGTGTTTATGTTGATTCAAAAAAATTTGAAAACCCTAGCCATCACTACAAAGAGTTGTTTAACATGTTGATTGATTTTAATTTTTTGGTAAACAAGCATCAGCTACATCGTCGCATTAATATACCGCGAAATATCCAAACAATTGATGGGAAGGAAAACATCAGTTAAATGCAATCTTTTTTCTACAGTTTCCTCACAAAAAATTCAATTTGAAATAGATATATTTCGATTGTGGGTAGCCAAAGAAGGAGTACCAGCCATTAATTGTTTGAATCAACATAAATGAAAATTTCATTTACAGCCTACAACAATAGGGGTGTACACGGTCCGGATCGGATCGGATTAGCATGAATCCAATCCTAATCCGCGAGTCACGGTTTTTAGAAAATACAATCCGTGTCCTGACCAAAAGTCTCACGGTTCGGTTCCAATCCAATCCACGAGTCACGGATCGGTTCCGGTTTTATCCACGGATTACATGTTATATATAAATAAGTAACAAAGTTATATATTTGAAATTTTACCTAATGGTGTAAACACAACTAATTAGAGAAGAGGCCTTCGTTTGGATCTCACACTAATGGTGTAAACACAAATACACAACTACTAATTGAATCTACTATATGTTGTCACAAATCTTGAGTTTATTTACTCCAGATCGGCAATATTAGACTGCTTCCATGGGTCATCAATAAAAATACACATCCAAACACGGTTATCAACCTAGTTTTGAAAGAGATCACAGTTTACTCCAGAAATAGATAACAAGTACATATAGTAGAAGTTAGTGTAAATGTGTAATAGTTTAACCCCTAAGTTTTGAAAGATATCACGGTTTACCCCTAGTTTGTGTAGTAGAAGTTTGTGTAAAATTGTGTGTGTGTGTGTGTATATATATATTTTTAAAATTTATATATAATAAAAACCTCACGGTACGGATCGGTTAATCCACGGTTTCAAAATCAAATTCCTTGTCCGGACCGCGAGTCACGGTTTACTAATTTTTCAATCCATGTCCGGACCATTAATCCACGGTTAAAATCCAAAACGCACGGATCGGTTCGGTCCGGACCGGATTCACAGTTCACCGATTTTTTTGTGCAGCCCTATACAACAATACGTCGAGTCAATGCTTAATATTTTTTTCATTAAGGTTTCGTAACAAATTCTATCCTGAGTCAAAATTGGCCAAGCTCGGAGCATTCTTCCTAATGTTAGGGTTTTTCATCGAAAGTAGCAGTAGTAGGAGAGTATTGTGCATTCTCTGAGGCGATGAACAAAATTCTTTTGGCTGATTAAAAATTAAATTGGGAGGGAACAAGAAGAACACACTTTGTTCGTGCTATCATTGTTCGGCAGTTTGATTCTGTATAGAATTCTATAAGAGTTTCATACTGTTCAGTTGGTGGAAGAAGTCAACCTCTATGGGGAAAGAAAACAAGTAAAAACTTCGAAAATATTATTGCAACTCTCATGAGTATTACACATACATTCACGAACGGTTTCTTTTCCCCCGATCTTTCCTCTGGATAAAAGAAAATTTGCTAAACGAGAGAATTTATGCCAATTGATTGTTAGGCCGCATCTATGAGAATCCTATGTGTATGTGTAAGAAGAGAGAGAGAGAGAGAGAGAAAGAGGGAGCTATCATACCAGGTGGTGAAAAGGGTGGAAATGGTGAGAGAGACTGGAGATTGCGGTCTCCAATCGCGACTTCTGATCGTGCACAAGAGGAGTGAGCTACCAGATCATGCAGAGGAAGGATGCAACACCAAGTCGATTGCGCAGGAGGGAGGATGTCGATCGCGCAAGAGGAGGTAGGATACAACACCAGGTCGATCGTGCAGGAGAAGGTGGGGTTTATTTGGGTTTAAATGAATAATGCATTTCGAATATGCGTTATGATTAATGGTATTGTGCATTCTCAATAAGCGCGATTGTGGTATATACGACTACCGTATAAACTGATCTGACATGCCATGTAAGAACCCGTATAATATATATATATATATACACACACACACACACACACACACACACACACACACACACACACCAAACTTCACCTCCAAACTCCGGATTACATTTAAGTTCTGAACCTCATTGATCCCAATCGAATTTCGACGATCGGAATCGTCCAATGTGTTTAAAAGGTGTTTTTTAGGGTCCCTGCGAAAAATACCGAGAAGGGCTTGTTCTGAGCCGTTTTTCACAAAATTGTGGATCGTTGAAATTCGATTGGGATCAATGAGGTCCGGAACTTAACAGAATCCGGGAGTTTGGAGGTGAAGTTTGGTGTGTGTGTGTGTATATATATATATATATATATATATATATATATATATATATATATATATATATATATATAGAGGATAAGCTTCTAATGAGGGATCCCTCATTTTATTTAAAATGAGGACCAAGCAATTGTTCCACTTTCCGAATTGAATTTTGACGATCCGAACCGTTAGATGTGTTTAAAATGTGTTTTTAAGGTCTACCGCGAGGATTCGTCCAAAAAAAAAAAATACCCGTAAGGGCTTCAACCGATCGGTAGCGTTTTTAACAAAAACCGATCGGTTGAAGCCCTTACGGGTATTTTTTTTTTTTGGATGAATCCTCGCGTCGGACCTTAAAAATACATTTTAAACACATCTAACGGTTCGGATCGTCGAAATTTGGTAGGGAAGCATGAGGTCCTCATTTAAATAAAATGAGGGATCCCTCATTAGAAACTTATCCTATATATCTATATGTATACACTTTTTGGAGAAGTTTCGATTTAGCCAATAAAAAGTCTTGGTAATTGTTTCTTGGATTTTTCTAATCACAATGGTATAATTGGAAGTTCTTTTTTAGTAAGGCAAAATCATCTTTCGCCCATTTTATTCGGAGAAAAATTTGTCGTTTTTCAGTTTTGTACTAAAAGTGAGGGATGAGATTTTGATGTGATTAGAATTTTAAAATTTAGAAATGTCATTGTTTCCAAATGTGGTGGGGGTGTACTTCCTTATTTTCATAAATAAATTAAAGTAAAGCAAAGTCTTTACTTAAGTTTGATTTATGAAAATAAGTATTGTGGTCACATATTATATACATAAGTGACATTTGGATGTGAGGTGTAATTAGGAGATTATAATAAGTAGTGTTTGGGGTAAATTTGTAAGAAAATAAAACTTTTCATCTCTCTCCCGCACCCCCCACCCGCTGGCCTCTCCCTCTCTCTTCTCCTCCATTTTTACTCACTCCAATTTCAAATCTTGCATTCCTCACTCAACCTCTTCAAGAACCAAGGCCATTTTCATGTTCTACGCACCGTGGAGAGCTTGGGTCACTTTGGATTTGCACCAGGAGCACAAAATTTGGGATTTGGGGTTTTCTATACCTAGGGTTTCATTCATCTTCATTTTTCAAGCAAACCTTGAGGTACGGGAACAATGTCTATTCTCTCTAGTTATATGCTTATGATTTGTTGCATATACTTGATTTTTGACCTCAATCTCCTTGAATTTCATGTTTTACCTAATTTGTGTGGGTTTTTTCATTTTGATTCTTTGATCTACGAATTTTCTTTTTGATTGGTGAAATTGAGAGTGAAATTGACCTGCCTCCATTTTTAATTGTTGCCTAGCATTTCCAATTTGAGCCTAAACTATCTCTATTGTGATTGGATTGAAATTTCACACCCTAAGGCTGTGTTTGGATGGCGGGAATCAAAGATCAGGAATGGGTATCCTATTCCTGGGAATCCTATTCCCAAGAATTGGATACCTGGGTTATCCAATTGATGTGTTTGGTTCATGTGAGAATGTTACACAGGGAAAAAAAATGAATTCTCATTCAAGTGTTTGGTTTAACCATTCGAAGTTAAGGAATAGAATATATTTTTACTTCATTTTTCTGAAATACCCTTCAACAACTAATACTAAATATCACAATTCCTGAACGCGAATAGTTAGAAATAGTAGAATGCTAAAAATGTTAAACTATTAAAATAGGAACAAACAATTAAACAACTTAAAAATGTTGAACAATTGTTGTAAAAATAAATTACTAGAACATTAGTCTTTCAAAATATTAAACTACCTATTAACCTACTACCATGTAACTAAGAAAGTCAATAAAACCTAAAAATCTTCCAAGTGCCTCCTAGAAGAAAAGTTCCACATTTTAACCCTTGCGAAGAAGTTTCTTCATGTATAATTTTATGAGATTGCCATTGAGAGTGAAAAAGATATCTATTTTGTAGGATCACTCAAGATGATTTGAACTAATTCTAGCACAACCTCCTTAGTAAGACCTGGAATGTTCATGAGCTCATCTTGAAGTTGATTTCTTCTATCAAATGCTTCTTGTTTGTGTGAAAAGCACTCCACCAACCTACCCAATTGAGTTTTTGTATCTGACATAGCTACACTAAAAACACTTGCCATTTCATTAAGTCCTGATGCCCACGAGTCACTTAATCTTGCCCTTTTTCTACGAGGTTGTTTGGGTCCTCCAATCTCATTTGGTAGCTTTATAGGTTGAGAATCTCTAACACTAGTTGCAGAAGTGAAATCCATTTCATCAAAACCATGGTATCCGACTGTATAAGTATTCACAATCTCTTTTCTATCTACAGCTTCAACTGCATCTCCAGGTCCTTCTGCTCCTGCTCCAGTTGCACGATCTTTGCCAAAAATCAAAGACAATTCATCATAATATGGGAATGGTTTCATCCATAATCCTTTTGCGTCTTTGTGACTTTGCATGCAAAGTAAATATAATCAAAATAATAACAGAGTGCTATAACAGTAAAACAACAAATAGTATAAAAAAAATAGTTTACCTTGCACCAATCTTCATATATTTTTTTTCTCACTTATAATCATCTTACTTTCCTCATTCCATGCAAATGCACCCCTTTCTCAATTAAGCATATCATTGATTGCTCCATACTTTGTTTTCAAAAGCTTCAGTCTTGATTCGATATGAGATTGTGCTTTTAATCCACAACCAGGTAACTTTTGCTCCAACTTAGTTTCTACTTCCTTGAAAGTCCTTAGTTTGAAACCATTGTAACACCTAATTTTCCCAGCAATAGATAGTTCAATGAGTACTTCAATAAGCTTTTCATCTTCCCTAGGAGTCCACTGTCGCTTAGGCTTGGCAACTCTATCACATTGCTCATTTGGTGATGCGTTTTCCATTCTAAGAATTTATGTTGTGGCTATCAATCTAAATTGGCCAAATGTTCAAATCATTAAGAACTATTGTAAAAAAGTTCCTAAAAAAGATAAATGCAAATCAATTAGTGAGATTGAAAAAACCAACCTGTATATTTAAAAAATGCAATAGATAATAACTCATGTCCAAGATGTCCACATTGAAACAAGATGAAGTGAACTAAAGAAATTACAATTAGAAGCACACTAAGAAACATGGAAATCTTTAAGCAATGTAGGGTAATATTTAAGCCCCTTGTCTACTGATTTGCCATTGGTTAAACATTTGAGTTGCTAAGGTAATCCTCCAGGTAGTCCATTCCTCAAAAGTCTCAGAATGTGTGATTGTGTCACCGTCCAAATCATTGTTATGCCCATCTTCTCCTTCTCCTTCATCTATTTCTTCATCTAATGGGTCTATAGGCATTTCATTTTTATCAGATTGTGTAGTAGGCAGCATGCCGTGATGATTCGGCATTGTATCTTAACTGGATAATAGGATGGACTTCGCAAAATTGCCTATTGATGTTTGAGCTTCCCAAAAACCCTCTCAATCACGCTTCTAGCTGATGAGTGTTTCATGTTAAAAAATTCTTGTGGCGTGGTTGGTTGGTATCCATCTCACCAATCATTCAAATGATACCGTTGCCCTCTATATGACGCAAGAAAATCATTACTGTTTGTATATCCAGCATCCACAAGGTAATAAAAACCTTAAAAAAAATTACATATGTTGCAAAATTAGGGGTAAAAAAGTGAACAAAAGAGTAAGTTTCGTTTTAAGTTACATGACATGCCACGAATGATAGCTTACCATCGTTGACTACCAAACCATTTGTTCTTCTTAAAGCATCCCGAATAACTCTAGAATCGGTAGCAGATCCTTCCCATCCTGGCAAGACATAAATGAATTTTTCGTCTTGTGAGCATACACCTAAGACATTTGTTGCAATTTCACCTTTTCTTGTTTGGTATCTAGGCTTGTTCATTTCTGGCACATTCATTTCAATAAAGATCCCATCTAATGCACCTAAACAATTCTAAAGTAAAGAAACATATTAAGTTTCATCATAACTTTATTATCTAAGTCGATGCGTTTATGTTTGAAATATAAAAGATAATTATGGTGTATCTTAAACCATTTCCACCTATCATCTGAGGAATCTTCAGGTACCGGCTCAGGTTTTTTAAGTAATACACCTTGAAGTCTAAATACAACATTCAATACTACATTAAAATGCCTACTGATTGTCTCTCCAGAATGTACCAAGTCATTCTTCATTTTGAGATTCTTCAAATGTTGGGCAAGTATGTGCAAAAAAATTGTGAATTTTTCCTCAACATTGACATGCTTAGAATCTCTTAAATGACCGATGGATCTAACCATGGAGCACAACATAGTAAAAGTATGCATATCCATTCGAATTCGCTCCTTCGATATTTTGTCGTTAGCAAAAATCGTCCGACTAAGAAAAATCTAATCGACCCAAATGCTATTAATCGATCGTGCCTTCAGGAGGTACTTGTGATAGTATCTTTGCGTGGTATTATGCAGAATTAGGTAGAAGATAGAAAACATATTAATCATGTTTATAATGATGTGCAACACGGCAATAACTTTTTTGTCAAAGGAGTGTGTGCCATCATTGTATTATGCAAAAACATAAATTAGACTCAAGTATATTGTCAAAATAGAATAACAAATAAACAAACAAGCAAGTAATCATTTTCGTTATTGCAGATAGAGGCATTTTCTATAGAACTTTGATAGGCAATTTGTACACGCCAAATCAACACTTCAATTGGTAAAAGTTAAAACATGAGAATGCACAACTGTAAGCACCAACCAATTAGTTGTGATAAACAAAAAGTGTGGCAGTAATAAAGGATAGAAGGTGGATACTAGGATGTCAAACATAATTTATAAAATCAAAGCCTATGTACATATGCAAACACTATGTTGATAACACGGCAAAACAAATAAAGGCGGGACTGGAAAATTGTATTGGAGGGAAAACATGAGCTTGGGTTTGGAGGGAAAATTGAGATGTAAGGGAAAAAAAATCAATGTGAAAAAATCTTGAGGGTATAAGAGGTATTGATTTAACTTTTCTTTTTCCCCCACTAATTTGATTACCTAGTAATCTCACATTCCCAGGGGGTAGTGGAGGTGTGAGATTCCCCCTCTATTTAGGAATCTGATTGCTCCTAGATTGGAAGATAAGGGATTGTATTCCCATTCAATCCATACCCAAACATGGGAATCTTAGAGTTATGGAATCACATTCCCATTCCTCCTAAAGATGTCTGCTGTCCAAACACAGGTGAAAATCTGCACAGTTTACTGTTCATAGCTGATGCCTCTGTAATTTCCAGCCACTGTCCCTATTTTTGGGGTGGCTTTTGGTCCCCCCTTGATATCTATTTGGTCCCCGATCACTTATTTCTTCATAAAATTGATTTTTGGCATCACTTGCAACCATGTTTTGACTCGAAAACTTTTTTATAAACAAATATGTCATTTTACGTCACATGAAAGTTTGTTGGTTTTTAGAAAGCGTGGGTGGGTGGGTGTGTAACCGTTTTTATTGAAAGATGTGGAATAACGAAATGAAATTTGGAAAACGGACTTGTTGTAAAAGTTTTAATGGAATGTTTGGGATAATGATGTGTTTTTAAACCGATACCATCATTGGTAAATTTTTTGATAAAGGCATGCGGGGCCTATGGAACCCGGCAGAGGCATGCAGGGTCTACGGAACCCAGCAGAGCAAAGGCACGCGGAGCCTATGGAACCCGACAGAGGGATTAAATCCCTAGTACTAAACAAACATGATGGTTTTTCTTCAATGAAAGAAATGAGAAATGAAGTTTTGGACTATCCTTAAAGTTTTGTCGAAACTCGTTTTGTAAACTTGATTTTGACTTGTGTGATGAAGTTGGGTGGTTGGGTGAAATGAAATGGATTTTTGGGTTATGTTTTGGACACTTAGAAAGGACTTTTGAAAACTTGAGTTGTGGTTGGATACTTGAAAATCACTTTTGTACGTTGAAACTTTCTAAATTCTTCCTCCATGACTTGGATATCTAGACTCACATATGAATATTCATTTGACATATCTTACCCCCCATGTGCATGCATCATGTTCATATACCTAATGTTAGTAGAATAGTTCTCCTACAAGCAAGTATGCTCACCATATTATTTTCAGGTACCCAGCTTTGATCGTGCATGGTTTGGAATGCATGATTTGGATGATGAGTATACATGGCATGGAGATATTTTATTCATCTTCTACAAATTAAACTTTCTTTTGGGGAGATGTTAATGTAACTCTAATCTCTTTTACCATCTTTTGACTTTGGATTTGTAATAACTTATGGGATATTATTTCGACTTCACCTTGGGGGCAAGGGTGCCCAAACATTTTTTTTTTTGGTTTGACTTCACCTTTGGGGAAAGATTGCCCAAATATTTGAATCATGGAATGTTATTTGACTTCACCTTTGGGGCAAGGGTGCCCAAACTTTTGACGCCAATGAGCTAATGATGTCCTTTACTTTATGAAAATTTTACCACGTCACTTATTTGTTGTTGAAATTCTTTTATTTTTGTTTGGGTGAAAATGAGGGCGTTACCTGCCACATGGCATGTAACGTTCATAACGCATTTGGGAAATGCATGAAGGACTATTTTTCAAAATTGTTTGAAAAGTGTGGTACATCTTGAAATTGTTTGCCAAACTAGGTTAGTTTGATCAAAAACTAGTCCGCGTAAGTTCAGCCCATTCCAGTGTCACTAACTTAAAGAATTATTGGATTAAAAAAAAATTAAAAAAACTTAAAGAATTTTTAAGTTTGTTTTATTTAAATTTTTTTGGAATTTGTTAGTTTTGTGTTAAACTTTTGATGACTATAGGTTTGTCTTGACGAAGGAAAAAAAATCCTTAAGTCAATGGAACTTAATGAAAGTTTATTTCACTAATATATTTCTAAAAATTTGTCCTTTAAAATACAACAACAATGAAACTTTTACACACAAAAGATTCACTAAAAGGCAAAAAAAAATGCGTGTGGATATCAATTTGAGAGTGTGAAAATCACTCCCAACTTGTAATTTATACATATATTTGCCATTTGTTTTTTTATGGAATTCATACCATTTAAAAGATAATTTCATTATATGTAAAATGAGACCGATCTCAACTATTTTGAAAAGTTGTTGGAAAAAAGAAAAACCAAATTTTAGAGGGAAAGAGTGAAATATTGGGTTGGAGTAAGCATGAGTAGTGAACTTCTTTATATTGACTTTTCAAATGCAGTATGCTATTATTTTCATACTCTCAAGGGAGTACTGAGTTGGAGATGCTCTTAAATGAATTTTTTTTGGTCCATTGTCCTGGACATTTTTCGTCTTTTGGGTTTTTGTGTTTCGTTGAATTTTTATTAGATTTGCACTAAATTTTTTAGATTACTTAGCTATCTCAACAAAAGGAGTCTAAAATTAAACATTATGAGATAAAGAAAATAAGTTCACTAAAGACGAAACAAATACAAAACAACTGTATTTTTTTTCTAAAGTATTGTCTTACACAAACTTTTTCCAACTTTGGATCAATTTTTTTTTTTGTACTTTTATGATTTATATCGATAGAAATGACTAACCTGAAACATTCCAAAGAAAAATTAAATAAAAATTTAAGAAAGTAAATAATATGTTCGTATTTATTTTTTTTCTTTGTGTTAACTAGTTTTTATTTTATTTTATTTTTTGTCTATTATTAGTTTGTCTCGACGAGATTCATCGGAAAAGTAAAAGTTATGATCCAATCTCACTTTTTCTAAATAAAGACCAAAATAAGTTAAAAAGACAAATTCTTAAATTATTTTCATTTTTATTAAAAAATTGAGAGTTCCAATAATTTTTACTTTATCGATTCCTCTTGCTGGGACGAATAATTAATACGCCAAAACTTGTCGCAAACTAATGTGAAAAAATTCAAATAAGAATGAAAAAATAAGTCAAAATGAGCCAAACTTGGCCTAAATTTACAATTTCAGACGAAGTATTTATTAGTAGTATTTGTTTCCCAACGTTACATTTAATGACCTTGCAATCTAAAAACCAAAAATGCTGTTAAGAAAATAATCTAAAAACACAGAAAGAGAAAAGATAGAGGCATTACTACTTGTACCAATAATTGTAAAAATTCTCTCACATAAAATACATATTCACATATGAGTGCTAGGTCCCACATATCCAACATAAGAGAGTTTGTGGAATTGTTGGTGTTAGGGGTCCACCCTAAGTCAATCAGTTGGGCTAAGGCCCAAGGGTTGATTGGGGTTTGCTTTGTATAACTCTTGGAATATAAATGCTCTTATTGTCGCTTATTTGAAGGTGTGACAAGTGAGCGAGCGAGTGAGTGTGTGTGTGTGTGTGTGTGTGTGAGAGAGAGAGAGAGAGAGAGAGAGAGAGAGATATGAGTAATCGTGAGGAAATTATTGTATTATGAGATTGAGAGTGTGTATGTGTCACAACGGATTGTAATTTCCCGATATAGTGAAATCCCTTCCCTGTGGAGTAGGTTCGTTTGATTTGGCCAAATCACGTATATCGTTTGTCATGTTTTTGTTTTGTGTTTGCTTTTTTATGTGTGAGGTACGGGAAATGACCCAACAGGTGGTATCCGAGCGCGGGTTCGAGCACCGTAGAACACAAAATCAGTCAGAAATCACTCAGAAACACTGGTTTGTTTGGGTTGAGATCAAAGTCATTTAGAAACTTGATCAAGCCTCTCATAAACGATTGCAATGGTGGGTAGCTTGTCGGATTTTATCACTAGAATAGCTCACACTCAAGGTTTGAAGGTGGCATGTGGAGGCGGTTACTTGGTTTGGTACAACTCGTATTGGGGTTGCTCGAAATCAACTTTTGAGTACGGGGAAGTGTTCATCTGGGGGTGACGATCATGGATCTGGGTAGATCATTGCCAGAAAGTGCTTGGCTGAGCATTACGCGTCGGTAAAAGGTAGGAGCGTAGTACGAGACGTTGTGTGTGGTAATCACATGCCAAACGCACCACAAGAGGTTGAAGACACATGGGTTGACACGTGTGTGGAGTGCACACTCAACATGTCATTGCCAGCGAGGTGCCACATCATCATCAGAGGTCCAGACATCGATGGTGTGGATCTTAGTTAGTTTTGTTGAGTCAATAGCTGTTCAACTACTAGAGAACCGATTTGTATGGGGTTGAATCGTGGGTTTTCATCCAATTGATAGCAGACTAGCGAAACAGGAGTTTTGGTAGGGATCAGAAGGTTTCAATGGGTCAAAGGTGTATTTTGACCTAGTTCACACCAGTTTTTGCGGAGTTTTGGTTGGTTCAAACTTGTTTTGGAATAGTTTCAACATTCTAGATTCAATCTCAGGTAGGGTTTAAATCATTGTCTAGTGTTTTGAATCAAGTTTTAGGAGATCCTAGGGGAATTTTTCGGAGATTATCTTGGTTTGGGAAGATGTCAGATATTTGTATAAACACCATGGTTCTATTGATGACAACAAACTATGTACTTTGGAAGCCTCAGATGGAGGACATATTTTTCTTGGAAAGATTTGTATGATCCCTTGAAGCATTTAGGAGTCAAACCGACAAATACAAAAGTAGAGGATTGAAAGAAAGTTAATAGGAAAGCGGTAGGATTAATTTGCCAGTGCATTAGGCAGGATGTTTTTCATCATGTAGCTTAAGAGACAAATGCTTATGCTCTATGGACAAAATTAGAGGAGATGTATCAATCGAAAACATCGCAGAATAAAGTGCTACTGATGATGAGGCTTGTAAATTTAAAGCTTCAGAGTAGAGAATCCGTTGCCGTGCATTCTAGAGAGTTTTAAAGTTTGGTAAATCAATTGTCTAATGTTGGAATGAAGTTTGATGATGAGTTGCAGACTCTTTTGTTGCTTAGTTCTCTGCTGGATGATTGCGAGACACTGGTTGTTTTCCTTAGCAACTTAGCACCTAAAGGAAAGTTGTTTATGGCAATGGTTAAGGATGCTATATTCAACGAGGAGGCAAGGAAGAAAGAGATGGGGACAGACAAGGATGATGAATCACGGGCACTAGTTTTGATGAAAATAGAGGGATGAGCCAAACAAGAGGAAACGGAAAAGGGAAAGGAAGTGGCAACATTTCTCAATCCAGGGATCGTATTTTTACTTGCTATCATTGCCAAGAAGAGGGGTATATCAAATGGAATTGTCCAAAGTACAAGGCGAATAAGGATAAAAATCAATCAAATGATGCAGCGGTTGTGATTCAAGAATCCAATGATGAGCTTCTGTTGGATGTGTCAAACACTATAAACATAGGAAAATCAGATTGGTACTAGATTCAAGGTGCTCATATCATGTTTGCCCAACAGTTTTGGGATTACAAGGTATGCGATGAAAGTCTTGTCCAAATGGCTAATGATTCAACGTGTAGGGTTATTGACAAAGAGACAGTGAAATTTTAGATGCCAAGTGAAAAAATTGTGAGGCTGGTAAGGGTATGACACGTGCCAAGTGTGAAGAAGAACTTGATTTCTCTCAGGATGCGTGATGGGATAGGGTACAGTTGTTCGACAATTAGCGGAGTAATTCGGGTTTCGAGAGATTTAAAGGATTTACTGCAAGGTAAAATGATTGGTGGGCTATACAGGCTTGTAGGATTTGTCATGACTGGTGAGGCTGATGTTAGACATGGGACAAGCAATATAGGTTCACCGAGTGGGCAGGGTTGTTCTAGAGGTTTGTAGGATTCAAGCCTGAGGAAGAAAAAACAATTGGAGTAAGATGACCACGGAAAAGCTCAAAGGAAAGAGATGAAAAAATTGGGAGCTCCTACAACGTGAAAAAGAGTCTCTTTCACTTTTGATTCATCTAATGGTGATGATCTCTCCGGGGTTGTTGACATAGGAGGAGGGAAAGAACTACCACAGTTGCCAAGGCTATTCAAAACAACTTGCTTACCCCTCGCTTGTATTGTCAACCATCAAATCTTGTTGAATTCCATAGCTTTTGCTTGCTTGCCTGATGTGTTCTTGATCATATTTTTGTTTCATGGCATATCTAATTGCATCTGCATTTTCCCCATTGAACTACATTGGTCCGATCCCTACAATGGGGTACATAGGTAGATCAAAGAGCGCAACCTCATTCTTTCAATGCTTGCAGTTGTTTTTGCTTACGGATTTTGCAAAGCTCAAATTGGGGTTGTCTCATTCTTTGATGTCACTCTTATTAAACAATGGTATTTGAGGCCCGTCAAAGATGGCCAACTGTAGAACCCCAAATCGGACCCTCCAAATACCCTTAAGTTGTGCCCAGTAGGCTCTCTAATGATAACATGGACCAAACGTGCTTCAAAAGCTTCAAACAATTCTCTTTGTACTCAAAACCCAATAGATAACCTTTTCAAACAAACCCCAAGCATACAACATCTTCTAGTACATTCAAAATCCTATTTTGATATATAACATGTTTCAATCAATTTTAAAATGAGTGAGATGTGAGTGTTTTACCCAAAATCACTAATTTTCCAACCTTACGAGGGTAAAATGATCACATCCTTGGATGTACAAATTATTGTGGGTTCAAACCACTTGGGTTAGACACTAGACTCAACAAGCTTTCTAACGCTTTAAACCACGCACAAAACGGAGTTTGGTAGCACCTAGGGTAGCCCCGCGAAGTTTGGTCTGCTGTGCAGTCAAACTAGTGCACACCACTTTCAACTCGTGCGCACGAGTTGCAACTCGTTTGTGTGCACAAGTTGACTGGCACATGCCAAATCTTATTCAGGAATCTGGCAAAAGAATTTTATAACTTATATTCGATTTCTGAGGTTGTCCAGATACCTGTTTCCCCACAAAACCAGATCCCATGTTTCTAGGACCCTTAAAAGGTCTTTTGACCCCTTTGACCTCTTCTTTTGCACCCTCTTTGCCTATATATACCTCTTCACCCCTCAAAAACGTGGTACACTTTATTACTCACTCTCTCAGTCTAAAAATCATCCTACGAACCACCATCAAGCCTCTTAAAGCACAAGCCTTATTCCTACACATCACTACTACACCTCTCCTCCTACACCTGCCTTCATAACCTCTCTGAAATCCTATTTCAAAACCCAAATTTTTCACTGTTACATCTAAAACAGTTTCAAACCATTAGAGACATCAACCACTTCCAGTAGCTCTACCATCCAATTTCAAAGGAGCATTGTTCGAGCCCCTTTCAAAGGTAAACTTGGTCTTTAGTCCATTATTTTGGCCTCTTGAGGGGCCCTTTTAAACACATTCCAGTTGCTTAATTATATTGGTAGTGTGTTTAAAAGGAGTTTATGTATTATCAAAACAAATTTTGCAGAAATCAAGTCTTTTACACGACTTGTGCGCACAAGTTGCAACTCGTGTGCACAAGTCCTCCTTCTAAACCCATTTTTCTAAAACTGGTTTTCCTTCATTTTCAGTTAAAATCTGTGTTCTTTATCTCATTGCAAGTCATATCAGCATTCTCCTTTTTCATTTCTTAGAAAAACCAATTTGTCTACCGCTGTCAGATGCATCAGAAAATCAATTATTAGAATCTAACAAGGCAATAACAAATATTCTAAACATATTTCGAGCCATCAACTTCCAATAAGAAATTTGGGTTTTGCCAAGGCAACATAAATCGTGAGCAATATTTGTGACTTGTGCACACTAGTTGTTTGCAACAAAGGCTGCGTTTTATTTTTATGCTAGTTCAAATCCATAACAAAACATGTCATGTCTTGCATTCACATAGTGATCATACATGTTATTTACTGTCTTTTCATTCCCCTTTATTTTGCTCTCCATTACCTTACATGAACTAAGTTTAAGAATAAAACATTTTAATAAATCCCACGAACGTTATTGTAAAGACCCGGGATTTTCATGAAATTCTTTATATCTTTTACTCATTTTTAAGTAATGTGAAAGAGTGGGTTAATATTTTAAAATGTGTTTCGTTCTAAGTATTACATGGGTATGTATATCTCGGTGTACCGAGGGTCTAGTATATGCTATGAATACGTGTTGCGATGTTGTGTGGGTGTTTGGAGGTGTTAAAAATGTGTTAGAAATGATCGGGGTTCGATTTGGTGAAGTTGGTAAAAATTTGGAAATTTTCAATCCTAGATACCGGTATGGGTTTTTCTTGATACCGGTATCTAGCTTCATTTTTTTTCATCAGAAATCCTAGATACCGGTATGGGTTTTTCTTGATACCAGTATCCAGCCTCTTTTTCTGCGAATTTCAAGCCCGACACAGACTTCTATAAAAGGGGTCCTATACCCATTTCTCACCTCCAAAACCACGAAAACAAACCCTAACTTCATCTCTCTACCTTCTCTCTTCACCCCCACCTCAAATATTGTGATTCTAACCTCATTCCACCACAAATCTTCAAGATCCACACATTGGAAACGTCAATCTCCCTTGTATTTCGGATTTTGCACTGAAAGAGGTAAGAACTCTTGATTTGGGCCTTGTTTTTGCTTCACCCACGTTTTTCCCTCTCTCTCTTTGATTGTGAGTGAAACCTCACCCTTAAAACTCGTTTTTAACTTGATCTTGTTTCTTAAACGCATAGTGGAGCTTCGGTAGAGGTGATTTTCGGGATTTGGGGGTTTTTCTCCACCTAGGGTTTCACCCTTCCACCATTTTTCAGCAACACCTTGAGGTAGGGGTTTTTACTTGAGTGATATGTGATATGATGTTGATTTTGTTGCTATACCCTCGTGGTTGATCATGAATTTCTGAAAATTTTGAGAAATCACCATGGATGTGGGTTTTGAGCTTCATTGGTTCTTGATCTATGTTTTTGGTTGATTGAATCCTTAAATTGGTTGATGTTAATCCTCCCTTCATAGCTTGTTAGTTATTGACATACATCACATTTGTGTTTGGACTATTACAATAGACTTTGTGTTGAAATTCAATGCCTTGGGGCAAAAATCTGCACTTTTCGGCTTTGTTTGGAGTAAAGCCTAGTAATAACTTAAGGTATGAAACACGTGTTAACTATCATTGATTATTGAATAAATGTACATGTGGTTAGACGGAAGGGTTAGGAGATCAACGTCATGAGTGTCACGTTAGATACGCAAGCCTTGCTCGGTGAGTCATGCGAAGAACCCTATGAAATCCAAATAAATGTAGAGAGAGAGAGAGAGAGAGAGAGAGAGAGAGATTCTGAAATTTATAGAATCTAAGCGATGAGTCGATGAACAAAGTGAACCTAAGGTGCCTTGGACACGTGGGATACATGGGCGCGTGAGGAGCACGTTAGGACACGTGGGAAGTAATTGACCATCAGTATAGTGTTAGGTATACGTACACTCGTACACATGTGTAAGAGATGTGATAGGTTGATTGTTGATGTATTGAGTGGGCACGTGGGTAAATCATGGACACGGTGTTGTGTAGTGGTATTTATATGAACTTGTGGTAGGCCTTGGTACGTATGAGACACGCTGGTGCTTGTGGAATATATTGATGAGTGTGTGGGCAAGGGGGGTTACATGGACTTGCGAAAATACTTAGACTAGCGTATGATGGGTGAGTATATTGGTATGTGCATGTATGTGTGAAATGTATGGAAACACGGTGATTGGTATGCTATAACTAGTAGGCGTATGTGCGACATTGGTTGGTGTGAGTGGTTTATTATAACGGGAAATCTTGGTAAGAAAACCTTTTAGCGTGCATATAAGTGAGAGATGATAGTTGAATGGTAAAAGTGATTTGCTTCGTGTGAAAGTGGTTGGGTTCCATCAATTAGAATATGAGGGGAATATATGAGCTTTTCATGAGAAGAAAAATTATGGTTTGTTGTGTGGCCCGAGGGATATCCCATGATTGGTTATTGGGAGTTTGGATTGTGGAAATGTATTGGGTGATACGAGAAGCGTTTTTTTTTTACTTCAAATGGTAAGTGTAAAAAAAAAAAAAAACACAAAAAGAAACCTACTTGTAAATGTTGATTTTGCTTGATGTTCTTGTTCAATACATATGATTTTGTTTGTATGTTTTTCTGAGTCTGGAACCCAAAGGGGACACCTACTGGGCGAAGTGAATGCTCACCCCTTTGTTGTTTCAGGTTTCGCTCGAAGTGCAAGATGGAGTGCATGGTGTGCATGGCATAGTCAAATCATGGCATGAAGGATGATTTGAAACATTGTAAATTTTTATTTATTCATTCTTTTGTAAAACAATGTAATATTTTTATGTAAAATCAGATGGGGTATTGGGTGTCGATGTAACGTTTCTTTTAGATTTATATATTTCTTAAGAAAATGTTTATTTATTTATGTTAAAAATCGAGGGCGTGACAACTTGGTATTCGAAAACTTAGGAACCGCGGGGAGACTTTTGGTCTCAGGGCTTAACCTATTGCATTGTTTTCACATGAAAATCTTTTTCTCGTGCATTGTGTGCTTGCATGGGTGACATACATCTACGTGGCATCGCATTTATGATTTCATAGGTTGGTATAGTTTTGTTGAGCCCTATTGAATATATTTATAGCCTAGAGGTGATTGAATAAATGTAGACACTTGATGAATGTGTGTTATAAAGCACCAATTGGACTTATACGAATGGTTAATGTGAGTTAATGAGCACACTTTTGAATGAAATAGAAGAACACGTGATGATTATGAAAGTGAAGGAGCACATGATTATTTGAGGTAAGACGAGTGTGAGTACATTAGCATAGTAATACGCCGTTAAAAGCGTTGGTACGCCGTGAAAGGTGTTGGTTATGCCGTGAAAAGCGTTGGTACGTCAAGAAGGCGTTGGTTATTATTAGTATTACCCGTGTATCGGGGCATGGGTGCACGGAGCCCGTGAAATCCGGCAGAGGGATAAATTCCCTGTATATATATTTACCTGTGTATCGGGGCATGGGTGCACGGAGCCCGTGAAATCCGGCAGAGGGATAAATTCCCTGTATATATATTTACCCGTGTATCGGGGCATGGGTGCACGGAGCCCGTGAAATCCGGCAGAGGGATAAAGTCCCTGTATATATATTTACCCGTGTATCGGGGCATGGGTGCACGGAGCCCGTGAAATCCGGCAGAGGGATAAAGTCCCTGTATATATATTTACCCGTGTATCGGGGCATGGGTGTACGGAGCCCATGAAATCCGGCAGAGGGATAAACTCCCTGTATATATATTTCTACCCGTGTAGCAGGCCATGGGTGAACGGAGCCCACGAAATCCGGCAGGGGTGCACGGAGCCCACGAAATCCGGCAGAGGGATAAACTCCCTATACTCATGTTTGACTGTTATTGTGAATGAATGGATAATGGGAAATAAATGAAAGAGACACGGTAGATTAGTGAACTTTGACACTTGATACGCTCGAGAGGGGATAAGGGTTGACTGATGGGATCCAAGTCCCAATGTTTGTAACTTTGAAAGTTTTAAATTCACTAAAGTTGAAAGTATGGTAACTTAAGAGATAACAAAGGTGTGTGTGTGTGTGTGTGTGCGTGATGTGGACGTTGAAAGGAGAGTTTCATTAACGGAAGAGGTTTTGTTGATTTGCGAACACTTGACACTTACCTGATCACATAATTGTTTTATTCAATGCATGTCGTGTTACTTGCGTGTGGTTTGTTGAAGTTCAGGGTCCCAGTGACTGGGTATTTTATTTTTTATTTTTATTTTTTTTTGTTTTGGGGTGGAATTAGGGAAGATATGTCGCCTAATTATTGAGAAAAGTACCTTGATTTTATTTAGAGTGGAAGAGAGATAGAGTTGTTTGCTGTGACCTGGCATATATATTAGAAATTATTATGGGTATAGTGGTTTATGTTATGTAACAGTGCTTCAATGGCTAGTAGGGATTTTTTTTCGAATTTAAAAGTTAGAGGATTTATTTCTAGTCTTTCAATTTTGGTTAGACTTAAATTTCATGCCAAAAGAGAGAAGGTAGAACTCAAGATACAGTAGTAGTGAAATAAGCTACTCCAAGAAAAATAAGCTAACCAATAGAGCTACCTTTGTAAGTATTTATAAAAGAGTCAAATACTAGGTGAACTGGAAATTAGTCTTTCAAAGTGAGTAAAAAAAAAAAAAAAGAGTAAATAGGTAAATAAACTAATTGTTTGATGATGAAGGTTATTAAAATTGGTGTCGGAAGAGTGAGAAGGTAATGTGGGGAGTGAGGGGTGAAACTTTGTAAAATCTTTTCTTATATGATAAGATTAAAATGACAACTACTTTTGATAAAAGCAACCCTTTGAAGAGAAAACAAAATATTTAGACGTGTTGAAGTATATGTGTATGCATTTTGCAAAATTTTTTTTTTACCTAAGAATTCATATGAAATTTAATTTGGGAGTGCTATGACATGGTCGATAGACTAAGTAGAAGTCTGATTGGAAAGCACGCCTGATCAACGTGGTTTCTAATGAGAACTCTATTGTGTCTTGAGGTCATGGAGTAGTCCTTACCGATACAATCATTTTGTGTTTAACGCGATGACTTTTCTATAAACTTATATGATAATAAACACCTTGTAGCACCGGATCATGTTTGTGAGTATACTTTGTGGGAAAATGAAAGAAAGAGTTGGATATAGACGTTGATATCGAGCATTGAGAAATTGTGGAGAAATTTGACCAAGGGACACCGGAATGGGGTATGTACTTGTGTGATAACTCGGTTAAGAGACACTGGATGGGTGTGCACTCGAAGTATGAGGATGTTGGTAACTTGTTATGGGAAGATGGACATCTACTTCGTATAGTTAATGTGAACTTCTTGCTTGAGATTTTATATTTGTGACTGCTGATACGTGGTTAGTGTTTGAATACTTAATAAGTGAATATCTTAAATTTAAACTAGAGGCTGACCTGCTTGTGGACTAAACCAACGAATGTGCTAAATGTAAAGGGTTTTCGAAATAATTTGTGTAGATTCAATGATTTAACCTCTGTGTTTGTTAAACTGTGACACTGGGATGATATATATCTATATATCTATGCATAATGTATTATAAGGATTTAAACTCGAAGAAGTGTTGATAGGTGCACTAAGCTCGCATGGGTAAGAATGGGAAGTTTGAGTGATGTGGTAGATACTAGTAAAGTAGGACGATTTTGGTAACACGGAGTTGAGGTAAGAAGTATACGAAATTATTGACTACGTGATTCATGCAGAGAAGGGATAGATACACTATAAATCGTGGGGGTTACCGTGTGTCCTTGTGACTTTTCGGGCATAGTTTGGAAGAGTTACTTGGTTTATTACCCGAGCGGGAGATTACGATATCTTGGTTTGCGGTAAATTCGAATAAGATAGATATGACGAGTGCGAAATAGTTTTTGAACGTGGGGTTGGTTATCTTGATTGGCCATGGTGCATTGTGAGAATAATTTGGATACATAGCAACACGTGATTTTAATCACCGATATGGTAGGGACACTTAGTAAGTTATTCATTTGAAGTGTGTTCGTTAGTATTAGATTTTGATAACTATTATTTGGAGGTTCATATTTTCAAATTGTTTGACACGAGACTCCTGAGAGGCATTTGGTGTATTTGCATTTAGACGGCATGAGTACACATGTTGAGTTATGTTTGTTGGGTTCGATGTTGGACACGGTGTCAGATACGGGGTAGGATACGTGTCAAATACGAGTTGGGTATATGTGACATAACTAGAATGAGCACACGTTGATTGATGAGTTTTGACACGTGAAATTTTGAGGACAAAATTTTTCTAAGGAGGGTAGAATGTAAAGACCCGGGATTTTCATGAAATTCTTTATATCTTTTACTCATTTTTAAGTAATGTGAAAGAGTGGATTAATGTTTTAAAATGTGTTTCGTTCTAAGTATTACATGGGTATGTATATCTCGGTGTACCGAGGGTCTAGTAAATGCTATGAATACGTGTTGCGATGTTGTGTGGGTGTTTGGAGGTGTTAAAAATGTGTTAGAAATGATCGGGGTTCGATTTGGTGAAGTTGGTAAAAATTTGGAAATTTTCAATCCTAGATACCGGTATCTAGCTTCATTTTTTTTCATCAGAAATCCTAGATACCGGTATGGGTTTTTCTTGATACCGGTGTCCAGCCTCTTTTTCTGCGAATTTCAAGCCCGACACAGACTTCTATAAAAGGGGTCCTATACCCATTTCTCACCTCCAAAACCACGAAAACAAACCCTAACTTCATCTCTCTACCTTCTCTCTTCACCCCCACCTCAAATATTGTGATTCTAACCTCATTCCACCACAAATCTTCAAGATCCACACATTGGAAACGTCAATCTCCCTTGTATTTCGGATTTTGCACTGAAAGAGGTAAGAACTCTTGATTTGGGCCTTGTTTTTGCTTTACCCACGTTTTTCCCTCTCTCTCTTTGATTGTGAGTGAAACCTCACCCTTAAAACTCGTTTTTAACTTGATCTTGTTTCTTAAACGCATAGTGGAGCTTCGGTAGAGGTGATTTTCGGGATTTGGGGGTTTTTCTCCACCTAGGGTTTCACCCTTCCACCATTTTTCAGCAACACCTTGAGGTAGGGGTTTTTACTTGATTGATATGTGATATGATGTTGATTTTGTTGCTATACCCCTCGTGTTGATCATGAATTTCTGAAAATTTTGAGAAATCACCATGGATGTGGGTTTTGAGCTTCATTGGTTCTTGATCTATGTTTTTGGTTGATTGAATCCTTAAATTGGTTGATGTTAATCCTCCCTTCATAGCTTGTTAGTTATTGACATACATCACATTTGTGTTTGGACTATTACAATAGACTTTGGGTTGAAATTCCATGCCTTGGGAAAAAAATCTGCACTTTTCGGCTTTGTTTGGAGTAAAGCCTAGTAATAACTTAAGGTATGAAACACGTGTTAACTATCATTGATTATTGAATAAATGTACATGTGGTTAGACGGAAGGGTTAGGAGATCAATGTCATGAGTGTCACGTTAGATACGCAAGCCTTGCTCGGTGAGTCATGCGAAGAACCCTATGAAATCCAAATAAATGTAGAGAGAGAGAGAGAGAGAGAGAGAGAGAGAGAGAGAGAGAGAGAGAGATTCAAATTTATAGAATCCAAGCCGATGAGTCGATGAACAAAGTGAACCTAAGGTGCCTTGGACCGTGGGGATACATGGGGCGTGAGGAGCACGTTAGGACACGTGGGAAGTAATTGACCATCAGTATAGTGTCAGGTATACGTACACTCGTACACATGTGTAAGAGATGTGATAGGTTGATTGTTGATGTATTGAGTGGGCACGTGGGTAAATCATGGACATGGTGTTGTGTAGTGGTATTTATATGAACTTGTGGTAGGCCTTGGTACATATGAGACACGCTGGTGCTTGTGGAATATATTGATGAGTGTGTGGGCAAGGGGGGTTACATGGACTTGCGAAAATACTTAGACTAGCGTATGATGGGTGAGTATATTAGTATATGCATGTATGTGTGAAATGTATGGGAACACGGTGATTGGTATGCTATAACTAGTAGGCGTATGTGCGACATTGGTTGGTGTGAGTGGTTGATTATAACGAGAAATCTTGGTAAGAAAACCTTCAGCCGCGTGCATAAATGAGAGATGATAGTTGAATGGTAAAAGTGATTTGCTTCGTGTGAAAGTGGTTGGGTTCCATCAATTAGAATATGAGGGGAATATATGAGCTTTTCATGAGAAGAAAAATTATGGTTTGTTGTGTGGCCCGAGGGATATCCCATGATTGGTTATTGGGAGTTTGGATTGTGGAAATGTATTGGGTGATACGAGAAGCGTTTTTTTACTTCAAATGGTAAGTGTAAAAAAAAAAAAAAAAAAACACAAAAAGAAACCTACTTGTAAATGTTGATTTTGCTTGATGTTCTTGTTCAATACATATGATTTTGTTTGTATTTTTTTCTGAGTCTGGAACCCAAAGGGGACACCTACTGGGCGAAGTGAATGCTCACCCCTTTGCTGTTTCAGGTTTCGCTCGAAGTGCAAGATGGAGTGCATGGTGTGCATGGCATAGTCAAATCATGGGCTGAAGGATGATTTGAAACATTGTAAATTTTTATTTATTCATTCTTTTGTAAAATAATGTAATATTTTTATGTAAAATCAGATGGGGTATTGGGTGTCGATGTAACGTTTCTTTTAGATTTATATATTTCTTAAGAAAATGTTTATTTATTTATGTTAAAAAATCGAGGGCGGACAGTTATAGTAAAGTCCGATCCCTGTGTTGGGCGAGGGGGGTGCCATAAAACCTTTCCCCTCTCATAACCTGGCTCCACACCCAAAATGTTTTCGTTGGTCGTTACATTAAAGCCTTTTTCAAAACGTGGCATAAGTCATTTTCAAAATAGGTTTCTCGGGTGACTATCCTCAAACCTGGGTGCCGACTTAAACTCAAAGTCGAGAGCCCAGTTGAGGAGCTCTAGATGGGGAGCTCAGACGTCTTGGGATGAGGTGTGGGAGTGGAGAGCATCCCAGGCAAGGAGTGCGGTACTCAATTTTTTTGATCAACAACAAATTCTAGCTTGCAAGGACACATGTTTTCGAGTGATGTATTCCGGTTTAGGGGAATGGTGAAGCTCGACTAGTTAATGATGTAGGCGCTTGAGGTGGCGGCATGGTGATGCTGCAAGTCAATAGTTACCCACTCAAGGTGGAAGGGGTGAATTACAAGGGGTCCTAGGGCCTAAGGGTTGATTATTGTTTGCTTTGTGAAAATTTTGGAATATAAATACTCTTATTGTCTCTTATTTGAAGGTGTGACAAAGTGAGAGAGGAAAAGAGTGAGAGAGTGAGTGAGAGAGAGATACACGAGTGATCGTGATGATATTATTGTATTGTGAGATTGAGACTGTGTGTCACCACGGATTGTAATCTTGTGATATAGTGAAGCTCCCCTCCCCGAGGAGTAGGCCCTTTTGATTTGGCCTAGCCACGTATATCGTTGTCTTGTTCTTGTTTTGTGTTTGTTGTTTTTGTGCATGCGGTGCAAGAAACGACCCAATAGTAAGGGTCGAACCATTCCGTCATAATGTCAACCACACCAGCCTGTGTGGCATTGCATGATTGGTAATAAGGAACAAGCACTTTGAAATTACTTTACAACCACCAATCATGCAGTGTCACACAGGCTGGTGTAGTTGGTGGTGTGACAGATGATGTGTCCCTAGAATTATTGTGATACAAATGTTAATGCTTGTAGCAAACTTGAAACAAAAAACATTCTCAGGCGTCAAGCCCAAAGTTTTGCTTACCGTCCAACTACCACTGCTTCAAAAACCCTTACTTAACCCGTCTTTCTCTCTCTCATTAGTAATATAGATGCTGCAGGAAAACTCCATCTTGTTTATTTCATGCCCCATTCTCTCTCTCTCTCTCTCTCTCTCTCTCTCTCTCTCTCTCTCTCTCTCTCTCTCTCCCTTGTACATTTTTTTATTCATATCACTGTTTAGTAAGAGTGCCATCTCTCTCTCTCTCTCTACCACAATTGCGATTTGCGGGCAACCAGTATCGAACTCACTTTTAGGAGTGAAGAAGAAGCCCAAGACAGTAGAAAAGACGATTGGGATCATAAACACTCAAAAAGCAACAAACTAGTCCAACCAGACACCATTCTTTCACCGTCGGATATAAAATGAGAAGAAGACTACTGCCGGTTCATTGGCAAACTAGCCCCTAACGTCAAAGCCCGATGGAGGTGGTGAAGGTATGATCTCGTTACTCTCTCTTTTTTTTTCTTTTTTCTTTTTTGGCGTAGTTAGATCTGATAATGTATGCCCGAAGTAAATAGTTACAAGTCTTGTATCTAGCAATTCAGGTTACAGTTTTTTCCCCTTCTTCATAGTTTCTTTTATTTAGTTAAAGGAGTAGTTTAGATTAAAAATAACCGTGAGCTAGCTTCAAAAATGAAGTGTATATTTATGTGTGTGTGTACACACACACACTGAGGGATCCATCCCAAATTTGATCTCCCATCCACACCTCACTTTTTCCGATCGAATAATAATAATAATAAAACCAAAAAGGGCTTCATTCGAACATTTAAAAACACGTTTTAAACACATTGGACGATTTGGATCGTGAAAATTTGATAGGAAAAGGTGTGTCCCGGACGGAAGGATCCCGTATAGTGTGAGTATATGGATATATGTAGTCCGGATCTTATCCACACCCCTTTCGTTGGTACCTCGTCTGCAACTTCCCTTTTACGATCAAAATTTTCATGATCCGAACCGTCCAATTTGTTTAAATATGTTCTAAGGGTCCACATAAGAATTCATAAAAAAAAGGGATCGGGAAGGGCTTCATCAGATCATTTTTTCATAAAAATCGCATATGTATAGTTTTATGAAAAACTAATAAGATGAAGCCCTTTTCAGTGATTTTTTTTTGCTGATTTCTCATGGAGACCCAGAAAACACATTTTAAACATATTGGATGATTTTGTTTTTTTGATCGGTCACATTGGATGGTTTGAATCATGAAAATTTGATTGGGAAAGTGACGTGCGGCTGGAAGGACTGCATTTAAGGATGTGAACGAGATCCGACTAGTACATATTGTTCTCATCCCGTTTATTCATGTTTTGGTTATTTTGTTTGGTTGAGTTCAGTTAAGGACGAGGACAATGGGTCTTTGGCCCGTGGCTTTGCTAAACCTGAAATTAACTAACAAAAATGAACCCAAGTTTGACGAAGTTCCTTTCACCTCTAAGCCACTATCTTGCTGCCGATTTTTCAAATTAAAGAACTTATCCAAATCTACTGTTATAAAATAGGGTAAGAAACCACCTTGTTTAGGTATGCACGGTACCAAATTAGAGATTTATTTGAGTTGTGTAATGATGTTTCAATTTTCACCCCCACTAAAAGAAAAAAAAATATTGGAATTTTACCTCAGCCGGCAAGTAGACCTTTTAAAATATCCATCCTATTTAATGCTTGGAAGCATTTATTGTCCATCTGTGGCAAAATGGTAAAACATTGAGATCTGCCCCGGTAGTATGGTACATTTTATTTAGGATTAAATGGCGTTCCTGTGACACTAAATAGTTTGAAGTCTTTAGAGCATGTTGGCTCTATTGATGAGAAGCGTGCATTCTTCTCTAAAATCAAGGATGACAACTCTTTAAATTGCCTTATTGAAAGGCTTAGAATTGTTCGGCCCTCCAAATGTCTGTCACTTTGGGTACTTTTGAAAAGTTAATTCATTTTTTTTTAGATCTTTGCAACTGTGATAACTAGCCGGGTACATTTTTACATGTGGATTTACTACAAGGCAGGTTGGAACTTCGGATCCATGAAATGAAAAAAAAAAGGTTGGAATTTCGGATTGTTTCTTCATTTGTTAACTTGCCACTTAGTATTGTTTCCCTTTGTAGCTTTGTTTTAAAGTAGATTCTAGTTATGACTGTCTTTGATTGGGAGAGATTATTTAGTGCATGGGGCCTTTCCTCCATCATTGATGTTGGGTCAATACACTTGTACTTAGGCTTTATGTCGGTGTGTAAGAATTGAACTTACAGAAGGAGACAGACAATGAATAATCTTTCCTTAATTGGAAGCACATTATATTGGATAAGCTGACCAAAATTTTACCTATCGCAAATAATGTCGCATGTGAAAGGGAGACTGATTCACGTTCGATCTTTCTATCAATTTGTCTCTAAATAATAAATCTATCAATCTATCTCTAAATAGTAAGAGTTTGCTTTTTTTTCTTTTCTTTTTAAAACAGGAATGACTTTCATAATCTTTTTGATAGTCCTTTTTATTGTTTTTTTTTAGATTTTTATAAAGAATTTTGTTCCTTCTTTTAAAACTATGAAACCTTTTCAAATTCCCAAATAGAGTTTTTCCTTTTTCTAATTTTTTTTATTGAGTTCCCTAAAATTGGGTTTAAAAAAGAGAACTTTAGCCCGCGCATAGCAACAAAGGGACGTTCAGATTCCAGTCCAACAACTAAAAAAAAGGATCTTTTTCTTTTAGTCTTTTATTTGTTAATTTTCCCCTTTCTTTCTAGGAGTTGTTCATTTATATTGGATAAGCTGACCAAAATTTTGCCTATCGCAAATAATGTCACAAGTGAAAGGGAGACTGATTCAATACGTTCGAGTGACTTTGAAGTTGCAGCAACAAAGGGTGGAACCAAGATTGGTTCTAAAGAGATTTCCAAACATAATGAGTTCATAAAATTTGGAAATCGCTTCAGCATTAATCTTGGTTAATGTTGCAAGTGGAAGTGAACCCGATTCATCACTTTCGAGTGACTTTGAAGTTGCAGCAACAGGGGGTGGAGCAAAGATTGATTTTGAAGAGATTTTCAAAAATAATGAGAACAGAAAAGCATAGATGATGCTTCTTGATCTCTACCGGGGATGTCGTACAATGTCAACAAGCCTTTGCCTAGGTGCCAACATGGGTTGTGTACTAGTTCTAATTTCGTTACTGTCAGTTTGAGTTAATTGTTAATTCCTATTATACTTTTTTTTTCAAATTCTTCCTCCTAAAAACAACATTTGAAGAGAGTTTGAGATGGATATAAGCACTTCTTCGGGTTCTTTAAATTAACACTAATTTTCAAAGATCATCAAGGGCAAGGTTGTAACTAAAGAGAAACCTAAGAATTGTGGAAGTATTGGCTATTGAATTTGTTGCCTTTGCATGCAGACGGGAGTTTGCTACATTTAGGTTTAACTTCGCATTATTCCAGATCAGAATGGTGCTCTATAATGCTACCAAACCTTAGCTCTTGGCATAATAAAATCTATTCGATTATTGGGATATGTGGGGGTCAATTATTCAATATCATAAAGAATTGAGCCTAGTCTTCCATGGTTTGCACTTTTATATGAGAAGAACTTCAAACCATCAAAGGGATGGATCACTGAATTTGCTTTTGGTCCCATTTACACATACTGTTAGTGGTAGAGGTTCTTAATTTCCACATGTGGAAGCAACAATTTCCCCCTTTGTGCGATATTTGGCCCATCTTCCATTTTTTAGCAGCACAAGCCTTAAGTTGTTCTAGCTGTCTTTGCTTTGTTTATATAGGAACAAAACTTCTCTTTGATATGTTTTCTTTTGGTAGTTGTAAATTCTCACAAACCAAAATAAGAAAAATAATCACTGTTGGTGTAGCCAATCGACAATGAATTGGGATAGAGAAGATGAATTGTTGGGTGTGGATCTTAAATACAAGTTGCCGCCACTTCTCCTTAAGGTTTTTTCAAACACCTTGCTCAATGGTGGAATTCTACACAAATACAATTTGAATCTGATATAAGGTTGTTGTAAAATCGTAAAAGCAATCAAGAGAATGTGACATGTATCACTTTGCACAGCAATGTTGGTCAAGAATGTGGGATAATTCTATGATTTTTCTCAAATACAATTTGAATCTGCTCTTCTTTTGCTGTCCAAGAAAGTGTTGTGTCTTTTGGTTGGGTGGATAATTTACCAGTGTGTGGATTCATTTGAATTCTTCTGTAAATTTACTCATCTGTGCTTATAGGATTAGCTGCATACTTATTCACCACAAATATGCAGCGTTCTTGGCGTGTTTTTGAAGCTTTTGAGTATGGAATTGTTGGAGTCAATGAAGCAATTCTTTCAACTGAGGTAAGTCTAACAATTAATACGCATCGAGATTGTATTTAGAGCTTGTTTGTCTTCTTTGAAGGTGGCTCTATTTGGAGGCATTGAGCAATCTGGTCTTGGACGAGAAGTTTAAAAGACTTACTTTTGTCGTCTTAAAAGTGGAGTAAAAAATAAAGGCATTTTTTCATTTGACAGGCACGTGATCCGTCACTTTCCGCTGACTCGCTGTCTTTCTATGCGCCACTTTTCTTTCTTTTTCTTCTCTCTCTCTATCCACTTGACACATTAAATTTCCATTGACTCTCTCTCTCTCTCTCTCTCTCTCTCTATATATATATATATATATATATAAATTTCTTTATACATGCATGACACATGCACTGATGATGCACATTGAATTTAACAACTACACTCTCTCTCCTCTCTCTCTCTCTCTCCTTTTTATTTTAGAACCTTTAAATAATTATAACTTTTAATTTATATATCCATTTTTGAAACAAAATATATATTTAAAACCTACTCGACGACATCTATCAAACAAGACCCATATTGAATATAAAATTGTGTGCGGAAAAAAATTTGAGGGTGTGTGAATTCTTCCATGTTGGAGGGTGTGAATTCTTTCATTTTGGAATGTGCATTATGTATTTTGGAGAGTTAGTTGTGTAAAGGATGTGTAAATTGTGCAATTGAGGGGTGTGAATTCTTTCATTTTGTATGGTGGGATTGTGCAGAAAGGGTGTGAATTCTTTCATTTTGGAGGGTGTGGATTGTTCAAAAGGATTGTGAATTTTATCATTTTGGAAGGTGTGAGTTCTTCATTTGAGGGATGTTAATTCTCTTATTTTGGGTTTGAATTTTTCATTTTTGTGAGCAAGTTGTGATATGTGAATTTTGCATTTGTGGGGTGTGAATTCTGCATTTTTGTGAGTAAGTTGTGATATGTGAATTTTGCATTTGAGGGGTGTGATTGCTTTCTTTTTGGAGTGTGAAGTTTGTATTTTGGAGAGTGACTTGTGATGTAAATTCTGTATTTCAATTATGTGAATTTTTCTTTTGTGGTGTGAGTTGTGTATTTTAAAGATTGAGTTGTGATGTATTTGAAGGATGTGTGTTCTTTTTTTTTTTTTTAGGATGTGAATTATTTAGAAGTGATATAAAATAACTATTTTTACATGTATGAAATTTCATATTCACCATGGATCTTGTTTGAAAGATCAAATCAAGTAAATTTCACATATATAATTTTTATATAAGATGAATGTGTGTAACAAAAGTTTTTTTTTTTCAAATTGAAAATAATATATACCACTATATATATATATATATATATATATATATATATATATATATATATATATATAGAGAGAGAGAGAGAGAGAGAGAGAGAGAAAGAGAGCGCTACGCCCGTACGAAAAGCAGCCATGTGACTGATGTCACATTTATTGTTGCCAATGTTCGTCTGGGGGCTCTACTTGATGTGACAACACTTATGACATTTATTGTTATCAAAAAGTGGTAATTATAAACTTCCAATTGACGCACGTGAAAAAAGGGTTTAAGTGAAATGTGTTTGACTTGAGGTGGACTTAAAATAGAAGTTATTTACAAAATAGGGCCGGCCAGTAAGAAGCTCATGATATGTCGTCCAACCGTTGGGGCGGTTGGGCAATTTGTGGGTTGTCTGATTGGGGTAGCTCGGTGTAATGAGTTGACCAGGCCAAAAAATACCGAGGAGCGCCAATAAGCCGTTCAAATCTCTCTCTCTCTCTCTCTCTCTCTCTCTCTTATGTTGTCTTTTTGCTTCAAAGTTCGCCATGGGTAATCGTCGAGGTCTAAACTTGCCTATTGCGACCATTTACTCGTCCTCCTCTCTCGCACTCTCTCTCTAGAAATTAGTTGTGTAATCAGAGATGCCTCTGAGATCTATCGATGGACAGGGAGGCTAACCTTTATGGCCCCCCATCTGTGCCGCCGCCATCTTCATCCACCGATAACAATCTCGTCTGTTCGATCAACCAGGATTACCATCATTCCTGTTCCTTCACCTTAATGACTTCGTCTTCTTCTTCTTCATCCTTCTCCTCGCTTAGTCCGCCATGTTCAAGCCGCCTTCAAGCGCCACCATCCTCTCGGTAACTCTCTCTCTCTCTCTCGATTTGATTGTTCAGTGTTAACTTCACATGTAGGCTTGCTTAAAACTATATATTTTGCTGTTTAGGATTCGTTTTTTTGTCAATGGAAGTAAATTAGGGCTTCTATGGTTCTTCATTGCACTAAGATTTGGAAATCCCTGTTTATTTCCACTCTTGCCATTTTTACTCTGTATATGGGTTTTTCTTCCATGGAGTTGAACTAGGGCTTCTGAAAACTGTAATTACGGGTTTTGGTTTGAGGTCTGATCGGGCCAATTCTTCTTTCTTGGCGAATGAAGCACTGGAGGTTCAGGATCAGATGCATCAATTCAGAAACTTTTTACACGGCAACTTGAACCACCCTGTGACTCAATCGTCAATTGTTGGGTCATCTTGCGCTAAAACAACAGTAGTCAATTCAGCTTCTGCTCCCATCATCAATTCAATCATGTACTGTCCGGATCATTCTGAAAACATGGTTTCTACACGGCAACTTGAACCACCCTGTGACTCAATCGTCAATTGTTGGGTCATCTTGCGCTAAAACAACAGTAGTCAATTCAGCTTCTGCTCCCATCATCAATTCAATCATGTACTGTCCGGATCATTCTGAAAACATGGTTTCTAACTTGCCTGTGGTACCCATGGGAGATGTGATTGCAATGTGGATCCTGAACAAATGTCACAAGAAAATGTGGCGCAGCCTTCTTGTAATTCATGCAAGCGCACCACTTTTGCCACTCTGTTGAAAGTTGAGGAGTATGATATGGCAAAGGAGCTGCAAGGCAGAGGGCCCAAGGATCGCGAATTCCAAAAAGATTGTGCCCCTCTAGATGACAATCCAAACAATGGGAATGAGCTGGAAAGTGGTGTTACTGACTTACAATCTCAGCCCTCGTCCAAAAACCCACCTTCAGATATGAAGGTAGAACCACCTAAGTCAAAAACACAAGAAAAAGTTGCAAGTGGTAAAGTAGCATCTCGTAAAAGAAATTATGATTCTGATCTGGTTATTAAAGTTAATGGGAAGCTCTATTAGAGGCTTGGGAAGATAGGTAGTGGGGGAAGTAGTGACGTCCATAAAGTCATTTCATCAGATTGCACAATCTATGCCCTGAGAAAATCAAGCTTAAAAGCTGCGATTATGCAACGGCGTTTGGGTTTTGTCAGGAAATGGAGTACCCAAACAAGTTGAAGGGAAAAAGCAACATTATACAACTAATTGAATATGAGGTACACAATTTAGACATAAACCTTTGTCTTGCAGGACATTTTGATTCATAAATGTGTCATAATTATTTATGATGATTCTACTGCTTCTTTGCAACTCGCTGTTGAAGTTACATTGGGAAGCATGATTTTTATTCTGGTGAACTTGAAATAGGAATATATTAACTGTGCTTTAAAGTTAATAGTCTGAAAAGCTTACTGCCAGATGATATCTTGCTGCACAATTAGAATATAGTACCAGACAATTTGGTTGATCTATGACACGCCATACTAGAATTATGGATTGGTTTTACAGGCTTTATTGGGGTGGAAAATGGCCGATTCATATTTTTTTGCTGAAGCTTTATCAAGTCCACCTTCCTTGGCCAAGTCCACATGTAATGCAATTGAAGTTCTTAGGTACTTGTCTTCTGATATTTCATTTCACTGCCATTGTTGCTTGCCCACAACTAGAACTCAAAAAAAAAAAAAGATGAAAAATGTTTTTCATACGGATTAAGTGTAGAGGTAAGTAACCCATTTTTCCCTAAATTTATGGGAGTCTTTTGGTTAAATTATAACCGTAAAACGAAAACTAGTTTTTGAACGAAGGAGAAAAGTTAGTCCTGGGATCAACTGTTAAGACTCTCCATTCGTAGATAATGGGAGATCTCAGGGATAAACATGATAGACCTAAATAGGCCCCATCTATTATAATTGCATTTTGACAGATGTCTTGGCCTCAGCTTCTACTCTTAACTAAGGTACCGATTGGTTGAGAGTGCTACTCTAGCATCTGCTGCTAATTGCTTGGTTTTATTACGGGCAGGAATCGGGATATCTTCTTCATTGCGTAAGATTTCAGTGGGATGAAACCTATCTCTTTGCCATTGGGATAAGGAATGAGGTTTGGTAATTTGGAATGGATTGAGAATTTGAGATAAAACCTTGGGGTATGTTTCCTTTGAAAGTCATCACATTTTAGCTGTATTTTCCTTGAATTTGAAGGAAAGTTCAAGTATCACTCGAGCCCAGAGACATCCTAACTTCTGAACATAAAATTATTTAGGATATATTCAAGTCTAAGCAATGAGTTTGTTTGTCAATATCCCTGGCTTGTTTCAGCTGATCTTGTACAGGGTCTATTGGATCATTTTAAGTTTGAGTAGCCTTTGAATATCCCTGGCTTGTTTCAGCTGACCATGTTTGCATCATGTAAAGACCAACCTACTAAGAAAATGAAATGAACACAATCTTGTTTTCTGAAAGTGTTTGTTTCTCATCAGCTATGATGAATTAGTTTCATCTTTATGTATTTTGGTAGTTGGGTCTTGCTACTGTGTGCTTTGGGCACACAATAAGAAGAGAAAAAACAAAAAAAATATGCGTTCCAGTGCACCTTTTAGACTTTTCAATATATTTACCCTCACTTTTATACACTTTCAGACATTTCAAAGCACTTTTTCAACCTTAACATAAGCCCAGCTTATGTTAGCATTTTCCTTAGTAGTTTACCAAGTATTTCTTATTTCCTTCTTAGGTGATAGATAAGACTTTGCTGAAGGAAGTACTGAATGGTTGCATGACTGACAAGGACAGAAGAGTCAAAGAAGATGGATATATTTACATGGTGCTCGAATATGGAGAAATTGATTTGGCGCACATGTTGTCCCAGAAATGGAGGGAAATGAATTCGAATTCTAATATAGATGAAAACTGGCTGCAGTTTTATTGGCAGGTTTTGTAGCAATTACATTTTGCCTTTTTCCCCTCAAAAACTTTTCAATTCGATACAGGCATTGGTCATATGCTCTTCTTTTGTGTTTCATCTCATCTCATTGCTTTAAATCTCTGTGCATACCACATCCCCGAAAGTGCCCGAAGTCAAAAATTTGGACAATCATGAGTGCTGACCTTAGCTTTCCTAGCCTGGTACTAAATGGAGTGGTTCATGAGGATGCGTCATTGGGCCACATGTCATCTCATGAGATGGCTCAGCACCAATGGAGATACCACATGTCAGCGCAGGATGGATGTACCTACCCACTGTAAATAATAATGGATGAGGCGCTAATGAGTATATATGTTGTTAAATGCTACGTATGACCATGATGTTTGTGGCCCGATGACCCCTTAATACAAGAACCTGTGCCAAAAATGGATATGTCTACCACTAGGAAGTGCAGTTCCCTCGATCTATGCTGTAGTGTTGGACACTTTTCAAACACGGACACCCTTGGACATGTAAAAAAGCATGAAATTATTTTTCATTTACGAACACATGGGGACACAAATGCTGGATACATTTTCTCGATATGCTGAGAACACATGAAGGATATATACTGGTGGCACCTTCAGGACACACTTCCCTAAAAGAAAAACATTAAAGAAAATAACTAGATACTTAAAAGGCTAGGATAAGGAAAATGTACTCCTTGCTAGAACTGGATAGGAAAAAGTGAAATGAACTTGAAAGAGAAAAAAGATAAAATGTTATCTCCCACATCCATGCCTTTAATAATCATTGTCTTCTTGATCTCCTATGATACATGAAATAAATGTTTATGCTGCTAGGAATCCTTTTTCATTCAAAGTTTTTTGGAATGCTGATTTTACAGCTTTGTTAAAACTCCAGTACGCTTAGCCCATTGTTTGTGCCACGTAATGGAAATTAACAATTAATTGGTTTCTACCCAAGGGGCTCTTTAATGGTCGTATATTGGCTGTATTCCTCTATGTGAATTAGGACACCTTTTAGAGTCTTTCTTATATTTTTCATTGGCTGTGCATTGAACTGATCACATTTTGTTTGGTTGATGCATGATCTTGAGCTAATTGTCACACAAATCATAGGAAACATGTTATGGAGTATGTGTTCTATTTTGTGGGTAATGTTGTGCCAGCATATCCATGCCCCATGTCCATAGCCGTGCTTCGCAGGTCCATGGTATGGAAACTCTAATGGTTAGCGAAACATAGACAAATAATTCAATCTGTGGGGCTTGTATAAGCTGGCAAGCTCAAAGACCTTCCAGGGAATGCATGAATATTTCACTTCAAAATCCTCCAAGAGGGTTATTGGTTAGTGGTTACGGACTGCCACGAAGTTGGTTCTCGTTGAGCTAGGGTCTAGAGCATTATATTTTCAGGAGGTTTACTGGAACACAATCTTGTTTTGTTTTTGAGGTCAAGGTTAGCAAGTTAACTATAATAAATATATAGACCATGCTCAAGCCACTTTGCTGTTGACTTGTTATTTTTCCTTGTTAATTTTGCTATGTACAGTTCCACATGGCCTGAGTTTAGAAATATTTCATAAAGCCGATACGTTAATGCCCGGCTATACACACAAGTATAATTTAGTAAACTGATGTTGGAACCGGTTGAACAACTCTTGTAAGTTTTCGTTTAGCTAGTATTAAGTTACTCTGTTAAGACTTAAGAGAACTGTCCTGGTTAAATGAAGTATTATTTGTTCTAGTCTTCTAGATGCCATGAACTTCATACAGACAGTATTGAAATTGTGCAGAATAGGAATTCTGTGGCTTGAATCTTTTGTATTAGTTTCATTTACTGTTGAGAAAGAATATTATTTTCCATTCTAATAACTTAAGAACCTTAGACTGGAGGAAAGACAAGGAGAAATAGGAAAAACGTATAAAATGACGGCGTCTAAACAGGAACAAGAGCGATATACCGATCTTGACAATATCTTGCAAGCATTTAACTAAATTGCTTAGACACCATATTTGGAGAATGCTATAATGCCAGCACATAATATTGTGTTGAATTCCCTAAAACCTGTAACATGCTCTGTGAAACCCTCATACATGAGGTGTATGCATGTCATGCTTACCGTCTGGGGCTCCTGTGGGTATCAGCAGTATTGATTGAAAAAACTAGGAAAACTTTTTATAGAGTCCCATTTGATCACTTTCTGCTGGATTTAGGACCTTTTCAGAGGACTCTTTCCTCTCTCGAGTCTTCAATCATCTTTGTTTTTGTTTGAGGACTTGCATATCTCCTTTTCTTCGAGAGATGTCTTGCCTCAAACATGCAAAGGTCTTCCTTGTCATCTCTGATTGGCCTCTCATGCGCCAAATGCAGTCAGAAGTAGATTCCTTCCTTTCCCCAGTAAATGAGTTGTTGAAGGCTTATTTAGAGCTGCATCAAGCTAGCTTGTATGGTTACAGTCCCACAGTAGTTAGGTTTCAAAAGAAAATTTGCTTAAATTCATCTGTTTCTGTTTTTCTTAAAGGTGCTGAAGATGGTTTCCTCATTGTTTTTTCTACAACGAAAGACAATTAATCTTGCAAATGAGTTCTAGATTCTATTGGACATAAAACCATGATTTTTTTGGGTCAACTGTTTTAATACACAGTTAGACACGTGAGTGATCAGCGACCAGCTAGTTAAATGATTTTCACCCCCTTTGCTTTGTTTTGTGCTGTCATTTTGAAATCTCTTGGTGAGCTCTGGCATTGATTTTCCTTGTTTGCAAAATTAACCACGCCTTAGCTAGAAAATTGTGTTGTAGCTTACATCTCATTTAGCCTTACATTAGGGGAACTTGTATGTATGTGGGCAAAATAAATTAATCCCGGTGATTAATCTATAAGAGAATATGATATTCACCTTGTTTAGCACTTCGCAGCAAATACATCTAGCTGTCAACACCATACATGAGGAGCGTATTGTGCACTTGGACTTGAAGCCTGCCAATTTTCTTCTGGTCAGAGGCTCACTGAAGCTAATAGACTTTGGAATTGCCAAAGCTATAATGAGTGACACCACCAATATTCAACGTGATTCACAGGTACCAAAATCTTATGTTATTTCTTGTGCTTAAAATGACCTCAATGCATGCAAATTGTCAAGCGACCGATCAAATGGTGCTATATCAAGATGCTCTCATAAAATCTGTCCCATGTTCTAGGTTTGTTTTGGAATTTCAACATTTTAGCTAGTACGTGTATAGATTACTGGTGACTCTTACTAGATTAGTAGAATTTGCGGGAAGTGATGACTAACAGGTGAAGGGACTGCATGACTGAAAAGTAAAGACTGTAACTTGACATAGTAGTGTGACTCCTAGTAGTTATATGGACTACTGGCCACATTGACAGAAAATAGATTGTTCTGTTAGCGGGTGAACAATCGTTGGCTGTATGAGGAGAAAGTAAAGACTCTAACTTGAAAAATAAGTGTTGTTCCTAGTAGGTTTGTGGACTACTGGCTACACATTAAAAACTTAATTGGCTTCTAGCTGGTGAGGATCAATGACCGCATGTGCAAAACGGAAGATTGTTGGCCGGATTAGTGAAAATTAATGACCTTTACTGGACTACAAAATGTGGTTCCTAGCAGATATACAGACTACTGGCAACATAGATAGAATAGATGTTGATCTTCACGGGTCAACAATCTTTTGCTGCATGAGCAGAAAGTAACGATCGTAACATACAAATAATAGTAGTTTTATAAACTATTGGCCACACTTTAAAAATGTAATTTGCTTGTAGCTTGTGAAGGATCATTGACCGCGGCAGCAAAAAGTGAAGACCTAACTCAGAGGAGAATTGTGGTTCCTATTATGTGTATAGACTACTAGCCACATAGCGAAAACGTTATGTGGCTCCGAGTGAGTGAAAAATCGTTGCCACAATTCGCAGGAAGTAATGACTATAAGTTGAAAGGTCATTGACCACATGACTAAAAGATAAAGACCGTAACTCGACATAGTAGTGCCACTCTAAGTAGTCATGTGGACTACTGGCCACATTGACAAAAAATAGATTGTTCTGTTAACAGGTGAACAATCGTTGGCTGTATGAGGAGTAATTAAAGACCGTAGCTTGAAAAATAAGTATGGTTCCCAATAGGTTCTTAGAGTGCTGGCTAAACATTGAAAATGTAATTACCTTCTAGCTGGTGAAGGATCATTGACTGCATGTGCAAAAAGTAACAACCCTAACTCAACAGAGATGTGGCTCCTAACATATATAGAGACTATTGGCCACATAGAAGAAACATAAGTTGGCTTCTAGTAATGACCTTAATTCGACGACGAAATGTGGTTCCTAGAAGCTATACAGACTATTGATAACATAGAAAAAATAGTTGTCGCTCTTCACGGTTAAACAATCATTGGTTGCATGAGCAGAAAGTAATGACTGCAACTTGACAAAAAAGTGTGGTAACTAGTAAGTTCATAGACTATTGGCCACACAGTGAAAACGTAATTTGCTTCTAGCTGGTGAAGGATAATTGAGCACGTAAACAATAAGACCCTAGGATGCGTATAGACTACTAGCCACATAGAGAACGTAACTTGGCTCCTAGTGAGAAAAAATTGCAGACAGAATTGGCGGGAAGTAATGACTAACAGGTGAAGGGTCATTGACCACATGACTAAAAAGAAAAGATTGTAACTTGACATAGTAGTGTAGCTCCTACAGTTATATGGACTACTAGCCTCGTTGAAGGAAAATAGATTGTTTTGTTAACATGCGAACAATCGTTGGCTGTATGAGAAGAAATTAAAGACCGTAGCCTGAAAAATAAGTGTGGTTCCTAGAAGGTTCTTGGACTACTAGCTACACATTAAAAACGTAATTACCTTATAGCAAGTGAACAATCATTGACCACATGTGGAAAAAGTAAAGACCCTAACTCAACAGAGACGTGTGGCTCCTATTACGTATATAAACTACTGCCAAATAGAAGAAACATATGCTGGCTTTTAGATGGTGAAATATCGTTGGCCGGATTACTGAATAGTAACGACCTTCATTCGACGATGAAATGTGGTTCCTAGTAGATATACGGACTACTGACTACATAGAGAAAATAGTTGTCGCTATTGACAGTTCAACAATCGTTGGTTGCATGAGCATAAAGTAATGACGGTAACTTGACAAACAAGTGTGGTTCTTATTGAGTTCATAGACTACTGGCCACACAGTGGAAACGTAATTACCTTCTAGCTAGTAAAGGATCATTGACCGCATGTGCAACACATAAAGACCCTGACTTAATAGAGACGTGTGGCTCTTAGTATGTATATAGACTACTGGCCACATAGAAGAAACATAAGTTGGCTTCTAGTCGGTGAAAGATCGTTAGCCAGATTAGCAAATAATAATGACCTTAATTCGACGACGAAATGTGGTTCCTAGTAGATATAGTAGGGTGGCTCCTAGTAGTTATATGGACTACTGGCAACATTGATGGAAAATCGATTGTTCTGTAACTGGTGAACAATCGTTGGCTGTATGACGAGAAATTAAAGACCGTAGCTTGAAAAATAAGTGTGGTACCCATAAGGTTTCTTGGACTATTGCTACACATTGAAAGCATAATTACCTTCTAGCTAGTTAAAGATCATTGACCGCATGTGCAAAAAGTAAAGACCCTAACTTGACAAAGACTTGTGGCTCCTAGTATGTATAGAGACTACTTGCCACAGAGAAAATGTAAGGACCCATATTTTTACATAATTTTTCCGAAATAATGTTGGGTAAATATGAGGAATTGAATTTTGATTAAGAGAGGTCAATGTGATAGTGGGAGAGTGCATTTGGGTGTGTTTAATATGCATTTGAAAGTTTAGGGGTGAAAGTGTAAGAAGGTGAGACTATATAAGACATTTTATACTTGCATTTTTACCAAAAATCAGCCACATCTCTTCTTCATCAGCCATAGCCCTCTCTCTCACTCCTCTCTTCCATTGTTGCTTGCTCAAAGCTCAAGAATTCACCAAAACCTCAAGTCCCCTCATAAACCCCACCTAAAATCACCTCCTCTACGTGTTTTAAGGCTTGTATTGCACTCATTTCGCACCAAAGGCTCAGATTTCGGGTTGGAGCTCCTTGGAGTCTAGGGCTCTCATTTCCTCACTCATTTGAAGCTAAAATCTTGAGGTAGGAAGACAAATTCTACTCCCTCTAGTTGTATCTATGTGATGTATGACATATATCTTGTTCTTGTTACTCAAATTCATCATTTGCCCTCAAATGGGTTTGTTTGAGCTTGATTTTGTGATCTATGATTTGAGTAGTTGTTTGATGCAATTGATTGTTGATTTACCTCCCCTTGATGTCTATTAGTTGCTCCACATATCCACTTTTGGCCTAAAACTTCATATATGCTATTGGGTTGAAGTTTCATGTTTTGAGAGAAACCCGCAGAAATTCTGGGTTTCCCCAACCGGTCATGCAAAAACTTCCAACCGGTTGGGCAGTTCTAAAGTGTTCACTTGAATCTGTCCTTGCCCAACCAGTTGGGCAAAAACCACCAACCGGTTGAGCACTTCTGAAATTTTCACACGAATCTGTCTCTGCCCAACCAGTTGGGCAAAAACCACCAACCAGTTGGGCTTTTCTGAAAACTTGTATTCATCTCTGTTTTAGTCCAACCAGTTGGGCAAAAACCTCCAACCGGTTGGGAAACGCTAAAATATCATATTTTCATCTTTGATCCTTCCCTTGAATATTGGACACATCGTACATCCCTCCAACCATATTTTGGCATCGTTTGGATAATGTAAAAAGTTGGTTTGACTTTTCGATGCAAATGATAGATTTTGGGACAAATTGTAAAGTTTTGAGATGAGTTTTAAATCGAAAATATTTTATGGATAAATGTGAACTCTAGGGATCACCCGTTTGGTGTCCCTGGCCATGGGTGCATGGAGCCCGCGAAATCCGGCAGGGGTGCACGGAGCCCATGAAATCCGGCAGGGGTGTACGGAGCCCATGAAATCCGGCAGAGGGATTCTTCCCTATTAAAATTGAAGCTTCGTTTTTGTTAGAAATACTTGATTTTGATTATATTTCGACAAAATTGATTTTAGAAAATAAAGTTAAAATTTTTTTTTATCCAATCACTCACACATGTTCAGCCATTAGAAAATTCATTTTCAATAATTCCCTTGGCTCCAAAATAATGCATGTGTACAACAAATGTACGAGAGAGAATTCCACTGTTTCAATTTTTTTTAACGTGATTTGTGAAGAGTTTTTTTTTACAAAAATTAATTTTATCTCATTAGACTTATTCTCATTTATAATATGGCCAATTGTTTCTCTTATTATGGCATTGAGATTATCCCTTCAGATTTCCTACCTACTGTATCATATATGCATTATCTACACCACGTGATCTTTTTGAAATTTCCGCAAACTATGGCAGTAGGCCTTAATTAGGGTCTAATCTTTGTGATTTTTTCTTTTCCATTTAAATTTTCTCTTGACCCACGTGTTAGTAAGGGTCCTGCCATAATAGGCATTTTGGAACAATTTAATTAAGGAATAAGAACGTTGTCAGTTGACACAATTTTCGTAATGCAAGAATTATTTTGTCAAATCCGAACGTTCATATTTTGTAATTACCAAAGATTGACTATGAAATTTCTTGGTTCAACCTCCGTTCTTTTGGCTGTGATTCTTTCCTTTTCAACTTTAAGAATGCTTTATCAAAATCACCTTGGCCCACTTCTATTTTTCATGACTTATTCCTTTTGAATTTGGGCACTAACATGTTTCTTCATTGGTCACCAGTTTAGTCAATTTTGGAAGCTTTTCAAATTCAACGAATATATGTTACAATTACTAAGATCACGTTTTGCTGGCAGAGAATATTTTCCTCAATGGAAATGTTTTAACGTTCAGTACATTGATGCAGTATATAAGCGAGGCTTCCGAAGAGAAACATACAAAAAGCACAATTCCGAAAACAAAAAAAAAAGAAGCAACAACTCAGCCAACACCGAGCATCCTTTTCTTCATTTCACTTTCACAATATTAGTTTGAGGGATTGAGAGCAAAATTTTTGTACATCTACTCTTTGAGAGAGATCTACACTTGACAAATTTTTCTCAGTGGGTGTATTAAGAATTTGTCTCCAAATTTTAGTGATTTTGGTGAGTTTTCTTTCTTAGGATTTTGGGAAAAATCCTAGCGGTTTGCTAGCTCCTCGGGAAAGCTAGTGGTTGTAATCTATTTGAAGAATAGTGGAAACTCAAGTCAAAGCTTGAGAAGTGGAGTAGGCTACTTCTTACCGAACCACTATACATCTTTTGTTTGATCTCTCTCTCTCTCCTACTCTTTACTTTTTACATTTATTTTTGTTATTTAGTCTTTCTTATTGTTCTACTGTGTTGCTTAGTTCTTAACTTATAATTGGTTATTTTTATATTTAAGCAACCCTATTCACCCCCCCTCTAGGTTGCCTTTTGGGGTAACAGTTTTCTTATGAAATATCGGTTGTGGTGAATTTGGATTAATTTGGCGTTTTTTGACAAAAAAATTGACTTTCGATATGCGAAATGAGAATTTTGGGAACTACTTGGACTTGGTTGGAGATTTGCAGCGTTTTGGATACACTTTGGTTATTTTGTGGTCGAATTATAGCCTTCCGTCCATCCTAACCTTGTACTTTGGCCGTGTCCACCTTCACTCTCATTCATTATGCATGTATCATGTTTATACACCTAGCGTTGGTAGAATAGTTTTCCTACCGGGCTAGGGAGCTCAACCTATCAATTTTTCAGGTACACGGCATGGAGCATGAAGTTGGATGCTTGTTGAGTGACATCTACATGGAGCATAAACATGCATGAAGTTATTTTCCCATCTTGTAGTATAATTTTGAAAGATGGTTTTATAACTTCGATAGTTCATCTTTTTGATTATTTGGCAATGTAATAAATTTTAAACCTTGTACTTATGCATTCGAGCTATGGACGCTAGTGGATAGAACTTGTTTATTCGAAACGGTGAGATTGTATTTTGTTGATTTGACTATTCCAAGGGAATTTATGAGATCTTGACTTGTCCTACGTGGATTTTATTTAATTTTGAGTTATTAAATTTGAGGGCGTGCCAGAAAAGGATCAGGTTGCTTCTAGTTGGTGAAAGATCGTTGGCCGCATTAGTGTATAATAATGATCTTAGTTTGACGACGAAATTTGGTTCCTAGTTGATATACGTTCTACTGGCTACATAGAGAAAATAGATGTCACTCTTCACGGTTCGACAATCGCTCGCTGCACGAGAGCAGAAAGTAATGACTATAACTTGACAAACAAGTGTGGTTCCTAGTAAGTTCATAGAATACTGGCCAAATAGTGAAAACATACTTTACTTCTAGCTGGCGAAGGATCATTGAACGCATGAACAAGACTCTAACTCAACAGAGAATTGTGGTTCCTAGTGTTTGTGTAGACAACTGACCACATAGAGAAAATGTAACTTGGCTCCTAGTGGGAGAAAAATCGTAGGCAGAATTGGCGGGAAGTAATGACCAACGGGTGAAGGGTCATTGACTACATGACTGAAAAGTAAAGACCGTAATTTGACATTGTAGATTGGCTCCTAGTAGTTATATGAACTTGTGGACGGCCCACGGAGATCATGCGGCGTCGCGCATGAAAAAGATTGTGATTGTTAGAGTCGCCACCCAGATTTGAGGTCTGAACCCGAGAAACCAATAAAATATGACTCGTTTGCCCATTTGAAAAAGATTTCACTGATCATGGCGGAACCAAAGATTTCTCGGATTCGGGGGTTTGGTTACGAGAGGGGAAGGGTTTTACGGCACCCCTCTCGCCCGGTCTGTGAACCGGTCTCTACTCAACATTTTGTGGGATTTTGAAAATATTTGAAAGTTGATTTATTCACGAAAATAGGGAATCGGAATGGGAAAACACATAAACAAGTATTCAAATATGAATCAAGTGATGGTGGATGCTTGTGCAATGTACAATGTGATGGTGGAATGATATAAATAAAGAAAATGACAATGAAAGAGAGAAATAGGACTTAAAACACCATTTTGAACAAAATTATTTGTCTTTCCGACACTATTTGCATATTTTGGAGGGTTTTGATATAGAATTGAGAAAAACATAAAACTACAAAGTTGTAGCCCTTCAAATTATCTACGTTTTGATATATAATACGCCCAAAAACGGAGTTTCGAGTAAAAAGTTATGGCTCGAAAACAGTGAGACCGACTTTTCGATGGGGTTTGAAGGCCAAAGTGGCTTGAAGGCCAAGCAAGATGACCTCGAGCCAAGGTTAAGGCCTTGGCCTTTCAAGCCCTTCCTAGATTGCCAAATTCTGCCCTTTTATGACTTTTTCAAGTATGAGGAACTTGAATAACCCCATCGGTCTCCCAAAGAAGACCAAAACAATGATTTTCACATGGTTTTAACTTACCTTTTGGCTTGATCAAGGCTTGAACTTGTGGTTTGATGAATGGATGGGTAGTGGTCGTGTTTATGGGCTATAGATGAAGTATTTTGGACAGGAGGAGTGTGAGTGTAGGGCTGATTGAATGATTGATTGAGTGGATGATGGAGTATTTGAGCTTAAAATGGTGATTTTGGCTTGGATGAGGTGGGTTTTGATGGAAGAGCTAGGTTTGGGCCTAAATTGATGGAGTGTATGGGTCGTAAATGGCTTATTAGAGTGAGAGAAGGGGTCTGTTGTAGTTGGTTTTTCAAAGACCCATGTGTTGTAAGCCTTTTTTTAGAAGGTTTTGGGTGTTTTGGAGGTCAAGATGATGGAGGATGGTGGCTATGGAGGAGAGAGAGTGGGTTTGATCTGGTGGGGGGAGAAAATGGCAGTAGTGCAGCCATCCTTGTGAGTGAGGGAGTGGAGGAGGTTTATATAGAGAGAGAAATGGGAGGGAAATGGGTTTAACTTTTGAATTGGGCTTGGGGGGTGATTGAGGAGATGTTCAAGGGTCTAGAAGTGTATTTAGGCAAAAGCTGATTAGAAAACATAGGTAGACGCCCTCTTGCAAAGAGAATATCATGATTAGATGCTCTGCAGTAAAACCGACCGGCCTCGTGAGTTGAAGGCCAATGGGGTTTGGGGTTTGGCCCGAGGTTGGGACCTTGAGGCTCAAGGCATTTGCTCAAAAAAGGTAAAACTTTGCTTGAGCAGCCGCCAGTCTTCTCTTAAACTCGCTTTTGTGCGTGGTTTGAAGCGTTGGAAAGCTTGAAAGGTCTAATTTCTAACCCAAGTGGTTTGAACCCAAGATCATTTATACATCAAAATATGTGACCATTTTACCCTCAGATGGTCGGAAGAATGAATCGTTTCGGTAAAATGGGCATATCTCCCTCATTTCAAAATGGATTGGGACATGTTATATATCAATAAAGAGGATTTTGAATGTACTACAAGATGGTATAGGCTTAGGTTTGGTTTGAAGAGGTTTATGGGTGGTTGGAAGGTTATTTTGGTCATTTTGGTTGGTAAAGTTTGTTCTATGAGGGTTTAGGGTGGATTGGTGAGTTCAAGCCTTGTTCTGAGCCTCAAGGTATGCATGATTGGTCTATTTCATCATCGGGAATGCTTGATAAGTTTCTCGGGTCAAAATCGGGGTGTCTACAGAACTACTGGCCGCATTGACGGAAAATAGATCGTTCTGTAAACATGTGAACAATCGTTGGCTGCATGAGGAGAAATTAAAGACCATAGCTTGAAAAATAAGTGTGGTTTCTAGTTGGTTTCTTTTGACTATTGGCTACTCATTGAAAACATAATTACCTTCTATCTATCTACTCGACAGAGATGTGTGGCTCCTAGTATGTATATAGACTACTGGCCACAGAGAAAAACATAAGTTGGCTTCTAGTTTGTGAAAGATTGTTGGCCGGATTGGCGTATAATTATGACCTTAGTTTGACGACAAAATGTGGTTCCTAGTAGATGTACGGTCTACTGGCTACATAGAGAAATAGTTGTCGCCCTTCACGGTTCGACAATCGTTGGTTGCACGAGAACAGAAAGTAATGACTGTAACTTGACAAACGAGTGTGGTTCCTAGTAAGTTCATAGACTACTGACCACATTGTGAAAACGTAATTTACTTCTAGCTGACAAAGGATCATTGAACTTGTGAACAATAAGACTAACTCGATAGAGAATTGTGGTTCCCCTATTGCGTGTATAGACTACTGGCCACGTAGAGAAAATGTAAGTTGGCTCCTAGTGGGAGAAAAATTGTAAGCAGAATTGGTGGCAAGTAATGACAACCAGGTGAACGGTCATTGACTGCATGATTGAAAAGTAAAGACCGTAATTTGATATTGTAGTTTTGCTCCTAGTAGTTATATGAACTACTGGCCGCATTGACAGAAAATAGATTGTTTCTGTTAACATGTGAACAATCGTTGGTTGCATGAGGAGAAATGAAAGATCGTATCTTGAAAAATAAGTGTGGTTTCTTGAACTATTGGCTACACATTGAAAACGTAATTACCTTCTATGTATTAAAGGATCATTGACTGCATGTGCAAAAAGTAAAAACCCTAACTCGATTGAGACGTGTGGCTCCTAGTATGTATATAGACTAATGGCCATAGAGAAAAAAAACATAAGTTGGCTCCTAGTTGGTGAAAGATCGTTGGCCGGATTAGCGCATAATAATGACCTTAGTTTGACGACGAAATGTGGTTCCTAGTAGATATACGGTCTATTGGCTACATAGAGAAAAAAGTTGTCGCCTTTCACGGTTCGACAATCGTTGGCGGCATGAGTGCAGAAAGTAATGACTGTAACTTGACAAACAAGTGTGGTACCTATAAGTTCATAGAATACTGGCCACACAGTGAAAACGTAATTTACTTCTAGTTGGCGAAGGTCATTGAACGCGTGAACAATAAGACTCTAACTCGACAGAGAATTGTGGTTCCTAGTGCGTGTATAGACTACTGCCACAATAGAGAAAATATGAGTTGGCTCCTTGTGGGAGAAAAATCGTAGGCAGAATTGATGGGAAGTAATGACCAACGGGTGAAGAGTCGTTGACTGCATGACTGAAAAGTAAAGACCGTAATTTGTTATTGTAGTGTGGCTCCTAGTAGTTATATGGACTACTGGCCACATTGATGAAAAATAGATTGCTCTGTTAACATGTGAACAATCGTTGGCTGCATAGGGAGAAATTAAAGACGGTAACTTGAAAAATAAGTGTGGTTTCTAGTTGGTTTATTTGACTATTGGCTACACATTGAAAATGTAATTACCTTCTATCTATTAAAGGATCATTGACCGCTTGTGCTAAAAGTAAAGACCCTAACTCGACAGAGACGTGTGGCTCCTAGTATGTGTATAGATTACTGGCCATAGAGAAAAACATAAGTTGGCTTCTAGTTGGTGAAAGATTGTTGGCCAGATTAGCGTATAATAATGACATTAGTTTGACGACGAAATGTGGTTCCTAGTAGATGTACGGTCTACTGGCTACATAGAGAAATAGTTGTCGCCCTTCACGGTTCGACAATCGTTGGTTGCACGAGAACAGAAAGTAATGACTGTAACTTGACAAACGAGTGTGGTTCCTAGTAAGTTCATAGACTACTGACCACATTGTGAAAACGTAATTTACTTCTAGCTGGCGAAGGATCATTGAACGCGTGAACAATAAGACTCTAACTCGACAGAGAATTGTGGTTCCTAGTGTGTGTATAGGCTACTGGCCACATAGAGAAAATGTAAATTGGCTCCTAGTAGGAGAAAAATCGTAAGGCGGAATTGGCGGAAGTAATGACCAACTGGTGAAGGGTCATTGACTCCATGATTGAAAAGTAAAGACCGTAATTTGACATTGTCGTGTGGCGCCTAGTAGTTATATGAACTACTGGCTGCATTGACGGAAAATAGATTGTTCTGTTTGCATGTGAACAATCGTTTGCTACATGAGGAGAAATTAAAGACCGTAGCTTGAAAAATAAGTGTGCTTTCTAGTTTCTTTAACTATTGGCTACACATTGAAAACTTAATTACCTTCTATCTATTAAAGGATCATTGACCGGATGTGCAAAAACTAAAGACCCTAACTCGACAGAGACGTGTGGCTCCTAGTATGTATATAGATTACTGGCCACAAAGAAAAACATAAGTTGGCTTCTTGTTGGTGAAAGATTGTCAGCCGGATTAGCGTACAGTAATGACCTTAGTTTGATGACGAAATATGGTTCCTTGTAGATGTAATGTCTATTGGCTACATAGAGAACATAGTTGTCGCCATTCATGGTTTGACAATTGTTGGCTGCACGAGAGTAGAAAATAATGATTGTAACTTGACAAATGAGTGTGGTTCCTAGTAAGTTCATAGACTACTGGCCACACAGTGAAAACGTAACTTACTTGTAGCTGGCGAAGGATCATTGAACGCGTGAACAATAAAACTTTGATACGACAGAGAATTATGGTTCCTAATGCGTGTATAGACTACTGGCCACATAGAGAAAATGTAAGTTGGCTCCTTGTGGGAGAAAAATCATAGGCAAAATTGGCGGGAAGTAATGACAACCGGTTGAAGGGTCATTGACTGCATGACTGAAAAGTAAAGACCATAATTTGACATTGTAGTGTGGCTCCTAGTACTCATATGAACTACTGGCCGCATTTACAAAAATTAGATTGTTCTGTTAACATGTGAACAATTGTTGACTGCATGAGGAGAAATTAAAGACCGTAGCTTGAAAAATAAGTGTGCTTTCTAGTTGGTTTCTTGGACTATTGGCTACACATTGAAAACATAATTACCTTCTATCGATTAAAGGATCATTGACCGCATGTGCAAAAAGTAAAGACCCTAACTCGATAGAGACGCGTGGCTCCTTGTATGTATATAGACTGCTGGCCACAGAGAAAAACATGAGTTGGCTTCTAGTTGGTGAAAGATCGTTGGCTGGATTACCGTATAATAATGACCTTAGATTGACGATGAAATGTGGTTCCTAGTAGATATACGGTCTACTGGCTACATAGAGAAAATAGTTGTCGCCCTTCATAGTTCGACAATCGTTGGGTGCACGAGAGCAAAAAGTAATGGCTGTAACTTGACAAACGGGTGTGGTTCCTAGTAAGTTCATAGACTACTTGCCACACAGTGAAAACGTAACTTACTTCTAGCTGGCGAAGAATCTTTGAACGCGTGAACCATAAGACTCTAACTCGACAGTGAATTATGGTTCCTAAGGCGTGCATAGACTACTGGCCACATAGAGAAAATGTGAGTTGGCTCCTAGTGGGAAAAAAATCATAGGAAGTATGGGCGGGAAGTAATGACAACCGAGTGAAGGGTCATTGATTGCATGACTGAAAAGTAAAGACTGTAATTTGACATTGTAGCGTGGTTCCTAATAGTTATATGAACTACTGGCCGAATTGACGGAAAATAGATTGTTCTGTGAACATGTGCAAAAAGTAAAGACCCTAACTCGACAGAGACGTGTGGCTTCTTGTATGTATATAGACTACTGGCCACAAAGAAAAACATAAGTTAGCTCCTAGTTGGTGAAAGATCGTTAGCCGCATTATCGCATAATAATGACCTTAGTTTGACGATGAAATGTGATTCCTAGTAGATATACGGTCTACTGCTGACATAGAGAAAATAGTTGTCGTCTTTTACGGTTCGACAATCATTTGCTGCACCAAAGCAGAAAGTAATGACTGTAACTTGACAAACTAGTGTGGTTCCTAGTAAGTTCATAGACTACTGGCCACACAATGAAAACATAATTTACTTCTAGTTCTCGAAGGTCATTGAACGCGTGAACAATAAGACTCTCACACGTTAGAGAATTGTGGTTCCGAGTGCATGTATAGACAACTGGCCACATTGACAAAAAATAGATTGTTCTGTTAACATGTGAACAATTGTTGGCTACATGAGGAGAAATTAAAGACGGTAGCTTGAAAAATAAGTGTGGTTTCTAGTTGGTTTCTTTGACTATTGGCTACACTTTGAAAACGTAATTACCTTCTATCTATTAAAGGATCATTGACCGCTTGTGCAAAAAGTAAAGACCCTAACTCGACAGAGACGTGTGGCTCCTAGTATGTATATAGACTATTGGCCGCAGAGAAAAACATAAGTTGGCTTGTAGTTGGTGGAAGATCGTTGGCTGGATTAGCGTATAATAATGACCTTAGTTTGACGATGAAATGTGGTTCGTAGTAGATATACGATCTACTGGCTACATAGAGAAAATAGTTGTCGCCCTTCACGGTTCAACAATCGTTGGCGGCACGAGTGTAGAAAGTAATGACTGTAACTTGACAAACAAGTGTGGTACCTATAAGTTCATAGAATACTGGCCACAGTGAGAACGTAATTTGCTTCTAGCTGGCGAAGAATCATTGAACGCGTGAATAATAAGACTCTAACTCGACAGAGAATTGTGATTTCTAGTGCGTGTATAGACTAGTGGCCACATAGAGAAAATGTAACTTGGCTCCTAGTGGGAGAAAAATCTTAGGCTAAATTGGCGGGAAGTAATGACCAACGGGGGAAGGGTCATTGACTGCACGACATAAAAGTAATGACCGTAATTTGACATTGTAGTGTGGCTCTTTGTAGTTATATATACTACTGGCCCCATTGACGGAAAATTGATTGTTCGGTTAACATGTGAACAATCGTTGGTTGCATGAGGAGAAATTAAAGACCGTAGCTTGATTAATCAGTGTGGTTTCGAGTTGGTGTCTAGGAATATTGACTACACATTTAAAATGTAATTGCCTTCTATAGATTAAAGCATCATTGACTGGATGCGCAAAAAGTAAAGACCCTAACTTGATAGAGACGTGTCACTCCTAGTATGTATGTAGACTACTGGCCGCCGAGAAAAACTTAAGTTGGCTTCTAGTTGGTGAAAGATCGTTGGCAGGATTAACAAATAATTATGATCTTAATTTGATGACGAAATGTGGTTCTTAGAAGATATCTGATCTACTAGCTACATAGAGAAAATAGTTGTCGCCGTTCACTATTCGACAATCGTTGGCTGCACGAGAGCAGAAAGTAATGACTGTAACTTGACACAGGAGTGTGGTTCCTAGTAAGTTCATAGACTACTGGCCACACAGTGAAAACGTAATTTACTTGTAGTTGACGAAGGATCTGTGAACGTGTGAAAAATAAGACTATAATTCAACAGCGAATTGTGGTTCCTAGTGCGTGTATAGACTACTGGCCACAGAGAGAAAATGTAACTTGGCTCCTAGTGGGAGAAAAATCATAGGCTGAATTGGTAGGAAGTAATGACCAACGGGTGAAGAGTCATTGACTACACGATTGAAAAGTAAAGGCCGTAATTAGACATTGTAGTGTGGCTCCTAGTAGTTATATGAACAACTGGCGGCATTGACAGAAAATAGATTGTTCTGTTAACTTGTGAACAATTGTTGGCTGCATGAGGAGAAATTAAAGATCGTAGCTTGAAAAATAAGTGTGGTTCATCGTATTTTTCTTGGACTACTGGCTACACATTGACATTGTAATTACCTTCAAGCTATTGAAAAATCATTGACCGCATGTGCAAAATGTAAAGACCCTAACTCAACAGAGACGTGTGGCTCCTAGTATGTATATAGACCACTGGCCACGGGGAAAAACATAAGTTGGCTTCTAGTTGGTGAAAGATCGTTGGCCGGATTAGCGTATTAGAATGACCTTAGTTTGATGACGAAATGTGGTTCCTAGTAGATATTCGGTCTACTGGCTACATAGAGAAAATAGTTGTCGCCCTTCAGGGTTTGACAATCATTGGCTTTAGAGATCATAAAATAATGACTGTGACTTAACAAACGAGTGTGGTTCCTCGTAAGTTCATAGACTATAGGCCACACAGTGAAAACGTAATTTACTTCTAGCTGGCGAAGGATCATTGAACGCGTGAACAATAAGACTCTAGCTCGACAGAGAATTGTGGTTCCTAGTGCGTGTATAGATTACTGGCCACATAAAGAAAATGTAACTTGGCTCTTACTGGGAGAAAAATCGTAGGCAGAATTGGTGGGAAGTAATGACCAATGGGTGAAGGGTCATTAACTACACGACGGAAAAGTAAAGACCCTAATTTGACATTGTAGTGTGGCTCCTAGTAGTTATATGAACTAATGGCTTGATTGATAGAAAATAGATTGTTTTGGTCACATGTGAACAATCGTTCGCTGCATGAGGAGAAATTAAAAACCATAGCTTAATAAATAAGGGTGGTTTCTTGGACTATTCACTACACATTGAAAACTTAATTACCTTCTATCGATTAAAGGATCATTGACCGCATGTGCAAAAAGTAAAGACCCTTACTCGACAGAGGCGTGTTGCTCCTAGTATGTATGTAGACTACTGGCCACAAAGCAAAACATAAGTTGGCTTCTAGTTGGTGAAACATCGTTGGCCGGATTAGTGTACAATAATGACCTTAATTTGACGACGAAATGTGGTTCCTAGAAGACATACGGTCTACTGGCTACATAGAGAAAATAGTTGTCACCCTCCACGGTTCGACAATCGTTGGTGTCACGAGAGCAGAAAGTAATGATTGTAACTTGACAAACTAGTGTGGTTCCTAGTAAGTTCATAGACTACTGGCCACACAGTGAAAACGTAATTTACTTCTAGTTGACGAAGGATCATTGAACGAATGAAAAATAAGACTAAGTCGACAGAGAATTGTGGTTCGTAGTGCGTGTATAAACTACTGGCTACATAGAGAAAATGTAACTTGGCTCTTAGTGGGAGAAAAATCGTTGGTAGAATTGGCAGGAAGTAATGACCAATAGGTCATTGATTGCATGACTAAAAAGTAAAGACCTTAATTTGACGTTGTAGTGTGGCTTCTAGTAGTTATATGAACTACTGGCCGCATTGTCGGAAAATAGATTGTTCTGTTCACATGTGAACAATCATTGGCTGCATGAAGAGAAAGTAAAGATCGTAGTTTGAAAAATAAGTGTGGTTCCTCGTATTTTTCTTGGACTATTGGATCATTGGCCGCATGTGCAAAAAGTTAAGACCCTAACTCAACAGAGACGTGTGGCTCCTAGTATGTATATAGACTACTGGCCACATTGAACTAACATAATTTGGCTTCTAGTTGCCGAAAGATCGTTGCCACACTAGCGAATAATAATGACTGTAATTTGACAACAAAATGTCGTTCCTAGTAGATATACGGTCTTCTAGCTACGTAGGGAAATTTTTCGTCACTCTGCACCGTTAAAAAATCGTTGGCTGCATGAGAGCAGAAAATAACGACTGTAACTTGACAGATAAGTGTAGCTCTTATTAAGTTCATAGACTATTGGCCACCCAGTCAAAACGTAATTTGGTTTTAGCTAGCGAAGGATCATTCAATGCGTGAACAGTAAGACTCTGCCTCAACAGAGAATTGTGGTTCCTTGTGTGTGTATAGACTACTGGCCACATAGAGAAAACGCAACTTGGCTCCTAGTGGGAGAAAAATCGTAGGCAGATTTGGTGGGAAATAATGACTAATTGGGGAAGGGTCATTGACTGAGTGACTGAAAAGTAAAGACCATAACTCGACATTGTAGTGTGGCTCTTAGTATTTATATGGACTACTAGCCGCAATGACGGAAAATAGATTATTCTGTTAACATGTAAACAATCGTTGGCTGTTTGAGGAGAAATTAAAGACCGTAGCTTGAAAAATAAGTGTGGTTCCTTGTATTTTTCTTGGAGTACTGGCTACACATTGACATCGTAATTACCTTCAAGCTTTTGAAAGATCATTGACTGGATGGGCAAAATGTAAAGATCCTTACTTAACAGAGACGTGTGGTTCCTAGTATGTACATAGACTACTGACCACATAGAAGAAACATAAGTTGGCTTCTAGTTGGTGAAAGATTGTTGCCGGTTTACCGAATAATAATGATCTTAATTCGACGACAAAATGTGGTTCCTAAAAGATATACGGTCTACTGGCTACATAGGGAAAGTAGTTGTCGCCCTTCACGGTTCGACAATCATTGGCTACACGAGAGAAGAAAGTAATGACTGTAACTTGACACAGGAGTGTGGTTCCTCATAAGTTCATAGACTACTGGCCACACAATGAAAACATAATTTACTTCTAGCTAGCGAAGGATCAATGAAGGCGTGAACAATAAGACTCTAACTCGACAGAGAATTGTGGTTCCTAGTGCGTGTATAGACTACTGGCCACATAGAGAAAATGTAACTTGGCTCCTAGTGGGAGAAAAATCGTAGGCAAAATTGGCGGGAAGTAATGACCAACGGGTGAAGGGTCATTGACAGCACGACCGAAAAGTAAAAACTGTAATTTGACATTGTAGTGTGGCTCGTAATAGTTATATGGACTACTGGCCACATTGACGGAAAATAGATTGTTCTATTCACATGTGAACAATCGTTGGCTGCATGAGGAGAAATTAAAGACCGTAGCTTGAAAAATAAGTGTGGTTCCTAGTAGGTTTCTTGGACCGCTATCTACACATTGAAGGCGTAATTACCTTCTAGCTATTGATTGATCATTGGCCGCATGTGCAAAAATTAAACATTGTAAATCAACAAAGACGTGTGGCTCGTAGTATGTATCTAGACTACTGGCCACAGAGAAAAATATAAGTTGGCTTCTAGTTGGTGAAAGATCGTTGGCCAAATTATCGTGTAATAATGACATTAGTTAAATGACGAAATGTGGATCCTAGTAGATAGACGGTCTACTGGCTACATAGAGTAAATAGTTGTCGCTCTTCACGGTTCAACAATTGATGGCTGCGCAAGAGCAGAAAGTAATGTTGTAACTTGACAAACAAGGGTGGTTCTTGGTAAGTTCATAGACTACTAGCCATTCAGTGAAAATGTAATTTGCTTCTAGCTAGCGAAGGATCATTGAACGCGTGAACAATAAGACTCTAACTCGATAGAGAATTGTGGTTCCTATTGCGTGTGTAGACTACTGGGCACATAGAGAAAACGTAACTTGGCTCCTAGTGGGAGAAAAATTGTAGGCAGAAATGGTGGGAAGTAATGACTAACGGGTGAAGGGTCATTGACCGCATGACTGAATAGCAAAGACCGTAACTTGACATAATAGTGTGGCTCGTAGTAGTTATATGTATTATTGGCCGTATTGACGGAAAATAGATTGTTTTGTTCACATGTGAACAATCGTTTGTTGTATGAGGAGAAATTACAGATCGTAGCTTGAAAAATAAGTGTGTTTCCTAGGAGTTTTCTTTGACAACTTGCTATACTTTGAAAGCGTAATTACCTTCTAACTGTTGAAGGATCGTTGACCGCATGTGCAAAAAGTAAAGACCCTAACTAAACAGAGATGTGTGGCTCCTACTATTTATAAAGACTATTGGCCACATAGAAGAAACATAAGTTGGCTTCTTGTTGGTGAAAGATCGTTGTTGGATTAGCAAATAATAATGATCTTAATTCGATGACAAAATGTGAATCCTAGTAGATATATGGTCTACTGGCTACATAGAGAAATTAGTTGTCGCTCTTGACGGTTCGACAATTGTTGGCTACACTAGAACAAAAAGTAATGACTGTAACTTGACAAACAAGTGTGGTTCTTAGTAAGTTCATAGACTACTGGCCACACAGTGAAAACGTAATTTGCTTCTAGCTGACGAAGGATCATTGATGGCGTGAATAATAAGACTCTAACTCGACAAAGAATTGTGGTTCCTAGTGCGTGAACAGACTACTGACCACATAGACAAAACGTAACTTGGCTCTAAGTTAATCAAAAATCGTAGGCAGAAATGGCGGGGAGTAATGACTAACAGGTGAAGGGTCATTGGCCCAATAACTAAAAAGTAAAGACCGTAACTCGATATTATAGTGTGGTTCCAAGTAGTTATATGAACTACTGGCCTCAATGACGGAAAATAGTTTGTTCTATTATCATGTGAACAATCGTTGGCTGTATGAGGAGAAATTAAAGTCCGTAGCTTGAAAAATGATTGTGTTTCCTAGTAGTTTTCTTTGACTAGCTATACTTTGAAAGTGTAATTACCTTCTAGTTGTTGACGAATCATTGACCGCATGTGCAAAAAGTTAAGACCCTAACTAAATATAGACGTGTGGCTCATAGTATGTATATAGACTACTGGCCACATAGAAGAAACATAAGTTGGCTTCTAGTTGGTGAAAGATTTTTTCCGGTTTAGCGAATAATAATGATCTTAATTCGATGACAAAAAGTTGTTACTAGTACATACATGGTCTACTAGCTACATAGGGAAAATAGTCGTCGCTCTTCATGGTTCGACCACCGTTGGCTGTAGGAGAACAAAAATTAACGTCTGTAACTTGACACACAAGTGTGGTTCCTAGTACTTTCATAGACGACTGGCCGCACAGTGAAAATGTAGTTTGCTTCTAGTTTGTAATGATCATTGAACGCGTGAACAATAACACTCTATCTCGACAGAGAATTGTGGTTCCTAGTGTGTGTAAGGACTACTGGCCACATAAAGAAAACATAACTTGACCCCTAGTGGGAGAAAACTAGTAGGCAGAATTGGCGGGAAGTAATGACTAACGGGTGAAGGGTCATTGACTGCATGACTGAAATTTAAAGACCGTAACTCGACATTGTAGTGTGGCTCCTAGTAGTTATATGGACTATTGGCTGCATTGACGGAAAATAGATTGTTCTGTTAACATGTGAACAATCGTTGGCTGCATTAGGATAAATTAAAGACCGTAGCTTCTAAAATAAGTGTGGTTTCTAGTAGATTTCTTGAACTTCTGCCTACACATTGAAAGTGTAATTACTTTCTAGCTATTGATGGATCATTGATCGCATGTGCAAAAAGTAAAGACCCTAACTCAACAGAGACGTGTGGCTCGTAGGATGTATATAGACTATTGGCCATAGAGAAGAAACATAAGTTGGCTTCTAGTTGGTGAAAGATCGTTGGCTGGATTATCGTATAATAATGACTTTAGTTCAAAGACGAAATGTGGTTCCTAGTTGATAGACAATCCACTAGGAAAATAGTCTACTGGCTACACAGTGAAAATAATATTCACTCTTCATGGTTCAACAATCGTTGGCCGCATGAGAGCAGAGAGTAACGACTGTAACTTGACAAACAAATGTGGTTCCTAGGAATATCATAGACTACTGGCCACAAAGTGAAAACGTAATTTGCTTCTAGCTAGCGAAGGATCATTGAACGTGTGAACAATAAGACTCTAACTCGACCAAGAATTGTGGTTCCTACTGCGTGTACAAACTACTGGCCACATAGAGAAAACGTAGCTTGGCTTCTAGTATGTATATAGACTACTGCCCACATAGAAGAAATATAAGTTGGTTTCTAGTAGGTGAAATATCGTTGCCGGATTAGCGAATAATAATGACCTTAATTCGGTGGCGAAATGTAGTTCCGAGTAGATATACGGTTTACTAGCTACATAGAGAAAATTGTTGTCTGCACCGTTCTACAATTGTTGGCTGCACGAGAGCAGAAAGTAACGACTGTAACTTGACAAACAAGTGTGGTTCCTATTATGTTCATAGACAACTGGCCACATTGTGGAAACGTAATTTGCTTTTAGCTAGCAAAGGATCATTGAATGCATGAACAATAATAGACTAACTCGACAAAGAATTGGGGTTCCTAGTGTGTGTATAGAGTACTGGCCACATAGAGAAAACCTAGCTTGGCTCCTAGTGGGTGAAAAATCGTCGGCAAAATTGGCGGGAAGTAATGACTAACGAGTGAATGGTCATTGACTACATGACTGAAAATTAAAAACTGTAACTCGACGTTAAAGTGTGGCTCCTAGTAGTTTTATGGATTACTGGCCAGAATGACGAAAACTAGATTGTTCTTCTAACACGTGAACAATCGTTGGCTGTACGAGGAGAAATTAAATACTGTAGCTTGAAAAATAAGTGTGGTTCCTAGTAGGTTTCTTGGACTATTGGCTACAAATTGAAAGTGTAATCACCTTCTTGCTTTTGAAGGATCATTGACCGCATGTGCAAAAAGTAAAGATCCTAACTCAACAGAGACGTGTGGCTCCTAGTATGTATATAGACTACTGGACACATAGAAGAAACATAAGTTGGCTTCTAGTTGGTGAAAGATCGTTGCCGGATTAGCGAATAATAATAATAATGACCTTAATTTGAAAATGAAATGTAGTTCGTAGTAGATTTATGGTCTACTGTCTACATAGAGAAATTTTTTGTCACTCTGCACACAGTTCAAAATTCGTTGGCTCCATGAGAGTAGAAAGTAACGACTGTAACTTGACAAACAAGTGTGGTTCCTAGTAAGTTCATGGACTACTGGGCACCAAGTGAAAACGTAATTTGCTTGTAGCTAGCAAAGGATCATTGAACGCCTGAACAATAAGACTATAACTCGACAGAGAATTGCGGTTGTAGTGCGTGTATAGTCTACTGGTCACATAGAGAAAACGTAACTTGGTTCCTAGTGGGAAAAAATTCGTAGGCAGAATTGGCGGGAAGTAATGACTAACAAGTGAAGGGTCATTGACTGCATGACTGAAAAGTAAAGACCATAACTCGACATTGTAGTGTGGCTCCTAGTCATTATATGGATTACTGTCCGCAGTGACAGAAAATAGATTTTTTTGTTAACATGTGAACAATCATTGGCTGTATGAGGAGAAATTAAATACCGTAGCTTGAAAGATAATTGTGGTACCCATAAGGTTCTTGGACTACTGCCTACACATTGAAAAAGTTATTACCTTCTACCTAGTGAAGGATCATTGACCGCATGTGCAAAAAGTAACGGCCCTCACTCAACAGAGACGTGTGACTCCTTGTATGTATATAGACTATTGGTCACATAGAAGAAACATAAGTTGGATTCTAGCTAGTGAAGGATCATTGAACATGTGAGCAATATGGAAAGACCATAACTCGATAGAGAATCATGGTTCCTAGTGTAGACTATTGGCCACATTAAGAAAATGTAACTTTGCTCCTAGTAGGTCAGAAATCGTTGGCGGAATTCACGGGAAGTAATGACTAACTAGTGAAGGGTCGTTGACAGCATGACCAAAAAGTAAAGACTGTAACTCGAGAGTAGTGTGGCTCCTTGTAGTTATATGGACTACTTGCCACATTAACAGAAAATAGAATGTTCTGTTGGCAAGTGAACAATCGTTTGCTGTATGAGGAGAAAGTCAAGACTGTAAACTTGAAAAATAAGTGTGGTTCCTTGTAATACTTGCTACACATTGAAAACGTAATTACCTTCTAGCTAGTGAAACATCATTGATGGTATGTGCAAAAAGTAAAACCCTAAGTCTACATAGATGTGTGGTTCCTAGTTCGTATATATACTTCTGGCCACAAAAGAAACATAAGTTGGCTTCTAATTAGTGGCAAATCATTGGCCGAATTAGCGAAAAGTAATTACCTTAACTTGACGACGAAATGTGGTTCTTTGTAGATGTACAAACTACTGGCTCCATAGAGAAAATAGATGTTTGTCACGGGTCAACAATCATTGGCTGCATGAAGAGAAAGTAACGATCATATTTCATAGACTACTAGCCACACTTTGAAAATGTAATTTGCTTCTAGCTGGTGAAGGATCATTGACCGAGCGAGCAAAAAGTAAAGATCCTAACTCGACAGAGAATTGTACTCCCTAGTGCGTGTATAGATGTGAAATTGTAGAGAGAAGAGGAACGTGAAAAATATCAAGTTTTAGGTCACCTCTTCTCATTTCATTGTATATATATGGACAATGGTACATGTACAAGAATACCCTTAGGAAGAAATAAAACTAACGAATACATCCCTAACTTAACACTCCCCCTCAAGTTGGTGCAAAGATAACTATTAAACCCAACTTGAATACAATGGGGTGAAACTTCTACTACTAAGAGCCCTAGTAAATACATCAGCTAACTAGTTTTCTAATCTCACAAAAGGCATGCAAATTAAATTGTTGCACAACTTCTCTTTTATGAAATGCCTGTCGATTTCAATATGCTTTGTTTGATCATGTTGGATAGGATTATGGACCATGTTTATTGCAGCCTTATTATCACAATAGAGCTTCATAGGACCAGTATCAGGGAATCCCAAATCACGTAAAAAGGTTTGAAGCCACAAAAGTTCATAAACACCATGAGTCATTGCTCTGCATTCAGCCTCTGCACTTGATCTAGCAATCACTGCTTGCTTCTTACTAAAAGTAACCAAATTTCCTCCCAAAAAGATGCAATAACCCAAGGTAGATCTCCTATCATCAATAGAACTAGCCCAATTTGCACCGGTGAAGGCTTCCAATTTCAAGTGACCATGATTGGAGAACAAGATTCATTTACCTGGGGTTGATTTGAGATACCTCAAGATGCGATAAACAACATCAAGATGCATAGTATGAGGTTCATGCATAAACTGGCTCACAACCCCCCACATCATAGGAAATATTTGGTCTGGTGTGAGATAAGTATATCAGGCGACCCACAAGTCTCTGATATCTCTCTTTATCTATATGCTCCCCTGTATTGCTACCAAGACGATGATTGGCCTCAATAGGAGAGTTGGCTGGCTTACATTCCAACATACCAATTTCTTCTAAGAGATCATGGATGTACTTCCTTTGAGAGATAAAAATTCCTTTGTCAGATCTAGCCACTTCCATTCCAATGAAGTACTTCATAGACCCTAAATCCTTAATTTCAAACTCTTGAGCAAGAAGAGCCTTAAGGCTGATCTCATACACATTATCACTTGTCATTATTATGTCATCCACATAAACGATAAGTATGGCAATCTTAAGATTACTTCGCTTGGTGAACATAGTATGGTCAGCATGACTCTGCTTGTATCCAAATCTCAACATGGCTTTGAGAAACCTGGTCAAACCACTCTCGGGAGATTGCTTCAATCCATAGGGGCCTTTCTCAACCTACACACCTTTCCTTCTGTAGCAAAAGAGGAAAAACCTGGTGGTATGTTCATGTACACTTCCTCCTCTAAGTTACCATAGAGAAATGCATTCTTCACATCAAACTGTTGAAGAGGCCAATCGAAAGTAGCAGCACAAGAAAGTAGGGTCCGAATAGAATTCATCTTGGTCACAGGAGCAAATGTCTCCTCATAGTCAATACCACAGGTTTGAGTATAACCTTTAACTCCTGACCTTATATCTCTCAACCATCCCATCTGCCTTGTGCTTTGCAACGAACACCCATTTACATCCCACTGGTTTTCTTTTCATTTGGAAGAGTTACTAATTCCCAGGTGTCATTCTTTTTCAAGGCTTTCATTTCTTTTACCATAGCTTCTTTCCACTCAGATATTATGATAGATTCTTTCCAATCCTGTGGGATAGATATAGAAGAAAGAGAAGAGACAAAAGCACGATACGAAGAAGATAAACGGGAATATGAAACAAACTGAGAAATAGGATGTTGGGTACAAGTTCTAACACCTTTCCTATGAGCAATAGGAGCATCAAGATCATCAACTACAGTAGGGAAAGGATCATTACTAGATGAGTCAGCTGAAGAGTCATGAACTGGAGTAGGTGATGAAGATTGGCAAAGTGATACTGCAAATGTAGGCTTGCCTTTTTTCTTTCGAGAAAAGGTCTGCAAATTTGGCCAATCCAACCTTTCCCGAACATCATGCTCCGCTCTTTCTACAGGTAAAAGTTCTCTCTCCCCCTTACTATGACAAGGTAAAGGATAAGACCACGACTCAGGAGTATAAAATGTCAACATCTCTTCCTGTCTAGCATTCTCCCCTTGAAGAGATGAAGTGAACAGAGGATGAAAGGATTGTGTTTGCAAAAGGTGACATCCATGGAAACATATGTTTTGCGAGAGTGTAGGTCATATCATTTATACCCCTTTTGAGTAGGAGAATAGTCAAGAAAAATGCACTTACGGGCTTTGGGATCAAGCTTACCACCAGGGTGCTTAGGAGCATGGACAAAACACACACAACCAAAGAACTTGGGTGGAAGAGATGAGACCTGAAAACAGCTAGGGAGAAACTTAAGAACAGTTTCACCCCAAAAATGTTTAGGAACATTCATGGTAAACAACAGTGAACAGGCTACCTCAGCAAAATAACAATTTTTGCGTTCAACAACTCCATTTTGTTGTGGAGTGCCAACACAAGAAGTCTTAAAAAGAATGCCGAAGTGATTCAAATATGGCCGAAAAGTCCCATCAATATACTCAGTCCCATTGTCACTACGGAGCACTTTAATGTTAGCATCAAATTGAGTATGGACCATTTTGTGAAAGGATTGAAAGCACGAAAAAAAATCTTATTTTTTTCCTTACGTAAATACACCCTTGTGACACGGGAATGACAATCAATAAAAATAACAAACCAACGATAGTCTAAAAGAGAGGGAACAGGGGTGGGACCCCAAACATCAGAATGGATAACCATAAATGGAGATTCACTTCCTTGATTAACAAGAGCATGAAAAGAGCATTTGTGTTTAGTAAGTTCTCACGTTTCACAAAAAAACTTAGTCCTAGTACAGTGCTTAACTAAACTAGGAAAAAGTTTTTCAAAATCCCAAAAGATGGATGGCCTAATCTACGGTGCCACTAATGCAATAAAGGAATGGGTGAGCCCACATCTGCTTCAAGAGCTTGGCCACATGACATAGGTAGAATGACTGAATTAGGTGCAAGCTCCAAAAAATATAGTTCTCCATGAGCTTTACCACTGTCAATCTTTCTCCCCGTATCCAATTCCTGAAAGACACAATGAGTAGGAAAAAATGTCACTGAACAATTTAAAGAATGAGACATGGTTGGGGTATAATTTATAGAGCCTTTCCCTAAAATCGAAGATTGGGAACCATCTACTACTCTGACCTTATCCTTACCAGAACATGAAGAATAGGAGTCAAAGAAAGATGAACAACCTGTCATATGATTAGTAGCTCCAGAATCTATTATCCGAGGAAGTGAAGATGAAGTAATAAAGGCACTAGTCAGAATACCTGTGTGAGCAAAGTGGGAAGAACTAGCAGAAGTAGAAGCCATAGTAGATGGAGAGTCAAGCCTGGTCATAAGACGCCTAAGAGACTGTAGAGTCTATAACTTCCCCTAAGAAAGAGCACCACCATGGGAACTATTTGAGACTGAAGGATGTGACCGACCTCCACTAGAATAAGAAAATGTCTCCACAATAAACTCCGAAATATGTGCATGAGGACCTCGACTACCACCTTGACGACCACCTCGTCCTCAAAAGGGATGCCCATGGAGCTTCCAGCAAAACTCCCGAGTATGTTGAGTCTTGTGACAATAGTCACACTGAAGCAAATCATTATCAACAGAAGTGCTTTTGTCCCCAACCTGAGCCTTACCATCCTTTGGAGTAGGAATGGCAACTAGAGCTAAGCGATCTGGAATAGAAACACGTACCATAGCACTTCGTTTAATCTCCTCCTCCTGAACACAGGCATATGCTTCTCCTAAAGAGGGAAAAGGAATACAGCCCAAGACCTACACTCGAATAGGGTCATACGCCCGCCAAGAAATCATAAAGGCGATCTTTCTCAACCATTTGTTAATATGCAGAGACATCAACAGTACAAGCAGGGCAAAAACTCTTATAGTAATCAAGTTCCTGCCAAGCTCCATTCAAATCTGTATAGTACTCAGCCAAGGATCTATGGTTTTGATCCAACCCCCGAAGTCTCCTTCTCAACTAAAAAACCTGAGCATTATTACCCTTTCAAGAATAGGTTTAGGCCACAGAAGTCCACACCTTATGTGGAGTGTCAAGAAACAAGTAGTTATGGTTGATGGCGAGTATCATGGAGATGAATAACCATGTCAGGACTTGAGCATTATGAGTAGTCCAAGTCACAAAATCTAGACTAGTAGTTGCTGGTGGAGGAACAGGCCCCGTGATGAATTTCAACAAACCATTGGCAGTGATGGTCAAAGTAAAACTCTAGGACCAAAGCAAATAGTTGGAACCATCCAACTTAATAGCACAAACATTCAATGGAGCATTGTTTTGAGTCACAAACCAGCTCCCTTCATCCTTCGCAACCCCAGAAGCCTTTTTAGGAACCTGGGAAAGCTACATCGAACATAAAGGTCGTACAGTGGTCGTTGACTGTCGCTAGAGGTCGTACAGTGGTTGTCGACTGTCGCTGGAGGTCGTACGGTGGTCGTACAGTGGTATCGTGCAAGACCCAATAGCCTACGATCGCAAGGAGTAGATCATCTATAGTAATCGAGTAGCGTGAGCAGTGTTATGGACTTGGCAACTGAACACAAGCTGATATCCCTCACACGATTGACAATGGTGGTTGATTATCAGTAAATCATGATCATTCCTCCTCTACAAGGCCAGATCTATGGAGACTAGCTCTGATACCATGTGAAATTGTAGAAGGAAGAAGAACATGAAAAATATCAAGTGTTAGGTCACCTCTTCTCATTTCACTGTATATATATGGACAATGGTACATGTACAAGAATACCCTTAGGAAGAAATAGAACTAACGAATACTTCCCTAACTTAACAATAAACTACTGGCCAAAGTGAAAACGTAACTTGGCTCCTAGTGGTTGAAAAATTGTTGGCAGAATTTGCTGTAAGTAATGACTAACTGGTGAATGCTCATTGACTGCCTGACTGAAAAGTAAAGCTAGTAACTCGATATAGTAATGTGTCTCATAGTTGTTATACGTTCTACTGGTTGCATTGACGGAAAATAGATTGTCCTATTAACGGGTGAACAATAGTTGGGTTGTATGAGGAGAAAGTAAAGACCATCATTTGAAAAAATAAGTGTGGTTCCTAGTTAGTTCTTGGACTATTTGCTACACATTGAAAACGTAATGACCATCTAGCTGGTGAAAGATCATTCACCGCATGTGTTAAAAGTAAAGACCATAACTCAAAAGAGATGTGTGGCTCCTAGTACGTATATAGACCGCTGGCCACATAAAAGACATCCCATTTGGTGTAAGATCGTTGGCCGGATTAGTGAATTGTAATGACCTTAATATGATGACGAAATGTGGTTCCTAGTAGATATACAGACTACTGATTACATAAAGAAAATAGATGTCGCTCTTCACTTTGGTTGTTCATTTCCTCCGACCCGTTCTAATCTGATCCGATCTTCAATCCGAATCGATCGGTAGTATGGATATTTGTTTGGAGATTGTATAGAATATGGGGATTTTTTTTTTGAAAATGTTTAGGGATCAGGTTGTGGGTGGAGATAGACATGTCCCCGCCCCAAATCCATTCTATGATCGATCCCGGTGCCGCTCCGCCCCGTCGCCGAACTCACAATTTGGGGGTCTATTCATGAGTTATGAAACTTTGGGGTTCATTGAATTTTCTCCAAACACATGGGGGCGTACTAAATTTTCCCCAAACACTAGTATATTTCATTTTCAGATTGAGGCAATTCCATATTTGCTTGCCCCTGCAAATGGTTATTCATCCAAGACTTACATTCTCATTTATGCTATCTTTTTTGTGGTAGCTTTAGTTTTAAAATTAGAAATCCAGTTGATACTTGATAGAACTTCAGTTGAAATTCGCAAACACTTACGCTTAAACATGAATACCATGTCGTGCCAGCGATAAACGTGTTGTGCCCATGTCAGTCCGGCCCATTTGATACCTTTATATGTATCCAGATTTTAGTTTTTTAATTTGTACAGAGATTCTTGATTTCTAACAATCTATTTTTTTTTTAAAAAAATGATTGGACCCCCAAATCCTCGTGGTGGTCCCCATTCCCCATTTGGAGTGTAGCTCATCCTAGTATTTTTATATCGACTACTGGCTACATTGACAAAAAGGAGATTGTTCTGTTAATGGGTGAACAATCGTTGGCTGTGAGGAGAAACTGAAGTCCATAACTTGAAAAATAAGTGTGGTTCTTACTAGGTTCTTGGACTACTGGCTAGACATAGAAAATGTAATTACCTTCTAGCTGGTGATTGATCATTGACCGAATGTGCAAAAAATAAAGACCCTAACTCTATAGAGATGTGTAGATCCTAGTATGTATATAGACTACTCGCCACATAGAAGAAACATAAGTTGGCTTCTTGTTGGTGGAAGATCGGTCGCCGAATTAGCGAAAAGTAATGACCTTATATAGACGATGAAATGTAGTTCCTAGTAGATATATAGACTACTGGCTACGTAAAGAAAATATATGTTGCTCTTCACGGGTCAACAATCTTGGCTGCATGAGGAGAAAGCAATGACCGTAACTTGCAAATAAGTGTGGTTCGTAGTAGTTTCATAAACTACTGGCCACACTTTGAAAACGTAATTTGCATTTAGCTTGTGAAGGATCATTGATCGCACGAGCAAAAAGTAAAGGCCCTAACTCAAAAGAGAATTGTGGTTCCTTGTACGGGTATAGACTACTGGCCACATAGAGAAAATGTAACTTGGCTCCTAGTGGGAGAAAAATCGTTGGCAAAATTTGGGGGAAGTAATGACTAACTGGTGAACGGTCATTGACCGCATGACTAAGAAATAAAGACCGTAACTCGACATAGTAGTGTGGCTCCGTGTAGTTATGTGTTCTACTCACCACATTGATGGAAAAAGGAATATTCGGTTAACGGGTGAACAATCACTGGCTTTATGAGGAGAAAGTAAAAACCGTAATTTGAAAAATAAGTGTGATTCCTAGTAGGTTCTTGGACTATTGGCTACACATTGAAAATGTTATTACCTTCTAGCTAGTGAAGGATCATTGACGGCATGCGCAAACAAGTAAAGACCCTTACTCAATAGTGACGTGTGCCTCCTAGTACGTGTATAAAGACTACTGACCACATAGAAGAAACATAAGTTGGCTTGTAACTGGTGAATGATTGTTGACTGGATTAGCGAAACGTAATGACCTTAACTCGACTATCAAATGTGGTTCCTAGTAGATATACAGACTATTAGCTACATAGATAAAATAGATGTTGCTCTTCACGGGTCAACAATCATTGGCTTCATGAAGAGAAAGTAACGACCGTAACGTGCAAATAAGTGTGGTTCACAGTAGTTTCATAGACTACTAGCCACACTTTGAAAACATAATTTGCTTCTAGCTGGTGAAGGATCTTTGACCGCATGAGCAAAAAGTAAAAACCCTAACTCGATAGAGAATTATGGTTCCTATTACGTGTATTGACTACTGGCCACATAGAGAAAACGTCATTTGGCTCCTTGTGAGTGAAAAAATCGTTGCCAGAATTCACAGGAAGTAATGACTAACGAGTGAAGGGTCATTGACCACATGACTGAAAGTAATGACTGTAACTCGGCATAGTAGTGTGGTTCCTAGTAGTAATATGGGCTACTTACGACATCGACCAAAAATAGATTATTCTATTTGTCACGACCCAATTCCATTATGGGTCACGTGACCGGCCGGTGATGGAGTCACCAAGGCCTCCCCTTGCTTACCATTCAAGCCATTCATACATAAACTAAGGAACAGCGGAAACTTATAATAAACAACCCTGAAGCAACTAAGTAACCAACATCATACATAATACATAACTCAAACCCACTTCTATTTTACAACAACTCTATCAACAACTAACTATAAACATCAAAAGGCATTCAGCTACTCAAAATTCACCCTTGCTATTCACACCACCCTTGCTTTTACTCAACCTGGAAAGAGAAAATAGGATTCTCTTAAGCCGAAGCTCGGGTGAGAAACGTATACCAAGGATACAGGTTTGACCACGGAGTTTTAAAATCGTCAAGATTCACAATTGTATGATAGTTTTAAACAATACAATAAAATCATAATTTGCAAGCAATTAGTCCAAGAAGGACTCATATTTTTGGTCTAAAAGGTGGGACCCATTTTATTCAACATGCTCATTTCAATACAACCATGCGACGGTTCTTTTTTTGCCAGTCGGTTGGGGAGCGACCCCATTAGAGGAGTGGTATGATATCAATACCCGGTGGTGCCTGGCTGCACCTCCAACCTTATTTCATCAATCACACTAGACCATTTAACGTCCCCTAGTGTCCGGGACACCGTCCAGATGGGTCATATCAACATAAGCATGTACATCCAACAAGAATTTCACATTTCACAAATAACCATGGCCCAATTTCAAATAAGAAATCAAGTCAAGCATTTTCAAACATTAGCAGCTCACGTGACAAAAATATATATGCTCTTTCCAGCCTTTTTCCAAGCAAACATTTTATTCAAAATAATTGCTCAAAACATTTCACAAAGCGAGTAAAAGCAAGTAACCAAGGTATACGCAACTCACCGAAAGATTGTCTCGCGCTTGCTCTGCTATGAACTACTCCGATCCACCGGTTTCTATAAAAGACTCACAAATTACTACTAGATAAAATTATTAAACTGAATGAAATGCTCGAATTTAAACTTGTTCCTATTCTAGGCTCCCTTATAGCTCTAATCTGGGTTTAGCTACTAATCTGCCATGGTTTTGGAAAAAGAATAAGGTATATGTATACTTTAAAGCTAAGCTTACAATCTGCTAGCTCCAGAATCAAGAATATGGGAGGTTCTAACTACTTCAATTAAGACCCCTCCATTTCTAAGGTAGCAAACGTGATAACAAAGGGGAAAAATCATCACCCCGAACCAGCGGTACCTTATCTACATACAATTAAAGATTACGTGGGTTCACCTATTCTAATTAGGGACTTAATTTCATTAAAAAAAACCAGGTGTTCTATAACTAATGTTCCAGAACAAGGGTTTGAAATTTGGGGGTGAATGTATCGGGTACGGAACATGATACGAGAGGAGGAAAGAGACACTAAAAAAAAAATAAGGACAGAGATAACTGATTTTTTCTAAAATCGTCGGAAGCCTGAGGCTGCCGTTCCGACGTGTACAGAGAGTGTGTAAGTTTTATTGCTAAGATGATGGGTTTTGCTCCTATAGACCATAACTTACATAATAAAGGGTGAGTTTTACTGAAATTAGAGTGTGAGAGGGAGATTACCACAGAAAGAGGTGAAGGTTTCTTCGGTGAGAACGATTGGAATCGAAGCGGCGGTGTTCGACTTGGGCTTCAACAGCTCCTGAGGCTCAGTCTCTCTCTCACTCCCACATACATTTAACTTGGAGTTGTTTTTTTTGGCCAAAAATAAGAGGATATATACAGAGGTGGTAGTATAGTCATCAAAACAGGTGTCATTTCCTTTTGCCAACAGCAGCCACGTCATAAATATGGCAAGGCTAGTGCGTGCCTTTCAAAATTTTGTCCGGAACAGTCCAGATCTTAGCATGCGAAAATCCCCAAAAATTCATCATAGGTTAATTTAAATACGAGGGTCATTGTGGTCGTGTTGGATTCCTAGGGAAAAATCCTAAAATTCGAGATACTATACCACGTCTCAAATACTATCTAATTTTATCTACTTTACTCAAGAGGTCCGTATATATATTATATGTGACATTTAATCCGCCATGCCCGTTAATAATAAAAGGGTGAACGTCCATAGTGTCTCATTTGACCACCATAGGCACTAATTAATCTAATCGAGCCTTTCTTATAATAGTTAAGCTAACTCGACCAAATCACATGAACAATTAGAACTTGGATTTTACACTATTGGTGGGTGAACAATCGTTGGCTATATAAGGAGAATGTAAAGATATGAAGTTGAAAAATAAGTGTGGTTCCTAATAGGTTCGTGGACTACTACTACATGTCACGCCCTCAAATTTAATAACTAAAAAATAAATAAAATCCACGTAGGACAAGTCAAGATCTCATAAATTCCCTTGAATATTCAAAGTCAACAAAATACAATCTCACCATTTCGAATAAACAAGTTCTATCCACTACCGTCCATAGCCTGAATGCATAAGTACAAGGTTTAAAAGTTATTACATTGCCAAATAATAAAAAAGATGAACTATCGAAGTTATAAAACCATCTTTCAAAAGTATAATACAAGATGGGAAAATAACTTCATGCATGTTTATGCTCCATGTAGATGTCACTCAACAAGCATCCAACTTCATGCTCCAAGCCGTGTACCTGAAAAATTGATAGGTTGAGCTCACTAGCCCAGTAGGAAAACTACACTACCAATGCTAGGTGTATAAACATGATGTATGCATAATGAATGTGTATAATATGATGGACACGGCCAAGGTACAAGATTAGGATGAACGAAAGGTTGTAACTCAACCACTAAGTACTCGAAATGTGTTCATGTGTCTAGAATGTGTCCAAGTGTTCTAAACCAAGTTTAAGTATACAATCAAAGTCCACATAATTGCCAAGTCTTCATACCCGTACTCAAAATTTCAATTTTCGCCAAATATTCCAAATTGAACTCAAAACGTGTCATTTCTAACATTTTATAAGAAAAACATTCATCAATTTAATAGGGAAGTATCCCTCTGCCGGATTTCATGGCCTCCGTGCACCCCTGCCGGATTTCTTGTGCACCGTGCACCGTGCACCCCTGCCAGATTTCATGGGCTCCGTGCACCCCTGCCGGATTTCGCGGGCTCTGTGCACCCGTGGCCAGGGACACCAAACGGGTGATCCCTAGAGTTCACATTTATCCATAAAATATTTTTGATTTAAAACTCATCTCAAAACTTTACAATTTGTTCCAAAATTTATCATTTGCGTCGAAAAGTCAAACCAACTTTTTACATTATCCAAATGATGCCAAAATATGGTTGGAGGGATGTACGATGTGTCCAATATTCAAGGGAAGGATCAAAGATGAAAATATGATATTTTAGCGTTTCCCAACTGGTTGGAGGTTTTTGCTCAACTGGTTGGACTAAAACAGAGACGAATACAAGTTTTCAGAAAAGCCCAACTGGTTGGTGGTTTTTGCCCAACTGGTTGGGCAGAGACAGATTCGTGTGAAAATTTCAGAAGTACCCAACCGGTTGTTGGTTTTTGCCCAACTGGTTGGGCAGAGACAGATTCATGTGAACACTTTAGAACTGTCCAACCGGTTGGAAGTTTTTGCACGACCGGTTGGGGAAACCCAGAATTTCTGCGGGTTTCTCTCAAAACATGAAACTTCAACCCAATAGCATATATGAAGTTTTAGGCCAAAAGTGGATATGTGGAGCAACTAATAGACATCAAGGGAAGGTAAATCAACAATCAATTGCATCAAACAAGTACTCAAATCATAGATCACAAAATCAAGCTCAAACAAACCCATTTAAGAGCAAATGATGAATTTGATGAATTTGAGTAACAAGAACAAGATATATGCCATACATCACATAGATACAACTAGTGGGAGTAGAATTTGTCTTCCTACCTCAAGATTTGACCTTGAAACAAGTGGGCAAATGAAGACCCTAGCTTCCAATGTGCTCCAACCCGAAATGGGGCTTCTTGGTGCGAAATGAATGCAATCCAAGCTTCAAAATACATAGAGGAGGTGATTTTAGGTGGGGTTTATGAATGGGACTTGAGGTTTTGTTGGATTTTTGAGCTTTGAGCAAGCAAAAATGGAGGAAATGAGAGAGAGAGAGAGGAGTATGGCTGGAGAAAAGAGGAGGGACTGATTTTTTTGTGTAAAATGAAAGCACAAAAAGTCTTATATACTCTCACCCCTTAACACTTTCACCCTTAAACTTTCAAATGAATATTAAACACACCCAAGTGCATTCTACCACTATCACATTGACCCATCTTAATCAAAATTCGATTCCTCACATTTACCCAACATTATTTCGGAAAAATTATGGGAAAATACGGGTCCTTAAACTACACATTCAAAACGTAATTACCTTCTTGTTGGAGAAGGATCATTGACCACATGTGCAAAAAGTAAAGACCCTAACTCAATACAGATGTGTGGCTCCTAGTACGTATATAGACTACTCGCCACATAGAAGAAACATAAGTTGGCTTCTAATCGGTGGCAGGTCGTTGGCCGAATTAGCGAAAAGTAATGACCTTAACTTGACGACGAAATGTGGTTCCTAGTAGATAAATAGACTACTAGCTACGTAAAGAAAATAGATGTTGCTCTTCACGGGTCAACAATCGTTGGCTGCATGAGGAGAAAGCAACGGCCGTAACATGGAAACAAGTGTAGTTCCTAGTAGTTTCATAGACTACTGGCCACACTTTGAAAATGTAATTTGGTTCTAGCTAGTGACAGATCATTGACCACACAAGCAAAAAGTAATGACCTTAACTCAATATAGAATTGTTTTTAGAGAAAACGTAATTTGGCTCATTGTGGGTGAAAAATCGTTGGCAGAATTCGTGGAAAGTAATGGTTAACGGGCGAAGGGTCATTGACTGCATGATTGAAAAGTAAAGACCTTAACTCGACATATTAGTGTGGCTCTTACTAGTTATATGGATTACTGGTTGCAATGATGAAAAATAGATTATTCTATTAACAGGTGAACAATCATTGGCTGTATGAGGAGAAAGTAAAGATCGTAACTTGAAAAATAAGTGTGGTTCCTAGTAGGTTCCTAGACTACTGGCCACCCATTGAAAGCGTAATTTGCTTATAGTTGGTGAATGATCATTGACTGTGCGAGCAAAAAATAAAGACCCTAACTCGACAAAGAATTGTGGTTTCCAATATGTGTAAAGACTACAAGCCACATAGAGAAAACGTAACTTGGCTCTTTGTGGGTAAAAAATCGTTGGCAAAATTCACGGGAAGTAATGACTAACTAGTGAAGGGTCATTGATCGCATGATTGAAAAGTAAAGACCATAACTTGAATAGTAGTGTGTCTCCTAGTAGTTATGTGGACTACTAGCCACATTGACAGAAAATAGATTGTTCTGTTAACGGGTGAACAATCGTCGGCTGTATGAGGAGAAAGTAAAGACCGTAACTTGAAAAATAAGTGTGGTTCCTAGTACGTTCTTGCACTAATGGCGACATGTGGAAAACGTAATTAGCTTCTACCTGGTGAAGGATCATTGACCGAATATGCAAAAAGTAAAGACCCTAACCCAGCATAGAACTGTGGCTCCTAGTACGTATATAGACTATTGGGCACATAGAAGAAACATAAGTTGGTTTCTAGTTGGTAATAGATCTTTGGCTGAATTAGCGATAAGTAATGACCTTAATTTGACGACGAAGCGTGGTTTTTAGTAGATATACCAACTACTAGCTACATAGAGAAAATAAATGTTGCTCTTAAGGGGTCAATTGTGGGCTGTATGAACAGAAAGTATTGACTGTAACTTGACAAATAAATGTGGTGCCAAGTACGTTCATAGACTTCTGGCCACACATTGAAACTGTAATTTGCTTCTAGATGGTGAAGGCATTAACCGTGTGAGCAAAAAAGTAAAGACCCTAACTCAAAATAGAATTTGTGATTCACTATACGTATATATACTACTGGCCCCATTAAGAAAATGTAACTTGGTTTCTATCGGGTGAAAAATGTTGGCAGGATTTGCGGCAAGTAATGACTAACGGGTGAAGGGTCATTGACCGTTTGATGGAAAAGTAAATACAGTATTGGGCATGAGAAAAAAGTAAAGAACCTAACTTGAAAAACATGTGTGGTTCCTGGTACGTCCATAGACTATTGGCCACACGTTGAAAACTTAATTAGCTTCTAGTGAAGGATCATTGACCGCATGAGCAAAAAGTAAATATAACTTTTTAACGGGTGAAAGGTTATTGAACAATGATCGGAAGTGTGGCTCCTAGTTGTTATATGGACTACTGTCCACATAATGAAAACATGAATTGGCTCCTAGCTGGTGAAAGATATTTGGTCGGATTAGCGAAAACTAGTAACGTTAACATAACGAAGAAGTGTGGTTCCTAGTAGATATGCATGCCGGATTAGCGAAAACTAGTAACCATATTTGGCCGGATTAGCGAAAACTAGTAACCTTAACATAACGGTTATATGGACTACTGGCCACATTCACGAAGTAAATAGATGTTCTTAATGGGTCAACAATAGTTAGTTGTATGACCGAAAAATAATGACTGTGACTCTACATAGAACTGTGGCTCCTGATAGTTATGTTGACTACTAGCCATATAAGGAAATTATAAGTCGGATTCTAGTTGGTGAAAGATAGTTGGCTACATTAGTGGAAAATAATGACCTTAATTTGATGACGAAGTGTGGTTCCTAGTAATAACGGGTGAAGGGTCATTCACTGCATGACCGAAAAGTAAATACCGTAACTCTACATAGTAGTGTGGCTTTTAGTAGTTATGTAGACTACGGGCCACATAGTGAAAACTTAAGTTGGCTCTTAGTTGGTGAAAGATTGTTGGCTAGATTAGTAGAAAGTAATGAACTTAACTTTGCGACGAAATGTGGTTCCTAGTAGATATATAGACTACTTGCTACATAGAAGAAAGTAACGACTATAACTTGACAAATAAGTAGGTTTCCTAGTAGGTTCATAGGCTACTAGCCACCCATCGAAACCATTATTAGCTTCTAGCTTGTGAAGCATCATTGACCGCATGAACAAAAAATAAAGCCCTAAGTCGATAGAGAAGTTTACTTCCTAGTTAATATATAGACTACTGGCCACATAGAGGACATAACTTCACAATCCTTGTCGGTGAAAAATCGTTGCCTGCTTTCCCGGAATGTAATAACTAATGGGTGAAGGGTCATTGACCGCAAGACCAAAAAATGAAAACCTTGACTTTACACAAAAGTGTGGCTCCTAGTAGTTATATGGACTACTGGCTACATAAAGAAAACATAAGTTGGCTTTTTGTTGGGGAAAGATAGTTGGCCGCATTAGCGAAAAGTAACGACCTTAACTCGATGACAAAGTGTGGTTCAGAGTAGAAATACAACATAATCGCTACATAGAAAAAATAGATGTTACTCTTAATGGGTGAACAATCGTTGGCTGTGTGAGCAAAAAGTAACGACCATAACTTGACAAATAAGTGTGGTTCCTAGTAGTATGTTCATAGACTACTAACAACATATGGAAAACGTAATTAGCCTTTATTGGTGAAGGATCATTGACCGTATGAGCAAAAAATAAAGACCTTAACTCAACAGGGAAGTGTGGTTTCTAGTACGTATATAGACTACTTGCCACATAGAGAAAACATAACTTGGCTCCTAATGGGTAAAAAATCATTGGCCGCATTCATGCAAAGTAATGACTTATGGGTGATGGGTCATTGACCGCATGACCAAAAAATAAAGACCGTGACTTTAAATAGAAGTGTGGCTCCTAGTAGTTATATGGATAATTGGCCACATAAAGAAAACATAAGTTGGCTTCTGGTTGGTGAAAGATAGTTGGCCGCATTAGCGGAATGTAATGACCTTAACTCGACGAAGAAGTGTGGTTCCTAGTAGATATACCGACTCCTAGCTACAGAGATAAAATATATGTTGCTCTTCACGGGAGAACAATCGTTGACTTTATGTGCAAATAAGTGTGGTTCCTAGTAGGTTCATAGACTACTATCCACACATTGAAAATGTAATTAGTTTCTAGCTGGTGAAGGATCATTGGCTGCTTGACCAAAAAGTAAAGACCCTAAGTTGTTGGAGGAGTGTACTTCCTATTACGTAAAATAGACTATGGCCACGTAGAGAAAACATAACTTTTCTCTTTGTCCATGAAAAATTGTTGGCTGCATTCATGGAATGTAATAAGTAATGAAGAAGGGTCATTGATTGCATGACCAAAAAATATAGACGGTGACTTTACATATAAGTGTGGGTCTTAGTGGCTGTATGGCCTACTTGCCACATAAAGAAAACATAAGCTGGCTTCTAGCTGGTGAAAGATAGTTGGCCAGATTAGTGGAGAGCTAATATATATATATATATTATATATATCAGACCTTCTTCCTCAGCCAACATTACAGCTTCTACCCTAAAAAATCAGATCGCAGATCTTCTTCACGCTACTGCTGGAAGCTCATGTATGTGACGTATGTCATCTCTCTCTCTCTATGTCTCTCTCTCTCTCTCTCTCTCTCTCTCTCTCTCTCTCTCTCTCTCTCCCCCCCATGTCCCCCCATGTTCCCAGCCATGTCCCATGCCATGTGGTGTGTCGGGACACTTGTCCTGCCGTGTTCTCGCTTTGTCCCCGTGTCGGGACATTGTGATACGGGATCCCGGAGGCATGTCGGCGCTTCATAGGCGGAGAGTAATGACCTTAACTCGATGAGAAAGTGCAGTTTTTGGTAGATATACAGACTAGTGGCTCCATAGAGAAAATAGATGTTGCTGTTAACGGGTGAACAATTGTTGGTTGTATGGGCAAAAAGTAACGAGTGTAACTTGAAAAAGAAGTGTGGTTGCTATAGGATCATAGACTACTACCCACACATTAAAAACGTAATTAACTTTTAGCTGGTTAAGGATCATTTACATCATGAGCAAAAAGTAAACACCCTAACTCAACAAAGAAGTATGTTTCCTAGTACGCATATAGTCTATTGGCCACATAGAGAAAAAACATAACTTGGCTCTTAGTATGACCTTAAATCGTTAGCCGCATTCGAAGAAAGTAATGACTAAAGGGTGAAGGGTTGTTGACCTTCATCACTTGTTTGAAAGCAAAGACCCTAAGTCAACAGAGAGGTGTGGTTCTTAGTATGACCTTAACTTGACAATAAAGTGTGGTTCCTAGCAGAGATACAAACTATTGGCAAAATAGAGAAAATAGATGTTGCTGTTAACGGGTGAACAATCGTTGGCTGTGTGAGTAAAAAGTAACAACCGTAATTTGACAAATAAGTGTGGTTCCTAGTAGGTTCATAGACTACTGACCACACGTTGAAAATGTAATTAGCTTCAAGTTGGTGACGGATCATTGACCTTATGAGCAAAAAGTAAAGGCCTTAACGGGATAGAGAAGTATGGTTCTTGGTACGTATATAGACTACTGGGCACATAGAAAAAAAACATAGCTCCAAGTGGGTGAAAAATTGTTGGCTGGATTTACGGAAAGAAATGACTAATGGGTGAAAGGTCATTCACCGCATGACTGAAAACTAAAGACCGTAACTCCACGTATTAGTGTGGTTCCTAGTAGTTACATGTACTATTGGCCACATAAAGAAAATATACATTGGCTTCTAGTTGGCCAGATTTGCGGAAAGTAATGACCTTAACTTGATGACAAAGTGTGGTTCCTTGTTGATATACAGACTATTAGCTACATAGAGAAAATAGATGTTGCTATTAATGAGTGAACACTGTATGAGAAAAAAGTAACGACCGTAACTTCACAAATAACTGTGGTTCCTAATAGGTTCACAGACTTCTGGCCACACATTGAAAACCTAATTAGCGTCTAGCTCGTGAAGAATCATTGACCTCATGAGCAAAAAGTAAAGACCCTAATTCGATAGAGAGAAGTGTAGTTCCTATAACGTATATAGACAACTGGGCACATAGAGAAAAACTTACCTCCTAGTTGGTGAAAAATCGTTGGCCGAATTTACGAAATGAAATGACTAATGGGTGAAAAGTCATTCACTTATTTACGGAATACCTCTCCACGTGCGGGTCAGGGGTCGCATGTGCGGGGGAGTGTTAGAGTTTGTCCCACATTGATTAATTATAACCTCCAAAGCTAGTATATGAGCCTGGGTGGCCTCTCCACTTATTGCCAATCGGTTTTGAGTTGGATGCTTTAACAGTGAGCAATCTGAATGACACTTTTATTGTCACAAAAGAGTGGTGTGGGAGAAAAGAGAGTGAGACCCATATCGGATAGCAACCAGTAGAGCCAAACAACTTTAGAGGTAGCATGAGCTATGGCCTGATACTCAACTTTGGCAGTAGATCGAGCAATAACGGATTGTTTATAGCTCTTCCATGAGATAAGAGAGTCCTCCAGAAAAACACAGAAGCTAGAGGTAGATTTCAGATCAGAGATATCACCGGCCCAATCAGCATCGGCATATGCCCGAAGAGACAAATCAGAAGTAGAAGATACAAGTAAACACTGAAACGTGGTGCAACGAACATAACGAAGAATACGTAGCAAGGTAGCCCAATGAGTAGACCGAGGTCAGTTAAAAAAAGAAGAGTAGACCGAGGAGCACAAACAAACTGACTAACTACATGCATTGCGTAGGCAATGTCTGGCTGAGTGACAGTGAGGTACACAAGACAACCAACAAGTTCACGTTACATGGTAAGATCAGTAAGAGGAACCCCATCTGAACCAGAGAACTTAGCATTTTACCCAATGGGAGTATCAACCTTTTCGTCATTAGTAAGTTGAGCTCAATGAAGAATGTCGGTCACATACTTAGTCTGAGTTAAGAGATAACCTTTTGGAGAGGAGGCAACCTCAATGACAAGAAAATAACGAAGAGGGGCCAAGTCATTCATTTCAAATTGGTGAAATAAATGAAGCTTCACTTCATCAATAGCCGAACAGTTAGAACCAGTGATGATCATGTCATCAACATAGAGCAATATAAGAATGAAACCATGAGGACCGCGGGGAACAAAGAGTGTAAACTCATGCATGCTTGGTTGAAACCCAATTTGAAGAACCACATCATGAAAACGAGCATACCAAGCGCGAGGAAACTGTTTGAGGCCATAAAGAGCACGACAGAGACGTCAAACAAGGCCGATGGAATGTGAGAGCCTTGGAGGAGGATGCATATAAACTTCCTCAGATAAATGATCATTGAGGAAGGCATTTTTAACATCCAACTAAAAGAAAGGCCAATGATGAGTAGTAGCAACAGAAATTAAAAGGCGGACATAAGTCATCTTGGCAACTGGAGCAAAAGTCTCCTCATAACTAATACCATATTCCTGAGAGTACCCCTTAGCAACTAAGCGGGCTTTGTACCGCTCCAATGCACCATTAGAATGAGTTTTAACTTTAAAAACTCATTTGCAAGCAATGAGATTTTTACCGTCGGGGAGAGGAACCAAGTCCTAAGTCTGAGTCTTATAAAGAGCAGTGAGCTCGTCATTCATGGCATGCGCCCAATTAGGATCATTACAAGCTTCTTTGTAGGAACGAGGTTCAAAGTAAGTATGAATGCGAGATAAGAAAGTGCAATATGAAGAGGAAAAACAAGTGTTAGTAAAACCAAGTCTTATTGGAGGGCGACGATCACGAGAAGGATACCGATGTGCAGGCGGATCAGAGTCATTAGCAGCAGATGAAGGACAGGGAGTTGGGCCAGTGCGACGGACATAATACTTGGGAAAGGGAGGAATGGGGTGGGAATTAGAAGAGGAAGATGGGAGATTAGGAACATCAGACACGTCAAGAGTACAAACATATTCTTCCTTAAGAACATTCAGAGGGAAAGGATCTATATGCACGAGATCCTCTTTGACAATATTGAACGGGTTTGGATGGGAGAGAGAAGGGAGGTAAATGCTCAAGAAACGAAACATGCCGAGAAACATACAACTTTTTGGTCACGGGTCATAGCAACGGTAGCCTTTTTGTTGGATCCCATACCCCAAGAAGACACATAAGACACTACGAGCTCTAAGTTTAGTGCGGTCCTTTTTGGGAAGGACGAAGCAAGTGGAGCCAAAGACACGAAGGAGGGAGTAGTTGGGAACCTGACCATAGAGCCGTTCGTAAGAGGAAGAACCAGAGAGAAGTGGAGTGGGCATCCGGTTGAGAAGGTACATTGCAGTGAGCACATCCTCTCCCTAGAATATGGCTGGCACAGAGGAGGAAACAAGAAGAGACTGTGTAGTATTTTAAAGGTGATGATGTTTGCGTTCAACACACCCATTTTGAGCTGGGGTGTCGGTACAAGAGGATTGATGAATGGTGCCATGAGAAGCCAAGAATTCTATGAACTCATCCAGAGAGTATTCTTCACCTAAGTTAGAGCGAAGAACCTTGATTTCTGTCGAAAACTGAGTTTGAACCATGGAGTGAAAATTGTGATATACTTGGTAAAAGTCTAATTTGCATGTCAACAGCTATAGCCATGTAAACCTGCTATAATCATCAACAAATGAAACATAATATCGGGAACCACCTTTAGTTGCTATCGGAGAAGAACCCCATAAGTCTGTATGAACAAGTTAAAATGGGGAAGTAGACATAAAGGTACTTCAAGTGAAAGGTAAAACGACATTTTGGCAAGTTTACAACCATTGAATTCAGAAATATCGCTGGCATAAATGTTTCCGAAAACCCTAGACATGTGCCCTAATCGAGAATGCCAAAGATAAAAGGGAGAAGAGTTCTGATCTAAACAAAAGGACGTCATAACAGTCATAGTAGACTCAATAGGAACATGTAAAGTCTCCAAAACATAGAGATCACCAACTCTACACCCTGTCCCAATTTGCTTCTGAGACACCCGATCCTGCACAACACAACTACAAGAGGAAAACAAAACATCAAAGCCAGAATCAGATAATTGGCTAATTGAGAGAAGACTAGGAGATAACTAGGGAACATAGAACACATTTGGTATGGAAAGAGAAGAAGATGGAGTTGGGATAATAGAACCTATCGAGACAACATGCATAGGAGTGACATTTGTAGTAGAGATACTAATGGGAGAAACAAGAGAGACACAATGACTTACTAATGACAATATAGGGGTCATATCGTGGGATCAACCTGAATCAAAGATCCATGTGGTAGGAGGGAGTATTAAATTTCAAAGGGTAAATTTCACTTACCTCCCCTGAGGTTTCTGACCAATACAGAGACCTCCCCTGATGTTTCTGAAATTTCACTACCCTCCCCTACTTTAAAAGTAATTGGCAGATACCTCCCCTGCCGTTGAAAAAAATGACTAACGGTGTTAACTTTGATTGTGAAATGCCATTAATGCCCTTAAATTCAAATCTTACTTTATTTCTTTTCCTTTTTTGAGTTTATATTGCATAAAAATTTGGAAAGGTGAGAAAAGTAACTAAATTATTTATTTTTTTCTTAAAACTTTCTTTTCTTTGACTCAAACTTATTAATTTTTAAAATTTTTAGTTCCCATTGGATATATTTTTCATTTTGGTAATAAAAACAAGAGTATTAATAACCACTTAAGCCCACTGCTTGCATTGGTAGTTTTATTATTATTATTTTTACTTTTTTTAGGTTTCTTTTTCTTTCTCTAAATCTAATCTCTAACTCAATTCATTTTTCTTCTCTATAATTATAAAAAATTTACCTTTGCGTTCTCTCTCTTTTTTTTTTTCATAAGTAATATCAAAAAAAAAAAAAAACTATAAGCATGAAATTTTTTGGATAATTTTTGTAGACCAATTCACTCTGTCCATTTTATAGTGTTTACCTTTTCATTTGGGTTGTCCCTTCATAAGTGTGTGTTTTGAAACGTTAGTGAGTATATTTCCTATTTTGCCCTTAAAATTAACTTCCTTTCTAAAAAATTAGTGGGTATTATTACATTGATTAGGGTAAGCAGTGAAAAGTATATGTAAAAATTGTAAAATTTGATGTAAGAGAAAAAAAAAGTTAGAATTACGAGGCTACACCTATAATTGAAAAAAAAAAAGAAGAAGAGAGAACGCATAGGTAAAAAAAGGCATGTTGAATTGGCCAAGACCATCTTGTTTCAAGTCCTTAAGGGGGTTTCTAGGCTTGACTAGTTACTATAGAAGGTTCATCAAGGGATATGGAAAATTAGTAGGCCCCTCATTGATTTCCTCAAGAAGGATGGATTTGGTTGGTCAAGTAAGGCTGAGGAGGCTTTCCAATCACTGAAAATAGCCATGACCTCTTCTCCAGTATTGGCAATGCCTGATTACAATAAGACTTTTGTGATTGAGTGTGATGCCTTAGGGTTTGGAATTGGAGTTGTGTTGATGCAGGAGGGCCATCCTATAGCCTTCATAAGTAAGGCATTGGCACCTAAGCATTTAGGGCTCTCTACATATGAAAAGGAGTTATTGTCTGTAGTGTATGCAATCTAGAAATGGGGACACTACTTGGTGGGCAGACATTTCCTAATAAAAACTGATCATCTCAGTTTGAAATACCTATTGGATCAAAGAATATCAACACCTATGCAGCAAAAATGAATGACTAAGCTCTTGGGTTTTGATTATGAAATTATTTTCAAGGCTGGGAAGGAGAATGTGGCAGCTGATGCTTTGTCAAGACAAGGGAATGAAGTGAACCCCTCTAACTTGGCTTTAATAGTGGTTCAACCAGTCTAGTTACAAGCCCTTAAGAAATCAATTAAGGAAGATTTTGGGTTACAAGATCTGATTGTTCAGTTGATTGCCAATTCTCAAACTCATCCATTATGCTTGGCAAGATGGTATTCTAACCTATAAGGGGAGGTTGGTGGCAGGTAAGGGATCAGCTATTAGGGGAATGATTATGCCTGAGATCCATTCAAGTCCAGTGGGTGGACATTCAGGGGCAGACAAGTCTTACTGGAGATTAAAAAGGTCTTTTCATTGGGAGGGCATAAAGAAAGATTTGAAAAAGTTTGTGTCTAAATGTGATGTATGCCAGTGAAGTAAGACTGAAACAGTTGCTAGCCCTGGCTTATTGCAACCACTGCCTATTCCAGAGAGGGCTTGGTCAGATTTATCAATGGATTTTGTGGAAGGATTACCTGTCTCATGTGGAAAATTAGTGATATTTGTGGTGGTGGACAAATTAACCAAGTATGTGCATTTCATGGCCCTAGCTCATCCCTTCTCAGCCATGGATGTAGCTCAAGTTTTTATGGGCAATGTGTTCAAACTTCGTGGCATGCCATCCACTATTGTCAGTGATAGGGACAAGGTCTTTACAAGTCAGTTTTGGCAGTCCTTGTTTACCCTTCAAGAGACCCAACTTTGTCATAACACAGCTTATCATCTCCCCAATCAGATGGCTAGGCAGAGGTGGTAAATAGATGTCTGGAGGTTTATCTCAGGTGCATGACAAGTGATAGACCTAAGGCCTAGGTACAGTGGTCAGAACTGGCAGAATGGTGGTTCAATACCTCCTACCACTCTTCCACTCATCTCACCCCTTATAAAGCATTATATGGGTAGTCACCTCCTACTTACACTCACTACATCCCTAGAATGTCTATAGTGGCTGAAGTGGATCAATGGGGCCAGAGTAAGGAGTCTACTCTTAAAATTCTGAAGGAACATCTATCCAAGGCTCAACATAGGATGAACCAATTAGTGACCATTCACAGAACTGAAAGAGAGTTTTAGGTGGGTGATTAGGTCTTCCTAAGGTTGCAACCCTATAAGCAAACAACTGCCCAATTCAAGCCAACATGAAGCTTTCTTTTAGGTTTTTTGGACCCTATCGGGTGGTGCAGCGTGTGGGACATGTGGCCTACAGACTTACCTTACCACCTACCTCTAAAATTGACCTTGCATTTCATGTGTCTCTCCTAAAGAAGAAGTTAGGCCACCAAGATGTTCCCCAATCCCTTCTTCCAAAAATCTCAGATGCTGGAATTATGAGCCTATCCCAATTGCCATTCTTGACAGACGTTTGGTCAAGTGGAAAGGTAGGCCTGCTACTCAAATTTTGGTCCAGTGGTCCAACACCTATTCTAAAGATGCTACATGGGAGTTCTACACTTCTTTTCAGTCCAGGTTTCCACACTATAAGCCTTGTGGTCAAGGCTTTTCTCAAGAGGGAGGCAATGATACATCACCTCCTTCAGCTCTGCCAGCTGGCACAAGCTCATTGGTTGCAAGTTGAATGAAGGACTGGCGCATACGAGTTCAGAGCAAGACCACTTCTTGAAGGCATTAGTTGGTTAATCAGTTACAACTATGTAACTACTCGTAACTACTTGTATTGGATTCATTTCTTGTTTTTTGCAGTTTATAAGGGAATAAATGTTGTACGTAGATTTCATTCTGTAATCTTTAGAGTTGTTAACCAAGTGGACGAGAGTTCCACTTTAGCAAATTGTACAAGAGCTCCATTTTCTATCCAATAAACTTGTTTCTTTTTCATCAATTCTTTCTCTTGTTCTTCTGCAAGTTCAATTCCACCTACAATTCTTGTTCATCTATTTCCATTTCCACGAAAACTACAGTGTTTGTATCACAGTCCCAGAGAGTTGACCCCCAAATTTGTGGACTTCACTGCTGCATGGACGTCAAAAAATCGTTGCTACTTCTACATTCGAGTGGGTATGTATAATTTATCTTGCTCTCAGCTCATTTTGAGCTTTCACTTGATTTTTGCCTATTTCCTATGCATTTTTGCTTTCGTTTTGAATTTTTTCTAATTTCATTCCCTAAATCAATGAACCTTAAATCGACTGAACTCATCTCCATCTTCGACTCCGTTTCTCTCTCTCCCTTTTTTGTCTCTCCCCTCAACAACGATGTGGCTTCTCCGGCATCCTCTATATAGCTCTAGCTTTTAGTCTCTTACAGTTGGTGTTTTAACGGAAGCGAAACAACATGTATAGCTATTAACAAAGAGGGCAAAAATCATGTCCCCTAGTTTAGTGCTTTTGTTGGAAGGTCCTCTTTGAGTCATGGGAAATAAGTTTGTGTGGACGACCCACAGAGATTGTACCGCGTCGCGCACGAAAAAGATTGTGATTTGTTAGAGTCGCCACCCAGATTTGAGGTCCGAATCCGAGAAACCGATAAAAATATGACTCGTTTGCCAATTGAAAAGATTTTACTGATCACTATGAAACCAGAAATTTCTCGAATTCGGGGGTTTGGTTACGAGAGGGGAAGGGTTTTACGGCACCCCTCTTGCCTGGTCCGTGAACCGGTCTCTACTCAATATTTCATGGGATTTTGAAAATATTTTGAAATTCAATTTAATCACAAAAATGGGGAATCGGGGATGGGAATCACATTAACAATAAGAAAATACAAATATGCAAATTTAACGTGGATGCTTGTGCACGTGATTTACATGGGGATGATAACAATAAAGAATTATTACAACAAATATTTACAAAGATGAATAACAACAAAAAAACTGGGCAAATAATTCAAAGAATCACTGGCTTGAAGCTTAACAAACTGGTTTTACAACACGGATTCCAACATAGGGGTTGAAGGCCAACGGTGATGCCCCCGAAGCGCTTTAACCTCTCGAGAATCGGCTTGAAGGCCAACGATCATGGCTTGAGCGCTCAAGTCCATTTCTAGCTTCTGTGATTTTTAGCTTTTCCATCACTTCTTTAGTCATTATTTGTAAGATCAAACATTAACAGAGTGTTTTTCATGGAAAATCAGATGAGAATAAACAGATTGATCTCATAAATAATGATAAAAGAAGAAAATCACAATATTTTAGCAAAGAAAATACTTTGAAAAGAAGGGATCCAGACTGTAATCATAAAAATAAAATCACACACACACCTAAACTGGAATAAACCATGATCCATCATCAAAATATCCAAGAACCAATTATTTGCTCAAGAACAGCTTGAGCGCTCAAGGTGAGTGGCTTTGAGCGCTCAAGCCATTAAGTGATTTTCTGGTTTTTATTAATAAAAAGGATTCTGGATGATTCTCAAGACCATGAGTGTATAGTATGAAGGTGCATGAGGTACCAAAGGCACTGTTTTATGCCCATACACAAGATTTTCAAGGACTTTGGGACTTGATTGTCATAAAATAGCTAATTTTAGCTCATGCAAATGGTTTTGAAGTAAAAACATGAACTTTTTGAGAATAAAAAGAGCACAGCTAACTATTAAAAGACAATCAAGACCAACAGAAAGCTCGAAACTTGATAAAACAGAAAACAGCCCAGGATTGAGCTTGAGTGCTCAAGGCTATAGGCTTGAGCGCTCAACCCCAATTTCACCTGCATATTTTGATAATGTTTTTGAACTTTCTGACCTTCGTGAGTTCAATTGAAGTATAGAGAACTTAATTGAACTCACTCGTCACCCTCAGATGAACCAAAACAGCGAAAACCACTTGTTAAACTACCTTTTTACACTTGATTGAAGGCTTGAACTTGGTTATAGGTTGAAGGATGAGCAATTGTGGGTGTTTCTGACCAGTTTTATGGATGGATAATCAGGATTATGAAGCTAATTGATGAATATGAGTCGAATTTTGGGTTTAGCAGGTAGTTTTTGGTAGATGGTTTTGATGAGAAAAGTGGTTTTGTAGAGAGAGTGAGAGGGAGAACAATTACTGGGAATATAGTGCACTGGAGTATGAGAATCATCAACCCCTCAACAGGAGGTAGCGGAGGGTTTATATAGAGTGAGTGGAGGGAAGGCAGGAGAGAGAGAGGAAATGGGTTTGTAGTCTAGGTGTAGTTTATGTGTAGTTTTAGGTGTAGTGGAGGGTATTATACGTGTATAGAGGTGGTTAGACGCTCCACTCTGCATGAGATCTCATGATGAGATACTCTGTAGATTCCCCGCCCAGTTGAGTTGGCCAAAGCCGTGGTGGGCTTGGCCAAGTGTCCCTCACAGATTGGAGCCAAGGTCTAAGGCTTGGCCTTTCGCCAAGGTGCTTTTGGTGGCGCATCGCTTGGCTTAATCTTGGTTCAACAATGCTTGGGCTGGTTCAGATTATTTGGTTGATTTTGATCAAATTCAAGTCATTTTCACAAGTTCCGGGTAGCCATGATTGGTTCGTTTCATCATTGGGTGTGCTCGAGCACATTTAGGGTTCAAAATCGGGGTGTCTACAGTTGCCCCTCTTGGACGAGACTTAATGCCATTGATTTGACATGAGTGACATCTAAGACATAGACGACCCGACTTGTTCCCCGTGATACATCTCAAACTACAATAAAAGACTTTCAAATATCAATCGGTCGTGCTCAACAAGCTGCCAACGTACCCTATTGCCAATCGGTCGTCCTCGGGGCAATTGAAGATAATAAACAGGCTCAATGCCTTCAAAGATAATGATTTAAACGGGTACAAGACCCTCAACAATGGTTTAAACGGGTTCAAAACCCTCAAAATGATGATTTAAACGGGTTTAAAACCCTCAAAAGATGATGATTTAAATGGGTTCACAAACCCTCAAAATGATGATTTTAACGGGTTCAAAACCCTCAAAAGATGATGATTTAAACGGGTTCAAAAACCCTCAAAATACTTCATAGATACGCTAACGCGAAATAAACAATGATTTAAACAGGCACGTGGCTCTCAAACCGAAGTCAAAACATTTCACGCATATGCTAACTTGAAACATGATTCCTTGACACATCTCGATTGATAAACGTGGTCTAGCACGACCAACTACTAAGATTAGACCCTCGGACACACATGCATTCAAGTAATTGGGGCCAAGGTGTCCAAGGCACTCTAACAAACTATTAGAAATGCCCAAAAATGCCCCTGGAAGACTTGCAAAAGAAGCCAGGGAGCCATGCCAGGATTGGGTTTGAGCGCTTAAGGTACACCCTTTGAGCGCTCAACCCTACCTTGAGCGCTCAACTCCAGATCCTTGAGCGCTCAATCTCCAAGGTTGAACCTTCAGCGCTCAAAGAGACCAACTTAAGCGCTTGAACCCCTGAACGAGGATGACGGTTCAGAAACCCCGTAACGTTCAATTAACTCCGAATACTCCGATTAAACGACATAACATTCTAAAACTCTCCAGAAATCAAATTCTCACTCCTCTCTTGCGATCTTGATCAAAAACCCTCTTGTTTCTCACTTGAATTCTTGCAAAATCAAAAACCCCCAAATCCTAGGGTTTTCTCGTACGGTTTTGGTTCAATTCCAGTTTGATTAAAGTTCAATTTCGAGGTGTTGATCAGTTTCCATGGAGAATCCTGACGAGTTACGGTCTCCGGTGGGGTTGCCCACAGCAGAGAGGGGTGAAAGTAGTACAGTGGTGCCACCACCAGCAAGTTCAAGCACTCAAAATGTTGATCCGGTGGTTGAGGGGCTACCAGAGGGGCACACGGTGGTTGAGGGCAGTGGCAGCGTGGAGGAGAAGGAGAAGGAAGTGGTGGGTGCTGATGGTGATAGGTCTGAGGTGGTTAGGGGTGATGATGGTGGTGATCTAGTAGTCTCTGGTAGTGGTGGTGATGTTGGTGGTGATTCGGTGGTGTTGGGCGGTGGTGGTAATGATTTGGTGGTTCTGGGTGGTGATGGTGACCCAACCGCCGAGACGGTGGTGGCTAGTGGTGATGTTGGCGGGGCTGGTGTGAGAGATTGCAATGGGGGTAGTGGTTTAGGTGATGATGATGACACGACGGTGTCGGAGAGGGTAGGAGAGAGAGATAGGGAGAGAGGCGAGGAGAGGGATGAGGAGATGACGGTATGCTTGCTTGCTCACTTTCAGTTATTAGAAAATTAGAATTGCATTGAATAATTGAATTATTGCTTGATTGTTAACTGTTCTGTTGATTGATCGATTAACATTCTGACTTATTCGCCTGTTTGTTGATCAAATGCAGAGAAACTTACGCTTGAAGGCTCATGGAGGTATGGGCTCCAGTTGGGAGATTTACCAATGGTACTTGACGCCCTCCGGAGGGCTTCCGTGGATCAGGCGTGGTTTTGGGATGTTCATTCGACCCCTACGAGCAGCACACAAAGACGACAACGCTGCGGCAGGATAGCCTTGGGTGGCTAGGTGGGAGAGACTCTACGAGTTCTTTCCACCTCAGCTTCGGGGAGGTGACGCTGACGCCGTTGGATTTCGCGGTGATCACGGGGCTGAAGGTAGGAGGAGACCCGATCCCGTTCGACTCAGGGATAGGCCGAGATGAGGCCGCACTGAGGTGGTTTCTGGGCTTCGTGCCCCACAGAGAGGGAGAGACGGCCACATATGGCCAGTTCAAGACGAGGGGCCTGGGGGAGCCGACAGACGAGGCGATGCGTAAAGACGGCCGAGAGCGCAGGTGCTACCGTTGTACTTGTTCGGGCTTCTTTGCACCGAATAAGGGCAACGAGGTACACCTCTCCTACCTCGGAGGCTTGAGAGACTTCGCCACTGCGGCGAGGTACGATTGGGGTGGTGCAGCTCTCGGCACTCTTTGCAGCGTTCATGAATGCCGCCTCGGCGGAAGGGGACCGCATCTCGGGACTATGGAGGTCCGGGAGGTAAACTTTATCACTTTGCTTTAAATTCCTTTACATGCATTTTACTATCTGCACTTGATTTTACTTGACTTTCAAATACTTGCTTTGACTGACTGATTTGTTGTTTATCATGCAACTCTGGGCATACGAGGTGTTGGGGTTGCATCCCCCTGAGACACGCCATCCGGATCCGGACGTCATCCCTCGAAAGCATCGCGGGGGGGCTCCCGTTCAAGCATGGTGGCGCGTGGGGAACCTCCTGTGTTTTACGGCGTTTCACTCGACAGACTCCCAGCTTCCCTAGTAAGTATCAAATTCTCACATGTATTCAACTCACTCTCAATATGTTTACCATTAAGCACTTGCTGACACTCATTTGAACATTCTTGCAGGTCGGCTGGTATGTATGGGATAAGCGATGATGATCCCTACTTGGCGGGAGTAAGAGATCGCGGGGAGGGTCCTCTTGGGAATGCCGATGCTGTTGGGTTTACGGTACCTTGGCGGCAGTACTGCGCCCATGTCGTCTGAGTTGATGGACCACGGGTGCCGAGCGCCTTCCTCCTCGTGTCGCGTGGCGCTCTCTATATCTTTGGCGGAGATGGCCTTCCACGGCCTTTGTCGGACCTCGGTCGGCGCTACGGCCCGACCTTGAGCTATGCGGATATCGAAGAAGTATCACAGGGTGGCCTAAGAAGGCTATTTGAGTGGGAGAGCGATGGAGGTGGGAAGCGGGAGGGGCTGGAATTAGCCTGGCTGGAGGAGTGGCCGAGGCGGATCTTGGAAGCCTACCGTCACTCGAGACGGTGGCGGCTCGCTGGTGGGTAATGCGTGTTACCACCGCTGGAGGAGAGACGGGAGACATAGACATCCCGAGGCCACTGACTGGCTTTCCTCCGCTCCGAGCACCGGTAAGAATCACTTCATTTATCAACTTTGCATGCTTCTTGTTATGAATACTGACATTAACTTTGACTTATTTCAGAAAAGGTTCCACAGAGGCGGCCTGTGCATTATACGAAAGGTAAACGAGAGGACTTCGTGGTCCGATACGCCTCATTGCCGGGCGGGGAGGTCTCCATCCGCCCGTGAGGATGAGCCAAGACACCTCCGCCGCTTCCCCTGGACCCTCTTTAGAGAGTTGCACCGGTATGCGATTTATGTCATTTACACTTTCAATTCCTTGACTATATTGTATACTGACTCCATTTCTTGTTTGCTTGTCAATGCAGCCGCCTGTGGTCAGGAAGAGGCCACGTGATGGAGCCGACGGTCCTGGAGACATGACTATGCGGTTAGGACGTTCGAAGCTGGCGGCGGCAAGACTTGAGGTGGAGAGACCGCGGAGGTCGACTCGCCAGAGGGTGGAGGTAGTTCCTGAAGGGGTAGTTGAGACGAGCTCGAGCGATGATAGTATCAGTGATGCCAACTACCCCCGCTACCCGGATTTGGGCGGCTGGGAGCGTGGGCGTGGAGATGAGACCGAGAGCTCAAATGAGATGATGGATGCTGAGGATTAGTACATAGTAGGCATAGGGATTAGAGTTTTGCTTTTGCTTTTAGTCTTTTCTTTTGATCGGGCCTGCGTGCCCCAGTAGTTAGATGGATTGGGCCTGCGTGCCCCAGTTGTAGATTTTCTTATTGGGCGTAATGTGCCCTGGTAGTTGATGATGATTGACTTTTTTTTATGGATTACATCAGATTGTATACATGACTTGCACTTTCGCTGTTCATTGCATTATTTTCTATTTTTTTTGTGTACAAACGAACAAACTTGTTGTAAAATGTACTCTATTTATTCACAAAAACTTGATCCCAAGCATTAAATACAAAGTTTAAAACTCGACTTCAAAGATAAGCTCACATGCTCGTGGATTTGAACGAAACATGATCATTTGAATTTATATACGACCGAAAGACATATTTACGTTCTACACAACTCGACAAAATCCATGTATAATGTACAATTGATAATCACCCATACAAAATGACCTTAGAACGGAATTTAATGTTCATAAGGCTTTTTGAAAATAAAATACTCTGTGAGCCTGTTTAAACATGATGAACTGCCATGCCATTGCCTTGACCGAGTCATAAATGACGGAAATACTCCTGCGACAGTCTCAATCTGGCAAGAGGTGCCATGGATTCATTCTTGACATGGTGACGGCCGCCATTCCATGGCTTGAGTGGGCCATCGGGGTCCCAACCCCATGTATCCCTGAAAAACTGGCCTGAGAACCATCCCGTCAAACCACAAATACTCTTTGACACGTGTCTTGGTGATCGGATGTGGCTTACAAGGCTCCGAAATGGTTTCGAACATCTAATGGCCACTTTTGAACTTCGAAACTCCGTATTCCGTGTCCAAACACGTATCGGCTTGATAACTCGGTCAACGGAACGTTCCGTGAAGTCACAAATGCTTGTTGAGACTTGGTTTGGGCTTTGGTAGAGGGTAGAAAGGTTTAGAATAGGTTTTGGACCTTAAACGTGCCATGTTTCAACTGTTGCTGCTGTTGCTGTTGTTGCAGGCCTTAAGCGCTCAATGTGGTTTGAGCGCTCAAGCTCACTACCTTGAGCGCTCAAGGTGGTTTGAGCGCTCAACTCCATGGACTTGAGCACTCAAAGTCTGTGCTGGGCAGACTTCTAGTGTTGCTTCCCAATGCATTTTTGGACCCTTTTGCATGTTTCCCTCTGCCCCAAACGCCTGGTTGCTCTGTTATAATATCTCCCAAACTTTGAACATCACCTTCCCAAGACTTTTTCAACATTTTCCCACAAATGCTTATGCATTTCCAATGCATTTTCAAATTTTCCAACAAAACATTTTGGAAATATGCATTTGACCACCTTGAAAATGCAATCTTTGATTTCCAATGTTGCATGGCAAATTTGTAGTGTTCTCCTCAAGTCCCCTATAAATACCAAGCATAATCAAGCATTTTTCCATACACCATTTCCATATCAACTTTCTTTCTTCTTCACACATCTCCTTTATCCAACTATTCATCACTTCCTCATGGCTGCCCTTGACCCTTCCGTTATCAACACTTGGGTTGCCAATCTTGAAAAACATCGATTGGTTCAACTTTCGAGGTCTCGGGCTCAATGCACTTCGTCACCTTCACACTTTTCCTATCCGCCAAGACATCTTGCGTGCCGCTGTTCGTTGTTGGGACTCAGAGCTCCATGTGTTCCGATTCGGCATGCAAGAGCTTTGCCCGACCATTGAAGAATTTCAAGCATATCTTGGTGGTAATGCTTTTGCGGATCCTGTCATTCCACCTATCCGCGTGAATTATGCCAACATTCTCAGTAGGAAGCTTGGTCTCGGGAATGGCGCCGCCCGTTTCTTGATTCGCAATGAGACCCTCAACGTCCTTCGACTCTTTTGCGACATTCTGACCCCTACTTTGGTGATCTTTTGGATTTTACCGTCCAAAACCGGCGCATGTTTGAACTTTGCATGTGTCTCCTTGCACTGTACTTGTTGGCCCCACATGACGGCCATCCCAGTTCCGCCATTGTCGGTGTTGCTGCTCAAATCGAACAACGGAGGGATGTGGTTCCTTTGGTTTTGGCTGAGACAATTATGGGTTTGGATGCGATTAAGGCTGGGAATGCGGACATGTTTGCTGGGAGCCCGCTTTTACTTCTGGTTTGGCTTTTTTTTTTTTTTGGCAGCTTTGGTTGTTGGCTTGGTTTTGACTTTGGTTTGGATTTTTGGGATTGCAGATGTGGCTGTGTGACAAGGTTGGGCTTTTGAGGGAGCCGGCGGGTGATTGGATTTACGATCCTCGAACTTGGGCGGATAGGCCTTTTATGCATGACGAGGCTGATGAAGATGATTGGACTGATTTCTTCAGATCATTGGAGGAGGATCACATTACTTGGAGATGCCACTGGCTGCCTTTGCCAGACATGACAGCCAATCATATGGGAGACACATGGGTAATCTTGGCAGGACTGCAAGGGTATGCATATTATTTTCCGCAACGCATTCTTCGCCAATATCACATTCGCCAAGAAATGGAGTATATGGTGCCTGCCACTTTCAGCCTTCCTACATTCAAGCATTCCGTCCTTGAGCGTTATCGTACTTCTTGGGGGCACAGAGTTGTTTGGGCTCCTAATCCCTACCCATCTATTCACTTGAATGGACATTACAGAAATTGGATGAGGGAGCAGATGAAGGCACGACGCCGCAGAAATTAACACCAACTTCCTTTCTACTCGCTAGGCTATTTCCGAAATAAAAGGTTGATCCATAAGTGATGTTTTGGCGTTTGGTTGTGTTGCATTTGTGTCTTTTCTTTTTCTTTTTTTTTTTGCGTAGCTCAGCACTTGTAATCGAAGAAGTGATTTGAATAAGATTGAACAATGAAGGGTTTCCCCCTCTTGGTTCATTTGATTCCACATGCTATCCTCTTCAGATATTACGAATATATGGACCAACTCATGAAATTTAGACCGAACCCCAGGATAGGGTTGCCTACGTATCCTTTCTCAAGGAATCAGGTCATGGCGTAGTTCAGGAAAAAGGTTCACTCGGTATTGACACTCTCCTTTTTGCGCTCTAAATTTTGCCTGGCACTGCCTTTCAGGTTTTCAGTCTAGCGAGCTCTTTTGAATATTTTGCCTTAAATTTTGCCTAGACCGCCCAATGTGGGTTTTCAGTCTAGCAGGCTTGCTCTGAATTTTGCTTGGGTCGGCTCACCCTTGCGATTTTCCGCCCAACGAGCATCTCTCAGGGGTAATATCGCTTAAGTTGATCTAGATTGACAAGATTGCTGAACTCGTTGCCGTCCAAATCTATAATCACTGCTGCTCCACCGTCGTGGATAGTCTTGATGATATATGGTCCTGCCCATTTCGGCCTGAATTTTCCCCGTGGATCAAATATCGGTGCCCGAATCTCTTTCACCACCATATCTCCTTCAATCAGATCCCTAGATTTCACTTTCTTGTTGAATGCACGAGCAATTCTTCTCTGATATCCCTGGATGTGATATAATGCCCGCAAACGTCTTTCATCAAACAACATTAGCTCAGAACTCGCCGCCAACCGGTCGCCTTCATCAATCTCATTCTCTATCATCACCCTTAGAGATGTTACCTCGAGCTCAATGGGAAGTACTGCTTCCATCCCATAAACTAATGAATAGGGTGTTGCCCCTGTTGGAGTTCGGATAGAAGTACAGTATCCCCACAATGCTAAGGGCAGTTTTTCGTGCCAATCCCTAGACGACTCGATAGTTTTCTCCAGGATATTCTTGATTGACTTGTTTGTCGCTTCCTTCGCCCGCTCGTTTGAGGCCTATACACCGTTGATTTATGCACTTGTACTTTGAATTCTTCAAGTACTTCTGTCACCCTCCCTTTGAAATGCACACCATTGTCCGACACAAAAGCATTGGGGACCCCATATCGATAAATGATATTTTTGCTTGATAAAATGCGCCACTTGTACTGCAGTCAATGTAGCATAAGAAGCTGACTCTACCCATTTTGTGAAATAATCAATTGCCACCAATATAAACTTGTGTCCATTCGATGCTGGTGGTGTGATTTTCCCAATTACATCTATCCCCCATACTGAGAAAGGCCAAGGTGTTGCCATTGTATGAAGTTCGGATGGTGGAATATGCATGAGATTGGCATGAACTTGGCACTTATGACACCTCCGAACATACTGAACGCAATCTGTTTCCATGGTTAACCAGAAATACCCTTGCCTCAAAATCTTCTTTGCCATCATTAATCCGCTCATGTGGGGACCACAGATTCCTTCATGAATTTCCTCCATTACCCTTTTGATGTCATTACCATGGACGCATAACTTGTGCATGCCACAATATGACCTTTTATATAATCTTCCACAGCAGATGATGTACTGTGCTGCTAACCTTTGTAATGCTATCCGATCCTTCTTGGTTGTCCCTTCTGGATATTCTCCCTTCTCAAACAAATTCCAGATATCGTAGTACCAGGGTAGACCATCATTTATTTCTCCAACATTCATCACATACTCATAAGCAGGCCTATCCCTCTGCTCAATCATGATTGGTCTCATCCTCACCCATATTGGCAATTCTACCATGGATGCCAAAGTGGCGAGTGCATCAGCGAACTGATTTTTCATCCTCGGTATTTGAGTGAAGGTTACTTGCTCAAATTGATGGATTAGGTCATCGAGATCTTTATGGTATGGCTTTAACTTTTCTTCCCGCACCTTCCAATCGCCATTGGCTTGAGAGACCACCAAATTCGAATCACCGACCACTTCCAACTTTTTTACTCCAATTTCGAGAGCAGCTTCCATTCCAACAATACATGCCTCATATTCCGCCTGATTATTGGTAACTTCGAAATTTAACTTGAAAGAGAGGGGAATGTGTGGTCCTTCTGGGGAAACCAACAGTATGCCGATTCCAAACCCTCTTTGATTCGCAGCTCCATCAAAGTATAACTTCCAAACATCTTCTGATATTCCCATGACATGCTCATCGGGAAACTGGAATTCCGTATCTTCGGGCCCTTCAATCGGATGATCTGCCAAGAATTCTGCTGCGGCCCTGCCTTTTTACTGATTTTCATGTTACATACTTGAGTTCGAACTCGGCTAATAAGAGCAACCATCGCGCTAGCTTCCCGGTGAGTGCTGGTTTTTCGAACAGATATTTGAGAGGGTCCATTCGAGAAATCAACACTACCGAATATGCTAACATGTAATGCCTTAACTTTTTGGAGGCCCATACAAGAGCCCAACAGGTTTTCTCCAAAGGCGTATATCTTTCTTCAGCTCCGACCATCTTCTTACTCAGATAATATACTGCCTTCTCAACACCCGCTTCACCTTCTTGTGCCAACATGCAACCCATGGCAGACTGCGTTACTGACAAATACAAAATCAGAGGCTTTCCTGGTGCCGGTGGCATCAATACTGGGGGATTTCGAAGATATTGCCGAACTGCCTCAAAAGCCTTTTGACACTTGCTATCCCATTTGAATGGTACTCCTTTCTTGAGTAGATGAAACATCGGCTTGATGAACTGGATTTTTCCGAGAAAGCTCCGCACCTCCTTTTCTGTCCGGGGTGGCTCCATATCGAGAATGGCTTTGAATTTTGATGGATCCACCTCGATTCCTCTCGTGGTGATCATAAACCCCAACATTTTTCCAGCGGTGACTCCAAATGTGCACTTCTGCAGATTGAGACACATTCGGTATTTACGGATTCTTTCAAAGAATTTGCGCAACGCTGGGAGGTGTTCTTCTTTTTCTTTTGCTTTCACAATCATATCATCCACATACACTTCAACTTCCTTGTGCATCATGTCATGCAACAGGGTCGTAGCTGCTCGTTGGTAAGTTGACCCAGCATTCTTCAACCCAAATGGCATGACGCGATAACGCCCCCATTCAGTAGTGAAGGTTGTTTTCTCTCGATCTTCCGGCGCCATCAGAATCTGGTTATACCCCAAGAACCCGTCCATAAATGATAGAAGCGCGTGTCCTGCCGTATTATCCACCAATACATCAATATGTGGCAAAGGAAAGTCATCCTTCAGACTGGCTTTGTTCAAATCTCTGAAATCTACACACACCCCCCGATTCTTTCGGTCTTCTTAGGTAATCGCACGATGTTCGCCACCCATTGCGGATATTGATTACCATCGAAAGCCAAAGATTGAATTGCTTGGTAACCTCCTCCTTGACCTTTTCCACCCAATCTGGTCTGATTTTTCTCAATTTTTGTTTCACTGGTTTTGCATCGGGATACAGGGGAATTCGGTGTTGCACAATCTCAGGATCGATTCCGGGCATATCTGCATGGGACCAAGCGAAAACATCTTCGAATTCTTTGAGCAAATTAGTGAGTAATTCTTGTTCCTCTGAAGATAGCCCGGAGCCGATTTGAACCATGCGAGGATTTTCCTCATCTCTTAATTTTATTGAAATAACTTCTTCTTTTATTGGCTGAGCGTGTCTTTTGTTTTCTTTTTCAATTAGCGCTTTGAGTTCTTTGGGAATTTATTCTTCGTACTCTGTTTCGCCATCATTTAGATCAACGCAATTTATTTCGGAGACAGCAAAGTAAGCAAAATCGGAACTTATTTCATTAACAAAGCCCTCCGGGGCGCAGTACATGGCATCAGACTCAAATTCAAAACAGAAATGACGACGTGGAGGGCCGTGAGGCACAAACTCCGACTCACAGTCAAATCCAAACCTTGATTCAGACTCGGACTCTAACTTAGTGAATGCATTAGTAAATTTTACAACAGGAGTGAAAGTGCAATTCTTGTATTCTCCGACTGCATCCACTATCAGCATGCTGGGATCCTCAAGGGCCTCCTGCCCAAGCATCATCACTGCTGACTCTTCTTTATCCTTACTCGTTAGACTGACCTCATCAAACATTGACATTAAGATCCCACCATCCAAAGTTTCTGTCCAATCCGCTTTGAGGTCTTTCACCAATTTCTCAACCTTTTCGTGTTCATCTTCGCTATCCCAAGCATCATTAGCAAAGATTTCAAATCCAGGGTACACTTCTTCACTTATTTCATTTACAAATGGCTCTAACTGGCCGTGATAAGGTGTCTTGAATCTGACGATTAGCACTGCTTTCTGCCTTATTGGTTCTTCCCTTTTGCATTTCTTTCAGTGTAGGTTCATATCCTAACCCAAAACGGCCTCGCTGAGAAGGGAATTCTGGAAACTGAGCTACCCCCTGGTGAGTTCGTCCTAAACCAGTGCTTGGCAGATATGACATCCTCCTCATCATCTCGAGGACGGTAGTGCTGATTGAAAAGTCTTCATCAACACGAAGTGTGAACACACACCGGATGTATCGAAAGCAAATCCACCGATTTGGACATCATTCTCATCGTGCATTATTTCTAGCAAGGGAGCATTATCCTCAGCATGAGGACGAATGCCCGTGTCTCCATAAAGGGTAACGGTCCCATTTTCTAGTCCAAGCAGAAGCTTTTGATGCAAAGTGGATGGAACTACCATGATGTCAGGTCGATGCATCCAAGGACGCCCCAACAACAAGTTGAACGAAGCTGGGATTTCAAGCACATGAAACTCAACTGTCAATTTAAATCCTTCCGCTGCAATCTCCATTTCAACAGTCCCAAGCACATTACGGCGGGTATTATCATAGGCTCGAACAGTGAGATCGGACGGCGTGAAATCCTTAGGTTTGAGCCCCGAGCATAAAGCTGTTCGGAGGGGACAAACATTGAGTGCAGACCCGTTATCTATCAACACAACTGGGATCCACTTCCCCATGCACTTCATGGTGATGTGTAAAGGCTTGTTATGATCAGTTCCTTCAAGTGGCAAATCAGCTTCGGTAAAAGTCACAACATGCTTGACAGGTTTGGTGGTGATGGTTGGTTTGGTAACAATGGCAGCCATCATGGCTACTGGAGTAATATCAGAAGCGATCTCCATGCAAGACAATGCTTGAGCGAGTTTTTGACGATGCTCGCTGGAGCTCATGAGTAGCCCCCAAATGGTTAATGCGGCTGGGGTTTTCTCAAGTTGTTTCTGGATAGGATTTTCTTCGGCTGCTGGTGGGGGTTTTGGACGAGGCAAACGACTGTTGGTTGTGGATGTAGCATGGGATTGGTTGGTTGGAGTGTTAAAAAGGTTTTGAAAATCGGTAGGATTGGTAATTGGGTCATTGGGGTTGATTGGATTATTTAGTTGAATTGGGTTGTTTTGTGGAGCTGGGTTAGAGGTATCTCCTGTGTACATTTGGGGTGGTTGATAAAATCGGCCACTTCAAAGCAAATGATGAACAGAGTCTATGTCATCTCCCCACAAATCAGTGTAATCTGTGTAGAAATCAACAAGATCCCCTTCTGCCTTTCTCTTTCCTTTTGAGATGCTGGCCTCTTCCATGCCTTTGGTAATCCCTTCTACAGTTGCTTCGCTCCATACATCCCCATTTTCCATTGCAGCCTCATTAACTGCCCAAACTTTGTTGTTTCCAACCCAAAGTGGTGCAAGTATTGCATCTTCATTCTGATTGGCCCACAAATTAGTCATGCCATTCTCTTTCGTCGGCTGTCCCCAAACATCGGGTAGGTCTCCGTTCAACACCATGATAATGCAATTTTATGGAATTTGCACCTGAAGTATTGGAAGATCTTCATCAACTATGTAATCATAAGGTGTGAACTCTATCCCCTCTGTCATTCGGTTTATGGCATATTCACTCATTAGGGAGAAATCAGGGCGACCTTCCCACAACGGTGGAGCTGGGAAATATGTTTCATCGAAGAACAAAGGGAGCGTGGATCCATCCAAGGGATCATTAGGATCCATGACCTGCCATTCATTAGGTGCAGGATCACATTCATCCTCCTGTGCACCGCTTGGTATCACATTCTCTTCTTGCCAATTCTGTCCCTGTCCTTCTTCCATAGGTTGTTGATCTTGTACTACCGGCAAAGGTTCAAACAGATTAGGGAGTGTGACTCCATCAAGTGGGTCTTCAAACATTGGATCCCAAAACAGATTAATTAAGGCACCAAGTGGGGGTTCATCATTAAACTGTTCATTTTGAGGCCAAGCTTCTCCATTTATCACATTGTTGGCTATCATCTGTTCGTACTCTCGGGCCTCCATAGCCATGATCAAATCACCCCATTCTTGCCATATAGTAGGATTCAAATGTATATCAAGAAAACATGCTTCGCAATTCATCGGTATAGGCACAATGGGTTTAGGATCTGTTTCTGGTATAATGAATTGGCTTGGATTAAAGGAAGTATAATTTTGGGCTTTTTGAGTGGAGCTGAGGATGATCTGGCCTATATTGACATTTCTTTTGTGAGCTGGCAAAGGGTTAGTGACAACACTGGGCTTTTCAGTGGGATGCGGATCTGTTTACTGTCAATGAGATCTTGAATCTCATGACGCAATCGTTGGCACCTTTCAATAGGATGGCCGGGTGTTTGGTGGAAGATACAAAAGGTATTAGGGTTGTAGGTTGGTGGAGGATTTTGTGGAGGTGGGGTTGGTTGAAGAGGCTTGATTTTCCCCTGTTGTACAAGACGTTCAAAAATAACAGGTAGGGGTAAAGGGAGAGGAGTGAAGATACGCCGAGTTCTTTGGTTCTGTGGAGGTTGGCTTGGTTGAGCTGATTGGGACAAGATAGCATTTATTGGTTCAGTTTTATGGGATTGATGGTTCATGGTATTGGATGAGGAACCTACTGTGGTAACTTGGGGTTTCGTGTCAGAGATGAGGTGTTCCCAATGTAATTGCGCTTGGGCCTGGGGATCGAGTCTCCTTTCTTCAACACCCCACTTTGCAAAGCTTCTTCAATTGACAAACGTGTCTCAAAGTAGGTCGCAAAATCATGTGCTTGAGCCATTACCATGTACTGAGCCAAATCTGGCTGAAGGTTCTTGGTAATGATGCGCATCTGATCCTTGTCACTAGGACGGTCAGTCATTTGCGCGGCCTTTGCTCTCCACCTTTTTACGAATTCTGCAAATGATTCCTTTTCCTTCATTTTGATGCTTTCAAGTTCACGAGTAGTGACTTTAAGCTGAACATTGTATTCATACTACTTAATGAAAGCAACCACCATTTCCTCCCAAGTTTGTCTCTTTGAAATGTCAAGAGATAAAAGCCACTGGAGTGCGGGCCCTGTGAGAGTTTCATGGAACATTTGTGCCATAGCAGGCTCATCAACTTCTTGTAGCGAAAGAGAGCTTACATATGCCTGAATATGTCCTCTCGGATCCCGAGTCCCATCAAATTTTTCAAAATCCACATGTTTGAACTTCTTAGGGAGTTTAGCGCCTGGGTGCACAGTTTGTCCATGTCGAATCCAGTAATGGCTCGTTTCTCACTCTTGGCCACAGACTCTTCTAGTTTGAGTAGCTTAGCTAGCATTTCAGTCAATTGAGGGTTTTCAGGGGGTTGTTCCGGCTGTTCATTATTGGAAATTTCCTGATCTCGAGGTTCATCCTCGGGGTGACGCTGCTGAGGTGGGGGGAGTCGGCTTTAGATATTCACCATAATTGCCATGAGTTGGGCAATCCGAGTGTCATTCCGAACCCTCTCATCATGCATCTCCTTTCTCAATTGCTCAAACTCATTTGGGGGATCCCATTCCTGTTCGGCTGCCATACTGGTCTCAGCCTTTGATGATAAGGATCTAGACAGTCTCTGTCTGGGAGGTCGAGTCCAAACAGGTAAGGTCTTCTTCTTCTTTGCAGGCATAATGATTCAAAAGCTAAGCATAAAGCAAGAGTCGGACTCAGATGTACACTCAATGTGCTTACTATGTACTGAAATGAACGATTTACAAACATGCTCACTATCGTCTCGTCATGACTCGATGCACGGAGTTAACCCTATTCCTATCTTAGGAATTAAACTACCGGTTCCAGATCTCACTTGGAATCATTGCACAGAAGATGTAACAATACCACGGGTAGGTCATTACTCTGTAGGTACAGTTTTACCAACCTAAAGCCTAAAATGTTGGGACTGTAACCTTAAACTTTTCTTGACCATCCGAGACAAAGCAATGAGGTATCGTCATCCAGATACAATTGGTTCCAAGGCTAGTCCGAAACACGGGCGGCCGTTCGGGTACGACCAACACCGGAGGTATCTCAAACTCCATGGATTTTAAGTCTCCTAGACTTCATGTATAACTTAGGGTTAGTCTACCGGATCCAAATCTCACTTGAGATCATTGCACAGACGATTATCCAACACCCCGGGTAAACCATTACTCGATAGATACGGTGTTTCAACCTAAAGCCTAAATGTTGACGCCGTAGCACTTTTCTTGGTCATCCGAGACAAAGCAATTTGGATGTTGCAATCCAGATACAAATGATCTCAAAGCTAGTTTGAATCACGGGTGGCCGTTCGGGCACGACCAACACCGGAGGTATCTCAAACTCCATGGATTTTAAGTCTCCTAGACTAAATTAAACAACTTTGGAAGATTGCCCCAATCCTCAAGTTTTCTTTTAAGTGATAAGTCCTTGGTATCGGATGGCTGGATTTGGGAAATCCCAGTCCACACGAATTCCGACAATGATCTAAGATCAGATGCCTAAGGGCGATTGATCCTTCTCGGGCCAAGGTCCCTTAAACCTGTTTAGATCAGTGTTTAGGAATTTGATGGTCCAGATTTTCCCACGTCCGGCCGTCCTAAGGGCTAACTTGTAAGAACAACGCGCATATGAAATGCACGACTCATCATCGGGCGGGAACAACCTTCTACTAACTACTGAGAACCTATTTTCGAAAGATTGCCCCAATCCTCAAGTTTTCTTTAAGTGAAAAGTCCTTAATATAGGATGGCTGGATTTGGGAAATCCCGGTCCATATGAATTCCGACAATGATCTAAGATCAGATGCCTAAGGGCGATTGATCCTTCTCGGGCCAAGGTCCCTTAAACTTGTTTAGATCAGTGTTTAGGAATTTGATGGTCCAGATTTTCCCACATCCGGCCGTCCTAAGGGCTAACTTGAAAAAACAACGCGCATATGAAATGCACGACTCATCATCGGGCAGGAACAACCTTTTACTAACCGCAAAAGCATGAAAACAAAACGGGACATCTATACAGAATTTCGACACTCGTGACGGCTATATACAATGCAAATGCATGAATGCAACATGGCATGGCAAGGAAAGCAGTAACACGTAGCATATTAACATGGTGGAGCACGTAAACTTAACGCACGGGTGGATTGCTAAACGTGGGGTTCTATGATTATCTATATGCAAAAAGGTTGGTTTTGGTCACTGAGGGTACCCCGGACTCAAAATCAAAACTGCCTCCTACCGTTAAAAACGATAGTGACGATGTGATTTATCACGGTCGAGGGCTGCTGGGCATTTTGGGATTCCCTGTCACCGACAAGCCGGGCAGGATTGCCAAAACACGCCAGCAGGGCTAAGAACCATGCAAGTGAAATGCAAGAATCAAACTTCAAACATTTTCAAAATCCCACAAAATATTTTTCAAATTAAACCCACTTTTGATTAACACATATTTCAATAAAATTACACAAGTGCAATAAAAGTTGCACAAGTGTAATTAAATAAAATATATGTATTAACCAAATTCCCCAGCAGAGTCGCCAGCTTGTGGACGACCCACGGAGATTGTATCGCGTCGCGCACGAAAAAGATTGTGATTTGTTAGAGTCGCCACCCAGATTTGAGGTCCGAATCCGAGAAACCGATAAAAATATGACTCGTTTGCCAATTGAAAAGATTTTACTGATCACTACGAAACCAGAAATTTCTCGAATTCAGGGGTTTGGTTACGAGAGGGGAAGGGTTTTACGGCACCCCTCTCGCCTGGTCCGTGAACCGGTCTCTACTCAATATTTCATGGGATTTTGAAAATATTTTGTAATTCAATTTAATCACAAAAATGGGGAATCGGGGATGGGAATCACATTAACAATAAGAAAATACAAATATGCAAATTTAACGTGGATGCTTGTGCACGTGATTTACATGGGGATGATAACAATAAAGCATTATTACAACAAATATTTACAAAGATGAACAACAACAAAAAACTGGGCAAATAATTCAAAGAATCACTGGCTTGAAGCTTAACAAACTGGTTTACAATCTGGATTCCAACATAGGGGTTGAAGGCCAACGGTGATGCCCCGAAAGCACTTAACCTCTTAGAATCGGCTTTGAAGGCCAAAGATCATGGCTTGAGCGCTCAAGTCCATTTCTAGCTTCTGTGATTTTTAGCTTTTCCATCACTTCTTTAGTCATTATTTGTAAGATCAAACATTAACAGAGTGTTTTTCATGGAAAATCAGATGAGAATAAACAGATTGATCTCATAAATAATGATAAAAGAAGAAAATCACAATATTTTAGCAAAAAAAATACTTTGAAAAGAAGGGATCCAGACTGTAATCATAAAAATAAAACCACACACACACCTAAACTGGAATAAACCATGATCCATCATCAAAATATCCAAGAACCAATTATTCGCTTTCAAGAAATTGCTTGAGGCCAAGGTGAGTGGCTTTGAGCGCTCAAGCCATTAAGTGATTTTCTGGTTTTTATTAATAAAAAGGATTCTGGATGATTCTCAGGACCATGAGTGCATAGTATGAAGGTGCATGAGGTACCAAAGGCACTGATTTATGCCCATACACAAGATTTTCAAGGACTTTGGGACTTGATTGTCATAAAATAGCTAATTTTAGCTCATGCAAATGGTTTTGAAGTAAAAACATGAACTTTTTGAGAATAAAAAGAGCACAGCTAACTATTAAAAGACAATCAAGACCAACAGAAAGCTCGAAACTTGATAAAACAGAAAACACCCCAGGATTGAGCTTGAGCGCTCAAGGCTATAGGCTTGAGCGCTCAACCCCAATTTCACCTGCATATTTTGATAATGTTTTTGAACAACTTTCTGACCTTCGTGAGTTCAATTGAAGTATAGAGAACTTAATTGAACTCACTAGTCACCCTCAGATGAACCAAAACAGCGAAAACCACTTGTTAAACTACCTTTTTACACTTGATTGAAGGCTTGAACTTGGTTATAGGTTGAAGGATGAGCAATTGTGGGTGTTTCTGACCAGTTTTATGGATGGATGATCAGGATTATGAAGCTAATTGATGAATATGAGTCGAATTTTGGGTTTAGCAGGTAGTTTTTGGTAGATGGTTGTGATGAGAAAAGTGGTTTTGTAGAGAGAGTGAGAGGGAGGACAATTACTAGGAATATAGTGCACTGGAGTATGAGAATCATCAACCCCTCAACAGGAGGTAGTGGAGGGTTTATATAGAGTGAGTGGAGGGAAGGCAGGAGAGAGAGAGGAAATGGGTTTGTAGTCTAGGTGTAGTTTAGGTGTAGTTTTAGGTGTAGTGGAGGGTATTATACGTGTATAGAGGTGGTTAGACGCTCCACTCTGCATGAGATCTCATGATGAGATACTCTGCGGATTCCTGACTGGTTCAGAGTTGAGCGCTCAAAACCGTGGGCTTGAGCGCTCAAGGTGCTCCTCACAGATTGAGCGCTCAAGGTCTAAGGCTTGAGCGCTCAAGGTGCTTAGTGGCAGACTGCTTGGCTTAATCTTGGTTCAACAATGCTTGGGCTGGTTCAGATTATTTGGTTGATTTTGATCAAATTCAAGTCATTTTCACAAGTTCCGGGTAGCCATGATTGGTTCGTTTCATCATTGGGTGTGCTCGAGCACATCTCGGGTTCAAAATCGAGGTGTCTACAGTTTGGTATATCAATGTCAGGTCGTTTGACCACTTTAAGCAGAAGTCTACAAATTGTAACTAATTAACTCTGGTCTTCTGTTTTTCATTTTGAATCACTTATGGGTTGGTGAGTCAAGAGAAACAATGTGGGAAGGTATTTTCTTCTTCTAAATTATACTATAGTTGCTAGTAGTTATCATGAATGTAACTGACATGAGAAAACCTTTCGGTTTGTGGAAAAAAAATGGGATGGTTCTTGTTTTTATTAGTAAGTCCTTAAAGATTTAGGTAAAATATGAGCTGCTCATACAACATGCCTAGGAACTTTTGCAACAGGAACATATTGAATTCATTAGCTAAACTAATGAAATCCAACGAAAAAAAGGAAACTCAAGCATATCAACCTTGGGTGGAAAATACAAAGCATCAACCACTATCAAGTAATCCGTACAGATTTCTACCCTGCAAAACCCCCCTTCTTTTAGCCCGAAGGCTTCAAATGCTCATGTTATTTGTTTTGTTATCGGCAAAGCTAATGTTATCTTGAGCATGGTTTTTCCTAATGATCCTTGTTGTACCACTTTTTCGGAGAGATGGTGGAAAAGTGGTCCAACAATCCTGAAATCACCTCGGCATGTGACTTTCCTCTTAAGGAAGGGCAGTGATGGATCAATTTGGTACTTATTCCAAACCAAGGCGCATAAGTGTAGTTCTATGGCCGCAATAGAACAAGTAGAGATAGTATTTTCCTTTGGAATATCCCTTCTGAGTGACATAATTTTAACTAGGGGATATGTTGTACTTCTACGAATCATCTGCTGCATTTCCTTTGTCTCGTATTGTCAGGACTAGTATGGAAGCTTTGGGGCAGGCTTTACTTTCTTGGATGGCATATCTTCAACTTCAATCATTGTTCCTTTTATGAGTCTTCAAAATCATGAGACCATTGGGCATTTAGGGAAAGAGCAAGTCTAGAAGAATGCCCCATCTTATGATAAGCTAGATCTCATTTGTAAGAAAAACACCATCTATGAGCCATTTTTTTGGCAAAATCTCTCGACCCACCTATTGCAATGAGAAAGCACCTTTTATGAAACCTTTTGCAATGAGAAAGCATCAATGACCCATTGTTGTATCAGTTTTGTTTTCTAATTTTAATTTAACTGTCAGACTTGCATAAGGGATGGAATGGGACACGCCGCGTGGCCTGCCCATTGAGGGGTGGGGAGAAGGATAGAGATTTTCTTGATTCATAGATTAACATGGTTTCTAGATACCAGTCGTCAGTCTTTTTTACTCTGTTGGGGTGCTTGAGATTGTGGATTCATGTTCTTGTATTCGTGCTACATCAGTACTGGGGTTTGGATCTTTAACAGTGAGTTTGTGGTTTAGGTCTCTAAGTATGGTGGTCCCACGTTTCTTCTATCTTCTTGTTAAGTCTTTTGAGGCCGCTCCTTGAGGAACCCAAAGGGCTGTGGTATCAAATGTATTGTTGTCCTTGATGCACACCTGCACCCTGTTTAGGGGTGATAAGGGATCGCATAGAGGTTGGTTTTTTTGGGAGCTGATTTTGTTGTCGCCATGTCTCCCTTCTTCTCTTGCATTTCGGAGTAATTTTCTAGGGTTGTCTGAAACTGTTGTTAGACCGGATAATAGCCTGAAGACAGAATTTGATCCTCTGATCAACCCCACTTCCTATGAACCTTGAATTTATGTTCCAAAGTCAACTTATTCAACCCAGTGAATGCATAGATAGCCGTCAAGAAATTACTCTTAGACGAATCAAATCCCATTTCCGTAACATTCTCAACAATTTCCTTAAAATGGTCTGTGTTTCTCACAAACGCTCTAGGTCATGACGAAGAATGAAATTGGAGACTCTGGAACCCAAGTGATTCTGCATCATCACAAAGCATCTGTGTCCACTCGACCATCAAAGGCCATCTTCACTGTGTGACGACCCATTCTCTGGTGTTCGCCAATTTATTTCCTTCGTGGTGGCTGCTGATTGAAGTTGTGGGGTTGACTGTTTGTCGTTTGCTCGAAGACCCACTCTCTTAACCCCTTGATCCATACTTCCATTAACTCGACCCAAATAACCACCGCATACCCTGGGTAGACCAATCCATACCTTTCTCAAATAAGAATCACCAGTGGGCCCAAATATTTTAAACCCAAATCTACCCTTCAAACTCTAATCACCCCACATATAACCAAGCCCAGATCTCCCAAACTCTCAAGAACCCAGCCAAAAAAAAAAAAACTAGAGTCTTAAATCCTACAACAACGATCCAACATTGCAGCAGATACCTTTTCCATCTGTTCTGTCGCTTGCTACCACTTTGGGTGAGTATAGAATTGCATCCCAAGGTACAAATATCTTCAATATTGAAGCAGATTTTGCTCACCATTGTCTAGCTTATCAATTAATTTGTCATTAGGTCCTGGTTTATTGTCATTCCTTTGCTTCTTTTGCTACGCATTTAAAAAAAAAAGTTTGTATCTACCTATTGTTGTCCCTGTCTCGCCTTCCACACATACCCAAACAACCTTGTTGCACGCATTACTGCTAAAACTTTCATTACATTCTTATTGTGTGTGAACAAAGTGCTAATAATAGTTTCATTCTCTTGTGGATTTCAAGCCTAAATATCAGCATATTTTATTCTCCTTAACCAAACCATGACTTTGCGAGACGTGACTAATCAACAAGCCACATTGACCCAAAAGTTAAAACCTTGGAAACCAACTTGACTAGTACTCAAAACAATGTATCCACACTACAAGAAACCATACATAATTTGCAAACCTTTGCCACCAATAGTGAGACCAACATTGCTGCCTTTAAAAAATCATTAAGTCAAGTCTATATTGATGTTGACGCTCAAATCCGTAGACAACAAGCTGAATTTCATAAAGAGTTCCGCCTAAAGGTAGCAAGTCTCAGAACCCAGCAAGTTACCTAGTTAGTTGAGCAAAGTTTTGCCCATAGAGACAAGCACATAGGAAAGCGTCCCACTGAGGAAGCTCAAGTACAGTCCAATGGTTCTCAACTTAATGGTAATCCTCTTGTCATTGGTACCCACCGCAACCCAGGTCACATAGGGTCATCCACCGTAACCCACATTGGGCTCTCTCCCAACATTCCACTGCTTCCAATTCACCACCTTGAACAAGAGGGTTTGTTTCCTCCGGATAGCTACAATCTAAGTAGGCACATCCCTTATGACTCAGATGACATCACTAGGAGAGTCAAGATCGATACTCCTTCATTTGACGAGTCCTTGGACCCAAGTGTTTTCATAGACTGGTTACATTCCCTAGAGGATTATTTTGATTGGTGTGGTATGACAAATGAAAAACGGGTTCTTTGTGCTAAAATGAAACTTGTCGGCTCTGCCAAAGTCTATTGGCAGGGTGTCCAAAGCGACCAAACCCTTTTAAGGGAGGCACAATTCACTCGGTCGGATGATATGCAGAGCAAATTAAAAGAGAAATACCTTCCTACTAGCCATCAAAAACGAATTGATGAATCAATGGCTTAACTTAAAGCAAGGTTCTTTAAGTGTGGGTGAGTACATAGCACAATTTGAGGTGCTCATGTTGAGATGTGAAGTTCACGAGGAACCATGGATTCGAATCACTAGGTTCATTAATGGGTTAAGGTTTGATTATCATAAAGACATCAATATGAACCTCCCTCAAACTCTCGAGGATGCCTACTGTCTAGCTAGAGACTTAGAGGGATATTCACGGTTTCCTACACAAAGACGAACAACCTCTCAAGTGGGGGAGTTGTCTCAGCTTCGAAATTTTGAAAGGGCTAAAGTGGGGGTTTCGTATCAATCCCAAGGTGTTCCTTCCACTCAGACTAAGGGTAGTTCTCACCCAAATCATTCTGCCCCAGTTACCTCCCGAGGCAGCTACAATCTTAATCAGACCGTGCAACAATTTCCTAACTCTTCGACTAGGAATCGCGAACCCACTTCTTCTAATATCGTACCATAGAATGTTATAATTGTCATGGCCTCGGCCATACTGCTGCTCGCTGCCCACTTCATACCTTAATTGTAGGTAATGACGAGGACGTTCCACAATGTGAGAGTGGGGTTCCTCGCGTGGTGGAGCCTTTAGATCCGTGTGATTCTGAAGAGGAGTGTGAAGAATTGGATGTTGATACAAGCCTCCATGTGATGAGATGCATTGTTAATACTTTTGCAGACATTGAAACATGGAAACGCACCAATATCTTTCATACATATATAAAGTCTGGAGATAAGGTTTGCAAGCTAGTAATTGACGGGGGTACTTCTATGAATGTGGTGTCTAAGGCAGCTGTTAATAGACTAAAACTTAAGCCTGAACTGCATCCCCAACCATATAGAGTTGCATGGGTAGACAAGACATCGTTACCAGTTTCTGAGCATTGCCTTGTGCCCATTCAAATGGGTTGTTATTCCGACAATATTTTGTGTGATGTCCTGCCTATGGATGTCGCTCATGTGCCTTTAGGTTCACTACAAGAAAATGGGCCATTCCCGGCATTTTTTTTTTCCGGCATTTCAACAAATGCCGGGAAAAGTGACTTTTCCGGCATTTCAACAAATGCCGGAAAAAAGTCACTTTTCCAGGCATTTGTTGAAATGTCGAGGAAAAAAATGCCGAAAAAAGTACTATTCCCGGCATTTTTCATAAAATGCCGGTAATAGTTAAATTTCTGAAAATTCTTTATTTTATACTATAAATATTTTTGTTTGGCCTTTAGGAACCAAATGCGTGCTACCACAGTTGGTAGTGCTCGCACGCGTGGTGGCGAAGGTCACGGGTTCAAATCTTGGGGCAAGCAATTTGTCCCAATTTTGCTTGCCACGTGTGCACCACGTAGGCCGCCACGTGGGTGCCATGCGGGCACCAAGTGGCTGCCACGTGGCCCCCCACATGGATGCCACGTGGCATGGGGCCACGTGGCATTTTTTCCTAATAAAATAATCGACTTTTCCCGGCATTTGTGAAATGCCGCAAATAGTGGCCACTTTTTCCGGCATTTGTGACAACTTTTCCCGGCATTTGTTAGTATTAACGACACGTGTATAGACGGCATGTGTAATAAATGCCGGTAATGCTTAAAAAATGCCGGTAATGCCCTTTTCCGGCATTTGAGGTGGCTTTTCCGGCATTTATCAAAATGCCGCTAATAGTGAAATTTGGCGTAGTGGTTGTCCGTGGCTCTATGATGTCGATGCCAAGAATTTTGGTCGAGAGAACACGTATGTTTTTCAACATGGTGGTAATAAAGTTCTTCTAAAACCTGTTAAACCTCTTGAAAAGGATAACATGTCTAGGGCTAAACATTCATCTCAGGTACTACCTAGCAAACAAAAACTACACTTATTGACCTGTAGGGAGTTTGAGCAAGAAAGCCAAGAGTCTCACATAATTTTAGCTGTGGTTTATAATGGTGATATTGAGTTCCCTATAGATTCAAATGGTAGTCTTCCGTTGGAAGTCAACCAATTGTTGGAAGAGTTTCAAGAAAAAAACACCGATGAGTTACCTGATGAGTTGCCTCCAATGAGGGATATTCAGCATGCCATTGATTTAGTTCCCGAGTCACAATTGCCTAATCTGCCTCATTATAGATTAAATCCTAAAGAACGCGCTGAAATGAATAGGCAAGTAGAAGGACTTTTACAAAAAGGTTACATACAGCCTAGTCTTAGTCCTTGTGTTGTTCCAGCCCTGCTTACACCCAAGAAGGATGGAACGTGGAGAATGTGTGTCGATAGTAGGGCTATTAATAGAATCACAGTCAAGTATAGGTTTTCCATCCCTAGACTAGATGATATGTTGGACCAAATGGCTGGTTCCCAGTGGTATTCTAAGCTTGACTTGCGTAGTGGTTACCATCAAATTAGAATTCGAGAAGGTGATGAATGGAAAACTACCTTTAAAACCCAAGATGGATTGTATGAATGGTTAGTCATGCCCTTTGGATTATCTAATGCTCCCAGCACCTTCATGAGGGTTATGACTGAGATGATCTGTCTTTTCATAGGAAAGTTTCTGGTAGTTTATTTTGATGATATCCTAATCTATAGTGGTTCTAAAAAGGAGCACATACTACATCTTCGTGAGGTTTTTGCCACCCTTAGATCCGCTAAATTATATGTTAACCTCAAGAAATACTCTTTTATGCAACCTCATGTGCTATTCTTAGGATTCATTATCTCTGCCAATGGGGTAGCTGCTGACCCTAACAAGGTCAAAGCTATTAAAGAGTGGCCTGAACCTAAATCTATTTTTGGCGTTCGAAGTTTCCACGAGTTAGCTACTTTCTATAGACAATTTATTAAAGGTTTTAGCACTATTATAGCTCCCATTACTGATTGCTCGAAAAAAAGGGAGTTCAAATGGACTACTGCTGCCTTTCGAGCTTTCACTGAAATTAAACAAAAGATGAGGGGTAGTTTTCCATTTGCTAAAATGGGAATTTGCTAAAATCAAGTGGAAGATTTTAGCAAATGAAAAACTACCCCTAAGGCTCCTGTTTTAAGGCACCCGAACTTTGCTAAAGCTTTTGAGGTCACTTGTGACGCTTCTGGTGTAGGAATTGGGGGTGTTTTGAGTCAAGAGGGGCACCCAGTTGCATACTTTAGCGAAAAACTTAATGAAGCTAAGCAAAGGTATTCCACTTATGATAAGGAATTTTATGATGTCATACGGGCATTAGACCATTGGCGGTACTACCTTTTACCTCAAGAATTTGTGCTCTATTCTGACCATCAGGCGCTAAGGTACCTTCACTCTCAAAAGAAGCTTAGTGCTCGACATGCTAAGTGGGTAGAGTTTCTTGAGGAATACACTTTCGTTCTTAAACATCGTGCCGGTATTGAGAATAAACCTGCTCACGCCCTTAGTCGAGTTAATAGTCTCCTATAGTCTATGAGTGTCCACGTGGTGGGTTTCGAAAGGGTGAAGGACGATTATTCCGCGTGTCCAAATTTTGGTCTCATTTACCATGATGTTATCAATGGGAACCGTCATGAGTGTGTGAATTTTATCGTCCGAGATGGCTATTTATTTCGTGGGACTAAGTTGTGCATCCCTTGCGGTTCATTGAGAGACTTTCTCGTTTGGGAGCTCCTTGCGGGAGGACTTGCTGGTCATTTTGGCAGGGATAAAACCATAGCTTTAGTCGAAGATGTGGCTAAACTAGTATCACAGTGTCGCACATGTCAACTAGCTAAGTCTAAGAAAAAAATACAAGTCTTCATACTCCGCTAACCATTCCTCACATGCCTTGGAGAGACCCCAGCATTGACTTTGTCCTTAGGTTGCCTAGGACAGCAAGGGGTCACGATTCCATTTTTGTTGTGGTCGATAGGTTTTCAAAGATGGCTCATTTCATTCCTTGTAGTAAGTCTACCGATGCCTCTCATGTGGCTAAATTGTTTTTTCAGGAAATTGTTCGACTACATGGGTTACGCTTCCATTGTCTCGATCGAGGACGCCAAGTTTGTCGGCTTATTTTGGAAAACCTTGTGGAAATTGTTTGGCACTAATTGAAATTCTCATCTGCATATCATCCCCAAACTGATGGTCAAACAGAGGTTGTTAATCGTAGCTTAGGTGATTTGCTCCGATGTTTGGCGGGCGAAAAGTTAGGGAACTAGGACTTGTTACTTCCTACTGCAGAATTTGTTTATAACAATTCAGTCAATAGGTCTACGGGTAAGAGTCCATTTGAGATAGTCCATGGCTTCACTCCTCGACAACCTATTGATCTTCTAGCTTTGCCACCTGAATTTCGTCCTTCTGTATCTGCTGAATCATTTGCCCAACACATTGGCGACCTGCATGTTGATATTAGGCGTAAAATTGCTCTAAGTAATGAAAACTACAAATTGGCTACTGATGTTCACTATAGAAATCAAGAATTTAATGAGGGTGACTTCGTCATGGTGCGTATTTGTCCAGAGCATTACCCAAAAAAATCTTTTAAGAAATTGCATACTTGAGCCATTGGACGTCATCGTGTTATTCATAGACTTGGACCTAATGCATATTTAATTGAGTTGCCATCTCATATGAGTATTAGTCCTATTTTCAATGTGCAAGATTTGTTTCCTTACCGGGGCACTTTTGAGCCTCCTATAATGCATGCAAGTGTTTCTGCAGGGCAAGTTTCTACATCAGCTATCCCAGTCCCTCCTCGCTCTTTGCAACAAGTTGACCAGGTAGAGGATGTGCTTGAGGTTGAGATTATAAGGTCACGTCACGGTGGTTTCCAGAGGTACCTCTTCAAGTGGAGGGATCGTTAGTCTCCAATGCTACTTGGATTCTCAAAGAGGAGTTACGCCATATTGCCCTAGATATCTTAGACCACTACCACAGTCGTAACTCGACGAAGTCAAGTTCTTTTCAGCCGGGAGGAAATGATGGAGATCACCCAAGGCCCAAAATCACACGCACATACATGCGGCGTGGAAAAAAAAAATAATATCTATTGAGTTCCCGTCATTCCAACCCTTAGTAGCAGGATCGTTCTAAAATGGGTGTGCTCCCTAGATGGGAGCTCAATTCCACGCTCCCGAGACGGGAGCTTGATAGGAGCTCACTCCCATCTAGACAGGAACCCGCTCCTAAATAGGATGGGAGCTTCCACATTAATCTTAAGGACGAAACTCTCACTTCTCTTTCCAACTATATGCAAGGAAGAAGGAAAAGAAAAAAGAAGTAAGAAAGATTTAGGACTCGTGGCAGATTAAAATGCCTAGCAGACCCACATGGACTTGGCGAAAGCTCCTCAACCTTAGGCCTATTGTCGAACCCTACATTAAGTCAATCATTGGTAATGGGCAAAACACCTCTCTATGGTATGACAATTGGCATCCATTTGGCCCTTTTTATAGCAAATATGGTGATAGGATCATTTTTGGCCTTCCCAAGAATTCTAAGGTATCCTCTATTACTAGGAACTCAAAATGGGCTATACCTGTCACTCAAACCTAGGAAGTTTATGAAGTTAGAAATAGCTTCACAAATATTCCCAACCCCAATGTTGAACTTGATGATCAACATAGGTGGACTCTTAATGCTAATGGTGGGTTCATTGTGGGTTCACTTTCAAACAGTCTTAGGATACCATTTCCCAAAGTCAATTGGTACCAAAGTGTTTGGTTTCCTGGACACATTCCCAAATGCAACTTCATCACTTGGGTGGCTATTCAAGAGAGGTTGTACACTGAGGACAGGTTGGTATTGTTTGGCACTAAATCTCACTCTAGCTGTAGTTTCTGTCCTAGCAGTGAGAGCCATGATCATTTGTTCTTCAACTATCCATACTCATCTCAAATCTGGTCTCAACTACTTGCTAAACTTAATATTCATTGGCCTGTTAGATCTTGGGTTAATTGGATTGCCCTTTTAGCAACAATGCAACATTCAAAGGCAAATCCCTAAAAACATGTTTAATCAACTGGTTTTCTCAACAACTATGTATCACATTTGGATTGAGAGAAATTTACGCAAGTTCCAAAATGTGGCATGCTCAAATTCAGTGGTTGTTCATAAGATTTCTTCTGTCATAAGACATAGGTTGATGTCCTTGGGGGACCTCTCTAAGGGTCCTCAAACTGATGCTCTCTTGACTCAGTGGAATGTAATTTGAACCTTGTTCCCTGTTGTACATACTGTTGTTCTTGATATTCACTGCTCTTTGCAAATGTTTGTCTGTTGCAAGGTTAAGGTAGCAGCTCAAAAGGCTTATTTCACCCTTGCTCTCCAATGGATGTTTGTTTGTTGGAGCAGGTTATGGCAGCTCCACAGCTGGCTCAAAGTAGAGGGGATAACAAAGTGTCAATTGGAATTACAATTCTGTAGTTGTCACATCCAAGAGGGAGGTATGTATTATTGCTTATTTTCAGGGCCTGATTTGGAATACTTGCTTGTTCTATTTCCAGTTTGTTCTCCACTAAATTGAGTTGTGTGTACCACCATAATTGTGTACCTAAGTGAGTGAGTGATTGAGCCCCTGATTTTCTTTGAGAGGGGAGATAATAAATAGAGGGGGAACATGGTGAGGATTAGTTGAGGGTGTTTGGAACCGTAGAGAGTGGATTGTAGTGTGAGCTCCCGAGGAAGTCGAAGGGTGAGCCACCATATATACTAGGTTATTTTCTCATTTCCCAGGTGGATGGTTTGTATTGATACCGGTGGATACGTATGTCGCAAATTGCTGCCCAGGTGGAGTGTTGTGTGCTCTTATGAACCTCAGGCTTCTCTGTTGGGCCTATATGAGCTCTTTTATGTGCTCTGTTGTGTGCTCAATTGTTTATGAACCTGCAGGTTCTGTTTTGTTGCTCCTGGAGTAGATTCCTTAGGTTTCTCTGTCGAGCCTATATGTGGCAGATTGCTGCCCAGTTTGTGTATTCTTGTGGGTACGTGTTTGTGCATACTTGTAGTTAATTCTTGTGGATACTTCATAGGTGTACACCTTATGTTGGCCTAGCCTAGTGAGGATGTCCCTTGGCATTGTCTGATAACCTTTAGGAAGGGGGGTGTCCTTCCACTTTAGTGCTGCAATTTCCATGTTTGCTTGGCTAAGTTGGATACCATTCCTACATTTCTGTGTTTTGGAACTGCTGCTCAGAAATGTTCACTATCGAGAAGATGCTCACTGGTCTGAGATGATATGTTATGATGGATTTGTGGTCTTATAGTTATGTTGTTAGCTATTGTGATGGTTGTGTCCAGATTGTCTTTGGGGCAAATGCAACCCAGACTGCATCATTGTAGATTTAGAGGTAGATTGCATCACTGTTGTTCAATTTCCCAGATTGCACCATTGTGAATTTTAAGGCATTCCAAGCTCTGCTGTGACCTATTTTGTATTTTTTGTCATGTGTTTCTTTCCCGTCTATTTTAGAAGGGTCAGAAACATGTGTTACATTTCCCATAGCTTGTAAAGCCAATTGGCTTAGGTTACTCAATTTATTTTCTCTCTTTCTTTTTTTCTTTTTCTTTCCTCCTGGGGTATGCCCCTTGTAGGCTGTAAATTTGTTTAGCCTCCTTTTTATTTCAATCTTATTTATCCAAAAAAAAAAGATTTAGAACTCTCACTTTCTCGTCTAAGATTCTACTACTTATCTACATGTTTAATCCATATATTTGGCACAAAAGAATCTATTGGGATGTCATTTCTCACTCATGTTTATACTATAAAATGCTTATGTACGATAAAACATATGTACAATACATATAAATATATATAAGTTTATTCAAATATATAATTATTTAGTATTAAATGCTCCATCACCGCTCCCAACCTAGGAAGCTTCTACAAGCCCCCACACCCGCCCCCTTCCCCACTCCCGCTTCGCGCAACTAAGTTCCAACCCCATTCTTTGAAAAACTGTGTTTTGAAACAAATATAACTTTAGCCATCCATCCCAATGAAAACACAAGTGCAATAAAATCATGCGAGTCTGTACATTCCGAGTACAAACCAGGTTCTACACGTGAACTTCTCTGAAGCCAGGTTCTATATACCATGAACCAACTACTAAAATCATGAAGTCTTTGAATTTGTACCTGATCATGTGAGTTTTTACATAGGCCAATACCACTTGGTTTTTCTTTTGAATGGTTTGAAAATAAATAATTTAGGGATAATTTCATAGGACAACAACCAAAAACCCATTTAAAGATTCAAAATCAAAACTAACCTGATCAAATGATGCACTACTTCAACCAAAACCATTCACATGCAAAATAACTAACAAAGAGATTTAAAATACAGAGCAAGAAATAAAGAACAAAAATAAAGAGATTTAAAGAATAAAGTATGGATCCACCTAATAAAGAGCTTTAGAGCGTCATGCTATTTGCCCGTTCAGGTTTCTCACAACCTTTCTATAGAATAAGTTTATATTAGTAGTTGATGTTTGCCCCACATCACCTATCTTAGTCATGTAATGTGGTACACACTAATATAAATAACATTGACTTGTGTTGGGGTTAGTTAACACCCTACACACTTTCCTTTCTCCTTTCTAAATAACATGATATTAGAGCGGGTCCCTCACCCACCCTAGATACACGTAACCCACCAATCTCCCTTCACCATCAACCTCTATAAACCCTAAATCAACCAACCACACCCATCGAAACCCATCACCAGTCACATTACAAACCCTAGCCAACCTACTTCTTCCCTAATCCACTCAATCGAAACCCTATATGCTTTTATACAACTGTCAAACACCACTATAAACCACCTAAACCCTAAAATAAGTATTGTTCGACTCAATCCAGTTATCTTCAAACCCTAAATGAGACCTATCAACCTTAACCTAGCACTCGTCAGTGGTATTTCGATCCTCGAATCACTAAACCGAGACCCATAGTCCAGTCGAAAACCTTCAAAGCCAAATTTCAATCGGTTTCAAACTGAAACCCCTCGATTTCAAACCTCTCCACTTGACTTTGAGATCTGCAAGTTGATTTCAAATCTAACCTAATTGATCCGGTCGTGTTTTGGTGCTTTGGTCGCATCCAATCTTGATGGGTTGCCTTCAATCACGATTTGGTTGTTGTTTGTTGCTGCTCCACATTGGTTCTCTTCAATCTCTCCCTGGATTGTAGTCTCTCGTATGACAAGTTATGTTGTTGGCTCTATTGACACTGCTCCTGGAGTTCTGGTCTTGAGCATTTTCGTATGTTGATTATTACTTGTTCGCTGTTGGTTTTCTATTACTAGGTAGATGCACATGATTAATTGGTTGTTGGTTAGTGATATCTAAAGTTTGTGGTTTGTTGGTTATTATCTGTAAAGACCCAAAAAATTTAACTACTTTTTTAAAAATCACTTTTTGGGGAAGTTTCGATTTGGTCGATAAAAAGTGCCGGTAATTGTTCCTTGGATTTTTCTAATCAAAATAGTATAATCGAAAGTTATTTTTGAGTAAGGCAAAGTCATCTTTCGCCCATTTTCTTCGGAGAAAAATGTGTCCGTTTTTGGTTTTGTACTAAAAGTGGGGGGATGAGATTTTGATGTGATTAAAATTTTAAAATTTTGTAAATGCCATTGTTTCCAAATGGGGGGTACTTCCTTATTTTCATAAATAAATTAAAGTAAAGAGTTTACTTAAGTTTGGGTTATGAAAATAAGTATTGTGGTCTCATATTACATACACAAGTGACATTTGGGTGTGAGGTGTGATTATGTGAGTATATTAAAAGTGTGTGGGGGTGAATTTGCAAAAAATAAAACTTCACTTCTTCACCCTCCCCAAACCCGATCGGCACCTCTCTCTCTCTCTTTTCTCCTCCATTAACAACTCCTCCAAGCTCAAAACTCTCCCTCCTCACTCAACCCCTTCGAGAACCTAGACCATTTTCGTATTCTACGCACCGTGTGGAATCCGGGGTTCATTGGTTTCGCGTGGGAAGGAGGTATTTCGGGTGGAAGCTTCATAACCTAGGGTTTTGCATTTTCTACACATTTGGAGCTTAACCCATGAGGTAGGGAAACAATTACTACCTCATCTAGTTATATACTTGTGATTTGTTGTACATTTATTGTTCTTGGCTTCAATTTCATGAAAAATCATGTTTTTCCCTCTTTGTGTGGGTTTTTCTCACTTAGATTTTGTGATCTATGAAATTGGTCATTGATTGATGTAATTGGGAGTGGAATTGACCTCCCTCCATGTTTAATTGTTGCCTAACATCCATATTTTGAGCTTAAACTATCATATTTGTGTTTTGGGTTGAAATTCCACACCTTAGAGGTGAAAATCTGTCATTTTCTGGACAAGGCAGCTGCTGTCCCTGTTTCTATGTTGCTGCCCTTGTTTTCTAGGTGGTTTTCGGCCACCCTTTGACGTCCGTTTGATCTCCAATCATCCGGAGCTTCGCATACTTGATATATAATAACGTGGTAACCTCAAAAACTATTTTGAAATCGTTAAACTACGACTTTGACACGTGTTTTATTGGACAATTCGTTATACATATCAGACACAAGGGATAGTGGATTGGTCGCCCCTTTTGGCGAAAATTGTGGCATTTCAAAAGAAAGAGCACTTTGGTGAAATAAAATTTGAGAAATGGACTTGTTATGAAAGTTTTAATGAAATATTTGTGATAATGAGGTCTTTATACTAATGCCATCATTTAGTAAAAAATTTTGATAAAGGCACGCGGGGCCTATGGAACCCGGCAGAGGCAAGCGGGGCCTATAAATACCCAGCAAGGCACGCGGGGCCTATAAAACCCGGCAGAAGCAGGCGGAGCCTACAAATATCCAGCAAAGGCACGTGGGGCCTACGGAACCCGGCAGAGGGATTAAATCCCTTGTACCAATGAAAATGATGTTTTTCTCAATGAAAGAAATGATAAATGAGATTTTGAACTATTTTTGTGTTTTGTCGAAACTCGACTTGTGGAGTTAGTTTTAAACTTGTGTGAGTAACTTGGGTGATCTTGGTGAAACAAAAATGAAAACTTGGGCGGTGTTGAGTGCTTGGAAATGAAATGTTTTGAGATACATAAGATATTTTGGCAACCGTGGATACTTGGACACGATTTTGGGCACGTGTGATACTTGTGGGTGATTTTGGCAAAACTTAATGAACTAATAGGTTGTTTGGGATACCTTGAAATCTTTTTGGACACTTTGAAGTCACTTGGACATGTGGTTACTTCTTGGACACATCTTACTTGTCTTAGCCCCCGTTATGGTCCTTGATCATCTCCTCTCATGTTAATTCATATTATGTGCACTCATTATATTTATATGCCTAGCGGTTGTAGTTTGGTTTCCCTATGAGCTAGTGAGCTCACCCTATCTTTCTCAAGTACACAACATGGAGCATGAGATTGGATGCTTGTGGAGTGATGCATTGTGTGAAGCTTATGCATGCATGAAGATATTTTTCCATCTCAAGTTTTGTATTTTGATAAATGACAATGTAACCTTTGGTTATTCAATCGTTTGACAATTTGGACTTATGGGATAATATTTGATTTCACTGTTAGGGCAAGGGTGCCCAAATACCTGATTTACCAATAGATTAATGATGTACATTTTGAAATGGAAACCTCTTGAGGAGGATTTATGGAAATATTTTATCATTTGACTTATTAATTGTAAGGAATTCCTTTATTTTTGTTTTTATAAAAATGAGGGCGTGAAATTATCAATAGTTGATCCGTTGACTGTTGGATTGTACGTCTTTGTTGAATTTGTGTTGGTTGTGGCCTTTCCATTGTTTGGTGCAATATCTGGAGAAAAGTTTGCTAGTTCTAATTCCAATTTTGGGTCTATTGTTATTGGTAGTACTTTCAGTTCCTCTCGGCATCGTGATAGGGATTTCATTACCTCCATTTCTTTGAACGGCCACAACTATGTTATTTAGTCTCGCACTGTTAAGGTTTATTACATGGGTGAGCGGAAGTTTTGTTATTTGACGGATGATCCTCCTGCCAAAGAGGCTACAAACTATAGTGATTAGAAAGCTGAGAATTGGCATATACTTGTTGAGTTGTGGAATAGTATGGAGCCCCAAATTAGTGCTCCTCTGTTTTATCTCAACACTACCAAACAAGTGTGGAATCGGCTTGCTAGGATGTATTCTGTTGTTAATAATCTTCGTCTTACATATGATCTTCACCACCAGTTCTTTTCTTTGTCCATAGGTTTTGGATCTTTGGAGGACTACTATTCTAAATTTCGGGAGATTTGTGAGGAACTCCATGTTTACGAGCCTATCTCGAGTGATCCCCAGGTTATGGAGTGTCTCATGTCCATTCAACCTTCTGTTGCTGCAGCTTCTTCTTGCGCAGCTACATTTGCTCAAACAGGTTCCTTTGTTGCTTGTTTTGCCTCTTCTTCTTTTCCTTGGGTTATTGATTCTAGTGCTATTAATCATATGACTAGTACCCCTACCATCTTTTATAATTGTCAATTTGCTGGTCAAAAATCTCATGTTACCTTAGCAGATAGTTCTATTACTGAGGTTACTGGGTTAGGTTCTTTCTCAGTCTCTTTATCTCTCACTTTGCACTCAGTGTTATGTGTCCCTCGTTTACCTTTTAATCTCATGTCCGTTAGTCAACTTACAAAATCTTTAAACTGTTCCATCACTTTTTTCTTCTCATGGTTGTGTTTCAGGATCTCAAGATGGGGAGGGCAATTGGTGGCGATGTTGAGCGTGGTGGGCTGTACTACCTAACCAATAATCCTGCTAAGTCTGTTGTTCTTCAGTCCATAGAGTCCTCCAATGAGCAACATTGTCAGCTTGGACATCCATCACTTCAAACTTTGAAGCCTCTAGTGCCCTCCTGTGGTTCTCTTAAGAGTTGTCATATGAAGTCTGTGAGTTTAATAAACACCGTAGAGTACCTTTTTATCCTAGAGTTGAGCGCCGTGCGTCAAGTCCTTTTGAATTAGTTCATTTGGACATTTGGGGGCCTATTCATGTGCCTAATATTTTTGGTTTTCAGTACTATGTTGTTTTTGTTGATGATTTCTCTCAGATTACATATTTTTATCTTATGAAAGAGAGATCAAAGTTGAAGTCTATTTTCCACGCATTTTATATGGAAATAAAAAATCAATTTAATACTTGCAATCATATATTTCATTTTGATAATGCACGCCAATATTTTCATAACACATTGTCTTAGTTTTTTTGATGATAATAGTATAATTCATCAATCACTGTGCGCTCAGACTCCACAACAAAATGGAGTTGTTGAACGCAAGATTCAACATTTATCAGAGTTTATGCATGCATTGCTATTTCAAATGCAGGTTCATAAGTCTTACCGGACTGATGCGGTTTTTGCTGCTTGTTATTTGATTAACCATAAGCCCTCTACTGTCCTTGGAGGTGAGATACCTCATACGGTCTTGTTTCCTAGTCATCCACTCTACTCATTACCTCCTTCAGTTTTTGGGTGCATGTGTTATGTCCATGCTCTAAATCCTGACCGGAGCAAACTTGACCCTCGATCTATTAGGTGCATTTTTCTTGGCTACTCTCGCACTCAAAAAGGGTATAAATGTTACTCTCCGTCTTTACGTCATCATTTTGTGTGTTAATGTCACATTTAATGAGACACTTCCTTTTTATTCGGAGTCTGTCTCTCCCAATGATTTGCTTGTATATAAGTCTATGTGTCATATATGTGTCCCATCTAGTACCGTTCCCCCATCACCAACTTTACAGGTATATCATCGTTGTCTTAAAAATCCACCAGTGCAATCTCAGTAGGTTTCACCTCCATCCGAGTCATCTCCGCTCATAGCCCCACCTTCGTCCACTACTTCGTCTTCCTCTTCGTTGCATGATCCCAACGACCTTGATCATCTCATTACCCATCGTAAAGGTATTCGGTCTTACACTGTACATCCAATTACTCACTTTGTTTCCTATAGTAATTTGTCCTTGTCCTTTCATGCTTTTACTACTTGGTCCTCCTCCATTTTTGCTCATAACACTGTTTAGGAGGTCTTACCTATGTCTGAGTGGCTGACAGCTATGGAGGATGAGATGTCTGCTCTTCACCATAATGGGATTTGAGAGTTGGTTTCTCTTCCTACTGGTAAGAATACTGTTGGTTGTCGTTGGGTATTTGCTGTCAAGTATCTTCCTGATGGCACTGTTAAGCGCTACAAAGCTCACCTTGTTGCCAAAGGCTACACCCAAACTTATGGGGTTGACTACTCAGAGACCATCTCTCATGTTGCTAAACTTAGGTCTATTCGGATTCTTGTTTCTCTAGCTACAAATCTTGGCTACCCGTTATTTCAACTGGATGTCAAAAATGCCTTCCTCCATGGGGGACCTCTAAGAGGAAGTATATATGGAGCAATCAACCGGGTTTGTTGCTCAGGGGGAGCGTAATCAGGTGTGTCGTCTTCGCAAAGCTCTATATGGGCTTAAGTAGTCCCCTAAGGCATGGTTTGACAAGTTTAGTGATGTTGTGTTGCAATTTGGCATGAAGCGTTGTCATTCTGATCATTCTGTCTTCTCTCTCACATCTGATCAAGGGAAAATATTGTTGATCGTCTATGTAGACAATATTATTATTACAGGTGACAATTAAAGGGTATTGATGACTTGAAACTGTTTCTACATCATTAGTTTCATACTAAAGACTTGGGCAAATTGAGATATTCCTTGGGTATCGAAGTGGCGCGGTCTAAGGATGGTATTAATCTATCGCAAAGGAAATATGTGTCGGATAATCTAAATGAGACTGGCTTACTGGGGTCAAAGCCAGTTGAGACTCCTATGGATCCTAATATCAAACGGTGTGTTGATTAGGGGGAGTTGCTTTCTAGTCCGGACCAGTACCGTCACTTGGTTGGGAAGCTGAATTATCCTACTGTTACTCGTCCAAATATCTCATATGTTGTTAGTTTGGTTAGTCAGTTTATGTCAGCTCCTCTCTCTCTGCACTGGGAAACTGTTATAAGAATTGTTAAGTACCTCAAAGCCCATCTAAGACGCAGTCTGTTATATAGAGCTAATGGACACTTGCGTGTTAAGGCGTTCACTAACTCTGATTGGGCGGGAGGACTATCTGATAAGAGATCCACTACAGGATATTGTATCTTTCTTGGTGGGAATCTTGTTAATTGGAAAAGTAAGAAGCAGACGATAGTTACGCGGTCCAATTCAGAGGCAAAGTACAGGGTTATGGCTCACACAACATGTGAGCTTGTGTGGATACGTTCTTTTCTTGAAGAGATAGGATTCCTTATTTAGGTGCCTACAAATCTTTATTGTGATTATCAAGTTGCAATTCACATAGCATCCAATCCAGTGTTTCTTGAGAGGACTAAATACATTGAGGTGGATTGTCATCTTGTATGAGAGAAGTTGACCGGTGGTGTGATTGCTACTCCATTTGTGTCTACCGGTGCCCAGTTAGCTGATATGTTTACTAAGCCATTGTTCAAGCCACGATTGGAATTACTTTGTGACAAGCTGGGAATTTTTTATATTTATTCTCCAGTTTAAGGGGGAGTGTTAGAATAAGTTTATATTAGTAGCTGATGTTTGTCCCACATAGCCTATCTTAGTCATGTCATGTAGTACACACTAATATAAATAACATTGACTTGTGTAACACCCTACACACTTTCCTTTCTCCTTTCTCCTTTCTAAATAACACTTTCCATGCTCTTTTCTATGGCCTCTAAAGAACCAAAAACATTCATCAAACATCATGCTCTCATTCACTAAGAGGGAAAAAAGAAACCCTAAAAATATTATAAAGCTTCTTTCTCTTATTATTTCGTACTTTCATCATTCATTAATGAAATCAACATAGAAAATAGTTTGCGACTACCAGGCTACAGCAAAAAGGAGAACAAATCACATAGAACACATAATTAGTCATTCTTCCATGAGGATAAAGCAAACAGAGATGTCAAAAAGGAACTCACCCGTTCAAACCCGATTCGAAAGTTAGATTTGGATTGGGAAGATGTGGAGTTCAGTTTTCTCTGCTTCTGAAGGTCGATGTCCCAGTCCTTTCCCATAGTTTCAGGTGGTGGGAAAACAATTAAAAAACATAAAAACCTTGCTAACTTTTGTTGATAAATGAACTCATCCAAAAAGGAATAACCATGCTCATCAAAGTCTCGAGGAACCCAACAAAACCCACGGAACCCACCAAATGTTGGCAGTTTATCATTCAACTTGGCCAAAAAACTTCAGACATTTCATCAAGCATCTTGTGAGAAATCCAATTGTGACTGAATTTACTTCCAGGAACCAAAGACAAAATTGACAAATAAAATTGACAAATATATACACCCTCCGTTCCAATTTGCTTGTCCCTTTTGGGGAATGATGATTTTAAGAGGACAACTAAGGATGACATTCAAATTCAGATTGAGAGATATCAATTACCTACATTACCCCTATATTCTCACTTTTGACCACAATTATTGCCATTAACTAGGGTAGTTTGAGAAAACTAAAACTTTTTTACTTTGACTTTTTAAGAGGGACAAATATTTTGTGACATCCAAAAATGATATGAAGGACTGGCAATTTGGGACAGAGGGAGTATATAAGATTACAGAAAATAATTACTCCAATCACCATTTAGAGTTAGGGTACCAGTTTAACAGACATAGAAACCAAACAAACTAAACCACATCGGGACACATTGAATCTCAGAGTAATCATTCCTCCTCCAGTAATTAGAGATTTGGTTACCCAACATTCACCTCACCAAATCTCAATGGGGAATGAAGTGATGAAATATAAACTAAATGGGAAGATAATAAACCCATACACAAATTCATAGAAACGCACCAAATAGTCTTTGCTCGCGACAGTCAGTCAGGACTTAGACAACGGGCTCAGCTGCATTTAGGGTTTGGAAATCAGTTCATCATTGATAAATTTACCATCTTATCACCAGGAGAACACAAATGAGGAAGAATAAGAAAACGATTAAAGATAATTAGAAAAGCTGAAATCAGATCATAAAATTCTGAGAAAACAAAATAGAAAAAGAATGAAACAATGTAAATAAAGAAGAAGAGAAGGAACTATATCCCCAAATAGTGGTCAGAGATATAACAAAAGGGGTTTTGCACTCCATCTTCATTCCATTGAGGGGGGGAAACTGATCCTTTCTTTGGTGTTTTGTGTGAGAGTTTGCAATCCCACCCCTCCAATCTTTGACAATACTAATCTCAGCCATTGAAAGACTCAAAAACTAATCCAGACAATTGAAGCTAAATTTAACAGTGCAAAATGGATAGGATTCAAAAAGGCGAGCTTCCTTATTATAGAGATGATCAAACATAATTTGGATTTTTTTTCCAACTTGAATTTTTCATTTCCGTCTTGTATTACATTTTCAAATTTTCGCTTTTTCATTTCCTCTCAAAAAATGAAGATTCAAACACATCATCAAAAAAGAGAGCCTTACCTTCCTAGATGATATTCCATCAAGAGGATGTCTTTTGTTGCCCAATAAATAAAGAGAGAAAGTCAGTAGCAACCGTATTAGAGCAGAAAGAAGTCACCAATGCATCCCACACACAACGATCCGGTATCTTCCCTTCGCTAACCATCTCCTCCAACCACATACCTGCTTCATATAGCCTACCCACAGTGCAAAGCCCCCTGATAAGTGTATTACAAGTGGCAAGACTTGGCCAATATGACTTAATGAGCATCTGCTCCAAAATACGGCTGGCTTCCACAAATCTAACCTCATTACAAAGCCCCTCTACTAGTATCGAGTAAGTTTCCTTATCAGACACAGAGCCTACCCGTCTAGATATCTTCTCAAAATACTCAACAGCTAGAACAGATTTCCTTTCCCAACACCATGCTTTTAATACAGCATTGTATATCCCAATAGTGGGAACACAATTCCCATCTACCATATCCACTTCAATCACTTGAATTGCTTCGTCAACCTTATGGTCACTGCACAAAGCAGCTACCTTGGCTTCATATGTAGCAAGTGATGGTTGAAACCCTTTACAATTCATTTCATAGAGCAATTTGTCAGCCTCTGCAATTTTGCTTTCAGCGTAAAGATCAACACCCATTGCATTGTAACAATCAGAGTTTGGAACCAAACCTTTCATCAAAGCTTCATGGATCAAAATCTTAGCCCCTTTTACGTCAGCATCACTAAAGCAATAGTTAAGATTAAGCTGTTTCCAAGATCGCTTAGGGGACTTGAGGCCTTTCCTCAGAACCTTGTCAAGAATGTCCACAGCTTGTTGGACCTGTCCATGATCGCATAAAGCATCCAAGAGAGTTCTGTAAACTACAATATCCTCACCACTGCCCTTCTGAGATATTCGCCAAAACATGGAGTACAGCAAATGGGTGGCTTCATCTAGCCTCCCGTCTTCACACAAACCTCTCATCAGAATCCGATAGGTTTCTCTATCTGGAATGCAGCACATATAGTTCATTTCCTGGAAAACTTGCAACGCAAGATCAGAACGGTTCCTTAGACAGAGCTCATACATAAGCAAATTCAAGCAACGAGTCCGAGACTTCACTTCCCAACCATGAGAATTATATAAGAAAAAACGAACAGCAGTTTCGAGCTTAGATTCCTCCAGCATTATTTGCAAAAGGGTATTGAAAGACTCCGTCCAGTTTACACAGTTGAACTGGGGAAGGCTTCTAAACAGAGAGATAGCTTGCTCCACCAACCCAGCTTTTGCATACCTCTTAATTGCACTTGCGAAGACCATATCTCTGCACTCACATGAATCTTCTTTCATCTGGCCAATCACCTGTTTCATCTCAGCTATTCGGCCTGAGCTTCCAAGGATGTTGATCATGGTAGCATAGACGGGACCATTGTGATGGTAATTGGGGAATTTTGATTTTGCTTCATTAAAAATTTGAAGGGCTGTCAAAGGATTTTTCTGGTTCCTAATGAGCTGAATGAGATGTGGGGGGGTTAGTAGCCTTGGCCATATTATGTTCATCACTCCAATAGTACTTAGTCTGCAATGGAAACAAAAAGCATATAATATTTAGACAAAAAAAGATGTGATTGAACTGCTTGCCTATACTACAAGTAAGTGGACATGAACTACACACAGCTATAACAATTCGTGAACGGTAGCTAAAACTTAAGTTTGTATTTTTAAAAGTAGGACACTAGTTAAGTGAAATGATGATTATGATGGAAGCACGATAACACAGTTCAAAGTTTCATCACACACAACCTCACAAGGAAATCAACTTAAACTTACCCAATCAAATAAAAGATGTGGGGGACTAGGGGTAAGGGTGCCTACCTAGTACCTTCTACCTCTTCCAGAACTCCCTATCATTAGGAGCCTTTCATTCGTACTCCAACTATATTCCTTATATATTATTATGACTTATAGCAACGAAGGCATAAAAGTTAGCTCCTTCAAGTTGCTTCCTCAATTCCTCCATTGATAGGTGTCAATCACAAACAAAGACCTTTTTTCATTTCCATCTAATACTAAGGTTGTGTTTGGATCATGGATTGATGGATGAATTTATCAAGAGAAAACAAATCATAGAGTGCTAAGCATGTACGTTTAAATTCTTCTTTCTTATTTCTGCCTTTTCATTTTCCTCTATCAATCCCTCTGCCAATCCACACAGTAAATTCAGCCTGAAAGAAGATTGACTCAATATACCCGAGGTAGTGACGCCAAGTGTAAGAATCTAGATTGGGATTTCATTCATTGAGTTCAGAAAAAAAAAACCCCCAATTGTTCATTACATTTCCATCACAAGACTTACTTCTTCTTTCCTGTATTCTGGTACAAGAAAAAACAAGATACAGAACATATCTCCTGATACATATTTCATCTCAGATTTAATATGTGAATGGAAATGAAATTACTGGTGCCCACTTCATTTCTCTTTGGTAAGTTGGTGACTAAACCGAAAAAAAATATTAGAAGCCTTATACAAATGCCTATAATTTTCTTTCTTTGGTTTACCAGTCCAATCAAACAAAAGCAAGAAACTCAGGTTATTCTGTTTCATTTTTTTCCTGCTTCCTTTTCCATGTCTATAACAAATCCAACTTAGCTAAGAGAAGAATTGGATGGTTAAGTTTCTTCAATCCGACTATTAGAAAATTGCACACTGCACTCTCTATTTTTAACAAACCACGACACTGAAACTGCAACTCCATCTCCCAAGTTCCATATTGGCAATTCTTCAAACACCTGACGAGCAAACTCGGAGTTGAATTTTCTCCCATAGTAAAGACATAAATCAACACCTACATACATGTGCGTATATGTAAGTGAGTGTGTGTAGCGTGCAAGTTTGTGCGCAAATTTGATGCAGATGTTTACCTGTTGGGTAGCCTGGAAGGAGAATGTCAATGAAAGTAGACGAAATGAAGAGTAATTTATGGGGATAACAACTGCGTATTGAACGACAGTGATGGCAGTCGAGAAGGCGAGCTTGATACTACTGGGGGTTCTTCGATTCCAGAAGCTGTTGGGCTTTAATTTGTGGCGAACGAGCAGATGGTCTTCCGACGATCTTGTTCCCGATTGGGGATTGCTTTTAGTAAGTGTTACTCAAATGATCAAGTTGGAAGAGCTTTGAAATTTTTTCAGAAAGGAAGAGGGTTTTCTGAGGTTGTTGACGGAGGCCTTTAGAGTGAGCGAGTGACGATTGGTGATTGTTTTCTGTAAGTGTTACTCAACGTCGTTTGCTGCAGGTAGCTGTGGTAAGTTGGATTTGGTGGGGTTTGCTTCAGCTAGACAGTTATCGTTACTCCGTCGTCGCCGTCGTTGATTCGTCCACTCTCAGGTGAAACTTTTGGTTCACGAGTATGAGTCCAACTTTATCGTTTTCCCACGAAATTTGGCGCACACAGAGATCTGTTTTTCCCATGGAATCTGCAAGTGCAACTCCACCCTTGCTCATTTTTTTACTCAAACTTAAAATTTGAGGAAAAATTCTTAAAATACTCTTTCACTCCTTACTTAAATTTATATTAAATTAAATTAAATTTTTACTCAAACTGAAACCAAAATAGAGCTAGACTCAAATTTTTACTCAAATTTTGAAGGTAAATTTGACACTCTCTTATTTACAAGTTTGTCATTAATAAACCTTTTACTCAAATTCGTGCTTGAATTTGAGGTTGCCCATTAGAATGCACAATATCAAATGAAGCTTTTTATTCAATTTTTACTCAAATTTAAGTCAAAATTTGAGTAAGGATTGAAGATACTCTAAATACATGATATTTGATTCAGGTCTGTTTGTGATTTTGAGCGTTGTCGTCGTTTGAGTTTTGTAATTTGAAGAGGTATTTTCCTTGCTGTTAAGGCTATGATGTATTTTGTGTCTAGCCAAACTAGAATTTTGGGTGGCTAGAATTCAGGGTTTTGGTAGGTATTTTGGCTAGCTAAGGCCTGCAGGAGATGCTCTGATATACGGGATGGCAATTTCACCCAAAACTAATGGATAACCGAACCAAACCGACCCTATTGGAGTAGGTTTCCTAATTTTTTCCAACCCATGGGGCGGGTTTAGTTTTCAAAACATAATACCTGGCGGGTTTGGATTTGGATTTGGTCTTAGCAAAGTATTCGCCAAATCCAAACCCAAACTAATCCATATAATATATATACATATAATTTTAATTTTTGTGGTTCCTACTTTTAAAAAAAATTCTTTTGATATTTTGTCGTTGGTGTGGGATAAACACATTAAGAAAAGTTTATTTAGTTAGTTATTTCCTTTGATTATGTTGGAATTTAGATGTTTCATGGTAAAATCTTATAGCATGTTATTTTTTTATTTTATATATAATCTTTTTCTTTCATATGTTTATTAATGGAATTAATATTAATGGGGGTTTAGTGCGATTCGGATAAAATCTAAATCCATATAGTTTGTTTATGGTGCTCTAAAAATCATAACAATCGGATATCGGTTTAGATTTGGGTATTTGTCATGCCCTCAAATTTAATAAACCAACACCAATAAAATTCACATAGGATAAATCAAAAGCCATACGTTTCACCGTTGAAATATCAAAGTCAAAGTACACCGGGTTTCTACAAGTCATACCCGTACCAATGCATAAGTAATGAATAGTTAAGAATTATTACATAAACCAAGTTTTGTCAAAAGATTGAAGGAATTAAAGTTACAAGATCATCTCCCAAAATAGATTAACGAAAAAGAGGATAAAATAACTTCATGTCAAATGAGCTTCATGATATGCATCCACATGTCAAGCATTCCAATCACGTGTCTTGCCAAGTACCTGAAAATGATATGTTGAGCTCACTAGCCCAGTAGTAAAGCTTTTCTACCAGCACTAAGGGTATACAAGATGAAACATGCACATGGAGATGGGATACACATGAGTGAATAAGCCAAAATAAAACAACATAGATCGAATTGATGAGAGAATATCCAATATGTGCCCCAAAGATCGAATCAAACCCAAGTGTCCATAGATTTTCTCAAAAATGTTACAGTTCAGGTTGTAAGTCCAGTCCTTTCAAAACAAAGTCATTTTCATAAAATATTTTCTTTTTCATCTCTTCACAAATAACCACTTATTTAAATAGTGAATGAATCCCTCTGCCGGATTTCGTGGGCTCCGAACACCCATGGCTAGGGATGCACCAAATGGTGGCCCTAGAATAAGCAAATTATCCTTTTCAAAAGTTTATCAAACAATCAAGTGTCCAAAAACATCTATGTAATTCATTTAGTTCGAAAGCTCGTAGTGTGTCGGTTGTGGCAAAGTTAATATGTGTCCAAGAATATGAGAGATCATGACAAAATATTATTCATACCACGATAGGTTACCAAAGCTTAGAAGTCAATTTGGGAGGCTTAGGAAAGACCAATGAAGGCCCGAAGCAAAGGAACATAAAAATGGAGTTATGAACCTCGAGAAAACCCAACACCTTGATAGGAAAAAGCACATTTCTCTCAAATTACAAAGGTTATGAACATGAGACCAATTGGGTTTGAAATTATACTCATAGAGCTTTTCAACGGTTCAAGAATTGTGTCAATCGGAATTCGGACGAAGCCGGAGCGTGCCTACGAAGTTGGGTCAAAATCTGTCTTACAAACAGCTGGGTATCGATACCCATGAAAGGTGTATCGATACCAAATCACTAAAAACTGAACAAAACTCTGGGTATCAATACTCACGAAAGGTGGTATCGATATAAAGACCGTTACAAACGAAATTTGCAGATTTTTCCAAAATGGAGGGGGTTTCAACCCAAGCCAAAAGTGAGGTTTCAAACAACAAATAACCAAAGAAGAGGGATATATCAACAACCAATTCATGGATTTATCAACCCAATACACAAAACCCAAACTCATTGATGCTCCAAACTCAATTCCATGGAGATAATCAAGTTAAACAAGAGTTTTGGGAACAAGAACACAAATAATGCAATCATTCAACCAATATACACTTAGAAGAGGTAGAAGATCGTTCCCTACCTCAAGGATTTGCTCCAAGTCAACCCAAAAATGAAATCCTAGATCCCCAATTTGAGCATTCCCGTTTTTGGCCCTCTCGGTGCAAAAAGATGGCACGTCGAGCTTCCAAACATGCGTAGATGATGAATATGAGGTTGAATCTTGAGTTTGAGAGGCATGGGAGGTGGATTTGTGGTGGAACTTGAAGAGAATATGGGGTGAGAGAAGAGAGGGGCTGCTGCCCTTTTTGAGAGAGGGAGAGAGGTGTATTTGCCCCAAAAAATCTGATCCATATGGTATATATGTACACCCATACACTTGCACTTAAGCCCCCCATGTTTTTAATGTGTTATAAAGACACCTCAAAGCATATATGCATCTCATATTGACCTCGTATTGCATTTTTAAAATATTCCTCACATTTTCCCAACATTACTTCCGATAAAATTATTTAAAAACACGGGTCCTTACAGTATTGATAAATACTTTGGATTTGGGTATGGTAATCGCAAAACCCGGACCAAACCGATCTATTGTCATCCCTACTAACGTGTAAAAATTGCATTGTTTATTGGCATTTTTAGCTATGAATTATTGCACTTGCCCTAAGGGCATTCGTAATGGGCTCTTATAATAGTTTCTGGGTGAGACTCCCAATATTAAACAACTCATTTGCTTAATTGTGGTATTCAATGGGCTCCTCATAAAAGCTCATAAGGATAGCTCCTTGGAGCATCCTTAATGGCCTAACCAAAACAAAAAAGTTGCTAAGATTAGTTATGTTTGTTCAAAAAAGTATTCATACTGGATTAACCAAACTTACCAACCTCTCAAATTTATGCTCTTAAGACATCCACAGTGGGCTCCCTATATTAGGTTCCTAAAATGACTCCTAAAGTTGACACATAAGCAAAAGTGGAGTCCAATTTTGTTTATTAAGGACTTGCTAATTTAGGAGTGTGAGAGTACTCCAAATAAACTCTTTAAAATTGGCTCTATGTCCTAAGATTATTTATGGACACAAAAATATAAATGCGTCCCCCATTTCCTCTCCCTCTTCTCCTTCTCTCTTTCTTTGTCTTCTTCTCACTACCAACTCCCTCCCTAAACTTAGCTAATGTGGTAGGAGTTATGTTAAGGAGCTATCCTTACGAGCTTCTATAGATAGCTCATTGAAGACCATAATTGAGCAAATGAATAGCTAAATGTTGAGAGTCTCACCTAAGAGTCTTTTTAAAAGCCCACTGTGAATGTTCTTAGATAACCAAAATTAGCAACATTTTGCCAATAACTAAATTTAATGAACCCCACATATACTCAATCAAGTACATCTATCATTACACAAAATAAAACTCTCTCTCTCTCTCTCTCTCTCTCTCTCTCTCTCTCTCTCTCTCTCTCTCTCTCTCTCTCTCTCTCTCTCTCACACACACACACACACACACACACACACACAACAATGTTTTAAATAGAGTTAATTAAATAATCATCCGTTTTTTGGATACTATCTAGATTTTCATCCCCCTATTTTTTGGAGTTATGTTTTCATCATTTTATATTGTTAAATACCCTTTCTAGCCTTTAACTATGATATCAACATATACAGGATTATATTTTTTTCCCTAATTTTGTGGGATTCGATGACATCCTAATTTTGTGGGGTTCAATAACTTCCTAATTTAGTGGGACTTAACCATTTTTTTAATTTAATTGATATTCAATCACATCCATTAAGAGAGATAACAAAAGAAATTTCAAATTCAAAAATTTGTTACTAATGTGTTGTGAAATTATAGATAACCAAGCAAAAATAAATAAATTCGCACCAGCAAATATGGTAAAAATAGCATAAATGAGCCAAACACTAAGTATGAAAAAAATAAATACCACTAGAGTAAAGATGCAAAAATTTTGAATAATCATGGTAAAAATGGAAATGCAACCAATGACCGAGTAATGTGATAAACTTATAACTAGTTAAAAAATATGGTAAATCTAATATTCTTTCATAAACGAATCATGGCAAAAAAAATTATTTTATGATATGTTACCATAATTGTCATTGGAATCAAGTTTTACCAAATTTTATATGTTGTACTTGATTTTTACCATGATTACTAGCTCATGATCTCCGTCATTTTGATTTTTACCATGATTACTTGATTATACCATATTTTATGTTTTGTACTTGATTTTTACCATGATTACTGGCTCTTGATCTCCATCATTTTAACATGGTTGTATTGAATCATGGTAAAAAAAAAATTATTCAACATAGTAACTCTAAACATCAAAATCCAAACTAACCAAAATGGTAAAACATAACATAGTAATATTCGCTGATTTAGAAACTTTGACCATGGTGAAAAATATGGCCACAATAGTTCCCAATTATCATGGTAAAATTCAGTCCTAGAACAGTAAATATGGTAAATTAGTTACAACTAGTTAACTTGAACTCTTCGATCATGATAAAATACATGCCTACAAGATATTTAAATGATTATGGTAAAAATACTAAAACTCTGATAGGCTACATATGGTTTTTATCAAAAAAATTCACAGAGAAGAAGTAGAAGAAGAAAATAATGTGCAAATTTCTGAGGACAAGCAACACCAAAATGGTTTGGTAGACTAAATTGATATGACATGAAATACAACAGAAAACTTGATGTTCGTACTCCATTCCCAGGCACTGTTGGGTCTTCCTCTTGCTTGTTGTCACCAAAAAAGCAACCCATATTTATTTCAGAGTCTTCTCCAATGTCAAACTAAAAAATTGAATCACGTTTGAGAACTACTAATGAAAAGAATTGATCGAACTGTGGTTGTGGCTATTCAACTATCAATCATCTTGAAAATCATAATAGCAATGGAGGATTGAGGACGATAACACAGTAACATGAAAAAAAATGTAGCCACAAAAATGAAAGTACATAACCAAGCAAAATCGATTTATCGTATAATCCAAAACACTTATGAAATCGCGCCATTGTATACCCTTGTTTTGTGGCCAATGATTGACTTTCTCTAGAAATTAAACAAGTTGATTGAGTTTGATACCTGGCTCGGTCATGGTCGATGGGGATGGAAGACAATAGCGAGTTAGGACAGTGATGCCAATGGAGGAAGGAGAATGGTGATTGATGCCAGTGAAGGAGGATGGTGATCTACATCAGTAGAGGATGGAGTATGGTGGATGGGGACTAGTGAGACAATTGCATAATTATAGCATTGGACGGTGATCTATAGCAGTAATGGATGTGTTTCAAGTTCAAACTAAACCGAAATTTGGGGGATTTTGTTTCCCTAAATCTCTCCATAATTATAGCACTGGATCCCAAAATTTAGATAATGGTCCTATTTTTTTGCACCTATATAGTATATCTGATTTAATCCCAAAATACATAATATATATACAACAAAGGGCAAATTTGGGTTTATTTGAGTTTGGGGATGAAAACATAACTCCAAAATTAGGGCAGGATGATAACATAAGTTAAGGTGCTTTGGAGGATCGTTATTTAAGTGCCCCTTTTAAATATTATATTTAAAAATTGTTTTTTTTGAAAGGTTAAAAATTGTATTGAAATGTGTGAAAAGTTTATAGAAAAGTGTGAAAATGTGTTGAAATATGTAAAAAGTATGTAGGGATGTGTATGTTTTTGTTTTTATGTGTGCTTATTGTCAGCCCATTGGGCTGACAATAGAAAACCCTTTTTGAAAACCTATTTATTTCTGGAAAAAAAAAAAACATTTTTTTAAAACTCTTTTTTCAAAAAACTGCAATTTTTAAAAAGATGCATTTCAAAACCTATTTTTGTAAATTTTTTTTTTTGAAAAAGATGATTTCAAAAACTGTTTTTCGTTTAATTTGTTTTATCAAATACTCTTTTTACACAAAATTATTTTTTGTAGTTTGAAAAAGTGATGTGACAAGTTTTTGGTTATCTGAGTTTGAAAAAGTGACGGGGTCCATTGCTTTTGATTATACAAAAAAAAATAAATCAATGTGGGACTTGACATTAGTAACTTTAGCATCCTCTAATGTGATAGAAGTTATGCTAGAATTAGATAACCAAAAGTTGTCACATCAGCTTTTAGTTATCTATTTACATTTTTTTTTTTTTGCAAAAATAATTGGGACACAATCTATGAGCCAATTTTAGAGAGTCAATTGGAATACTCTCACACTTCTAAATCAGCAAACTCAACCCATAAAATTGAACCTCACTTTTGTTTATGTGTCTACTTTAGGAATCATTTTAGGAGCCAAATTTAGAGAGTGCACTTTGGATGCCTAACTACAGTGACAATATATACACCGATGGGTTACGCATCATATTTTGATAATTAAAATTAAAAAAAAATTATGTCTCAATATAATTATTTAAGAAAAAACTATTGAGTAGGACATTGGTAACCAACTTAAAAATCTATTTTTTTATCGAGAAAAATAGATCCTTAAAAATTCTTTTTGTTGATTAATTAACTTCAAGCATGCACTTATCTCAATTAATTGATTTCAACAATGCACGTGTCACAATCAGTGTGATTTTTTCAATTAATGATTGGAACGTCTGGAGTTGCAAAATTAACGTATGATATTGTCCAGCGAGGTTATGAAACTCATGCTATTAAACAGTGTGTTTAATAGGTGTATCTGGAATATTGTAATCCAATAAGTCCATATGTATTGCATGCATGATCAAAACAAACATACAATGGATAAATGTATTATGATCATGCATTTATTAACATTAGATGCTCTATCAATACTCTTTTAGATATCTACTATAGGGATACATGCATTTAATGGAGCACCTACCAATGCATCTTCACAGACCAAAAACTACGAGATCACCCTTTCATTATGGGGTAACGGGGGGATCATACCATTTGAGCCATTTTTTTCATACTTTTCCCAGAAGTCTGGAGAAAGCTGCAATCAATAGGATTTCTTTAATCCTCCCTTTCCAAAGGGAAGAGCATAGCTCATCTTCTAGATCATCGTCTTGTCAACTCGGGTATAGATGATCTTCTAGATTATATTCTCCAACTATGTAATTAATCTCTCAAGGCAGAATTGGATATTTTTATAGAGCATTATGACAACGATAGTAATTGTCGAAAAATTTGCGGCATAGTCTTTTCCAATTTGTGGATCATTTCTTTTAGGATTTCATGAAGTTGAAAAAACTACTTTCATATGGAAAAGAAAAATATGACAAAGATGAAAAGAAATGAAATGATTGGTCGGATTATGAAATCTAGAAACGGAATGATTGGTCAAATTATAAAAAGAAAGGGAATGATTGGTCCACTTTCTATATATATTTTTATTTAATTTGGTGCCAAATTTTTTTTAAAAATTCTATAGAAATGCCTTTTTAACATATAAGAAAATATACATTTTCTAAATGGTACAGATAAAAAGGGACAGAGGGAGTATTAAATTGTAATTTCGGTGATTAATGTTTCAATGTGCTTTGTAAAAGTGAACATTTCCGATCATGAAAATGACTGAGCCCTTGTGTTAGTGTAGCAAATTAGTTGTAAATTTAGTTGTAAGAGTAGTTGTGAGAGTATATTTTCCATAATTTTTGGATAAGGAGAGATTGGATACAAATTCTAGTTTTAAACATATGCAAGGAATCATAACCCGACACAAGTTTACTTGACCATAACTCCAATGATGTTTCACCCTCAAATGTAGCAGATGACAAATGGTTGACCAAATGATGCGCATGCGTCACTCCTTCAGCCCAAAATTGTCTCCCTAAACTAGAAGTCGATAACAAACACCACACCTTATCTAGTAAGGTATGGTTTATCCTCTCTGTCACACCATTTTGTTGTGGTGTGCCCCTCACCGTGAAGTGTTGCGCTATACCATACTCCTTACAAATATTGAAGAGAGGATCGGATCAGTACTCTCCCCCATTGTCTGACCTGAGGTGGTTGATCTTTTTACCAATCTCGTTCTCAATCAGTTTCTTCCAAATAAGGAAAACATCACACACCTTATTCTTATGTTTCATGGTATAAATCCAAAAATGACATTAGAAATCGTCAACAATCGAAATGAAATAGTAATTACAACCCTTAGAAGCAACCCTAGCAAAGACTCCACACATAAGTAGACGTAGTCAAGTGCACCCTTTGTTTGGTGAGTAGCAGTGCCAAATTTGACCCTAGTTTGCTTTCCCATAACACAATGCTCACATAAACCCATCTTGCAGGTCTTGGCCCCATTCAAAAAATCCTATTTTAGAAGGCTTTGCATGGCTTTCTCGCCATCATGACCCAAACGAAAGTGTCAAAGTCTGAAAGTATCCGAATCATCCTCACTGACGTTGCTACAAGCGGTGGTTGACCCACCTACAACTGTACTACCCTATAGGAAAATGCAAATTATTCTGTTGAATGCCCTTCATCACGACCATAACACCATTCAAAACCTTTAAAACTTCACCTTCAATAGTAAAAACCCTTGGAGTTTAAAGCACCCAGTGAAATCAAATTCTTCTTCGAGTTCGGAACATACCAAACATCAAACAGAATACGGACGGACACATCATGTAGTTTCAATCTGATCTTCCCCACCCCCAACTATCTTACAGGCATGATCATTGCCTATAAACACTACTCCACCATCAACCAAGTCAATGCTGGAAAACCAGTCCTCGTTAGGACACACATGATAAGTACACCATAATCCAAGATCCATTGATTAGCCTCATAAGCCAAAGATAAACCCAAAAAAAACCAGATTATCTTCTTCTCGTGCTACATTGGTGGCATTAGTTGCCCTCTTTTTAGGACAATCCTTCTTCCAATGCCCCTTCTCACGACAATAGGGCGCATTCATCCCTTGCAACTCTACCAGAAGTGGATGCACTCATCCCTCTCCCTTTGGATTGGGAGCGACCGCAATTACCGCTATTTTTCTTTGTTTCAGACCTTACCCTGACAGATAAAGCTTCCATCAAACAAGAAACCAGAACTTGATGAATCTCCATGGGCTTGCATGCCCCTCTTGCGATACTCATTATTCGCAAGAGCATTGGAGACATCATCAAATTTAATTGAATCTTTTCCAAATAGTAAGGTGGTAGACAAATGATCATATTCTCTAGTTAGATAATTCAATAACAAAAGGGCTTTATCCTCATCTAGAATTATAACATCTAGATTTAAAAAATCTGTAAGTATTTTGTTATAATTGTTCAAGTGCTCAGACATAGTAATACCTGAACTGCTTTTTCTTTAGATAGAAACGGTTCTCTATGCTCTTGATCACAAACTTATCCTCGAGCTTCTTCCAAAGATCCTTCGCCCTTGTTTCCCGCATAACAAAATACTTCTGATTCTTTGCGAGACACAACCTGATAAAACCACATGTCTGGCAGTTGATTTGATCGCATTCTTGCTTGTCACAGTTCTCAAGCATGTCCCCCAAGGCAAAATGCAACTCGTGTTAGATCAAGACATCCATAACCTCGCACTGCCACACACCAAAGTTAGCAGCAAACATAATCGGCCGCGTAACCTGTAGACACCCCGATTTTGACCCGAGAAACTTATCAAGCATCCCCAAGGATGAAAATGCCTAATAAAAGCACGCGAGACTTGATTGTGAACTTGGAAACCCCTCCTAAACCTCTTCAAAATAAATCCAAGCCTACACCACCTTCTAGTACATTCAAAACCCTCTTTTTCGATATATAACATGTCCCAATCCATCTTGAAATGAGGGAGATATGCACATTTTACCCAAACGATTCATTCTTCCGACCTTCTGAGGGTAAAATGGTCACACATTTTGATGTATAAATTATCTTGGGTTCAAACACTTGGGTTAGAAAGAAGACTTGATAAGCTTTCCAACGCTTCAAACCATGCACAAAACGGAGTTCGGTAACACCCGAAATGGCCCCGCGAAGTTTGAAATTTTGAGTTGTCTCGCCATCCAGGCGCCTGGATTGATCCTTCCCAGGCGCCCGGACTAAATCTAGGCGCCTGGATTGCCTTAATGTAGGCGCCTGGACCCTCTCCAGATACTTGGCCCCCAAAGGTCAAGTTAGTGGGGAGGAGCGTCTTGGGAGATTCTTTGGGGATTTTTTACAGAAAAATAATGGAAGGGAGTCCAGGCGCCTGGATTGCCTTAATGTAGGCGCCTAGACCCTCTCCAGATACTTGGCCCCCAAAGGTCAAGTTAGTGGGGAGGAGCGTCTTGGGAGATTCTTTGGGGATTTTTTACAGAAAAATAATGGAAGGGAGCTGATGATCCTATTAGACCCCTTAGTGGACCCTTTAGGTGATCTTTTCTACCCCATTTTACCCCCTTTGCCTATATATACCCACCTCTCCTCCTCCTTTTGAGAGGACCAGCTCTCCCTTTCTCTCTCTTACTGTTATTCTGCCCAAATATCCCTAGAAACTCATCCCCAACTGATCCCTATCAATTTCATCCATCAAAACTCAATTTTTCTCCATCCTAACTCCACAAACTCACTTGAGTCTATCCATTTTTCATCATCCACCATTAAACCCCCAATCAAACCACCTAGAATCAGTTAGATACACTTCCAACAATCAAAATTCAGTTCACTCAATCTCAAAAATCATCCCAAATAACTCACCAAAGTTCATCAATCAAGTTTGTCAAGGTAGTTTTCTACCATATTGCTCAAATAAGGCCCTGAGGGGATACCATCCAAGCTCTTACTAGTTCTTCATACTAGTTAAGAGTTTGGAAAGGTATCAAAGTTCACAAAAATGGAAGTTTTTCATTAGCATTTGTCGTATTTCTAAAAATCATCCAAAATCAAGTTTCTTTTAAGCTCATATCATGCATTTGAGTTAAGTTTAAGGTTCAAGTTTGCTACTGTGTTGTTATACATCTTTTAGAGTGCATATGAGTTAGTTAAAAGCATTGCATTTGGTGTTTCCTGTCAAAAATGCAGTTCTAAGTTTTTTGTCTGGAAGGCAATCCAGGTGCCTGGATTGACTCCTTCCAGGTGCCTAGACTCAATCCAGGCGCCTGGATAAGTCTCATCCAGGTGCCCAAATTGCAATCCAGGTGTGATGTGTTGGGCATTTGTGATCATTTTCTAAGACATCCTGAGGCAATTTGAGGGCATTTAGTGAAATTTTAACACCTTTGTACATGAATCATCCACTCATAACATTTTGCACAAGCATTCATTCATATTTCATTAATCTTCTTGATATATTTGTTGTGTTTTTCGTATGAATCCGTGTTTAAAGTCCACTTAAGCAATATTTTCAAAACCTTTTCGAACATTTAGTAGAGACCGGTGATCACACCGGGCACGAGGGGTGCTTTAAATTCCTTCCCCTCGCGTAACCTAGCTCCCGGACCCGAGAAATCTCATTTTGAGAGGCTAGTAAAACATTTTCCATTTCATGGGCAAAAGAGTCATTTTTCAAAAAGGTTTCTCGGGTACGGTCCTTAAATCCGGGTGGCAACTCCATTCAATCAATCAAACCGATCAATCAAAACCGTTTTTCCGAATCAAACTTCAATTTCCGTGGACATTTCGCCCCTCCGGGGGGTGTTCACATAGCCCCAGTCCAAATACTTGAAATAGTTTTGGAAGATGAAACATCACCATCCTGAGGGTTTTTATCATCCTTCGGATTTTTACCAGAGTCATCAGACATTGTTCTTCGATAATGATAGCAAAAATACCAGAAACAAACCTAAGGGTGAAAATCCAAAGCTCTGATACCAGTTTGTTGCGCGAAAGCGATAACAAAAACTAAAAATGGATGCAATTTATTCTATGTAATTGAACAAACCAGAGAAGAGAGGGAGAGAAAGAGCAATCACAAAGAACACAGAGATTTTACGTGGTTCGGCAATGAATACCTACTCCACGGGCAGTAAGATGATTGAGGGTTTCACTAATTAGAAGAGAATCAGATGCCCGAAGTCGATGGATGAGCTTGCAGAGGTTTCTCTCTTTTGCCTCTCACAGAAAATCAGATGTAAAAAGCAATACAATACCAAAACAAAACCTAAAAAAACATTTAAAGGTTGTTGTACATCACCATGGTCTGGACCACGCCCCCTTTGCCAAAACAAGCAACCAGGACCCATGGTCCAGACCACCAATTTACATGGTCCGAACCACCACTGCTGCAAGGTTGCAAAACACTCAGAATTGCCCAAAATTGCATGGTCTGAACCAAAGAAGCCTTTGTTTGGGCCATTGATGCTGTGAATGTGGAAATCGAAGCCAAAACTAATAGTTTGAAGCTTCAAACACTCTTTTTTTTTCCAATATAAATGTGATTCGGTTAAAAAAATGCAATTTGGTCCATGAAATGAACTGTAGAGACCCGTAGATTTTAATTAATTTAGTTATTATTTAAATAATAATAATAAAAATAATAATAAATAAATAAATAAAAGAGTTGAGGAATTGAAATTAGAGTAAAGTGGGCCAATTTGATGGTAGTTTATGCTTGGGGGTGTTTTTAAAATACATTTGAAACTTAAGGGGGTGTAGTGCATCCAAGGGGGTGTATATACATAGTATATGACTGATTTTTTTTGTTCATAACACACACCTCTTTCTTCCTCCACAGCCCCTCTTTCTCCCTCTCTACTCCTTCTTCCATTTTCTTCATCTTCTCCATAAATTTCACCTAAAAACCACAAATTCCTTCAAAACCTTCACCAATACTAGACTCCTACGCGAGTTTGGAAGCCCGGGTTTTGTTTATTTCACTCCGGAAGGAGGAGATTCGGTTGGAGTATTGGAGAGAAAGCAAGGGTTTTGCTCATCCTTCATTCACAAGCTTCTAAACCTTGAGGTAGGGAGATTTCTACCATTACTAAGTGTTTTGAGATGTGTGATGTGTTGATCATACTCATATCCCTCTTATTTTCTTGAAAAATCTATTTTCAAGCTCCATGGATTTCATTGCATGTTGATTAATGCTTGTTGTTGTTTGATGTAAACTAGTTCTTGCAATACCCTCTTGTAGCTTGTGGTGTTGATTTTTTTTATCATAAACATGTTTGGTTTGGTTTGGAACCCATTGAAATCCCCTTGTTGCTGTCAAAAATTTGTTCATAAGGTTTTTGGATCGATCCACTTTGGGGTTGGATCGATCCAGAACCTTCTGATGGAGTTGCAGATCATAGTGGATCGATCCACTCTTGTTCTGGATCGATCCACTCATAGTGGATCGATCCACTCATCACTCGGATCAATCCACTCTCGTTCTGAATCGATCCACTCTCGTTCTGGATCGATCCACTCCCACAGTGGATCGATCCACTCCCACAGTGGATCGATCCACTTTCACAGTGGATCAATCCACTCACCCCTTCACTTCACCAAAACTTGTTTTCGTCGTTTTCGGTCGCTTGTTCGTGTTATTACTTGGCGTAATGAACTCTTATACCTCAAAACTCGTTGAATAACTCGTCCCTAGCCTATCCTAGTATAATTGGTGACTCGGTTTGATTTTTGCACGACACTTACGTGAATTGAAGATTTTTGACGAAATGCGTGAACTTGGGTGATGATTCGAGGTATGAGGGGTATGATGACACTTGTGCGAAACCAATGAACATGAATTGAAATGAGAACTTGAAACTCTTGATACGGGGTTGAAAGGTAGCCCGGAATGACACTCGGGCTGTTCTACGAGCGTGTCGCGAGGAATTATGCCTTGGCCAAGGGGAAGATTATACGGGGTCAAAAGATAGCCCAGAATGATACTTGGGCAGTCCTATGGACGTGTCGCGAGGAATTTCTTAAGATCTAACTTACATAAAATGGTTGACGCGACACAACGGACGAATTAGACACTTATGAGAGAGAACACATATCGGGTATACTACGGGTACACTTGGGTGATAACAAGGGATTTATGGACTTGTATATGCCTCATTGGACTCTTGTTAAATCTTGGTCATCTTGTTTAGCCATCATCCTCATGTCTCATCTCGCATCCATGTTTCATTGTGTTTAGTTTTGATAGACGTTTCTCTACTGGGCTAGTGAGCTAAACCTATCATTTTTCAGGTACCCAGCACGGAGCATGACTTGGGTGTGCATGAAGTGATTGCATGCATCATTTGAAAGCTTAAAGAGGAGTTACCTCATCATCTTGAGTTTATCATTTTGAAGAGATGATTTTGTAACTCATACATACTAAATCTTTTGACTTGGGTTTGTAATAATTTTAAGACTTGTGTATTTTGGTGTGGGAAATGGATAACCATAGACTTTTGTACCTGTTGATGTTGACTTTGACTTTCAGACAACTTGGAATTTGACGTGGCCCGTGAACTTGTTGACTGTCCACGCGGAATTTCTTGTTGTATTATTCATTGAATTTCGAGGGCGTGACATAAACAATTTCAATTAGTATTTTTTGGGTTTGGGGTGAACCAAAAAAAAAAAAATTGGATTGTATTTTCAGGGATTTCGGGAGCTTACTTTATCCATTTTTATTTTCCTATTTTTCAATTTTGCTTATTTGGCTATCTCATCCCGAAATGAATTCTAACAAAATGCATTTTTGGTTCTGGATAAAGAAGAGCAAAAGGCAAAAGTACACACAAAGAGAGGGAGAGAAAGAGAGAGAGGGCCTTTTGACTTATCATTTCCTACTTTCTCTGTTTTGATTAACAAAAAAACACCTGCAAAATGTATTCTTTATATCTCTCAAACAATACCTTGTCGCAAAATACACCCTACACATTTCTTCCAAACATTTTTCCTAGACTCAAATTACATTTTGATCATGATTCAAAGATCCAAATTGATATAAAAATTTATAAAAAAAAAAGAAAAAAAAGCTGAAAACGAGGCTTCCAAACTCCTGGATAACTCAATCCGTTTTAACCCGCAAACAAATGAAAAAACCTACGGTTACAGAGGCTAAGGCATAGAAAATGTATAGACCATGCTCGGGGACCCATTTTTTTAGTCCTACACAAGTGATCCGAACCGGACGGTTAAAAGTGGTTGAAGCAAAGTCTCACCGTTGCAAACTTAAAACTTTTGGATTGCAACTGTGGTACTTTGGTTCAACCACTTTTAACCGTCCGATTGAACAGAATTTTGGTGGGGACCCTAGGAAATTTTTTTTGAGAATAATGAACGATTTAGATCACTTGTGTAGGACCTAAAAATGGGTCCCCAAGCATGATATGTACATTTTTTGTAGGGCTGCACAAAAAAATCGGTGAACCGTGAATCCGGTCCGGACCGAACCGATCCGTGCGTTTTGGATTTTAACCGTGGATTAATGGTACGGACACGGATTGAAAAAATAGTAAACCGTGACTCGCGGTCCGGACATGGATTTTGATTTCGAAACCGTGGATTAACCGATCCGGACCGTGAGATTTTTATTATGTATAATTTTTTTAAATATATATCTATATACACAAACTTCTACTACACAGACTAGGGGGTAAACTGTGATCTCTTTCAAAACTTGGATGTGTATTTTTATTGATGACCCATTAGTGTGAGATTCTAACGAAGACATCTTCTCTAATTAGCTACGGGAGCTCTTTACTTTGATTTCCTATTGTTTCAAGTTGATGTGTTAGTTTCAAAATAGGAATTAAACTTAACAATTCTTGTGTTTGTGAACTTGTGGTGTCCTTAGTATTTATAATTTGAATAATAATGTCTTTGGGATCTTGCTTGATTTATTTTTACGCCAAATTACATTAAAGTAAATAATAATGCCTTATATAACATGTAATTAAATTGGATAAAACGGGCCGATCCGGTGACTCATGGATCGGATTAGAATCAACCGGCAAGTAGGCTTTTGGTCCGGACACGGATTGTATTTTCGAAAAACCGTGACTCGCGGATTAGGATTGGATTCATACCAATCCGATCCGATCCGGACCGTGTACACCCCTAATTTTTTGTGCCTTACCCGTAGCAACGTTCCGAACAAACACGCAGTGTCCGGGTTGGACGGAGATAGAAGCTGCTGTCCATCTATGTGGATATGGTGATTATAGTCTTTACGGCGGCTACCGTTACTCCCAAGTCCAATCTTGGCACAATGGCCACCCTTTCTTTGGCATCACGATTAGATTCCTCGCCTTACATCCTCTCCCTCTCTCCCTCCTTATCTAATTGTCATTCTCCCAAACAATTTGCTTCTTCTTCTTCTCTCCTTCGTTCAACCTTCCAAAACAAAACTAGGCCCATCTCTATCTCTATCTCTACTTTTGCCGTTGTCGATGAACAAGAACCATTTGCCGGGTTTACGTCCTCGGCAGCAGCAGACCCGATTGAAGATGACAACAGTGTTGACGCTGGTTCGATTCTCAACAATAATCTGGTGAAACCCTGTGAATTAGATGTATGCAATCTTCCCCGAAGCTGTGGGACAACAGACCTTCAAGATTTATTCAAACCCTATGGAACCGTTCAATCAGTTGAGGTATTACTGTTCTCTCAGTATTTTTCTACACACTCTTCGTTTACTGTTATGAGTCGTCTTGTACTCAACCCAGATAACACAAAGTACCTCGTTTGTGACCAACCCCTTTTTGTTAATAGATGTGTTATTAGAGTATCTTTGGTGGACACTTCAAAATAATTCATCCAAGTGTATTTTGCTACCTCGCTGTATAATCTAAAGAATGAGTTTTTATAGCCTACTCTAGCAGGCTTTTCAAATTTATTTTTCAAAAACGAACTTAACTACCCTTTTTCATGTTTTACTGTTTCAATTTTGTAGTCAAATAACCCTTTTATCGTAGGATCTGGTATTTCGAGGGATGTTACTCAAATGTCAATTTTGTAGTCATTTTTGGGTGTTTGGTTGGACAAAATTATGTAAAATGCTTTTTTAGGGAAACTGACTTCCATCAAAGACATTAAGTTGTTTGATATTCCGGTAAGTTGTTTTCCGAAGTCCATGGGACCATCAACGCTTAGTGTTTTCTCTGCTGAAGGCAAAGTTTAGTTTTAACTTTTAAGGCTAAAGTGGGTGGGAGAGCAGACGGACTAACACGTGGAGAGGGAATGTTGTGTCGAGCACTCGGCTATTACTCCCAAGGAGAATGCCGACCATAAGTGATTGGAAGTAGCTTAGGCTGACGAAGACCATTCGACCGATAGGGAGATGTAGCTGGGGAGAGGAAGCGGGTCTACCTGTTGATTCTGCTTGAAGCTATCTCACGACTTGGATTTGAACCAAGCTAAGCTACTTCCCGTCCCTCCCTTTCTTGATAGCACAGGAAAGAGGCCAGCACTAGCAGTGTGTATTCCAATCTAAGCAACTTGGGATCTTATGGCTTCTTCCTCTAGAAATTCTTTCATTTAAAAAATCGAATATTATACTACTAGGACCAAAGTCAAGTAATTCAACTCCAGCATGAATGGTTACATCCTCTTCCACTGCTCCCACTTCTGCTACCGGGCATGAACTTCCAATCATTTTCCTGTTAGAATTGATTAAGAAAAGAAAGTGATTGGGCTCTGCAAAAGAAAATCAAAGTGCCCAAAGACAATCGCATAGATAGCCTTTAACCGAGACGGACTCCGACTAGACTAAGCGCTAGCATGGCAACAAAGGTCGCTATTGACTTCTTCTTAGGAGGATTGATACCGAGACCAAGGGGATCATAGATCTCTTTAGGGAAAAAGAGATGAACTGCAGCCTTGTTGAGGGGCTACCCACATTCACAAGGAAGGGGGACTTGATGTGCCCTACAAACCTGATTTAGGTAAGTATCTCTAATAAATCGTACAAGTCTTCCACCAAAAACAGCACTTCCTGACGAGTGGCTATCAAGACACGAAGAAGAAAACTGCATATCTCGACAGGGAAAAAAAAATAACTCTGCTGTCATGTGATTCATGTCAACCAAACGCTGAAGATGAAAAAAATAAAATACATTTTTGTGAAAAATCTTGTACATGAAAAACATTTTCTTGTGAAAATAATTTATGTGAAAACAAACAGAACCTTGATGGTTGACTGTTTGAGGGTCTACTGGAGATGCTCTTATGAACTCACATAGATTTTTATTTTTTACTAACATTAGGAATTTTCCTATTTGACATTGGTTGTCTAAATATTATTTGTGAAGGCTCCATTGTTTTTAGATATTAGGAGTTTCCTATTGACATTGGGTTTTTCCTGCATACTGGCCAAAATGTTTGTCTGGTTTGCAATGAGAACTTGAAAATAATACTCTACAATTTTTTTTTCAAGAAAAAGGTGAAGCTTGTCAACAGTTTACTAGATGTCAATAAGTTATTTTAATTTATGAAATAAGTTCAAATTCTTCTTGAAGAACATGTAATAGTTTTAAGTCCCCGTTATGCGGACTGAACAAGACGGAGGAGGGAGTTTGATTTTTCTGGTAATGGCAAATGTTGGTGGCTTCTTGCATTCTACCTTTTTCATGGTGAAATTTCTCCACTATTGTTTGCTCGTGGATGCTTTTCTGTGTTCTTCTGTGATTGTTCTGCTCTCTTTGCTTGTTTTCTTTTTCAGTAATAGCACTAACAATTTGTATTTTGAAAGATTTTTAATCCTGATTTATACAAGACTGGTTTGTAGGTTTCACGAAATGCACAGACGGGTATCAGCAGAGGATGCGGGACTGTGACTATGAGCTCAATAGACGAAGCCAGAGCTGCAATTGCTGCTCTAGATGGTTCTGTAAGTGTGCGGAATATTTCCCAATCTGACTCTCTTTGCTTAAATTTCTGGCTTCTTGTTATGCATTTTGATTTGAGATGATCTCCTTGCTATGAAGGAAGTTGGTGGGCGTGAACTGCGAGCAAAGTTTTCCGTTGACATGAATTTGGATGTGGGGAGAAAGGTCCTAAAGCCATCCAAAACAAAACCTCAGAAGAACTTAATATATGAAACCCCGTACAGAATCTATGTTGGCAACCTTTCATGGCGTGTAAAACCTGAAGATTTGAAGAGTCATTTTAGCAAATTTGGGACAGTCAGTAGTGCGAAAGTATTATTTGATCGTAAAGATGGAAAGAACCGTGTTTATGGATTCCTTTCCTTCCCATCACCAGCTGAAAGTAAGGCTGCAGTGTCTTTGAGTGGAACAGTTGAGTATACGTTTGCCACATTGTACTTTTTTTTTTTTATCCGACGCCACGTTGTACTTGGTTTTTAATTTCAGTATATGTTTAGGTCACTCATTGATTCTCTTGCCTGCAGGAGTTTTTTGGCAGGAAAATGCTAATTAGAGAAATTGAGCAGAAGATTGAGCCTTGACCTTGTGTTTTCCATGGCTCCTGATCATCAGTATTGATTTTCTTGTAACGATAAGAAGTTAGCTGATTGTGGCATGCTTATTTTGCTGAAGGGTGAAAAGGTAGATGATGAGGTATATCATTGGCACGTCTCACATTGTTCGTTTCTTTTTTTTTTATTATTATTTATTTTTATCGAGTGTCATACTTTGGGAACATACTAGAGATCTACTATTTGTCAACTTATCATCACTGAGTATCGGATATTCCTCCAGGGTCCAGTTATACTTTTTGTATTTCCTGTATTCTCAAATATATCCCTTTGTCCTTTCAAACAACGTACATGATGTTAGTGCTATAGTATCATATGCCACGGTCAAATTTCAATTTCTATGTTGGGGCATTTATGCTGTTGATGTTTTTTGACACTTCATCAATCTCAAAACTGTGGTCTCAATGCTCTGGTTTAGCTGATATCCTTGTGTTGTTCTGTAGATATATGAATTACCTTTACTTTCTGCCATACGAAAGAAAAATAATTTGTATTCCCTCGTTGGGTGGTCCAACAATTACAATGTTCGACAGTGTGTGTTTAAATTTGAGTACAGTGGTCTTGTTGGCCATTTAATACCTTTTTTTTGTTCTCTTGACAGAAGTAAGATAACCTTTCGCCAGAAAATAGGTTTAGAGTATTAACTTCATTGGGAAGCTATATTACATAGACTCGGGCATGTGTCTAATTAACTCTATGCATCTCATTTTCATGTCTCTGGGACGCAAGTATATATTTTACTTTTTTCGAATGTCTTTTCTAGGGTAAGATAGTATTTATATTATTATAACGCATGTTCTACGTAAAAAAAAAAAAAAAAGGTAGAAGGAAAGTTTTGTGACATGGTTATATATCCAGTAATACTGACTACTGACTGTGTAATACTAGACATGTCAGAAGTCGGACACATCCAATATCCTTAAGTTTTGTGTGTGGTTTAGTCCATCCAAGTCGTAACAGAAGTGTGTCAATATTGCTGCCATCTTCCGACCTTCGGCTCATAGAGACATGAATGGAGGGAACTTGTATTTTTACTAAGAAAATATACTCTATCTGTCCACTACAAAAAAACGTGCAATTTTCGGATCAAGATATAAAGTACTTTTTGTACATGATTTTTCGAGTTTCTTGGCACCAAAATAAAGATCTCAATTAGCTTTTTAATTGGGAGCAGATGGAGAGTGTACAACAAGATTGGGGATCCTCTAGTGCGGAATCTGAGCTGTAGATTGCACAATCAATGGTCCTGATTTCATCTTGACACTTGCATGATCCGAGTTATTCTGATTTCATCTTGGCACTTATATGATCCGAGCCGTCCATTACCGAGATGAAATTTGAGCCGTTGTTTACCGAGATCAACGGCTCGAATGTCCCATTGCACAGGATTATGGTGCAGCTCCACGCGATAGGATCCCCATATCCATACAACAATGCTAGTAAATTTTTGTCAAACGACTCCACCCCGAATGTAATTCCTCACTCCGTCAGTGCATTCTTGCCATTGTTTGGTACATCAGCAAGAAAGGTTGCCCATACTTGCCCACTATCTTCCTCAAGTTATTTGACTTGGACCCAAATTTATGACTACTTTTAATTCCCACGAACTTTGTTGGGTTCTGTCTTACAAGGGGTGTCAATTCGTATATTGTACTCCCTCCGTCCCATAAAGTTGTATCACTATGAAATTACGTGCAATTTTCAAACTATAAAATAATGTATTTACCAAAATAATTTTTGAATTTTTTTTGCATCGTATAAAAGTTCTCGATGAGATCTATCAAATAAGATTCATATTGACTAAAAAATTATTTTCGTAAGCACGTTATTTTTTAGCTTGAAAATTGCACGTAGTTTCGTAGTGATACAACTTTATGGGACGGAGGGAGTAAGAAGCATTTCACATCTGGTATCCCAGTATTTTCTTGGGCAAGAAATCACGAAATGAAAAGATTAACAGAGACACCAGGACCCCAGCGGTCGTGAGTCGCGTATTCTGAGCCGTTGAAAAAGCTAGTCCTCCCGGCCAGTTGTTACTGCATCAACGTGCAACCATGTATACTTACCTAGTCTTATTATCGTTTGACGTTAAGTTCACAAGAGGCCATTGTTTGTAGCTCGAAGCAGAACCTGCGTCGATTTTCTTTGCTCACCTTCACAGCGGACGAATCTGGCTGGATCCATTCCTTTCACTTGCAACTTCACTTTTCCATCTCCCCATATTTCCATAAGGAAGGCGGACAAGCTGCATCCATTCCTTATAATTTGAAGTTTTTTTTTTGGAAAGGAGTTTTAATTTTCAGTTCAACTTCACTTTTTCTTTACTTTCGGATATTTAATTAGGCATAACTTTTAGGTATGATAAAAGAGAGAATCAATAACATCCCTCAATTTTTGTCTCCAATACAACTTTCTCTTCACCAAAAAAGATAAGATGGTATAACCATAATAGCTAGAGGCATGGCCAAGCAGTAACTTGGCTTCATTTGGCTTGCTGTGGAAGAAATTGAGTTTGATTCTTAATTAATGTCTAACTGGAGAAAGAAAACAAAGAAGATTGTTTCCCGAACAAGCCCTCCCAGATAATGGTCTACTATAAGTGGTTTTAAATTACTATGAAAAACCAAAATCGGAACCTATGCGTACAAAACCATGGTGTCTAGAAAATGTACCGACCATGCTTGGGGACCCACTTTTGGGTCCCACACGAATGATCCGAGCCGTTCACTATTCTTAGAACATTTTTCTGAGGGGCCTCACAAAATTTCAGCTCAATCGGACGGTTAGAAGTGCTTGAACCAAAGTCCCACCGTTATTTTTTTATTCAAAACAGTGGGACTTTGGTTCAAGCACTTCTAACCGTCCGATTGAGATGAAATTTCGTGGAGCCCCTCGGAAAAATGTTCTAAGAATAATGAACGATTCGGATCGTTCGTGTGGAACCCAAAAGTAGGTCCACCAGTGCTCTATACATTTTCTGATCCTAAAATTTGTACCCCTAGTCGAATCCAGCCAAAATCATAGTGGTTTTTAAATTTTCTAAACAAATGAAAAATCGAGCCTTACCGATACCATCGAATAACTACGGGGGTGTTCTACTAACAAAAAATAATTTTAAAAAAAAACTAAGATGCATCATTCTTTCACAATTTATCACATAAAAAAACCGTGAAAATACAGTTTATTCTAAAAATTGCTTTAGTGGAATACCCCTAAAGCAAATTAGTGTTGGCTGATTTAGTGTTGCCGATTTTATTTGCAAAATATATATATAATTAAAGTACATGTTAAATGAATTTTGTGGTCATCATTTTCTTCCCTTTCAACTAAAGAGATTTGAGTAGAATTGGAGATGATATTGGAGGCTAGTGCATAGTCACATCAAAAGCACAAAGAATGCGATAAACGACTCATAAACCTATTGGTACATAACGGTGGGGTAAAAAATTGTACCGGCCTGTGGGGTCACGTGGGGTTTACTTTTGAATCCCAAAAAATTGATCTAAATTGTTCATTAATTTTAAAATATTATTAATAGTCTTAGCAAAAATTAACTCAATTGAATATGTGTAAATAGTTGGTCCAGTAATCAAATATTTCGTTCAGAATTTAGGGACCTCAAGTCTAAATAAAACATGGAAATATAGGATCAACAACTAAACAAAAAAGCCTTTAAAAAAAAAAAAACTAATCAAAAAAGGTGATCAATAATGGACATAACCAATAAAAAAAAAACCCTTGCGCTTGACAATAATTAACCGGTCAAGTTCATTTATTTAGTTCTTTGGTTTGTATACTTGAGTAACTACTTCAAACGTTAACTACACAATGATATATTAGATTCTTCAATATGAAAACGTGTTACAAAGTGATTAAAGATCTTATTTGGTTTGGTTTGATTTTTGGGCAATGATTGGAGCGATAAATGAGTGTAACAACTATGGGTGAAAGAAAAACCGAAAAATCGAAAAAATTGAAAAAAAAAATGACCAACCAGGTTCGATTTTTTGCTCGAAAAAAGTTCGTGTCGGCCGACTTCGGTTTCGATGAACCGAATGGTAAAAATTATCAAGATGGCCTCGCTTTCCCTCGAAATCGCTTTTCGACCGAATCAAATCGCCAATTTGGACCAATTATCCCTAAAACCACCCCTATTAGCAACCTAAAACCCAAAAATGATCTTGACCCCTAAAAATAACAAATCCTAGCCGCCCATCTCAATCTTAACGGGCGGACCAACAAAACCGGAACCCCCTTTAACCGACTGGTCTATTGCTTTTTTTCAGCCGTGACGGCTCCTCAAAGAAAAAACCTCGAATCCGGACGGGTTTGGCCCTGCACACCCCAAAACCCAATGTAACTAACCAATTTTCACCCCTAGTAACACCTAGAAATAAGGGGAATAATCGAGGGGAGAGAGGGAGAGAGAGAGAGAGAGAGAGAGAGAGAGAGAGAGAGATAAATGAGTATAAGCAAAAATAAGGCAGAATGATTGTATAGTAAACGCGAAAAGAATAATCGGTAAATAAATTGGTAAAATCTGGCTTAAAACCCAAAACACAACAAGTTAAGCGTTTGAAAATTTTGTTTGAGTACACAATAAAGATAGCAAAATACGGAAAATAAAACCTTCGTCCATTTTTCAGATTCCCACTTTGCCCCTTTGCTTCTTTGTTATTTTTGACAGTGTCTCTGTGTGTCTTTTTCAACATGGGCCATACCTTTTGTTGACTTAGGGTAACATGATTGAACTCTACTTTTCCTTTGTTAGTCACATACAGCTGTATAGATTTGCCAACGGTGTTGATGGCCTCCCTCTCTCTCTCCCTCTCTCTCTCTCTGTGGCTGGAGAAAATCAATCTCTACCCTCCAACAATTGTATAGGTTTGCCAACATGCTTCGTCAATTGGCCTCTGCCATTGCACCTCTTGCCAATCACCTCGCTGCGACCGTAACCCATTGTAGGTGATGGTTTTTGTTTTAGCCAAATATGATGAGATTGAGAGGTATGGATAGTCAATAATAAAGATACAGTAAGAAGGAGAATAGGGTGGTCTAGAGGAATGGTGAAGAACAGAGCAGGTGTGCATAGAAAGAACTAGTGCAGTGGATTGCTCTCAGTCTAATCCGTGATACCCTTGGTGACCTAGGAGATGGGATAAGAATTTCATTGCGGAGAATGTTCTCCTATTACTCAGTGATTACCCTTTTCTCTCTCTAGACTTGCATATGCTCTGCCAAGATTTCACCAACCTCTGGGCATTGAAAGGGAATGTCTCATATTTATAGGCACCTTGGACAAATCATCAGGTGCTAGGCTATTATCCTATAATATGATAACACATGTCTTTTCCGTACAACCTGACCGCACATGTGACGTCATTACTGCACAGCTGATCCATGTGGTGACGACAAGCTTGTGAATCTCGTACCGTATCGGATTTATGTGATTCTGATAACCTGGCCATCTAATTTTGTTCTGTCCTATATTCCGGACCTTTCCGGTCGGTTTCGGTCAATCTAGACAATACCAGCCGGTACTCATTTACTGGCAATTTTGTCCAAGAAATTGCAAACGACAGAAAGTCTAAGATCCCCAAAAAAAAAGAAAGAGGTTGGGAGAAAAGAAATGTCTGGCAGATCTCCAGCAGCCTTGTCTTGTCTCCGGCGACCGTCGTCTGAGTTGTCCCGGTGACTTATTTGGCAGTGATGGATGAATGAGTGCGTGAAGTGCACTAAATCAAGTGAAAAATGAAACTTAGCAAATCAAATAAATTGTTTCTAAAACTTGAAAAATAAAAACTGGTTTCCTGTATAGTTGTAGGTAAAAAAGGAATAGAAGAAGATCGAAATTGCCTGAGTCCAGAGCAGTTGAACAATTTGATGGTGCTAGTTGTGTGCTATACTGCGCCAGTCCAATTTCTTAGAGAGCGAGGCAAACGAGGTAGTAAAGAGGCAACTGGAAAGCAAGAGGATAAAGGTATATAAAACCCTAAGTTGACAATGACCATATTACCCTTTTTTGTTTTCCACTTTTCCTTTCAAATGGTTGTGTTGGTTTTGTGGACGTGGCATTGACTGAAGGTTTGGTACTCTCACCATTTGCTTATTATTGGAGTTAGTAAATTATAATTTTAAGTAGAATGGAGTTTATATAATAAAAGTGTAGTTTTTCTGGAGAATTGGATGATATAATTTACTAAAAAAAATAAAAATTGTGTGACACGAGTAAAATTTTTGATTTTTATATATGTATATATATGTAGTACCGCTAAATCTGAAATGGTAACGGTACTCGCCCGGTACTGGTACCGTACCATACTAGTAACAAAATTGATACCCTGTCCAATATGAGATTCAGAACCTTGGGTGACGACCCGTTCCCTTGCGCAGCGGTCCTCTTGTTCTTTATAGCCACCAAGCCACTAAATCTCCCTTATTCCCGTAAGGGCAAGGTCATGACCTGTTCAGTCGTGCTTATACCGCAACCAAGACTCAGGGGCCCCCCCGGGGTCCTACCTTCAGACCACAACAGGTATAATTACCTGGGCTAAGTTAGACTAGCTTCTCTCGTTCTTGCCCAAGTTCTAGGCTGCGCTAGACATCTGGGCCATGGGTTGTTCTCCTATTTGGATGTTTGGATGGCTCATGATTGCCCAAGCACCGCCCTAACTGGGCTTGGGTTGTGCGCCATGGAGGCGCCTTGCGCAAGAGGGTCCCGTACTGGCGGTCCCCCTGTGCGAAGACTTGTGCCCGCGTCAGTGGCGCCCCCGCGCGGATCCCTTTGCGGAGAGTGCCACGTGTCGCACGAACATTGCGCCACCTGGGTGACACTTGTCATGATCTCAATGGTGGGTCAACGGGGGGTCTCGCGCTAACCTTCCCTACAATAGCCCCCACGCGCATGTGGAACACGCAGGCGCGTGGCGTGTTTTTCATGTGCTTTCCCACGCATGCGTGACGTCAGCGTATCATCTGTTTTCTAACAACTTTTTGGCTAATTGACGTGACCATTTGGCGGTGCCTTTTCGGGTTGTCGAGGTCATCATTATTGTTGACGTTTCATCTTGATGTGATGGTTGATTGCGGCCATTCGGGGCCCTCTTTCCTCCCTATAAATATTTCATTCACTCTCATTTCTCCACTTCTTTTCCTTCGATTGAAACTCAGAGCTCCTAAGCCCTTATCTTCTGCAACTTTCACTTTTTTGCAAATTCTTTCCTTTGCAACTCTTCTTCTCGTTGCTCCTCTTCATCTCTTTCAAAACTCTCTTCATACTTAAGATGACTCGTGGCGAGCAAGTGGTAGGGGGTAGGCCTACTGTCCAAGGAGGTCCAATCCCTCCCTCAAACTAATGGTGTATACCTTCATGGCAAGAACGATCCATTTTGGAAGAAGGTGGAGTCCTACAATCCGGTGGGCAGTGAATTGAACGACGTCCTATGTATCCGGCTAGAGGCGTCTGTTGAGGATGGAGACATGGTGCCACCCTTTTTTGTTCTGTCTTCGCCTAGAGAGGGGAGACTTCCCACTTTCCTCGGTTCAGTATTCTTCTCTCTCTGCTCCCCCTGCTGGTTGGAGCAAGTGGGTGAACGACGTAACCGGGGATGCTACTTACAAGAAGGTCTTCTATCGCTCTCACATACTAGAGCCTATCAAGATTTCCCAAGTTCTAACATTGAACAGGAGGAATGAAAATATCGACTTTCTGGTGTCACGGTGGAGTACAGATACTCACACTTTCATATTCTCGTAGGGAGATTTTCGCCCCACTCTTCAGAATACCAGTGCACTCCTACACCTCTCTTCTCGTGGCAAAAAAGAGTTTGAGCATGCCAAGGCTGACTACATAGATCAAGAGTTGGCGGGCAAGCTAAAGTTGGCTTACAAGGCTGCGGGCCATAGGGGCTCACAGTGGGACAAGAATGGGCCTAGGAGGGCCATGACTATCACGCCCTCAATTTCAATAATCCAAAATACAAATAAAATACATGTACGATCAATCAAAGTCAAACAATTTCCCATAGAAAGTCAAAGTCAAACTACAATAAGCTTCTATTCAAGGGTACTTGTACCTATGCAAAAATAACAAAGGTTTTAAAGTTATTACATAAGCTGAAATAGTCAAAAGCTTGGAGAAATTAATGTTACAGGATCATCTTCAAAAAATGTATTAAGTATGAAGATGAGAAAATAACTTCATGATCATAAAATCTTCATGGCATGCGTTCACACTCTAAGCATCCGATCTCATGCTCCATGTCGTGTACCTAGGAAAGATAGGGTGAGCTCACTAGCTCGTAGGAAACCTTTCTACCAACATTAAGGGTATAGAGAATGAAAGATGCACACGAAGGTATGATACACATGAATGAGTAAGCTAAGATAGACCAAGATAAATCAACTTGATGACAAAGTGTCTAAGAGATGCCTCAAAGATCTAATGAAACCAGAATATCCATAAGTTTCCTCATAACCATTACATTTCGTGTCGTGGGTTCATTCCCTTCAAAACACAATAATTTACACAAATATTTCATTTCACAATACTTCACAAATACCCAAAGTATCTAAAATAACCCAAGTATCCTTTACATTTATCATATACATCTTATTCCTTTTAATCATTCGTTTATTCTCAAGGCATGCCACATAGGCCTTGTGTCACTCCGGGCATACCATTAAAGGCCCCGTGTCACTCCAGGAATACCCTTTCGGGTCCCGTGTCATTCCTGGCATACCCTTTTGGGCCCCGTGTCACATATTTTACATTTATATTACCATTTATCAACTCATAAGATCAACTTAGTGTCCAAATCCAATTCACATACCACAATACCCTTTCATAAGTGTCCAAAACATTCACACAATCATCTTTGTTCAAAAACTCAAAATGTGTCGGTAATGGCCAAGTTAGCACATGTCAAAGTGCGTGAGAACCCAAGACAATCAAAAGAAACAATAAAATGCACCATGATAGGTTACTGAAGCTTAGAGGTCAATTCAAGAAGCTTTGAAAGGATCAATGGAACATGAAAATGGAGTCATGAATCTCAAGAAAATACGACACACTAATAGTAAAAAACACATTTCTCTCAAAATAAAAAGGATATGAATATGAGATCAATTGGGTTTGAAAGTAGACTCATAGAGCTTTCCAACGGTTCAAGAATCACCTAAATCGGAGTTCGGACAAAGCCGAGGCATGCCCGCGAAGTTGGGTCAATAATTTTCCTGAACAAGAGGAGTCTGGATCGATTGAAAATGGGTGTGGATCAATCCAACTGGTCTGGATCGATCCAAGAAGTGGGTGGATCGATCCAAAATATCCCGAGAGAAAATAGAAGGTTCTAGATCGATCCGGACTAATAGTGGATCGATCCATAGAGGTCCAAAACACCAAAATAGTGTTTTGGATCGATCCACCCTTAATTCACAACTTAGCTCCAAGTGATGGGGGCTTCAATCCAAGGAAAAATGAGGTTCCAAAACACAACCAATCAAGAGGGAGAGACATATAAATAATCAATTTGTAGATTGATAAACTAAACATACAAAACCCAAACTCAATCAACTCCAAACTCAACTTCCATGGTGACAAATAAGTGTAATGGAAATTTTAGGAGCAATAATAAGAGTAGTGCATTAATTCATTCAACATACACTTAGAGAAGGTAGAATATTGTTCCCTCCCTCAATGGTTTAGCTCCAAGGATGAGAGAGTGAAAGCCCTAGCTTGTTCTTGCAACTCCAAACAAAGTGAGACCTCACCAAGCAATTTCAAAGAAACACGAACTCCAAATCGCGTGTAGATGATGAATATGAAGGTAAATCTTGAATTAATGAGGTTTGAAGGTGTGAATTTTGTAGAGAGATGGAAGATATTTGGGAGAGGAGTAGAGGGAGAAAGTGTCGTTGGTTTTGGGGAAGGAGAAAAGAGTGAATTAATGTATCTCACAAAGACCCAAATGTAATACTAACTTCACATTGACCCTATTTTACTCTATTTTCATTTCCTCACACTTCTCCAACATTAATTTTTGAAAAACTATATAAAATTACGAGTCCTTACGATGACAGACCCAAAGAAGACTTCTTGGGGCTCTTAGATAAGGTACTTCTTCAAGGATCTCTAGTCCGCGCTTTCTAGGAGTGTGGAATGTTAGGCCATTGATGGGCCAGAGTTCAAAGGTGATTTGTACCTGCCCATTTTTATTTCTTTTTTTCTTTCATTCTTCCTATTTCCTGATTTTCCCATCAATGAACCAAGCGAGTTTGTCTTTTATCTCGCGGTGAGGATCGCGCGAGGGGATAGATTTTCACTAGGCCCTTTGTTTCTCGGACACTTATACCAGCAACTGGACCGTTTGTCTGCGAATTTTAAGCGCTCCGTAGGCCGCTATGACATCATTTCGATGGTGCATACTCAGTTCCTAACTGCACTGGTGTACGAGCATTTTCCTATTGTTGCTCCAAAGCCCAAGAAGTTTCCCGTGTAAGTGTCCAAGCCAGTTCTGCACAGTAGGGGTCGTCTGGTCTGGGAGGATGATGGCCGCCAAAGTTACACTCTTGAGGGTCCAGTATGGCCTATTATCCTCTGCTAGAACAATACGGCCAGAATGAAGCTTTGAGAGGAGTACATGGATGACGATTCTCATTTCTACCTGCGCCTCTACACCCAAACCTTGGATGGTATTTGCAACTATAACCCAAGCACTTCAGAGGAGGTTGATTTTTCTGACGCTAGTCTTCTACAACGTAACTTTCTAGTCAGCATATATTGTATGAGCTACCCAGCCTACCTGCCCGCACTCGGAGTTGAGAACTGGCGGACAGTGGTGTATAGGCTGGATAGGGTGGTGCACCAATTGGGGTATGATTTAGTGGTGCCCGCGGCTAGGCTAGAGCCTCTAGAGTTTCAAGCCGTTTTCAATTAGTTTCTTGTCTCCTTCATAGTCATTCTTTTGGATGGGGTTGGCCACTAGCGCTTCCCTAAATCCATTCTTCCTCCCCTTGCCTCCACCCAGTTCCGCTTGTGCTGGCGTAGGAACCTGGACTCCTTCTATGCTTTTGTGCAAGGTGAGGCCATCAAAGCTGCCACGCGCGTTGTGTTTAGGCTAGACTTCACTCTCCATGCCCCCAAGCCTCAATCTGATGATTGGCGTAGTGTATGGAGTCACTGGGCTTTGAAAGAGAGTACTACCACGACCCCTTCAGAGGCTAGGATTGTGGTGCAGCTATCTATTATGTGGGTTACCAGGTCTCGTGTTTGGGCCCTAACATCTTCTGTGGATGAGGAGGAGACCGTGCAACCACCTGTTCGTCGTAGGCTACATAGGGTACATGATATATTTTTGTTGGATCTGTCCATTACATTAATTGTGATATTGTCTTTAACTCACCATTTTTTTTTACTCTGTTTCAGGCGGTCACTGGCAAGCGTGTCAGGGGATCACCAGAGCTTGCAGCCTCCCCACCAACCGAGGGTTCGAACCAAGCCTTTGATACAGAAAATATGCCTTTGAGGGCTCGTGCTACAGCGTTGACTCAAGGTTAACCCACAAGTCCCCCCATCCCGACCCAATAGTCCATAGGGGATAATGACAATAATGGCGATTAGCACTGTCCTTAACTGGCGGCGTGAAGGGATAGTGGCCAGTGGGCCAGAGTCCGGTAAAAGTATGGAGGTCACCCACACTCCTTCCTCAGCCTCTCAGCCCTCAGAATTTCACAAAAAGTCTAGCCCGCACCCGTAGCCATTAAAGAGGCTTGCATTCTTGGAAATAATGTGAATGGAAGAGTGAATTAGCCTCTCAATTACTAAGGTATTTGGTCCGTGCGGTTCGAGTGGTTCCATAGAGGAGGAAATAAGAGAGATTCAAACCGAGGGACGTCGTGCCGCAGGGCCTCAACTAGAGAAGAGCTCAGGAAGCACTGCTGAAGGCTTTGGCAGGGGATATGAACATGAGTTTTTATAGCGCCCTCATGCCACTGCTGAAATAGGTCAGCCCTCTGCTCGCTCCCATGCACCAACTGAGTCTATCCCTTAGCGCTTGTCATCCGTCGAGAAAGGTAATCATCATGATTCCTTGAGCACCTTCTAGAACATAGGGGTGACATTCATGTGGGGCTGTATTTTAGGCCACACACTACTCATAGTTTAGGAGAATTTGTGCCAACTTTGATTGATCTGATTATTCATAAATTGTTCAAAGATGACTTTACAGAATTGGAAGTCGCCAAGGATCCCCAAAGAAGGGTGTAGGAGATTCAAGCCACCCTCCACCAGTTTGTCTCAGAAAAACAAGGGCCTTTGGCCGAGAAGCAAGAAAGGACACTATAGGAACGACTAGCCGCCATTGACGAGGGGGACGTGCTTGAGGGAGAGGATAAAAGTGAGGCAGAGTCCAGTGCTCCGCAAGATGGTATCAGGCAGATGGTTGTTTTTCAGCAACAGGCCATAGCTATCGACAATAGCTCAGAGGAATTAGAGGAAACCGAGGGGGCAGAGCCCAGTGTGCCACAAGAGTCCGAATCCGAGTACAGTGATTCTCGTTGTCAGAAGCATGTCCCTCTCGCCATGCCCGCGTCTATGGTGCCATTCTTATCATTTTGTGTTGCTGATACAAACCTACCTATCTTGGAGGCTGTTCAACGGACTCATTCGGAGACCTTCGCCAACTTCTGGGCACAGAGCCCTTTAGGTGGTGACATGCTTTTGGATTGTTTGGCCACGATTATCACTTCCTTGGAGGCCATTACTTTGGAGAAGTTTGGCGATGTTTCTTTGTAGCATGGCAGGGGGCGCTCATGGACCTTCAGAATTTAGGAGGATTGGTGGTGGTTGGCTCATTGCCCATATGGAGCGCATGCTTAACTCTTGCCGGGCCTTCAAGATTTCGCTCCGGGTTGAAGCGAAGCAAAGAGAGGTTGAGCAGGCCAAAGAGAGAGTGGACCTTATGCCCACTGCCTTTGCTCAAAGGGAAACAGAGTTGAGAGAGAGACAGGTCGAGCTGGAGGCCATTTTGCGTGAGAAGGCGGAGTTTGAGGCTACGGGTGGAGAGATACTTAAGAAGAATGACCCTATCTCCAAGGGCTTGTTCCTTGACCCACCTAATGATTGTATTCCTTTTCTTTTTTTGTAATGGTCTTACCACATTTGAATAAAGAGGGTTTTTTTGCTTATGGTTTACCCTTTTCTGATTGTCTCTCACACTCGAATTCTATTCACAATCTCTTTTAGATAACTAAGCCTTTCATTAACTTTCCGTAATACCAGAAAAAGAAGGGACTTACAAAAGGAAAATAGACTTTGAAGATTCAAACGAAACATCATTTCATTCAAGGGTAATACTTCTTCATAAACTTGATGTCGATGGGCCCTGTCAGAAATCCATCGGAGACTCTAGAAAGCCTATAATGGTCGCTCGTCCCCACGTTGATGACCTAATACGGTCCTTCCCATTTCGGGGTGAATTTAGGGAGCTTGACATTCCTCATCATGTCTGTGGTTGACTTCCAGACCAGATCTCCCACCTTGAATTCTCGTGGAACCATGCTCTTGTTGTAGAATTTCAATACGGACTCCCAATATTTGGCCTGATGCTCCGCGACGAGCTCTCACCTTTCCTCCAGGGCTTCCAAATCTATGTGCCATTTTGCGGCTGTGACTTCTGTTGACAAAGCCAGTCGTGTGAAGGATACGTTCAACTCGACTGGGAGTACAGTCTTTGCGCCATAAACCAAGTTGAAAGGACTGGTCCGCGTTGCCTTTCTCTTAGCTGTGCGATATGCCCAGAGTGCCTTGATCAAGTGGTCTGACAATGTCCCACCTTTCTCATCTAGAAGTTTGCTTAGGATCCGCACTAAGGACTTGTTTGTGGCCTCAGCCTAGCCATTCCTTTGGCGGTAGTACGTCGTTGAGGTATGGTGTTCCACAAAATAAGACTAGAGTAGCTCACCCATGTCCTTGTTAATAAACGGGGTCCCGTTATCCGATAGGATCACCTTTGGTATGCCAAATCTGCATATGATGTCTTTTTTGATGAACTAGGTGACTTTCGCACCAGTCGCGTTCTTTAATGGCACTGTCTCCACCCACTTAGTGTTGACTTCAATGGCTGCTAGAATCCACTAATGCCTGCGCGAGTGCGGCGAGATGGGCCCCACAAAATCCATTGCCCAAGTATGGATGGGGTATGGTGCGCGGATTGCATGAAGTTTGACTGCTAGCGCATGGACCAGGTTTCCAAACTTTTGGAATGCGTGGCACCGGCGTATGTGCGCTTTGGTATTAGACTCTATCTAAGCTTAGCGTCCAAGTGACTAATGTGGTCACTAATGCTTAGAAATTGTCTCCTGGTAACTCTTCCTATACCAATTTGCATTGTCCATTAGGTAATTGTGCCAGCAAATCGGCGAGTGCTTGACATTTGATCGCTCTAGGGGTGACACAAGATATTTCAAATTTCGCCAGGGCTAAGAGCCAATGGGCCACTCTCGCCGTGAGAGCTGGTCATGATAGCAGATAGCGTACTGAATCACTTTTTGTGACGAGGCGGATTTTGAATGATAAGAAGTAGTGGTGTAGCTTCTGCGCTGTAAAGACCAACATTAGGCAATGCCGCTCTACCGACGTGTATCACTCTTTTTCTCTTTGCACCTTCTTGCTAATATAGTATATTGATCTTTCTGTGCCATCAATTTCTTGCACGCAACAAGGTCCCAATGGATCTCAGGGTGGACGTCAAGTACAGGATAAGGGGTTTGCCCGTCTATGGTGTGATCATGGTGTGTGGGGAGGTTAAGACAGTCTTGATTCATTTAAATGCACACTGGTGCTCCACGTGTCATTCAAATTTTGCTCTTCCTTTTAGGAGGTGAATAAAAGGTGTTGAGATTTCAGCTAGTGCGGGGATAAATTTACGCAAGTAGGAGACCCACCCGAGGAATTTCTTAAGTGCCTGTTGGGAGTGTGGTGGTGGCATTTCGGTAATGGACTTTATTTTTGCATCATCTGCCTCTATCCCATGTTTATGGAGCAGGAATCCCAGGAACTTCCCTAACGCGACACCAAATGCGCACTTTAGTGGGTTCATCCTCATGTTGAATTTCCTGCACGTTGTAAACACTGTTTCTAGGTGATCAAACTTCTCCTTTGATTTCACAACGAGGTCGTCCACATAGTCTCTACAATATGATGTAGCATATCTTGAAAGATTGCTGTCATCGCTCGTTGGTACGTCGCGCAAGCATTCTTGAGACCAAAGGGCATAACAATGTAATCGAAATTGTCCAACGATGTTCTGAAAGCTGTCTTCTCCTCGTCCTCCACTCCCATTTTAATCTGATTATAGCCACTAAAACCGTCCATAAAAGAAAACATCAGGTGCCTTGACGCGGAGTCAACCAGTGTATCTATATGTGGCAAAGGAAATTCATCCTTCGGGTAGGACTTGTTGAGGTTGCGAAAATTGACACATAAACATATCTGGCCATTCTTCTTTTTTATTGGTACGATATTTGCAAGCCACAATGGATATTGTATAGGCTGAATGAATCCAGCTTTCTTTAACTTCTTAACTTCCTCTTTGATCTTCTCTTCTAGCTCTGGCTGGTACTTGCGGTCGCCGTGTTTGACTGGCTTAGAATTTGGGAAGACGTTCAAGTGGTGCGCCACCAACTCAATGTTAAGCCCTGGCATTTTTTCGTAGTGCCAAGCGAACACGTCATTGTGTCGTTGTAATAGTTGAATAAGTCTCTTTTTCATGCCACTCTCGAGTGCCGCGCTGACAAAGACAGGCCTCGGAGTGCCCTCTCCTTCTCTGAGGTTGACTTTCTCCAATACCTCAGGCTGCGGCTTAGGACCATCCTGCATACATTCTAGAGTTGGTTCTGGTTTAACCATCTCGTCTTCTTTCATTCCTTTTGCCTCTAGGCACCGTGGGTCGGATGCCTTTGTCGAGACATCTGACATGCTGCCCCGTCACAAGCAGTACACGGTTTTTCCTCCTTCCTTGAGTTTGGTAATTTTTCTTGGCCCTGAAGCGCTTTTTATAAATGGTTCTAGCTTACTCGCCGAGACTTCTCCTTCGTCTTTGATATTTTCCCATCTGGCCAATTTACTTCAAGTGGCTTCACAACTGTTGCGCTCAACATTTCCTCCATCTCAGTGAAGTACACCGAATCGGATAACTGAGCTTCATTCACTTCAAATGGCTTTTCTGATGCTGCTACCGTGAATTTCTTTCCAGCCATATTGCCTTCAGTCATTGATGATAATTGGATGGGAAGACCGCGAAGTGATGCATCCAACTGCGGCCTAATATTATGGGGTAGTTTGTTTGTGTGTTGATGATGTGGAACTTAGTAGCAGTGCGGATAGGCCCGACTGCGAGATCAACTATAACATACCCCAGGGATTCCTTCTTGTCTCCCTGGAATCCAATGATCCCTATCAGTGACTTTACAATCCGGTCCTCCGAGATTCCCAGTTTTTGCAAGGTGGACATTGGCATGATATTGATGGATGCTCCTCTGTCCATGAAAGCTCACTTTAGCTCCACGCCATTGACTCGTGCAATGACATACAAGGGACTGTTCTTAGGGTCTAAAATGCTTCTATCAGAATTGGAAAATGAAATCGTATTTGACTCATCATTGATGGCTCTAGGAAGGGACCCCCTTGCACAACACATGCCTCGTGGCCTTCTTGCACGATAGCCAAAATAGCCTTTGTCATTAGGAATCTTGCGTTGGGCATGAACCTCATTCTGTCATAGAACTGTCTGAACTTTGTGTTGTTTTGCAAGATTTTGACTCCACTCTCTGGATCGGGAGTGGCCACCATCATAGTATCATATCCCGCAATATCATCAAGCTCATCATAGAAAGATGTCATATAAACTTCCTCATAATTGTAATCATGGTCGTAATCATAATCATAATCACAACCATAATCATCTTCTTCCATTTCGCGTATGAATTCAAAGCATTCAGCCAAGTTGGCTGTCCCATGCTCAGGATATGGGTGCGTGCGCATGTCCTGAGCCTTGGTGGTGATTCTCAACTCGATGTTATCTAACTTCTTTTTGAAAATCCTTTTTAGGGTCCAGCAATCACTAGTGGGATGCTTGGTGTGTCAATGGAACATGCAATAATTAGGGCTCTCTCTGTCTGCTCGTGATGGTGCAACCTCGATATTTGGTAGTGTAAGGCCACCATCCGCGATCCACTCTTTTACCAATGCTTTTACTTCCTTGATGTTGCAGGGTAATCTAGGGCCCCTGTACTTTCCTTGTACACTTTTTGCTTCTTCTAATCACCACGCCCGTTGTTGCTACTGCTCCATCCACCACGTGCGTTGCCATTTCCACCGTTGCCTCTTCCCCCTACAACTTATGTGATGATAGAGCAGAAGTTGCACCTGCGGAAATTGAGTGAGACTTTTTATACCTCCAACGCAGGTGGTTTTACAGTATGGCACAGCTTGTATGCTGCTTCTAATAACGCAGCAATTGTGTGAGTTTTGACATTAACCAAGAATGGCTGATATTTGCACAGGAGACCTATTGTACAAATTTCCACTAGATACTCTTCCTCTACTGGCTCAAGACAATCAATAGCATGGTCCTGGAACCGCTTGATGTAGTCAATGATATCCTCACTAGGGCCTTGAGTTTCTTTGATGAGGGATAGATTGGTTATCTTTTGGCATGTTTGAAAGAACTTGGCGTAGAAACGACTAACCATGTCCTCCCATGATAGAATAGAGTAGGGGGTGAGGTTGACATACCACGTGTACGCCTTATTAGTTGGGGACTTAGAGAACTCCCTTAGCTTGAGATTTGTGTCGCTAGAAAAGGCACCTTTGGTTTCAATGAATCGCACCACGTGTTCTTGTGCGTTACCCTCTTTGCCATCAAATTTGGTGAACTTTGGTGGGGTGTACCCCTCTAGATATGGCATCTGAAAAATAGCCATGAATATCTAGGCTTGAGAGGGTGGGAAATGTTGTTTTTGTTTTCTCTATTTGTAACAGAGCTTGTACTTCTGCTAGAGTCACTGCCTGTGGTCCAGCGTTCTTTCTGAGTGCAGCCCGCTGGTGTACAGAACTAGTTCCTGTGGTTTGGAGACCAGGGCTCTCTAGTAAGGCAGGATGAACAGGAATCATTGACTGAATAGGGGCTTGGGTACCAAAGCTGCCAACTAAGGGTGCCACTCCCAGAGTTCCATGGGCTTATTCAGCCCATGGAAGCATAGGTAGTTGGACTCCCCCCTCAGCATGGATCTGCTAAGCCACCATTGCTGGTTGGGCTCGATGTAAAGCTGCTGTGATGACCTCAGTACGGCCAGCAATGGCAGCGAGTAACTTTGTCTGAGTGGTTTGCATTTGTGTGATTTTGGCTTGCATAGCGTGGATTATCTCCATGACTGGAGCTCCCTGAGGTCCTCCTGCATCATTTCCTCCATGACTGTATGTAGCATCCTCTATCAGCTGTGGTCCATCGAGAACAAGGTTGGTGTGGTTTACTGGTGCTGCCATGTTTGAAGTTTGTAGACCACTTCTTGTGTTTACCATCAACTAAGCAACCTCCCTAGCAGAGTCACCTAAATGAAGGTGATGGTTCTTGTTTTAGCCAAATATGATGAGCTACAGAGGTATGGATAGTCAACAGTAAATACACAGTAAGAAGGAGAATAGGGTGGTCCAGAGGAAGGGTGAATAACAGAGCAGGTGTGCACAAAAATAACTAAGGTAGTGGATTGCTCTCAGTCTAATCCGTGATACCTTTGGTGACCTAGGAGATGGGGTAAGAAAAACCGTCATAACTGGTGCACCACTTAGATAACCATAGTTTCAATTGAATGGATAATCCATTCAAAAAGAATATATTTTGTATCAAGAATAATAGGATCAACATCTCATAATTCATCCTGCAAAATAGAGAGACACAATAAAATTAATTAACTACGTGTGAGAAGATGTTAAGTCTTCCAGTAATGAGCAAGTTGGGAGAGAGAGTATAGAATTCTCTTTAGCCTAGCAGTTATCTCCTGATTCTCCCACAAGGGAGACCAGGGTTTGAGCCTCGACGGAGGTGTTTGGGGTGTCGGCAAAAAAAAGTGTGAGAAGATGTTAGGTCTTCCAGTAATGAGCAAGTTGGGAGAGAGAGTATAGAATTTTCTTTAGCCTAGCGGTTATCTCCTGATTCTCCCACAAGGGAGACCAGGGTTTGAGCCTCGACAAAGGCATTTGGGATTTAGGGTTATGGATAACTTCTAGATCCCCTTTGGACTAACTAACTGACTCCCCCACTAACCCCCAAACTGATGTATAACAAATGGCCAAAAAAAAAATCTTTAAAAAAGAATATAACACTTCTTTAACGTATTAAAGTAATTGAGAGAACAATGTTCTTTTTGTTAAGAAACATTGTCCCACATTGCCTAAAAGTGGAACGGGTGATCACTTAATATATGTTAGGACCTCTCTACTCATAGCCAATTGGTTTTGAGATGGATATAAAATTTCCACATGGTATCAGAGCGAGGCCCATTCCACCCCACATGAAAAAAAAAAAATCCACGCCCCACAATGATATACTAGCAAAAAAGGCTCCACGATGATAGGACCCAAAAAGTGGTCACACGTGACAAACCTCAAATGCAACTGCATGTGAGGGGGGATGTTAAGAAATATTGTCCCATATTGCCTAGGAGTGGAATGGGTGATCACTTAATATATGTTGAAACCTCTCCATTTATAGCCAATTGGCTTTGAGATGGATATAAAGTTTTCACATGGTATCAAAGTGGAGCCTATTCCACTCCACATTAAAAAAAATAAAAAATAAAAATTGCAATCCCACACCCACGATGACAGACCAGCAAAAAGATTGCACAATGATAGAACCAAAAAAAGTGGCCACACGTGACAAACCTTACATGCTGCTGCACGTGAGGGGGGGATGTTAAGAAACATTGTCTCACATTGCCCAAGAGTGGAATGGGTGATCACTTAATATATGTTGGGACCTCTCTACTTGTAGCCAATTGGTTTTGAGATGGATATAAAATTTTCACACTTTTAACTTTATGCATAACTCCCACCTAATTAATACACCATGAAAACTGTTTTGTTTGTCATTAGTTTTTTAATTATAGCTACTGTAAATTATATGCAAGCAGAGGATTTGAGAAGATTTTGGGTGCAAATAGGTAGGGTACGGTTGATGTCATACCCTTCGGATACATCCAAATCATCCAAAAATGCATCTGACAGTCTGGATGTCTGCGGCATTGAAACTTTTCAAAATTGGTTGCATTTGTTTGGGGCTCGGATATTCCCTAGGGGTAACACGTGATACCCTATTAGCACTCAATTTTTTTTCTATATAGAGGAAAAATTTAGGAACTTACGAAGATCGATTGTCGTGCCAGTTAATGACACATTTAGTGAGAATAGGTAAACTTGATCAATCCTATTAGTTTTCTTGCATGTTCAAATTAGTGATTTTACCGGGCTGTGTCATTTTATCTTTTAAGAGTTTAAGACATGCAAGTTTCATCCAAAACAAACAAACAGATAAACTATTTTCAATGCATGCAGAACACCTCCAATGCTATTTTCAATTAAAAAAATGATTTACCTCCAAATCTAAAAAGATCCAAAACTATAATCCAAGGGGATCAGGTAAATGTATGATCACATGCAACACTAAAATCGCATACCAACCAATTAAAAATACCTTCATATTTAGAGGTGTAACAGGAAATACATTAGAATTGTCGATACCTCATAAATGCCACCTTCAGAAATAAATAAACAAATCTTCATATTACTCACACTTTCATTCCCCCTTTTCTTGCAAAATAAAAAAGAAGAAAAGGAAAAGAAAACTCAGTACCATTGTTCATGAATTGTACAAATTGATGAATAAAGGTGTATGGTCAGTTTTTGAAATTTCCAAGTCCAAATACCAAGATTTGGTGGATAAAATCTATAGTTTCAATTTTTTTGGTGAATTAAATATTTTTTATTCTTTAAAAAAATAAAATTTCAAGAAATTAGCAATACAATATGCAATAATTAAATTTGCGCTTACTCCTAAAGTTGTAGATGGTGTTGCCGTGGTACCACCATTAGATCAATTTTCGTGCTCCTAAATGTCATTCTTTTTAGGATCAGCATACCATGCGTCTATTCCTCTAAAATTGAGTTTGTTTTCCTTCCAAAGTACAAATAAATAAAAATTATTTAATGCATCCAAAACTCCACGAACATAACTTGATCAAAACCACATTAGCAAAACCAATAATGGAAAAAACAAGGTACCCAATTCAATTTTTTGTAGGCATTGATGAACAAAAGTAGCCTATTCAGTCAGTACACACCTACCAAGTTAATGGCCAAATTAAAAATATAAGAAGAACAAAAGCAGAAAGAAAAAAATTCAAATATTTGAGATAAGAATGATTAAGAAAGTGATCAAATTAATACTTGAAATATTAGACAACAGTAATTTTAATTTTAAATTTCTAGTGATGGCTTTGAAGAAAAATGACTCAAACATTTATTACAGATGGTTACTAAAACTGATACCAAAAGATACAATTGGGAGAGTTAAAGAAAGTGAGAATGGCATGTACTTTTAATTTCCATAAGTGTCCTGATGTTTTAAAAATCTTGATTGATTCCTTAACTTATCCGATCTGTTAGAGATCTAAACTATCTAGCCAACGTAATAGGAAATTCGAATAAAAAAAATGTAATAGGGAATTACAAAGGTGGCTTTGTTTTCTTTATTGTCAGTTCTAAATTTATGCAAAATTTTACCAGTTACTACCGTAAATGTTAAATTATGTTTACTTCATTTGCACAAACTCTGCCCTAATTAATTGGATCCTTAATCCTTTTAAATATTTTCCATTTTGTAACAGTTATCCAATAAATTAAGGATTTGTTAACCTAAAAGAATTCTACTGGTTAGGAATGATTAGGAAAGTGATCCAATTAGGAATGATTCAGAATATAAGAAGAACAAAACAGAAAGAAAAAATTCAAATAGAAATGATTTGATTTGCACAAATTCATTTATCCCATAAAGGATTTGTTAACCTAAAAGAATTATTTCAAATATGTAAAGATAATTGGATTAATTGTATTGGCCAATCAAATGAAGCCACTTGTAGCGTTGAGGGCTTTCCTCACGAAAAGCCATCCTGCAATATTGTATTAGATTATTATACATCTATTTGCTAATTTAAAATAATAACTATTTGTCGAATTGAGTTTGGTATTGAGGGTGACAACATACAATGTAATAGACATGACTTACAGGATGATCTCAAACCATGTCAAATTGGTACTTGCTTTGCATTTAAGATTCTCAAGCTTCAGAGTGATGATTGAGATCTAAGGGTCTAGGTAAATGACATATAGGACTACATACAATGTAATAAGCATGACTTATAGGATGATCTCAAACCATGTCAAATTGGAACTTGCTTTGCATTTAAGATTCTCAAGCTTCAGAGTGATGATTGAGACTAAGGGTCTAGATAAATAACATATAGGACTACTTGATAGGAGAAATCTTACGGCCATCTTCCCCTTTCTTCGTATCTGAAATTGAGGGTTAAATTCATCCCAAAACTGTTCTTAATTGATTATCTAGTTTTTTTAGTTCAGATGACGAATATTGGTGGAAAAACACAAAACCGACATACACAAGGCATGTGGAAATGATCCAACAGAAATGTAGCATAGAAAATGCATGTGAAAATGATCCAACAAAATCATTCCTCCTATCCTTTTGAGCAATAATAGGATTATAATTCATATCATGTATTGACTGTGGTAACAGATACCTACCTTTATATCCACGCAAACATATTCCTAATGGTGGGATGATTTCTACGTTTGAGTTGTTGGAAACATTTGTGAAAGATTGAGTCCCACATTGAATAAACAGAAAAAGAGTTGGACCTTAATATACTATTGGGTGACTCACAACTTACAAGGCTTAGCCTTTTAAGTGGATATGGGTCATTCAATGTATATTTGATCCATGTGATGTGGTGGACTCTGTGGATACTTCCCAACGGGTTGGGCCTGCGCGCACATGGAAAGAACCTCAAGCGGATCAAACTCTTACCAAGTGGTATCAGAGCCGATGAAAGACGATCTATGGGCAGACCCTCCTAGAAGCATCGGTGGGCTTGCATGAAGACTCTTGGAGGAGCAGAAAAATCAATTATAACTCTCGATGGAGCAAGAAAATTCCTAATGTGTGCAACAAATGGCTGACAGCAAGGTGGGTCTCAGTGGAGTGGGTACTCTTGATGGAGCATGAAAATTTCCTGGTGCGTATAGCATTTGGCTAGCAAGCAAGGTGGCTCTCGTGGAGTATTGTGGCTCTTGACGGAGTGGGTGCGGTAAATAACCCCGAAGTTCGACATGATGTTGGAAAGATAGATCAAGAATTAAAAGGGAGTCAAGTTGATCAGATTAAGAGGGAGCTAGGCCCAATGCATGGTTCACACATGAGGGGGAGATTGTTAGAAACATGTGTGAAATATTGAGTCCCACATTGGACAAACATAAAAAGAGTTGGACCTTAATATACTATTAGATGTCTCACTACTTACAAGGCATAGCTTTTTAAGTGCATATGGGTCATTCAATCTATATTGGATCCACGTGATGTGGTGGACTCTGTGGATACTCCCCAATGGATTGGGTCTGCGCGCACATGGAAAGAACCTTAAGCTGATCACTCCTAACATGAGTTGTAATCTTATGGTTCTAAGCCAGCTATGGATAGGGGTAATGGTTTGTTGTTGTTGCTGATAGGGAGTGTGTTGGAGCATGGAATGGAATGTTCCTATTTGTGGTTTCTTCTGAATCTTTTGATGATCCATTGCAGTTTTGAGTCTATTTACCAAAAGGGCTAAGTCTACTACAACATATGTGGTACTTGGGACTGAAAATGGCAAATAGCCCAGTTTTTAAGTTTTACCTATTGAAGGGGCTGGATTGGAATAAGGTTTTCTTGAGGTAGCTTGAAGGGGTTGGCTCTAAATCAATCTTGAAGTTGTTAAGATACTACATGTGTTGAGATAAACTTATTTACAAATGTGGTGCAAACCACTTATTGTAGGTCTCACCGTGGGATCATTGCAATAATTTGAACCATTCATCATGTAAGGCCCGCAAAATAATATATCTACACAAAAAATTAGCTTAATCAGACATCGATAGGTGTGTCAAAGTTGAATTTTGGTTTATAAAACACACGATCATGGACATTTTAACTTAAAAACTATTAATAGAATCCATACTGTCTCTTAAAGGATTAATCATGTGAGGAATACTTAAAAGGATAGGAGAATTCAAACCCCCTATTTCTCATATCGTGTCTAAATGTGTGATCTTCGGGGTTTTATACATATTCCTAATGTCCCAAATAGTTTGCATCTCTTTTGTTGTTTGGATTTTATTACATGAGTTGGTGTTTTGTGTATTATGATTCGTATTTAATATTTTGGTCACAATTGTGTGGAACTCAAAGTGTTTCGAAGTATGTTGACTGAGCAATGTAGGATGTATGCAGATCATGCTAAGAATGAGAACGGTGGTTGTTAGGATTTAATTTTTTTATTTTGTACTGATATTTTAGAATTCTATTTAGCGTGTGAAAAAAATTGAATTTTTGATTTTAAATATATCATATGGTCTGCCGACTAATTTGTTGTTTGTTTATATAAGATAAGTAGTTGGGTTCTTTAATGCTGGTAGGTGATTGTATCTCAACAAAATGCAAGATCTCCGGGTGGGCCAGAATTTGTCACGATCACCAGAAGCTCTGGGAATGAATGTTCATACTTGGTCACTAGGTGCCTATATTAACATGCTATTTCACCAATCATAAGTTACACCAAAAATGAAGACACAATATGTAGCTACATGGGAAATGACTAGCATCAATCATTTTAACAAGGTATATATTTTGACCTTGTTTTAAGACAAATAGACACAATGCTTGCAGACTTAGATGCATGAATGTTTTAATAGATTTAGAAATTCAAAGCTATAAATGGAGTACACTGCTTGTTTGGTGTTGTCGATACACTGTTCTCGTTTCTCTCGTTCTATTGATCGTTTATTGTTCCAATCTTTTTCGATTTCCAAGTTATAGTTTGTCACGCCCTCATTTTTATAAAAACAAAAATAAAGGAATTCCTTACAATTAATAAGTCAAATGATAAAATATTTTCATAAATCCTCCCATTTGGTTTCCATTTCAAAATGTACATCATTAATCCATTGGTAAATCAGGTATTTGGGCACCCTTGCCCTAACAGTGAAATCAAATATTATTTCATAAGTTATTACATAAGTCCAAATTGTCAAAAGATTGAATAACCAAAGGTTACATTGTCATTTATCAAAATACAAAACTTGAGATGGAAAAATATCTTCATACATGCATAAGCTTCACACAATGCATCACTCCACAAGCATCCAATCTCATGCTCCATGTTGTGTACCTGAGAAAGATAGAGTGAGCTCACTAGCTCGTAGGGAAACCAAACTACAACCGCTAGGCATATAAATATGATGAGCGCACATAATATGAATTAACATGAGAGGAGATGATCAAGGAACATAACGGGGCTAAGACAAGTAAGACGTGTTCAAGAAGTAACCACATGTCCAAGTGACTTCAAAATGTCCAAAATCGTGTCCAAGTATCCAAGGTTGCCAAAATATCATATGTATCTCAAAACATTTCATTTCCAAGCACTCAACACCGCCCAAGTTTCCATTTTTGTTTCACCAAGATCACCCAAGTTACTCACACAAGTTTAAAACCAACTCCACAAGTCGAGTTTCGACAAAACACAAAAATAGTTCAAAATCTCATTTATCATTTCTTTTATTGAGAAAAAATATCATTTTCATTGGTACAAGGGATTTAATCCCACTGCTGGGTTCCATAGGCCCCGCGTGCCTTTGCTGGGTATTTGTAGGCCCCGCCTGCCTCTACCGGGTTCTATAGGCCCCGCGTGCCTTGCTGGGTATTTATAGGCCCCGCTTGCCTCTGCCGGGTTCCATAGGCCCCTTGTGCCTTTATCAAAAAAAATTTTTACTAAATGATGGCATTAGTATAAAGACCTCATTATCACAAACATTTCATTTCACCAAAGTGCTCTTTCTTTTGAAATGCCACAATTTTCGCCAAAAGGGGCGACCAATCCACTATGCCTTGTGTCTGATACGTATAACGAATTGTCCAATAAAACACGTGTCAAAGTCGTAGTTTAACGATTTCAAAATAGTTTTTGAGGTTACCACGTTATTATATATCAAGTATATGAAGCTCCAGACGATTGGAGGTCAAATGGACGTCAAAGGGTGGCCGAAAACCACCTAGAAAACAGGGGCAGCAACATAGAAACAGGGACAGCAGCTGCATTGTCCAGAAAATGACAGATTTTCACCTCTAAGGTGTGGAATTTCAACCCAAAACACAAATGTGATAGTTTAGGCTCAAAATAGGGATATTAGGCAACAATTAAACATGGAGGGAGGTCAATTCCACTCCCAATTACATCAATCAATGACCAATTTCATAGATCACAAAATCTAAGTGAGAAAAACCCACACAAAGAGGGAAAAACATGATTTTTCATGAAATTGAAGCCAAGAACAATAAATGTACAACAAATCACAAGTATATAACTAGATGAGGTAGTAATTGTTTCCCTACCTCATGGGTTAAGCTCCAAATGTGTAGAAAATGCAAAACCCTAGGTTATGAAGCTTCCACCCGAAATACCTCCTTCCCATGCGAAACCAATGAACCCCGGACCCCACACGGTGCGTAAAACACGAAATGGTCTTGGCTCTTGAAGGGGTTGAGTGAGGAGGGAGAGTTTTGAACTTGGAGGAGTTGTTAATGGAGGAGAAGAGAGAGAGAGAGAGATGCCGATCGGGTTTGGGGAGGGAGAAGAAGTGAAGCTTTTATTTTTTGCAAATTCAGCCCCACACACTTTTAATTTACTCACATAATCACACCTCACACCCAAATGTCACTTGTGTATGTAATATGAGACCACAATACTTATTTTCATAACTCAAACTTAAGTAAAGACAGCTTTCTTTACTTTAATTTATTTATGAAAATAAGGAAGTACCCCCCATTTGGAAACAATGGCATTTACAGAATTTTGAAATTCTCATCACATCAAAATCTCATCCCCCCACTTTTAGTACAAAACCAAAAACGGACACATTTTTCTCCGAAGAAAATGGGCGAAAGATGACTTTGCCTTACTCAAAAATAACTTTTGATTATACTATTTTGATTAGAAAAATCCAAGGAACAATTACCGGCACTTTTTATCGACCAAATCGAAACTTCTCCAAAAAGTGATTTTTGAAAAAGTAGTTAAATTTTCTGGGTCTTTACATAGTTAACCTACTTATGTTGGTGGGATCAACGGTGTTTACTTTGTTGGTAGGTATCAGTCAGCATTAAACAATTTCTGGTGTTTTCATCGGAACAAAACTTAAGACGTGTCTACCAAGACTGGCCTCCTCTGGTAATAGTAAAATAGTTACTGCACCCTTAGAATTGAGAAATTGTATGCGAGTTAACGAGGAGGCTAAAGCTATAGATAGAGTTTATCATATTTCGGTGCCTTGCAAACGTTTAAAAATAACAAATAAAAACCTAACATAATAACACAAAATCATATTGAGCATGGGACTCCATGCGTGCACGGAGGTGCTAACTAGTATAGTAATCATGAAAGTTAGAGAAGCTACTGACATGCACTAAAAATTTCATTCTTCAATTTAACAAATGAGATACTATGGAAGTGCACTTTTATGGGAATGTTAAGTCTAAGGTAGCATTAATGATTTCTCTCTCTACAAGTTGAGAGCTACAATAAAATCTTTGTTTCCACTTGCACTCCTTTGTTTCCATCTCTAATCTTTGTTGTGTCGTCATCTAGATCTCTTTTTTCTTCTGAGTTTAGATCCTCTGTCTTATTTCCTCTTGTGGTATACTCTCTTTCATTTTTTGTGGGTTCCTTAGTTTAGTCACTATCAGTGCCTTTACTTGTTTGTGGTCCTACTGTATCTTGTGCTGTTATTCTCTGTTCTTGGTCTTGGTTGTCTGCTTGTTGTCTTGTGTGGTCCCTGGTAACTGTTTGTGTCCAACTCTGTGGTTTTTAGCTCAATATGTCAGATTTCTCTGATTTGGAAGAATTTGAGTCAGAAAGTAGTGGTTCCATTTTGAGTAGTGAGTTTGCTGAAGAACGGGTGGATATTCCTCTCCCTCAGGAATTACCAGAGCTCTAGCCTAGAAGTGCTAGAAGTAGTCCCATTGTGAGATTTCCTACCAGAGTTTGGATGTCAGGTGGGAAGCTGTGGTCCGGTAATTTGGAGTTAATGCAGGTAGGTGGTGTTGCAATAAAGAAACTGAAGGTTTGGTGGAGTCTAATTTAAATTTGAATGACATTGTGTTTACTCTTTATAAGATGACAGTAGTTGAGAGATCAATGGTGGATGGCTACAGTAATAAGGTTGTAGAAGAGGGAATAATGGGCCTAGTTGCAAATTTGGGCCTGAAGGATGGTAATAATTTGAGTAGACCCAATACATTTAGATCTTTTAATAGGCCCCTTATTATCAGAGAACCTAGGGAGGATACTATTGGGCAATCTGATACAATGGAGATGGGCTTGGGCCGAGATGGTAATGATGATTTAAGAGGAAAGAGACCCATAGAGGAGCCTGATGAGGACTCAAACTCATCTTCATTGGGCTTGCACACAAGGATTAAGAAGAGGGGAGTGTTAGGGCCTAATTTAGTGGGCTACTCCTATTGGATTGTAAGTGGGTCTACTAGTAATTCACCGAAGATTCTTGGACTTGGATCTAAGACCAAGGATTACACTTCGCCTAATTTTTCAAACAAGCTTGGGCTATATAAGCATACTCTTCAGAAAGCCATTACTCAAGTTAGAAGCAAGAGGAGAAAGGGGTTCAGAGTGAGGAGGAGGCGAGTCCCAAGGCAACGAGTTCATGGCCAGAATCAATGTTTGCACAGAGGTTGGGTTGGTGGGCACAAGAAAGTTGGAGTGCGTAAAAGGAAATGAAGGCTTTTGATTAGGGAGATTGGTGCTCTCAAGCGTAGATCGGTGTCTTTTTTCGGTCCTGATACTAAGGCCTCATCAAATTCTACGCAAGTTTTGTCTACTGGGTCCTTTAAGGGGCAGAGCCATGTGGTGGTTCAAGGCAAGTTTTCATGGGGCGGTACGATGGATGTTTTGGCTGATTTGTCGGGGGATGATGGTAATGAGTTTTCACCAAAAAAAGAGGATTGCTTTTCAAGCTTTTTCTGCTTAGATCGAAAGGGATTTGGCGAATGAGGAAATTGGTTCGATGGCGATAAGGCACAGGGTTGCAGAAGAGCTCCATCAGGTTCTATGGGATAGGGCAATCATTTTGATCTCTGGACAGGTTCTTAATCACTCTGCTGGGGAAAGAGTTACTGATGGTGGGCAAGTTGCATCAGCATGTGATGAGCAAGTTGAAGTGCTAGACTTCCATTCCAGACTCGCTGTGGAAATGCGTTGGTATGTATGGTCACGTTGTGCTTCTTTGGCCAGGGGAGAAGGCTGGGTTTCAAAAAATGGGGTTTTAGAGGAGGTTGTCCCGCAACAACCTCCTCGGGAGCCATTAAGTTGTTGTGCTAGAATTGTAGAGGGCTAGGCCAAGCCTCTACAGTTCGAACAACAAGGGACTTGGCCTGGCAACACGGGGCTAATTTGATTTTTTTGATGGAGACTAGGTGTTGTCGTAATAAATTATAGGACTTGGGGCTTAAATTTGGGTTTCAAGTTCTATTTAGGTGCTGATCCTATAAGTTCAAGTGGAGGTCTCTTGGTTGCTTGGGATGGAAAATATCTTTTATTCCTTGTGTGTAAATGTGATAATTTCATAGTGTTTCAAGTAGTAGATGAAGAGGCTTGGAATGGGGGCTATGTTTAGTGTATGGGCATCCGGTTTTAAGTGAACGTAAAAGAGTCTGGATTTGCTTGGAAATTGCTTGGAGAATTTGAGGATTCCATTACTGGTGGCGGTTGATTTTAACCAGGTGTTGTGTAGAGATGAAAAATACAGTGCTTGACATGTTCGGTGAGTCCTAGATCGTCTAGGATTTCACACTTGTTTTTTTTTTGCGGATGATAGTTTCTTTTTTTTTTTATAGAGTTTAAGACTTCACACGTTCGGTGCTTGAGGTGGCTGCTAGAAGAGTATTGTCGGAAAGTAGGTCAAAAAATCAACTTTTCCAAATCAAAGCTTGTGGTGAGTCCTAATTCAAGGGCAGATATGAAGATTTTTCTGACTGAGACTTTTGGAATTAAAATTGTGGATAGGCGGGGTGTCTACTTGGGTGCGGATCTAGATTTAATGAAGAATAAAGGGGATTTGTTTAAAAGGGTGTCAGATAGAATAGATTATAGATTGGCCAGTTGGAAAAAGAATTTTTTGGTCTTTGCGGGGAGGGTTACTTTGGTCAAGCATACTTATCTGCGATCCCCATATACCTATTTTCCATTTTTTGGGCACCGGGTTATTTTGTCAATAATGTGAGGAAAATCATAATTAGGTTCCTCTGGGGTAAAGGGGATGATGGCGGAATCTCATGGATGAAATGGTCTAAATTGTGTAAGCCTTTAGGTGAAGGTGGGTTGGGTTTTGTGGGATATTAGTAGTTTTAACCAAGCATTATTAGCTAAAGCGGCTTGGAGACTATTTAATAATAAGGATAGTCTTTTGGGAATAGTTTTGATGGGAAAATATTGTTGGAGGAAAGATTTTTTATCGATTAAGCCGGGGTTAGGATGTTCCTAGGGATGGAGAAGCATTCTTTGGGGTTATGACCTTTCGGTTAAAGGGCTTAAATGGGAGGTGGGGAGTAGCCAAGAGATTAGAGTTTTAAAGGATGAGTGGATTTTGGGAGTGCATAATCCTTATGTGGGTCGGGAGGTCATGGACTCTCTTAGTGATATGAGGGTGGGATCGCTCATTGATTTGAAATCTTTTGGATGGCACAAGCCCTTGGTTGAGGCTTTCTTCCCCTAGGACATAGCTAGCAGGGTTTTGGCCACGTACATTCCATGTCGGGTTAGGAAAGATAGATTGTATTGGGCGGGCATTAAGGATGGAATTTTTTCAATTAAGTCAACCTATTTTCAGGCAGTGTATGAAAAGTATCCAGGTGAAGTGGGGGAATGTTTTGTCGGATTTTTGGAAGAAGTTGTGGGCATTGAACTTGTCGTCGAAATATGGTTTATTTATTTGGAAGGTTATTCATTGTATTATTGTGGTTAAAGAGAGTTTGAAAAGAAGAAATATAATTAGGGAGGATTTATGTGCGTTGTGTGGTGATGGGGAGGAGTCGGTGGATCATCTTTTTTGGCATTGTCACGTTGCTAAAAAGCTATGGGAAAATTCAGGTTTGGGTATAAGTCCTAATGAGACTGGGGATTTGACCTTTGGGGAATGGTTTTCGGAATGCTTTATGGCAAACCAAAATGTTATGGATATTTGCAAAGGGGTGTGTGTTATATGGGAAATTTGAAATGCCCGCAATAATGCGCATTTTAATCTAGCTGTACCTTCCTTTTTCAAATGCTTTGCTAATATTGATTGTAATCTTGCAATGCTTTTAAAGGCAAGAGAAGCAGGGGAATGGAAGTGATGTTGCAAGAAGGTTTGAGTGTAGGGGACTGGCTACGTATAGCTTTGGTTCTTTGGAGGGGGCGACACAGCTGGTTAAAATTGTTGTGGATGGTGCGTGGAAAAAAGATTTGTGCATGGGGGTTGCAGCTTGGTGCCTTGTCGAGGGATCTATGATAGGGCAGAAAGTGCATGGTTCTACTATGGTTTATGCTTGCTCATCAACGGGTGTTGAAGCGTTGGCGGTTCTACAAGCTCTAAGGTGGGCAAAGGCAGCCGGCTTGAGGAGCATGCAAATTTTGACGGATAGCCTTCTTGTAGTTCATGCATTGTCTTGTTTGGATAATGTGGATATATCTATTCGTAATGTGATTCGAGACATATTAGATATTATGAATCTTTTTGATTATGTAAATGTTGTTAAGGCCACCTGTGGAGAAGTGAAAAATGCTCACAATTTTGCACAGTGTCGCCTTTGTAACCTTTCTTTGGTAATATGTTTTATGTTTCTGGTTGTCAAAAAATAAAAAAAGAAGTGCACTTTTAATGGTTAATTTTTTAAAAAAAATGTTTTGCCTATTTTGACTAACTTAGATTTTTTTTTTTTTTGTCTTTTATGTCTTTTCTGAAATTTCATCTATTTTGCTTCAAAGTTTTTTTGGATTAATAATTTTTCTTGATGAGAATAAACAGAAATAAGAATTAGGACAAAAAAGGTTATAAAAATTCACTGATACTCTAAAATTTTAAAATTGTCAAAATTTTCAAATAGGAGTAATGTTTGTGTATTCTGAGTTTTTTGAACATATACCAAAAATTAGAGAGTGTTCCGCTAAGGGTGTTTTTAAAATAAACTAATTTTTTACATTTTTTATGTGATGTATTGTAAAAGAATGACCTGTTTCGATTTTTGAATTTTTTTTTTTTTTTAAAGAGACATTTTACAAACAAAAATTTATAGAGTAACATCAACAAATGATTTGATAATAAAGTCAAGCGAAACAACAGCCGTTTGTTTGGTTCAAAGCCACTAATCACAGGTTCTTTAAAGAATTTCTCCACGTGTCATATTCCTGACCATGAGATCTAAAGTAGTGGTGGCACACAGCCAACGTGGCTGCACTCGAAAAATATCCCTCGTTGGGATTAGATCTCCCTACCACGTGTCCTTCAATCCGGCCCCACATCGTGTACTACCACGACCTCAGTCCACCACAACCACACGATGCGAGTATCCCCACATCAAAAACAACATCGAAATTCGTGAAGGAAACTTGCGCCACCTCAGCTTCTCTACCGGCAGCCAATGGCTGCCCTCCTTTTGATCCAGATATCCTTTATTTATATCTATGGGCCGAGTGAATTATATGCAGAGAGACGTAGACAGAAAGAGAATCATTGAAACTGTTGGCGATATTTTTCGGGTTTTCTGCGGTTGGGAACGGAAGCGGACTTTGAATTGAGGCGGTTTTTGTTGCTGGTATCAACAACCATCATCATCTGGATCGTGTATTTCTCCACCAAAGATGCATAAAGTTTAGCAGTGGATTTTGATGCTGATGCATAATAATAATGTGTTCGGAATCCTGCTGAGATAACGAGATTAGGGTTTACTTGTTTTGTTTATTGTCCATCTGCTGCTGCTGCTGCTGTTGTTGTTGTTTTGTGGTTGATCGAGTGTATGGAAAATGGGTGACGCTGTAGCAAGTAGCGAAGGAGGCATGGAGGTGGAAAATACGTTAACTCTTCCACGGAGGTTTCTTAGAGTTTTGTTGGTTGAATCTGATGATTCGACTCGTCAGATTATCGCTGCTCTTCTTCGGAAATGCAGTTACAGAGGTACTCTCTTTTTTAAAACTCTGTTTACTTTCTTGTTTTTAATAGCTCTGTCCGGGCTAGCTCAAGCGCAGCTTACCTATTCCTGGAATCAATTCCACCATCCTCTGGTGGGGCCAATTAGCGTCGGGCAAAGATTGGTATAGATTGGTGAGAGCTTTCGAACATGTGAACTTGTGAGGGAGCAATTCCTAAGCCCAGACCTTGATCACTTGGCCAACCTGTGGACTCTTTTTTACTTGTTTTTGTCTGTTGATGTCTTTTCTTTTCAAGAATCTGCCCTTCAGGCTAAATTTCATCTAATGGTGTCGTGTCACTTCATTCTGATTAATTTCGGTCGATTGGATTTCCACTTCTGTAATGCTTTTGACTTTCTTTTTGTCCCAAATCGTTTTCCCTTTTAACCTTTTCTTTTATTTTTGCAAAATATAAGGCTCTATTTGGATGGACTTGGATCAAGTGAAGCAATTTCACATTGTTATAGGATCAGAATAGCTGTGATTATGATGTGGTGGTAAGTTGCGTATGGATTGCAACGGATTCCAACGGTGATTTCGATGCTTTGTCACAGAGGGATGTGAAATTACAATTTGCTTGGACTGATGTGAAATCTTTCGTCTTAATGATTGTAGTTTGGCAAATACATCATGCTCTCTTGTTTTACAAGCCGCCCATATGTAGGGAGTAAAGCATTACCTGGTTCGGATGGAATGGGTTCTATAAATTCAAGCAAACCCACCATTCCGACCAGTTCAAAAAAATTGAGAACCAAAACGTAACCAATACATATGAAGAACCAGTCTAGATCCAAACCGCTAGACCGGACCGGTAATGGTTCGGTTCCGGTTCTACCCCACTAAGGAAGACTTTATCACAACACATGAGTTCAAAAGATTATTTAGAATTTAGAGCACCAAAATAACTCATCAATAATTATAGGATTTTAGAAGATTCATAATTTTGTACATGTATATATATATATATATATATATATATATATATATATATATATATATATATATATATATATAAATATATATATATATATATTATTATTATTTTATACGGTCCGGTTCGGTTCTAACTGTAGTTTTTAAATTGAGAACCAGTAACCGAACCATAATTACCGGTTCTTAGATTTTTATAACCATAACTAGACCAATGAACCATAGAACCTAACCAAATAGACTGGTTCGGTCCGGATCGGATTGGTTAGGCAGTTATATCGGTTTTCTTGTTCACCTCTACCTATATGTAAACTGCTTATATATCTTTCTTGCAATTGAACATAATTTTGTTTTCAGTAAATACCACCATTGAACATAATTTGGAATCCCCACTATCAGAATGGAGCCTTTTGTTTCCAAGAAGGGGATTCTTGAATCCTAGGCTTAATTGGAGTATTGTCCCAGATTGATTAGAGAAAGAACTAAATCCTCTCCAAAATTGTCCAAATACAACTAATCCATTGTTGAGCTTTTACAGAGATGGACAGAAAATAGAAATAGCTAATAACACCAAGGCAAATCTATGTTTTTGGATCCTTAACCAAGCGATTTTCGCGAATTTGACTATTTGATTGGTGTTGTTGTTGATCTTATCCCTTTCTGTATCCCAATTTACAATGACTATTTGATTGGTTTTTTCTTGTTATCTTATTTCCCCTCAAACTTGTGAGCACGCTGAACAAACTTCATTCAGTTGGATGTAGAATTTGGCATTGTAAATAACAGTCAGACCTTCCACAACTTTGCAGTGCTGGGACGTTAGTGTTCTCTGTTACGAATAAGTGATCTTGCTGCTTGTGGTGGAGTTTTTGTTTCTATGTTAGAGTTTAGACTTTCTACATGCCATGCACATATGGGCCTTGTCCAATGCGGTGGTCATTTTCGAGCTATGGTCATCAGAAAAAATTGGTTTTGACGTAATGTTACAGTTTTGCTTTGTGTAAATGAAAAGTTTCCTACCAAGACTTCTTTGTAGCTGTGATTTGATTCCTTGATGGTGGCCTTGGCCTTGTATTGGTACATTTTCATATCTCCATAATTCATGTTCCAACCTAAGAATCACGGGACACTCTCCCGGGGTAAACAAATCCGTATCCCAGACGTATCAGACATCAATACACTCGGACACGTTTCCGATACGTGAAAATAGGTATCCGAATATTTGATTATTTTTTTTGAGTTGGATATGTTTTCCGATAGGGTTAGACACGTTTTCGATACGCTTCGACACGCTACTGATATGTTTTGGGACACTCTATGGGTTAAATTACAAATTTTAAAACTTGAAATGGGGTAAAAACTGAAAATTTTAAATGTAAATAGAATAATAAAGCAATACCCAATAAGTAAAGGGTGAAAAGTGTAATAATGCATATATCAAACAAATAAATATTGTTCTTCTTCTCCATTCAACGTTAAACCCAAATCAGCCCTCAAAATTTTTTATTCACAATTTTTCTATATTTTTTCCCCCCGGTTTTCTCAGTTTTTTGGGTATGTAACGTCTCCGCGTATCCATGTCATGTCATGTCCATATACTGTGTCCATATCGATGCTTCTTAGGTTCCAACAATGATGGGCTACTATTACCCATAAATACACGACGCCCTTTCACAGCACGATTTGATCCGGGTTATCTAGTGTGACTAACAATAGACTTTACCATGCTATTTAGGGTTGTTGGATATGTTTTCAAACATATGAACATCTTTTGCGTGTGAAATGTCAGGCATGGAAAGAAGTATTTGAAACCTTACACTCTATTAATTTTTTGTAGTTCTTTTTTCTTTTCCTGTTCCCTTTTTCCCTTGTGGGGTAAATGTGGAACTGAAGGCGTTTTCCTTGTCTGCTTGAGCAGTTGCTGCTGTTCCTGATGGCTTAAAGGCATGGGAGACATTGAAGGAGAGACCGAACGGCATTGACCTCGTATTAACTGAAGTGGAGTTGCCAGCCATATCTGGATATGCCCTTCTTACCTTGATCATGGAGCATGATATTTGCAAGAATATTCCTGTAATAAGTATGCCATTCCGACCAGACTTTTTTGCATTATACCCTTATTTTTCTGTTCTTATCAGACAAACATGACATTCCTTCTGATGATCATGCAGTGATGTCCTCCCAGGATTCAGTTGGCGTTGTTTTGAAATGCATGTTAAAAGGTGCTGCTGACTTTCTTATTAAACCTGTGAGAAAGAATGAATTGAGGAACCTGTGGCAGCATGTTTGGAGACGGCAAACTGTATGCCTCTCTCTCTCTCTCTCTCTCTCTCTCTCATATTCAAATTTACTGCTTCTTCCATGTTAGTGAAACCTGTTCTCTTATTTTACGATAAAAAATGTCAGCAGACCAAAGGGTATGTTCTTGAAAATACTGTAGCAGAACAAGAGAAAGTCGAAGTTGCATCTGAAAACAGCGCAGCTGCCCAAGTAAGTATGGTTTCATCCTGAAAGCAATAAACAAGTATGTCGATACCATATCATTGAATTACTAAATTGGGCCAATTACGTTGCTAGGTATATCCTTAAAATACCTTTATGTTTTAAAAGCTTGGGATTGTTTGTCTGATTGTCTCCTTTGAATGCTATAGGCCAGGGCTATAAAGCACGGATACGGCTACGCGGATACGTGATTTTTCCAAAAATATCCGATATGATACGTTGGGTGATACATTGAATATTAAAATATAAAAAAAAATTTAATTCCTAAAATTCCATTACATAAGATCACCATTTCACAAGCTGAGCAAAAACAAAAGAGCATTTAACATCATCAAAAGTCAAAAGATTGGCCTTGCCCATCCAAAAGATTGCCAACAATTACAATCATCATTCCATTTTACTAAACTTCCATTGCTTCATGAGAGAGAGAGAGAGGCGAAAGAGTCATCGATCAGAGAGTAGCTTCTATGTCAATCAAATTGGGGAAAAGATATATAAAGCCCTAATTACACTTTTAACCCACATTTCAAATAATAACATATAAACCCCCGCGCATATCCGAAATGTATCCCAGCATATCAAAACGTGTCCGAATACCAAAAAATAAATTTAAATTCTAGATACTTTAAAAAAACGTATCGGGTATGTGCCCGGCTCGTATCCACATCCGATACGTGTACGATACGTATCACGGAGGCCGAAATAGAGTATACGTGCTTCATAGGGTCAAGGAATAGTATTTAGTTCTGTAATTATTAATTTCTTTTGGCTAAAAGACTGCACAACTTCCGTGAGAACAAACAAGTTGTTGTATGTATGTGCTTTAAAGGAAAAGTATTTCCAAATTTCCAGATTTGGGTGTCTTCTTGGAATCTTTCATAGAGACTGCATGCAGGGCTGGCCCAAGGGTTTGGAGTGTCCTAGGCCTAATCTAAAAATTGTGCCCTGAGAGTGCATTTAAATAATTTTTCCAGCAACAATCACAATAAGAGAAAGCCAAAACAATATAAAGTTAATTCACCTTAACCTGACATTGTGAATCTGCATGTTTTCTCGCCTCTTATGCAGAGCTCTAGTTCGCCTTGCATGGAAGCTGTGAGTGCAAAGATGCAAAATATGGAGGGCTTATCACGTCTGAACCGGGGGAGTAACTATAAAATGACCAATACAGAAAAGCATGATGACCTTATGATAGTGGTTGAGAAATCTCTTATGCTGAAGACTGAAATCGGAAGTATGCCATACTCCCTAGTGTTCGTCCTGTTGCAATAATCTTTGTTGTGTTCTTTTTTAACCAAATAGAAAATTTAACTAGCTTCTTGTTGCAGGGGAATTAATTGGAATGGAACCAGAAAGTGCTTCTTGCAATGAACCATACAAGTCAACTGTGTCCACGGGCGATCTTGTTTGTGGTAAAGCAGTGGCTAGGGATGCAGACTTGGGGCCAGAAAGTAATGGACATGCTAATAAGAACACTGAGCTTCATTTCTTTGTTACAAATATGGGTGAACCTTCAATTGGAGCCCTGGACTTGATTGGCAGATTTGAAGATCGACCAGACAACACTTGTGGAAACTTGAGTACCAAGGATAATACAAACAGGTTCAGTTGTGCTCCCGATTTGGAACTTTCTTTGAGGAGATTTCCTCAAACTGACCCAAAAACTGAAGCTGGTGACGGAGGGCATACTTTAAACCACTCTAATGGCTCTTCCTTTTCATGGTGAGTTGCTGCTTCGAAAAACTTTCTTAGAATACAAGCTAATGAAGCTAATAGTACTTAGGTGTCATATGGTTATGCCGTTATGCATTTTAGAATACATAATACAAGAAAACCAATGTAGGTTATCTTGTAGTCTTCTACTTGTAATAGGATTCTCTTTTCCAGTTCTCAAGATTGTAGGCAAGCTTCCTTTTAGGTTATCAACTATCAACTTCTCTTGGCTAAGAGCTATTTTAGTGATATCTTTCAAAAAGAAGCTCCATTGCTTGCGGCTGGTAGCTTTGTTAGTATTGGCATTTTGTCTGGTGCAATGGAGGTGGTGTAGTTGTTGCTTTGGTTGTGGTGGAGCACCTCCCAGTTGTCGTTTGGTTCACCCAGATGCCTTTTTATGTTTGTTTAAAAGATAAAATATGAAGCTCCATTGACTTCTGAAAAGTAACATAAAGTCTGTTACCTAGAAGAAATCCTGTTCCTGTTGATCATCTTTGTTCTGCGAATTTGTTCTTAGGTGCAAACCAGAAGGTTACACAATGACACTTGAGATGTACCAGACTTCTTATTTTATTAACCTAAACAGCTAAACTATGTTCTTTTCTGTGATTTTGATTAATGTGTTTTTATGGTACATTGGAAAGTTGCTAGATTATTTTTTTCTTGAATAAAGCTTGCTTGAATTTGATAAAAATGTTTTGTACAGAAATTTTTAAATATTGTGCCTTACTAATGCTCTAGATTGTGAATGGAGGAAGCAAGGTAATGAGCACCTAAACTGAATCGATTTTTTAGGCCTACCTTCTCTAATACCTTCTGGTTTTGATTTGGGAGCTTGGTTCCACAGCATAACGTCCCTTGAGTTCCTCAATTTTCAGAGGTAAGGTGGCCAATAATTCGGTGATTAAATTTGCTGAGAGCAACAACTTTGTGCATATATTGCCAAATATAGTTCTGTTCTCCCCCGCCCAATTGGGGGATTACACAGGTGGTGTAATTGTATTGTAAGGATATTTTGAAACTATCTTACTATCGTGAGCTAAGAAGTTTATCAAAGAATGAAGCAACTGATCTAGGAAAATCTAATGGACTGATGCTCCCAATAAGATTATTCGAGATATAGGTATCTAAGTATTTCTGTTTTTTGGTATTTCTTTCTGTTATGAACATAAAATGGCAGTCATAGATACGATTTCCAACTGCACGTGTATGTGTGCGTGCTTACTGGACCAAAACCTGGGGGTAGCTTCAAGGGGTAGTGAGGAGAGAACATTAACCATTGGTCTATCCCTTGACTTCTTGAAGGGATCATAGGCTAGTTGTCGTGCATCAGTTTTAGTTTCTTCTGTTCGTCATTAAAACAGGGATAAACAGATATTGATTGCAATGATATGCCTTGTAGTTGAACATTGCTTATCTTACAGGAAGTGTAACTAATGCTTGCAGGTATCATGACGGTAAGGCATCAAGACCGCTCCTTCCATCATCGCCCAGTGAATGCACTGAACTAAAGGAGGCTGCAACTGCTTCTTACAATGGACTGACTAATCATTGCCACCCGAACAATGTTGATACTCAATCACATGGTCCTTCATTAGGTAGTCAGGACAATACTTCCACTCTGTTCACTGGTCAATCTGGACACTTTGAAACTGAATTCCCAGGACCTCAACTTGGGTTCATTCCCTTCCCTGGGGTAAAATTTGACAGCTTCTTTACTGGTCATGGTCAAGTGTTTCCACCTATCATTTACACACAATCAGATTTTCCCCCATTACGGAACCCCAAAGGCCAGTGGGAGCAGTCCCCTTTCCTGATCAGTTCCTCCCTTCATTCTGGTTCTGAAATTTATAATACGCACCTAAGTTACAATCTGTATGAGAAAACTACCAACCATTCTTCTGGGCACAATGTACGAGAGGAGGATAAAAAATTTGAATCTGTGCTGGGAGATGGTTCTGCCACCCCTGGACTAAGCTGTATTAGTAGTTTATGTGACAGTAATTTAAGTAACAAGGTTGAGAGCGGTGCTTCTGAAAATAAGTGTCATGCACGTGATGGTGATGCCACTCCAGCTGCTTCATCCGTGAGAAGGAGTGTGTCTGAGAGTGTGAATGACAATGGCTTAGGAGGCAAAGATTCTAATTGCTGCAATCAAAGGGAAGCAGCTCTATTAAAATTCAGATTGAAACGAAAAGATCGCTGCTATGACAAAAAGGTATGTGAGCATAGCTAAATCACCCCTGTTATATCTATCGATATATTTTTCGTTATAACCTTTGCCGGTATGGGACTGAGGTTGAGGAACAGCCTTACTTTCAAAAGAAAAAAGCAAATCATAAAATTTATATTCTGAATGAAGCTGTGCAAAAATAAAAAGAGAAGTTTCATCCCAACCTGAAATGTGAACGTCTTTGGTTTATCCAGCATGGTAAACTACTGACGGTGATATACAGATGTTACTGTAAATATGATTTTGGTCTATCCACCTTGGCCGTTCTTATGGAGAGGGTTCCTAGGAATCTTGTCGAGCAAAACAGGGGTCTTTTTTGGACCTTTTCACGAAGCCCTAGTCGACTTTAGTAGTGATCTAAGCCCCCAATGTAAGGGAACAGTCCTTTAGGGAGCTCTCGCTCAGGCGCGTGGGAATCCTATGGCATGGTCACGATAGCAATTAAATATGCGTTGTATCTGTTTTCCATGTAATAATAAACCTTAATATATCTTGTATGAGTTTATATTTATTTTATACTAGGATTTAATGTTGCGAAAACATAAATGCCTACAGGAGGGAAGCGTAAGTATAAATCAGTGTCCTTAATTTAACCATCGACTCTGAAGTTGATTTTTTCAAACTAGTGTAAAATCTCATTTGTGTTTCATGTTTGATTACATGATAAATGTGATATGCACTTCTTGAGCATGTCCAATCTTTTCAATTTGTCCTCTACTTGAAAAAAAACAGAAACAGAAATAAAAAAAATAAAAAAATTGGTTAGAAGCTTGTTCAGAAGCTTTTTCAAACTTTCCGCCCCTTGTTGAGGTGTGACTGACCGATCAGTCATATCCAACGACTCAACTTGTGAAGTGCCCACGCTTGTAGTTGGTGCCAATTGCTCCAGAGTTATTCCGTAGGATCTGCTGAGTATTTGAATCATTTCTCATGAAGTTGACCAGCTTATAAACGTTCCAAAATCCAACTTTACCCAAGATTTGAAGGGGAGCCTGGTGATTGGAGCGCTTGAAGCCTGTTCATTTTTTCCAGGGTGCAAACCTGAAGAACAGCTAACCCCTCCGTCACCCTCGTCCTACTTTAATTGGGAAAAAGTTGTAGACATTAAATTCTCTTGCTTTTGTTTGCTTCATAAGCAGTTGAGCACTATAGTGAAATGTTCTTCATTAATGGGCCATATCTATGTACAGGTACGGTATCAGAGCAGGAAAAGACTTGCAGAGCAGCGTCCGCGAGTGAAAGGACAGTTTGTTCGTCAATTTGAAAACCAACCCACCGCACCCTGAATCCTAATCCACCCAGAGGGTAAACCCTTAAATTTGTTGATTCTCAGTTGCTTTGTGCCCTTAGACATTGCCAGAATTTTCCTGGGTGGTATGTATTTTTTGTACACTTTGTAGTCAGCAGAAAATGAGCGTGTATTGGTAGTGTGCTAACATTTGGAGTGGAAGTTTTGACATAGGTTATAGGATCCCTCTAACAAACGCAGCCATGCGTTTCGTAAGCAAAAACCAAGGCCATGTGTCCAATGTCCTTTCCAACTTTACCCTGTCATTTCAGTCTTCCTTCTTTATTTCTAAATGACACTTCTACGTTTTTGCTTTGACATGGTAAAGTTAAAACTCTCCTCCTCTATCTCAGGGCAAACTCCACCGTTTATGACAAAAACCTACCTAAGAGGTGTTTGAGAGCCCCATTTTTTGACTTTTTGCATTTTGAATTTTTTATTTTTGACTTTTTTAATATGATCAAAATGTAAAATTGAATTTGAAAAGTTTTGGGAGATATGTACAGAATCTATTTTGCAATAAAAATAGTATTCGAGAGATATATGCATGATACATTTTGTAGGTCTTCATTTTAAACAAAATGAAAAATGTAAAGAATGAGAAGTAAAAAAAAACCCATTGTCTATGAGTTTAACGTTTGGGTAAGTTGCAAGGTAAATTAATTTCAACTTAATTGCATTGCTAATTTTCATTTTCATAGGATATAATTCAAAAAGACAAATGGTATGAGCAGACCCCATATCATTCAACTGCCCACATCTACAAAAACATGTAGGGCCCTTAATATATTTTTGTGTTCATCCAAAAAAGTCAGAGTATAGGAGCAAACATATCCTATACAAAATGTAAGAACAATCTTATCGCATATTATCAGTCATGTCAACTGTATACGGAACAAACACAAAGCACCATCAAGGTGCACAAAAATGGCCATCCACTGCAAAAATTCAGACGGCCCCAATATTTTGGCAACAACCTGCAATCCCAATGAAGTAGTATCATTTTAACTTACATGCTTAGGGGAAAGAAAAAAAACACAAAGTTATTTTAGGTATTGCACGTTACCTAATACTTTAAACAAAACACGGGATTTAATCCAATGTCACTGCTTGATGTCGTCTTTTTCTTCTTTTTAGAATTGTTGGCACATCCAATATTTTCTTTCTCCGGACAAGTGGTGATATTATGCCCAACATTCTTGCATAGCCCACAACTCTTTTTTCGCTTTGGTGCAACTTCTCTTCCACTTTTCATTCGCTTAGTTCTAGTACGGCCTTTGGTTTTTGAAATTGGAGGACAATGAACATCATCAACTATTTTATCCATCAAACTTTCATCCAACATGTGCGACCCATCCTCATTTTGGAATGTATCTCGACACCAACGTGATGGCAAATACATGGATGGTATTTTGTAGCAATCCTTATGAAGAAACACACTTAGTATGTGCCGACAAAGAATTCCCCAAAACTCAAAGTGCTTACAGCTACATGTAGCTATCTTGCCATCCCAAAATACTATGTGCTCTTTGCTATCCACAATAAATTCATGCCCATTATCACATAACAATGAATATAAAGTGGCCCTTCCAAATTGCTCTTGAAATTTTTTAAAGCAATATGGTATAAGAACACTACATGGTTGCTCCTCCAATGGTGACATTGTTCTTAAAGAAGAACCTTTGTACCTTTGTAACATGGTATCATGTAATTCCTTTTGTTGAATATCTTCAATACCAAGATCAACATATATAGTTCACCAAGCTAATGGATGAAATACCATTCCACTAAGTAAAAGAAAAGAATAATTTGAGATTTTAAAGCTACTAACCTGTTTAACAAATTTCTCCAAATTCATATGAGAACCAATGAATCGCTTTATGAAAGCATTGATGCTCTCCGATCTTCCTGTAGTAGTCATCCCTCCAAAGAAATAATAGCATAGGTAAGCTAGCACCCAAAAGTGTTTAATCTCGTGCAAGCCCATGACATGCTTGTTGGAATGCAAATTATACTTGGCAATGACTTTAGTCCACTGATCCTGAAACTCTTCAGGTGTTTCTGAGAGATATATCTTGTAAAAATCTTCACACCACGTCTAATATTGGTTGCGAAGAATAGCCGTGAACCAACCACTAAATTTACTTGTGATGTGCCAAATACAAAAGCTATGCTTTGTAGAAGTAAATTCTTTTGCAATCGCTTCACTCATCGATGGATCTTGATCCGTTAAGATTGTCATGGGTTGTTTCTTCCTTAAAGTAAAAAAAGTCTACAAATCACAATATAATAATTGAGTGTGAAAGTACGTATACATTTGACAAGAAGAGAAATAAAAATATTACTAATTATTGTCTCATTTCAAAGAAGTAAGAATGTAAAAACAAGTATACCTTAAACAACCATTGAAAAGCACTTTTTCTCTCATTTCAAAGAAGTGCACATCCAAATAATACTGTCTTTCCATGATTATTGACTCCCACGAAGATACCAAACGGCATTTGATACGCGTTAACCTTGTAAGTGGTGTTAAACACAACAATATCCCCAAATCTTTGATACCAATCAAAACAATGGGCCGAGGACCAAAAAATATGCTCTAGCTTTCTTTCTTCATCTAGCGTGAAATCATACGAAAACTTGCAATTTTCTCCTTTAGCCAATTCACAATATCACAGAATCTCGATTGCATCATTGACTTCATGTTTCTTTCTTGTTCTAGTAAACATATTTTGAACATCTTTCTCAAGGAATGGAAGAAATCCATGATCGATGTTCTTCTCAAGTTCCATAATCCGCATTATTTATCTAATTGAAAGACCTTCTTTTAACAATAAGATACGACCTTCATCCTCTTTGGTAATTTTTTGATTCGCTGAAAGAAATCGAACTTCTGAAGGAGCTAACAACTCATGATTGTGCTATTTAACACACGCAATGATCTACCATTCTTGAGGAAAAATTTCAGAAGATTTTCTTAAAGCGATACGCATTCGAGCTTTACATTCACATTTCACCGACAACCGATTTCATTGTTCCTTGAATGGATCCACAAGTTTCAAAGGTGCCATTCCTTCACATTGGCGACAAAAGTCACGTTTTTTAAGTTCTCCGTTCTTACAACTGTGCGTTCTTTTCGAATTGAGAATCCATGCCTAGATGCATAACTTCTATAGAAAACGAATGCTTCTTCTTCACTAAGAAAACATTGCCCAATAAAAGGATCAAATTCATTACTCCCTGAATCACTTTTGATTTGCCCACATTCAACCACAATGTTGCATCTTCAGGAATGGGCACAAGATCAACAATTCCTTTTGGACATACATTCAATCCTAACCCATTTTCTTCTAATTCCACAATATTTTCTTCATCTATTGGAAGCTCATTTAGATCAAAAGAAAACAATTGTCCATCAATTGTCCTACAAATTAGAGATAGAGATTTCTAAAAAAATATAACAAGGAAGAACACCTCCACATGAGGTGGGAAAAATAAAAAAATAAAAAGGAAAAGCCACATTCATATGAGAGTAAACAATAGCAAAAATAGCACAATAATTATAACTAAAATCACAAGAGGCAAATTTGAAATCTTACAGACTTTTTTCAAGATGCAAGGAAACCCCTTTGTAATTCTTTTTCCATTAAGCTCCTTCCGATTTTTTATACCTGAGGTTGAAAGTAAAGGCTGTGGAGATGAAGCTGTGCGAGGATGAATAGTACCACTAGCAAAAAGAAAATGATGGGGAGAAAAAGGCATTGAGATGGGATAAAAGGGAGGGAAAAGACCCGCCAAAAGTGTACTGTAAAGGACTACAGTGAGCTCGAAGGTAGTTCCGTTATTACCTTAGTAACTAATGTCCAAAGTATAAAAGTGTTTGGTTGTGTCATCTACAGTCACATTGCTTTTGGGATTTGTTTCAAAAAATTGTATTAGAAAGATCCACACCTGCCTAATTAGTAAATCGGATAAAGTGGCCGCCACATGTTTTTTGCTATCCATTTGTTATCCAGATTCTAGCTAAAGCATTAAAGAATGCGATGTCCCACATTGGTGTTTTTTGTCCATAACAAAAAATAATGGACACCCTCCATCACTTATTCAAATGATGAACAAAACTTGCAACATTACTTTTTCAAACTACAAAAAATAGTTTTGAAATTTTTTTTAAAAAATATCTTGAATTTTCTTTAAGTACAAAACGGTTTAAAAAAAACAGTTTTTAAAAATAAATTTTGAAAAAAAACAGTTTTTAAAAATAAACTTCTGAAAAAAACAGTTTTTAAAATGAACTTTTGAAAAAAAACAGTTTTTTTTAAAAGAACTTTTGAAAAAAACAGTTTTTAATAGGAATTTTTGAAAAAAAAAACAGTTTTTTTAAATGAACTTTTGAAAAAAACAGTTTTTTAAAATAAACTTTTGAAAAAAACCAGTTTTTTAAAATTAAACTTTTGAAAAAGAAAAAAAATTTTAAATTAAACTTTTGAAAACATTGTTAAGAGAGGAGAGAGAAGGTTTTTGTCATTTTGTGTAATGGTGGGCTTACTTGATTGGGTAGATGTGGGGTCCATTAAATTTGGTTATTGGCAAAAGGTTGCTAGTTTTGGTTATCCAAGTGACAAAATTTGGTTAGTTGCTAAGAGGTTGCTAAGTTTGGTTATTTCAATGTGAGCACTTTTTTAAACAAATATTGCTAACTTTAGCAACTTTTTGGTTTTGGTTATGCCAATGTGGATGCTCTTAGGACCCACATAGGGAACGGACCCATGCGCCCCTTAGAAATTCCCTAGGTTATAAGGTTCAACTGGATATTTGTCTTGCATTTAGTTAGGAGGTAGGGTGTTTGTAATGTTTTAGTCGTTTGAGATTGCCCTCTTTTTGAAATGAAAAAGGGCTTTTGGGTATGTTCATGATTTCTGGGTCGTGTGTACAAGAATTTGCCAGATTAACTAAGCTTTGTGCAGTTAGGGGAGCTTGTAGTTTATTCTATTTTGGAAGATTGGTAGTATAGTAGTTCATTGGACGTGGTTTGAATTTCGTAGTACTACTACTTGATAGGATTGTACTTTATTAGCGGCCTAGGGACGCTGCTGACGCAGCAGGCCCTGCCAAGTCGACCGGGATTGTCTAAACGTATTTTGGACATTCAGATTTGAGGAGACTTAACATACTCAAAATACCCTTCGGGACTCCACAAATCTAAGCCATCCAAAACACGTTTGGATGATCTCAATTGGCTTGGTAGGGCCTCTCAACCCTTGCAATCATCAAGGTCCCCTTATTAGAGCATCTCTAGTACAACAACAATAACATAACCCATTTAGTCTCCAACAATTGGGGGTATGGGCGAGGCAAGGATAGGAGACAGACTTAACCTTTGGCAATAAATGCACAAAGTGGTTGCTCCTAGAATACCACTGAAATAAATGGATTTAAGACAGACCTAACATTTGGCAATAAATGAACAAAGTGGTTGCCCACAGAATACAACTGAAACAGTGGTCCTCATATACAGTCGAGTTTGCTGCGGAATACCCTCAAATCAAAGCCAAAAGGCATCAGAGAGAGTAGACCCAAGAATCATTTTGATTTATTTGCACATTACCATGCTTCTTTCATTTAGCATCCAGAGTATTGGCATTGCACAATATTAGAGCATCTCTAGTACAACTGCCTAAAAAATATTTGCTAAAGTGTACACCTAAGCACATGTGGGACCCTATTTTGCGTGCTAAGAACTTAGTTAGCTAGGTAAGGAGAAATGCACTTTGAGACCTTATTTTGTGTGCTAAGTCTTTTCTTTCTCTCTCCTAAAAGTTATTCTCTCTTCTCTTTCTCTTTCTCTTTCCTCCTTCCCTTCTCTCTCTCTCTCTCTCTCTCTCTCTCTCTATTTCTCTTCTCTTTCTCTCTCGTTAAGTCTCTCCCCAAATTTAGGTAGTCAATTAAAGTACTTTAGGTAGTGAGGAGTGCCACCTATGATTTTAGGGAGTCAATTTTTAAGATCAGTTTTTGAGTTTTTCTTAGCTCACTACAAGAAAATGGGTCATTCCCGGCATTTTTTTCTCAGGCATTTCAATAAATGCCGGTAATAGTTAAATTTCTGAAAATTCTTTATTTTATACTATAAATATTTTTGTTTGACCTTTAGGAACCAAATGTGTGCTAGCACAGTTGGTAGTGCTCGCACGCGTAGTGGTGAAGGTCACGGGTTCAATTCTTGGAGTGAGCAATTTGTCCCAATTTTACTTGCCACGTGGGTTCCACACGGCTTTTTTTCTGCATAAAATAATTGACTTTTCCCGGCATTTGTGACAACTTTTTCCGGTATTTGTTAGTATTAACGACATGTGTATAGACGGCATGTGTAATAAATGCCGGTAATGCCCTTTTCCAGCATTTGTTGTGGCTTTTCCGGCATTTATCAAAATGCCGCTAATAGTGAAATTTGGCGTAGTGGCTAACTAATCAGGACACTTTAAAAAACTCTTTAAGTAGTGCATTAGATATACCCATGCCGGTAATGCTTAAAAAATGCCGGTAATGCCCTTTTCCGGCATTTGTGGTGGCCTTTCCGGCATTTATTAAAATGCCGCTAATAGTGAAATTTGGTGTAGTGGCTAATTAATTAGGACACTTTAAAAAACTCTTTTAAGTAGTGAATTAGATATGCCCTTACTCTGCAGTTCTGCATGCACTCAATTAAATTATGCACCTTGGGTCTTTCAGGAAAATGGGACCTTGGAGCTACACCAAGTCCCCGTTTCCCTAAATTATTTATTTCTAAATTATTTATCTGTGATAGAGATTGTACATCATTAATTAAGCGTTAATCTCCATAATCAATTATGTTGATTCATTAAAAGAATGTGGCTTTTTCTCGATAAAAATTACTCCGTAGTAAGTACTTTCATGCATACTTTTTCAATTTTTGTTATCATTCTAAAAACTACGTAATTGGGATATTGCAATTGATGCGAAAAGAGGAAAAAAGTTATGAATGGAAGTATTTCTAATCCAGAGAGTTGTCACAATTTTCTGGTAATGGATTAAAATTATGGATGTACAAGAATACCTGTCATGCACTTGAGAGAATATTTTCACAAAAAAAAAATTAAATTATTGAAAAATAACTTTATTTTCGTCACATATTCTGACTTCCACTTGCCCTCTCCTTTGTTACATCTGTCCCACACATTATTCGGCTCCTTTCTCTTATTCTCTCGCCACGACCACTCTCTCTCTCTCTCTCTCTCTCTCTCTCTCCATAGTCTTCTTGAACTATGGCAGAAGAAACCAAACCAGAAGGAACCTCACCACCACCGTCATTCACACTTATCACCAACATGACAGACGACCACAACCACCACTGTAACCACAAACACAACAAAACGTCCCCCACCGACTACCGCTACGCTGCCAAACATCCCGGCCGCGTCCTGTGCTGTTGCCTCACCATTCTCCTCCTCCTTGCCGGAATAACCGTCCTCACTGTATGGCTAGTCTACCGTCTCCATAAACCCAACTTCACCGTCGTCTCCGTAACCGTACTCAACCTCACCACCACCACCTCCCCCCCTCCGCCGTCCGTATCAGCCTCCATGCAATTCTCCATCATCACCAAAACCCAAACGACCGCGTCTCGATTCTTTACGACCGCCTCTCGGCCTTTGTGCTGTACCGGAACCAGATGATCACGCAGCCGGTCGCCTTGCCGCCACTGTTTCACGAGAAGCGGAGCAGGATGGAGATGGCACCCGTATTAGGTGGCGGCGCTTGTGGTGTTTGCAGTGGTGGGGTGGTGGCGGTGGCGCCGGAGGTGGCGTATGGGTTGGGGATGGATGAAGAATATGGGGTGGTTGGGTTGAGGTTGGTTTTGTTGGGGAAAATCAGGTGGAAGGCTGGGGGTATAACTACAGGGCGTTACGGGATTTATGTGAAATGTGATGTGTTGGTTCGTTTGAGTAAAGGGGTTGTAGGACAAGCCCCTTTTGTTACACCTCCTGTTTGTAACGTTGATGTATAATTATTATAATGTAATTAACTCCTCTTTTTCTCCTCAATTAATACCGCTACCCCTAAGTTATTATGAATATGATACAGTGAAACAAGCACTGGTCTGTTTGCACGCAATGAAAATTCAGGAGTTGTTTTCCTCGTTAGATTTCTGCCGTCTGTTATTTTTTTTTAAAAAACGTTTTTTTTTTTTGGTCTCTCTCATCTTTTCTGCCATGAAAGGCTTTTTGCTAAGCTGAAAATAAATACTATATTGGGTTTTGTATTAATAGGTTGTGTGTCAGCGGTAGCAGAAACGATGTACACCAAGCGGGAGTATGGAATAAAGCATACCGGGAACCGGTTGTTGTGACCATGATTTTCTTAAAAAAAAATTGGCGCAAAGCTCTTGAACCGGTCGTAAGGGTCGTGTAGCAGCCGTGGCGGCTATGTGAAAGGCAAAAAATCAATTAAAAACCGATACGCAGCAGGAATCGACTGATGTGGGTGTGAATTGTGGCTAGTGTGAATATAGCGGAGTGTAACAGTACCGAAGGACCAAAAAAAAGCTAAGTAGTGGCCAATGCGCTACGTAGTGGCCGATATTTAAACCCTTGATTTAAACGCCACGGTGAGGATTTTAGTGGACACCAATAATTCAAGATTCACTCCAATACTTGCAACTATTCTTATTAAGACCAGGGACGAAACTAAGTGCCGGGGGGAGGGGGGGTGCATTTCCGATTCCGAAAAAGTTTTCCTTTACACCTGCTAGTATTTAAACAACATGATATTTCACAGAAATGTTGAAATTAAAAGATGAACGATTTGGATCATAAAAAAAATATCTCAAAGGTTTTCATTTAAGACCACCGGAGTATTGAATCAAGCCTTCATTTTCTATTTTAACAAAAAATCAAGTCCATGACAAAGCGCTCTGATTTTGCACTTAATGTGTTTTTTCATATTTTTCCTTAAAATATACAATAATACGGTTGGCTGCCAATGATTTTTCCTTAAACACTGCCACTTTAAAACCTAAATCTTGACTCCACCATTGACAGGTCCGGCTCATGGCATAAGCCAACGAAGCCACGGCTTCAGGCCCCCCAAAAATGTAAAAATTAGAGCCCCAAACATATAAGCCTCCTATATATTGTAATGGTTGTTTATTTTTGGATGACTAAGGCTTTGTTTGGTTGAGAGTTTTGAAAAGAATTTTTTGAGAAATGTTTTTGAGATAGTGTTTGGATGAGTTTTTTAAAAAAGTAATAATTAGAGAGATGTGTAATAATTATTGAGAGATAGAGAGACAAATGAGAATAATGATTGGAGAGAAGGGTATGAGTAAATAGAGAAATGTGATTAATGATTGAAGAGATGGAAGATGAGTAAAAAATCTTTTTAGAAATCTTTTAGGAAATATGAAGTGAACACAGTGTAAATATTTAAATTTGTAAAATGATAAATATTTTGTAATGATTTTTTTATGAAGATATGTGTTGAAAAGTTTTATTATGCAATATAAATGGAGGGCCTCATCAGATAAATTTGTTTCAATCCTCCAAAACTAATGAGCTAGCACTGACCCCTAATTAAGACTTCACCTCTTTCGAAAGGTTAAGAATCGTCTTGATCTGAGGTGCTTATAAACAGTCAATTATAGTTTATTATGTGATTCCTCTTCTTGTTTGGGGCGTTCTTTCATTTTTCCAAATTGTAAGGTTGTTACATTCCTGTGGCCGGCTAATAAAACCACATGGAGCACTATATAAAGTCTAACTAGCCCATCATAAAAAAACGTCGAACTAGTCTCGATTTGCTTTTGGGGGCATCGAATCTCTAAAATTTTGTCATGCTGAAGCTAGAATCTTAGACATTGATGGTAGATAATGGGTATCTGGTTCATTCCTCGAGATTGGGTACTGATGATACATCGACTGTATAGATACAACCCATGTTAATTGGTTGAGTAATAGTGGAACTGCGGAAGGTGATCAAGGTCTGAAAATTTAGAAGTGGACCCACAAGTCATATTACATTTTTTATACGGTCCGTTTTTAGGAATGACATAGGAAAAGGGTGTTTACTTCAATAAAGATATCAACTTTTTCCTTAATTCCAAGAGGTCAAATCACTTACACATTCCAACAATGCCTTCACTAGCCAATGAGAGTGCCGAAACTCCAGAGTACTCTATAAAAGTGCCTAAACCTCATGCTACTTTATGAAAGTGTCTGAGACTTTAGGGTACCCTATGAAAGTGCATAAACCACTAAAACCCTATAGTTGAAAAGTGCACCCGAAATGCCTAAATGCCTAAAGATATCAACTTTTTCCTTAATTCCAAGAGGTCAAATCACTTACACATTCCAACAATGCCTTCACTAGCCAATGAGAGTGCGAAACTCCAGGAAGACTCTATAAAAGTGCCTAAACCTCATGCTACTTTATGAAAGTGTCTGAGACCTTAGGGTACCCTATGAAAGTGCATAAACCACTAAAACCCTATAGTTGAAAAGTGCACCCGAAATGCCTAAATCCCAGGTTACCTTATGAAAATGCCTAAAATCCTAGGGTACCCTATGAAAGTGCCTAAACCACTAAAACCCTATAATTGAAAAGTGCACCCTAAATGCCTAAATCCAAAATGCTTAAACTCATTATATCCTACCCTAAAGAGCCTAATCCCCCTAAAATTGAACCCACCCCAAAATTGAAGAGAGAAAATTTGTCCCATGCGCATGAGAGAGAGAGAGAGAGAGAGAAGTGGGTCATCAATTTCCAACGTGGTGAGTCAGAAAATTTCTATGAGATTCCCACGCATGACGCATCAATTGCAAAGCAAGGTCAGAAAATCTTCGTGATGAGTCACTTTCAAGGTCAGAGCAGGGTTCGCATTCCTCCACAAGCATGGCTTATTGCTCCTACTTCATTAAGGGTATTTTTATCTAGTGTTGTCCTTGAGCCCTCAAATATTTCCTATCAATGTATTGGAAGCATTAAAATAAGTTAAGCTGGACTAAACACCATTTAAAGCTCCAAACTTGGCCTTTAGACCAATTTTCTATTTTCTATATCCCTTTGTTTCAGTACCTATAATCGGGTCATAATATATTATACTAGGATTAAGAAGGTGTAACGCTCCGATTCTCAGAAGTATTATTTGAATCATTGGTATGATTCAAATAAAATAAAAATAATTTCATTAATAAAGCAATGGAAACAACATGAGTGGTCTTAGTTTAATTACAAATAAAGATAATACTTTTTCAAGAAATTAGATTACATTGTTCTAAAACAAAAATAAGGAGATTCTAAACTTGAAAAGGTTTAAATTCATGTCATGAGCCCAGTTCTCCTCCTACATGGGAGGCGGGTAGCTGTGCAAGGCCAAAATGCACGAAAAATAAAAGGATCAAAATGACGTTGTTTTGGCCTCAAATCCCCAAAAATTCATTTTGTCACTCAGATCGGGAGAAAAGGGATAGAGAAAAAGGGTTTCATACTTTCACCCATGGAAACTACACAACCGCTGACACCCAGGGAAGCTCCACAGCCGCCGACCGCCGTTCCTCCATTGGCATCGCCAACCACCACCACCGACGGTGATGGCGCATCAGCCTCAGCAAAACAGTGATCTCTCTCTCTCTCTCTCTCTAGACGATGTGTTTTTTTTTTCGATCTATGTTTTTTCTAATGCCTCAAACCGATTAAACTATTGTAGGTGATGTTTCTTGCTTGGTCAAATATTCAAGATAGAATATGAGCTGGAGTGGTAAAGAATGGTTAGTGTTCAGGAATCCGAGGGAGGCGTTGTGCGGTAAGTGTTATGCGTCATGTTGTGCAGCAAAACTACATCATTTTGCTCATTTTCTTGGTACATCCAAGGGCCCTGTTTGTAGAGTTAATTTTGGGGTTTACTATTGGGGTTCAATTTTATGGGATTTAGGCTCTTCGGGGTAGGGTATAGTGGATTTAGGCACTTCGGGTTTAGGAATTTCGGGTTTAGAGTTTAAGCACTTTGTAGTGATTTTTCCTTGCTCCAAACAAGGCCCTTGGAAGCTTTAGAGGTGTGCATAACATTAAGCAAAACGACGTAGTTTTGCTGCACAACAGAGCACACAACACCTACTACATAATACCCACCCTGGATCCAAAGTTTAGTAGGAAAGAATGGAGGATTGATTTGGTGGGGTGGAGAAGAAGGCAAATAGTATGGAAGAGACCTAGGCAAAATCTCTCTAGGTTATCTCTTGTGGGATGCCCTCGCTTGGAGACTTTCTCTCTCTAGACGAGATGGACTCTCTTTCCAGAAAATAAGTCTCTCAAGCTCTCTTTCTAAATCTAAGAGGAATTGTGAGAGGGGTGCCTCATATTTATAGAATACTCAGGCCAGTATTGAGGCACCAAGTGGCCTAGTAAATATTTGACACATGTCCCTTCCGTACTATACGGCTGCAGGGGTGATGTTATCGGGTCCCGATTTGCAACGAATCCTTCTCCTTAATCCACCGAGCCATTAAATCCCCCTCCATTCCAATGAGGGCAAAGTCATAGCTTGTTCAACCATGCCAGTACCACAAACCAAGCCCTTGAAGGCCTCTTAAGTCCTGCCTTTTGACTTGAGCAGACATAGATGTCTGGGTTGATCTTTTGCGCTTTGCCCTGTTCGGACTCGTGCGATTTGTCCTATTTGGACTCATGCTAACTCTTATCTGACTTGTTGTCTCGCGCTACTTGTCCTGTTCAGACTAGCGCTATGTGTCCTGTTCGGACTGATGCTAACTTTTATTCGACTTGCTCTATCGCGCTACTCGTCCTGTTCGGACTTGCGCAAATCTTCTTGGGCTCGGGAAGCTCTCCCACCCTCGGATGCATTCTTATCATGGACATGTGGGAGGCTCCTTCGCAGGGGTAGCTCTGGCGACTTTGCCACATGTCGTTAATTTGTAGGTGCCACTTGTCCTCTTCTGATAAGGTGGTCAAAGTTCTGACTTTATCAACTATAAATTTATTAACCTTTCCTATAATAGCCCATTGACTGATAGAAGTTTCTGAGCTACATGCTTCTATCAGACATAGACTAAGTAGTGAATGTTATCTGCATCTTCTTTGAGTATCATTGTTGGGGCTAGTGACTACATCCGTAACTTTGTAGTCTTTATCTGGATTAACTTTGCTCTTAGAGGCTTTGATCGTCAAATACATAGATACTAAGGCAATAAGCTAGGATAATGAAGCTTTGCCTTGATGTTCCTAGCACAAGAGAAAATAATCATCTATTAGTCCAAGTAGATATTTAAATAAGATCAAGACTGATCGCACATGTGTCATTAGTATTCAAAAGTGTTCACGTAGACACTATGTATTCTAAGAAGAATTGAGATGTGTTATGTCACTTTGTTTACCTCGTGTAAAAGACACTCATATAAGGCAAATCTTTTCTTTATGTAACATGTATGTAAAAACTTGTTTGAAAGTGGTGATTTCCAAACATAATTGAATATAAGGCAATGTGAGCTCGTGGCCCTTGAAAGCATCTTTATCATTCTTTATGATCATGCAAATATGTTGTATAAGAAATGTAACATTGCTTGTAGACACCCGATTTTGAACCTAGGATACACTCGAGCATTCCCAATGATGAGAACGAACCAATCATAACTACCCGAAACTTGTGAAGATAGCTTGAATGTGATCAAAATCAACCAAACATAACTGCCCGAAACTTGTGAAGATGAGAACGAACCAATGATGAGAACGAACCAATCATAACTGCCCGAAACTTGTGAAGATAGCTTGAATGTGATCAAAATCAACCAAACACCTCCAAATAACCCAAGAAAAACCAAGCCTTGTTGAACTAAGTTAAGCCAAGCAATCTGCCACAAAGCACCTTGAGCACTCAAACCTTAGACCTTGAGCGCTCAATCTGTAAGGAGCACCTTGAGCGCTCAAGCCCATGGCTTTGAGCGCTCAACTCTAAACCAGTCAGGAATCTGCAGAGTATCTCATCATGAGATTTCATGCAGAGTGGAGCGTCTAACAAACTCTATACACGTATAATACCCTCCACTACACCTAAAACTACACCTAAGCTACACCTAGACTACAAACCCACTTCCTCTCTCTCTACTGCCTTCCCTCCATCCACTCTATATATACCCCCCACTACCCCTTATTGAAGGGGACATAGGTTCAGTTCCAGAACCCTCCCCAATTTCGTCCAATCTCTCTCTCTCTCCAAACCCATTTTTCTCCCATAAGACCCCACCTGAAAAATCACCTGTAAACACTAAATTCAACCTGTGTTCAACAATTAACCTCATACTCTACACAATCCAGTCCATAAATTGACCAAAATCTCAACAATCTTACACTTCCAAACCCACAATCCAGTTCAAGCTTTCAATCAAGTGTAAAAAGGTAGTAAAACAAAATTTTTTTTTTTCTTTGTTTTTGGTTCATTCGAGGGTGACGGTGAGTTCAATCAAGTTCTTTATACTTGAATTGAACTCACAAAGGTCTAAAAGTTGTTTTTAAAACACCGCCAAAATTTTGTTGTAGCGAGGATTGGCGCTCAAGCCTCGGGCCTTGGCCAATCGCAATTCCGGGACGATTTCTATTTTCTTGAACTTTGAGCTTTATCCAGGATTTTGATCATCATTTAACATTAATTTATGCTCATATAATCTTTTAAATAGTTTCTTTTTACTTTAAAACCTCTTGCATGAGCTCAAATTAACTATTTTATGACAATCAAGTCCTAAAATCTTTAAAAATCTCATCTTCAAGTATGGAAGCATGGTACGTGATACTTCTCGGATTTTTATACCCCGCATTTGTGGTCCCGAGAATCATCCGAGTCCTTCTTTCTTAAATAAAAATCAGAAAATCACTTGATGGCTTGAGCGCTCAAAGCCAACCAATTGAGCGCTCAAGCTGTTCTTGAGCAGTTTGCGGATTCTTGTTTGTCTCAATGATGGATCATGATTTATTTAAGTTCAGATATGTGAGGGGTTTTATTACTGTGATTATAATCTGGATTCCTTTCTCTCAAATGTTTTCTTTGTTAAAACAAGGTGATTTTCTTCCTTTTTATCATTATTTGTAAGATCAATCTGATTATTTTCATCTGAATTTCTATGAAAAACACTCTTTTAACGTTTGATCTTATAGATAGTGATTAAAGAATTGATGGATGGATCAAGGATCACAGTATCCGTAAAATGGATTTGGCCAAACCTGATTACGAGAGATTGAGCCAAGCCACGACCATTGAGCTCAACCCCTTGTGTTGAAATCCAGATTATAAGCCAGTTTAATAAGTCTCATGTTCATGATTTCTGGAATTGTGGTACAATTTCTGTTCTGGTTAATTTCTGTAAATATTTGTTGTAATTTTTCTTTATTATTACCCCCCTTTTTCATGTAAATCATGTGCACAAGCATCCATATTAAATTTGCATTATTCATTATGTTTTATTGTTTACATGGTTCCCATCCCTAATTCCCATTTTCGTGATTAAATTGAACTTCAAAACATTTTCAAAATCCCATGAAATATTGAGTAGAGACCGGTTCACGGACCGGGCGAGAGGGGTGCCGTAAAACCCTTCCCCTCTTGTAACCAAACCCCCGAATCCGAGAAAATTCTGGTTTCGTAGTGATCAGTGGAATATTTTCAATTGGCAAACGAGTCATATTTTTATCGGTTTCTCGGATTCGGACCTCAAATCTGGGTGGCGACTCTAACAAATCACAACCTTTTTCGTGCGCGACGCCGCACAATCTCAGTGGGCCGTCCACAAGCTGGCGACTCTGCTGGGGACTTTGGTTAACATATGTTTTATTTAATTACACTTGTGCAATTTTTTTTATTACACTTGTGAAATTTTATTGAAATATGTGTTAATCAAAAGTGGGTTTAATTCGAAAAGTATTTTGTGGGATTTTGAAAATGTTTGAAGTTTGATTCTTGCATTACACTTGCATGGTTCTTAGCCCCGCTGGCGTGTTTTGGCAATCCTGCCCGGCTTGTCGGTGACAGGGAATCCCAAAATGCCCCAAGCCCATAATCAAGTGATAAATCACATTGTCACTATTGTTTTTAACGGTAGGAAGCGATTTTGATTTTGAGTCCGGGGTACCCTCAGTGACCAAAACCAGCCTTTGCATATAGATAGCTATAGAACCCCACGTTTAGCAATCCACCCGTACGTTAAGTTTACGTGCTCCACCATGTTAATGTGCTACGTGTTACCGCTTTCCTTGCCATTCCATGTTGCATTCATGCATTTGCATTATATATAGCCGTCGCGAGTGTCGAAATTCTGTATAGATGTCCCGTATGGTTTTTATACTTTTACAGTTAGTAGAAGGTCGCTTCGGCCCGATGATGAGTCGTGCATCCCGTATGCGCGTTGTTCTTACGAGTTAGCCCTTAGGACGGTCGGACGTGGGAAAATCTGAATCATCAAATTCCTAAACACTGATCTAAACAGGTTTAAGGGACCTTGGCCCGAGAAGGATCAATCGCCCTTAGGCATCTGATCTTAGATCATTGTCGGAATTCGTGTGGACCAGGATTTCCCAAATCCAACCATCCAATATCAAGGACTTATTACTTAAAAGAAAACTTGAGGATCGGGGCGATCTTTCGAAAATAGGTTCTCGGTAATTAGTGGAAGGTTGCTTTCGGCCCGATGATGAGTCGTGCATCCCATATGCGCGTTGTTCTTACAAGTTAGCCCTTAGGACGACCGGACGTGGGAAAATCTGGATCATCAAATTCCTAAACAATGATCTAAACAGGTTTAAGGGACCTTGGCCCGAGAAGGATCAATCGCCCTTAGGCATCTAATCTTAGATCATTGTCGGAATTTGTGTGGACCGGGATTTCCCAAATCCAGCCATCCAATATCAAGGACTTATCACTTAAAAGAAAACTTGAGGATCAGGGCGATCTTTCGAAAATAGGTTCTCGGTAATTAGTGGAAGGTTGCTTTTGCCCGATGATGAGTCGTGCATCCCGTATGCGCGTTGTTCTTACGAGTTAGCCCTTAGGACGGCCGGACGTGGGAAAATCTGGATCATCAAATTCCTAAACACTGATCTAAACAGGTTTAAGGGACCTTGGCCCGAGAAGGATCAATCACCCTTAGGCATTTGATCTTAGATCATTGTCGGAATTTGTGTGGACTGGGATTTCCCAAATCCAGCCATCTAATATCAAGGACTTATCACTTAAAAGAAAACTTGAGGATTGAAGCAATCTTCCAAAGCTATCTAATTCAGTCTAGGAGACTTAAAATCCATGGAGTTTGAGATACCTCCGGTGTTGGTCGTGCCCGAACGGCCACCCATGATTCAAACTAGCCTTATGATCACTTGTATCTGGATTGCCACATCCAAATTGCTTTGTCTCGGATGACCAAGAAAAGTGCTACGGCATCAACATTTAGGCTTTAGGTTGAAAACGCCGTATCCATCGAGTAATGGTTTACCCGGGGTGTTGGATAATCATCTGTGCAATGATCTTAAGTGAGATTTGGATCCGGTAGACTAACCCTAAGTCATACATGAAGTCTAGGAGACTTAAAATCCACGGAGTTTGGGATACCTCCGGTGTTGGTCGCGGTGCTAACGCCGCCTCGCGTTTCGGACTAGCCTTGGAACCAAATTACACGGATGACGATACCTCATTGCTTTGTCTCGGATGGTCAAGAAAAGTTTAAGGTTACGGTCCCAACATTTTAGGCTTTAGGTTGGTAAACTGTACCTACCGAGTAATGACCTACCCGTGGTATTGTTACATTTTCTGTGCAATGATTCCAAGTGAGATCTGGAACCGGTAGTTTAATTCCTAGGATAGGAATAGGACTAACTCCGTGCATCGAGTCTTGACGAGACGGTAGTGAGCATTGTTTGTAAATCATTCATTTTAGTACATAGTAAGCACATTGGGTACACATCTGAGTCCGGCTCTTGCTTTATGCTTAGCTTTTGAATCATTGGGCCTGCAAAGAAGAAGAAGACCTTCCTTGTTTGGACTCGGCCTCCCGGACAGAGACTGTCTAGATCCTTATCACCAAAGGCTGAGACTAGCATGGCAACTGAACAGGAACAGGGTCCCTCAAATGAGTTTGAGCAATTGAGGAAAGAAATGCATGATGAGAGGGTTCGGAATGATACTCGAATTGCCCAACTCATGGCAATTATGGTAAATATCCAAAGCCGACTCCCCCCACCTCAGCAGCAACACCCCGAGGATGAACCTCGAGATCGGGAAATTCCCAATAATGAACAGCCGGAACAACCCCCTGAAAACCCTCAGTTGGCGGAAATGCTAGCTAAGCTACTCAAACTAGAAGAGTCTGTGGCCAAGAGTGAGAAGCGAGCCATTACCGGATTTGACATGGACAAACTGTGTATCTTCCGGTAGCTTAAACTCCCTAAGAAGTTCAAACATGTGGATTTTGAAAAATTTGATGGGACTGGGGATCCGAGAGGTCATAGTCAGGCATATGTAAGCTCTCTTTCGTTACAAGAAGTTGATGAGCCTGCTATGGCACAAATGTTTCATGAAACTCTTACATGGCCCGCACTCCAGTGGCTTTTATCTCTTGACATTTCAAAGAGACAAACTTGGGAGGAAATGGTGGCTGCTTTCATTAAGCAAAGATGAATACAATGTTCAAATTTTAAAGTCACTACTGCGTGAACTTGAAAGCATCAAAATGAAGGAAAAGGAATCATTTGTAGAATTCAGAAGAGGTGGAGAGCAAAGGTTGCAAATAAAATGACCTAATCGGCCCTAGTGACAAGGATCGAAAGCATCATTACTAAGAACCTTCAGCCAGATTTGGCTCAGTACATGGTAATGGCTCAAGCACATGACTTTGCAACCTACTTTGAGACAGGCTTGTCAATTGAAGAAGCTTTGCAAAGTGGGGTATTGAAGAAGGGAGACTTGATCCCCAGACCCAAGCGCAATTACATTGGGAACACCTCGTCTCTGTATGCAAACCCTAGCTACACAGCCGGTTCCTCATCTAATGCCATGAACCATCAATCCCATAAAACTGAGCCAATAAATGCTATTTTGTCCCAATCAACTCAACCAAGCCCACCTCCACAGAACCAAAGAACTCGGCGTATTTTCACTCCTCTCCCCTTACCCTTACCGGTTATCTTTGAACGTCTTGTACAACAGGGGAAAATCAAGCCTCTTCAACCAACCCCACCTCCACAGAATCCTCCACCAACCTACAATCCCAATACCTTTTGTATCTTCCACCAGACACCTGGCCATCCTACTGAAAGGTGCCAACGATTGCGCCATGAGATTCAAGATCTCATTGACAGTAAACAGATCCGCGATCCCACTGAAAAGCCTAATGTTGTCACCAACCCCTTGCCAGTTCACAAAAGAAATGCCAATATAAGCCAGATCACCTTCAGCTCCACTCATAAAGACCAAAAATATACTTCTTTCAATCCAAGCCAGTTCATTATACCAGAAACAGATCCCAAACCCATTGTGTTTATACCAGATGAATGCGAAGCATGTTTTCTTGATATACATTTGGATCCCACTATATGGCAAGAATGGGGTGATTTGATCATGGCTATGGAGGCCAGAGAATACGAACAGATGGTAGCCAATAATGTGATAAATGGAGAAGCTTGGCCTCAAAATGAACAGTTTAATGATGAACCCCCACTTGGTGCCTTATTTAATCAGTTTTGGGATCCAATGTTTGAAGATCCACTTGATGGGGTCGCACTCCTTAATCTGTTTGAACCTTTGCCTGTGGTACACGATCAACAACCTATGGAAGAAGGACAGGGACAGAATTGGCAAGAAGAGAATGTGGTACCAAGTGGTGCACAGGGGGATGAATGGGATCCTGCACCTAATGAATGGCAGCTTATGGATCCTAATGATCCCTTGGATGGATCCACGCTCCCCTTGTTCTTCGATGAGTCATATTTCCCAGCACCACCATTGTGGGAAGGTCGCCCTGATTTCTCCCTAATGAGTGAACACGCCATAAATCGAATGACAGAGGGGATAGAATTCACGCCTTATGATTACATAGTTGATGAAAATTTTCCAGTACCTCAAGTGCAAATTCCAGAAAACTGCAATATCATGGTGTTGAACGGAGACCTACCCGATGTTTGGGGACAGCCAACGAAAGAGAATGGCATGACTAATGTGTGGGCCAATCAGAATGAAGACGCAATACTTGCACCACTTTGGGTTGAAAACAACGAAGTTTGGGCAGTTAATGAGGCTGCAATGGGAAGTGGGGATGTTTGGAGCGAAGCAACTGTGGAGGGGATCACCAAAGGCATGGAAGAAGCCAGCATCTCAAAAGGAAAGAGAAAGGCAGAAGGGGATCTTGTTGATTTCTACACAGATTACACTGATTTATGGGGAGATGACATAGACTCTGTTCTTCATTTGCTTCAAAGCGGCCAATTTTATCAACCACCCCAAATGTATACCGGAAATACCTCTAACCCACCTCCACAAAACAACCCAACTCCACAAAACAACTCAGCTACACCAAATAATCCAAACAATCCTAAAGACCCAATCACCAATCCTACCGATTTCCAAGACCTTTTCAACCCTCCAACCAACCAATCCCCTGCTACATCCACAACCAACAGTCGTTTGCCTCGTCCAAAACCCCCACCAAGGCCAGAAGAAAATCCTATCCGTAAACAAATTTTGAGAAAACCCCAGCCGCATTAACCATTTGGGGGCTACTCATGAGCTCCAGCGAGCATCGTCAGAAACTCGCTCAAGCACTATCTTGCATGGAGATCGCTCCCGATATTACTCCAGAAGCCATGATGGCTGCCATTGTTACCAAACCAACCATCACTACCAAACCTGTCAAGCATGTTGTAACTTTTACCGAAGCTGATTTGCCACTTGAAGGAACTGATCACAACAAGCCTTTACATGTTACCATGAAGTGCATGGGGAAGTGGATCCCAGTCGTGTTGATAGATAACGGGTCGGCGCTCAATGTTTGTCCCCTCCGAACAGCTTTATGCTTGGGGCTCAAACCTAAGGATTTCACGCCATCTGATCTCACTGTTCGAGCCTAAGATAATACCCGCCGTAATGTGCTTGGAATTGTTGAAATGGAGGTTGCAGCAAAAGGATTTAAATCGAAAGTTGAGTTTCATGTGCTTGAAATCCCAGCTTCGTTCAACTTGCTGCTGGGGCGTCCTTGGATGCATCGACCTGACATCATGGCTGTTCCATCCACTTTGCATCAAAAGGTTCTGCTTGGGCTAGAAAATGGGACTGTTACTCTTTATGGAGACACAGGCATTCGTCCTCATGCTGAAGATAATGCTCCATTGCTAGAAATAATGCACGATGAGAACGATGTTCAAATCGGTGGATTTGCTTTCGATACATCCGGTGGTGTGTTCACACTTCGTGTTGACGATGATTTTTCAATCAGTACCACCGTCCTCGAGATGATGAGGAGAATGTCATATCTGCCAGGCACTGGTTTGGGACGAACTCACCAGGGGGTAGCTCAGTTTCCAGAATTCCCTTCTCAGCGAGGCCGTTTTGGGTTAGGATATGAACCTACACTGAAAGAAATGCAAAAGGGAAGAACCAATAAGGAAGAAAGTAGTGCTAGTCGTCAGATTCGCTTTGTCAAGGCAGGGTCAGAGACACCTTATTATGGCCAGTCAGAGCCGTTTGTAAATGAAATAAGTGGAGAAATGCACCCTGGATTTGAAATCTTTGCTAATGATGCTTGGGATAGCGAAGATGAACACGAAAAGGTCGAGAAATTGGTGAAAGACCTTAAAGCCGGATTGGACGTAAGCTTTGGATGGTGGGATCTTGATGCCGATGTTTGATGAGGTCATCCCTAGCGGGTAAGGATAAAGAAGAGCCGCCGAAGCGATGATGATGCTTGGGCAGGAGGCCCTCGAAGATCCCAGCATGCTGATAGTGGATGCAGTCGGAGAATACAAGAATTGCAGTTTCACTCCTGTTGTAAAATTTACTAATGCATTCACTAAGTTGGAGTCCGAGTCTGAATCAGGGTTTGGATTTGACTATGAGTGGGAGTTTGTGCCTCTTGGCCCTCCACGTCGTCATTTCTATTTTGAATTCGAGTCTGATGCCATGTACTGTGCCCCAGAGGGCTTTGTTAATGAAATAAGTTCCGAGTTCGCTTACTTTGCTATCTCCGAAATAAATTGTGTAGATCCAAATGATGACGAAATAGAGTACGAAGAAGAAATTCCCAAAGAACTCAAAGCGCTAATTGAAAAAGAGAACGAAAGACACGCTCAACCAATAAAAGAAGAAGTTATTTCAATAAAATTGAGAGATGAGGAAAATCCTCGCATGGTTCAAATCGGCTCCGGGCTATCATCAGAGGAACAAGAATTACTCACTGATTTGCTCAAAGAATTTGAAGATGTTTTCGCTTGGTCCCATGCAGATATGCCCGGAATCGATCCTGAAATTGTGCAGCACCGAATTCCCCTGTATCCCGATGCAAAACCAGTAAAGCAAAAATTGAGAAAAATCAGACCAGATTGGGTGGAAAAGGTCAAGGAGGAGGTTACCAAGCAATTCAACGCTGGCTTTCTGATGGTAACTGAATATCCGCAGTGGGTGGCGAACATCGTGCCAGTACCAAAGAAGGACGGAAGAATCAGGGTGTGTGTAGATTTCAGAGATTTGAACAAAGCGAGTCCGAAGGATGACTTTCCTTTGCCACATATTGATGTATTGGTGGACAATACGACAGGGCACGCGCTTCTATCATTTATGGACGGGTTCTCAGGGTATAACCAGATTTTGATGGCACCAGAAGATCGAGAGAAAAGAACCTTCACTACTGAATGGGGGACGTTCTGTTATCGTGTAATGCCATTTGGATTGAAGAATGCTGGGTCAACTTACCAGCGAGCAGCTACGACTTTGTTGCATGACATGATGCACAAGGAAGTTGAAGTGTATGTGGATGATATGATTGTGAAAGCAAAAGAAAGAGAAGAACATCTCCCAGCGTTGCGCAAATTCTTTGAAAGAATCCGTAAATACCGAATGCGTCTCAATCCGCAGAAGTGCATGTTTGGAGTCACTGCCGGAAAAATGTTGGGATTTATGATCACCACGAGAGGGATCGAGGTGGATCCGTCAAAAATCAAAGCCATTCTTGACATGGAGTCACCCCGGACAGAAAAGGAGGTACGGAGCTTTCTCGGAAAAATTCAGTTCATCAGTAGATTCATCGCGAAGTTAACATCGACTTGCGAGCCCATGTTTCATCTGCTCAAGAAGGGAGTACCATTCAAATGGGATAGCAAGTGTCAAAAGGCTTTTGAGGCAATTCGGCAATATCTTTAAAATCCCCCAGTATTGATGCCGCCAACACCAGGAAAACCTCTGATTCTGTATTTGTCAGTAACACAGACTGCCATGGGTTGCATGTTGGCACAAGAAGGTGAAGCGGGTGTCGAGAAGGCAGTATATTATCTATGTAAGAAGATGGTAGGAGCTGAAGAAAGATATACGCCTTTGGAAAAGACCTGTTGGGCTCTTGTATGGGCCTCCAAAAAGTTAAGGCATTACATGTTAGCATATTCAGTAGTGTTGATTTCTCGAATGGACCCTCTCAAATATCTGTTTGAAAAACCAGCACTCACCGGGAAGTTAGCACGATGGTTGCTCTTGTTAGCTGAGTTTGAGCTCAAATATGTAACACGAAAATCAGTAAAAGGCAGGGCTGTGGCAGAATTTTTGGCAGATCACCCAATTCAAGGGCCAGAAGATACGGAGTTCCAGTTTCCCGATGAACATGTCATGACAATATCAAAGGATGTTTGGAAATTGTACTTTGATGGAGCTGCGAATCAGAGAGGATTTGGAATCGGCATACTGTTGGTTTCCCCTGAAGGACCACACATTCCCCTTTCTTTCAAGTTAAATTTCGAAGTTACCAATAATCAGGTGGAATATGAAGCATGTATTGTTGGAATGGAAGCTGCTCTCGAAATTGGAGTGAAAAAGTTGGAAGTGGTCGGTGATTCGAATTTGGTGGTCTCTCAAGCCAATGGTGATTGGAAGGTGCAGGAAGAAAAGTTAAAGCCATACCACAAAGATCTCGATGACCTAATCCATCAATTTGAGCAAGTAACCTTCACTCACATACCGAGGATGAAAAATCAGTTCGCTGACGCACTCGCCACTTTGGCATCCATGGTAGAATTTCCAATAGGAGTGAGGATGAGACCAATCATGATTGAGCAAAGGGATAGGCCTGCCTATGAGTATGTGATGAATGTTGGAGAAATAAATGATGGTCTGCCCTGGTAATATGATATCTGGAATCTGGTTGAGAAGGGAGACTATCCAGAAGGGACAACCAAGAAGGATCGGATAGCATTACAAAGGTTAGCAGCACAGTACATCATCTGCGGAGGAAGGTTATATAAAAGGTCATATTGTGGCATGCATAAGTTATGCATCCACGGTAGTGACATTGAGAGGGTAATGGAGGAAATTCATGAAGGAATCTGTGGTCCCCACATGAGCGGATTGATGATGGCAAAGAAGATTTTGAGGCAAGGATATTTTTGGTTAACCATGGAAACAGATTGCGTTCAGTATGTTCGAAGATGTCATAAGTGCCAAGTTTACGCCAACCTCATGCATGTTCCGCTGTCTGAACTCCACACAATGGCAACACCCTGGCCTTTCTCAGTATGGGGAATAGATGTGATTGGGAAGATCACGCCACCAGCGTCAAATGGTCACAAGTTTATATTGGTGGCAATTGATTATTTCACAAAATGGGTAGAGTCAGCCTCTTATGCTACTTTGACTGCAGTGCAGGTGGCGCATTTTATCAAACAAAACATCATTTATCGATATGGGGTCCCTAATGCTTTTGTGTCAGATAATGGTGTGCATTTCAAAGGAAGGGTGATAGAGGTGCTCGAAGAATTCAACATACAAGTGCATAAATCAACGGTGTACAGGCCTCAAACGAATGGAGCAGTGGAAGCAGCAAACAAGTCAATCAAGAATATCTTGGAGAAAACTATCAAGTCGTCTAGGGATTGGCACGAAAAACTGCCCTTAGCATTGTGGGGATGCCGTACTTCTATCCGAACTCCAACAGGGACAACACCTTATTCATTGGTTTATGGGATGGAAGCAGTACTTCCCATTGAGCTCGAGGTAACATCTCTAAGGGTGTTGATAGAGAATGAGATTGATGAAGCTGACTGGTTAAGCGACAGATTCGCAGAGCTAATGTTGTTTGATGAAAGGCGTTTGCGGGCATTGTATCACATCCAGGGATATCAGAGAAGAATTGCTCGTGCGTTCAACAAGAAAGTGAAAATACAGGGATTTGATTGAAGGAGATATGGTGGTGAAAGAGATTCGGGCACCAATATTTGATCCACGGGGAAAATTCAGGCCGAAATGGGCAGGACCATATATCATCAAGACTATCCTTGACGGTGGAGCAGCAGTGATTATTGATTTGGACGGCAACGAGTTCAGCAATCTTGTCAATCTAGATCAACTCAAGCGATATTACCCCTGAGAGATGCTCGTTGGGCGGAAAATCGCAAGGGCGAGCCGACTCAAGCAAAATTCAGAGCAAGCCTGCTAGACTGAAAACCCACATTGGGCAGTCTAGGCAAAATTTCAGGCAAAATATTTGAAAGAGCTCGCTGGACTGAAAACCTGAAAAAGGCAGTGCCAGGAAAAATTAAGAGCACAAAAGGAGAGTGTCAATACCCGAGTGAACCTTTGCCTGAACTACGCTATGACCTGATTCCTTGAGAAAGGATACGTAGGCAACCCTACCCTGGGGTTCGGTCTAAATTTCATGAGTTGGTCCATATTTCCGCAAAATCTAAAGAGAGTAGCATGTGGAATCAAATGAACCAAGAGGGGGAAACCCTTCATCATTCAATCTTATTCAAATCACTTCTTCGATTACAAGTGTTGAGCTACGCCAAAAAAAAAAAAAAGAAATGATACAAATGCAACACAACCAAACACCAAAACATCACTCATGGATCAACCATTTATTTCGGAAATAGCCTAGCGAGTAGAAAGGACGTTGGTGCTAATTTCTGCGGCGTCGTGCCTTCATCTGCTCCCTCATCCAATTTCTGTAATGTCCATTCAAGTGAATAGATGGGTAGGGATCAGGAGCCCAAACAACTCTGTGCCCCCAAGAAGTACGATAACGCTCAAGGATGGAATGCTTGAATGTAGGAAGGCTGAAAGTGGCGGGCACCATATACTCCACTTCCTGGCGAATGCGATATTGGCAGAGAATACGCTGTGGAAAGTAATATGCAAACCCTTGCAATCCTGCTAAGATTACCCATGTGTCTCCTATGTGGTTGGCTGTCATGTCTGGCAAAGGCAACCAGTGGCACCTCCAAGTAATGTGATCCTGCTCCAAAGATCTGAAGAAATCAGTCCAATCATCTTCATCAGTTTCGTCATGCACAAAAGGCCTATCCGCCCAAGTTCGAGGATCGTAGGTCCAATCACCCGCCGGTTCCCTCAAAAGCCCAACCTTGTCACACAGCCACATCTGCAGTCCCAAAAATCCAAACCAAAATCAAAACCAAATCAACAACCAAAGCTGCCCAAAAAAAAAAAAAAAAGTGAAACCTGAAGTAAAAGTGGGCTTCCAGCAAACATGCCCGCATTCCCAGCCTTAACCGCATCCAAACCTATAATTGTCTCAGCCAAAACTAGAGGAACTACATCCCTCCGTTGTTCGATCTGAGCAGCAACACCAACAATGGCGGAACTGGGATGACCATCATGTGGGACCAACAAGTACAATGCAAGGAGGCACACGCAAAGTGCAAACATACGCCGGTTTTGAACGGTAAAATCCAACAGATCACCAGTAGGGCTGTAATCTGCAAAGAGTCGAAGGACGTCGAGGGTCTCATTGCGAATCAAGAAACGGGCGGCGCCATTTCCAAGACCGAGCTTCCTAATGAGGATGTTGGCATAATTCACGCGGATAGGTGGAATGACAGGATCCGCAAAAGCATTACCACCAAGATATGCTTGAAATTCTTCAACAGTCGGGCAAAGCTCTTGCATGCCGAAACGGAACACATGGAGCTCTGAGTCCCAACAACGAACAGCGGCGCGCAAGATGTCTTGGCGGATAGGAAAAGTGTGAAGGTGGCGAAGTGCATTGAGCCCGAGACCTCGAAAGTTAAACCAATCGATGTTTTCAAGATTGGCAACCCAAGTGTTGATGACGGAAGGGTCAAGGGCAGCCATGAGGAAGTGATGAAAAGATTAGATGAAGGAGTTGTGTGAAGAAGAAAGAAAGTTGATATGGAAATGGTGTGTAGAAAAATGCTTGATTATGCTTGGTATTTATAGAGGATTTGAGGGGAACACTACAAATTCGCCATGCAACATTGGAAATCAAAGATTACATTTTCAAGATGGTCAAAAGCATATTTCCAAAATGTTTTGTTGAAAAAATTTGAAAATGCATTGGAAATGCATAGCATTTATGGGAAAAGGGGGAAAAAGACTTGGGAAGGTGATGTTCAAAGTTTGGGAGGTGTTATAACAGAGCAACCAGGTGTTTGGGGCAGAGAGAAACATGCAGAAGGGTCCAAAAATGCGTTGGAAAGCAACACTAGAAGTCTGCCCAGTACAGACTTTGAGCGCTCAAGTCTATGAAGTTGAGCGCTCAAACCACCTTGAGCGCTCAAGGTAGTGAGCTTGAGCGCTCAAACCACATTGAGCGCTCAACGCCTGCAGAAACAGCAGCAGCAACAGCAGATGCAAATTGGCATGTTGGAGGTCCAAAACCTATTCTAAGCCTTTCTACCCTATACCAACGCCCAAACCAAGTCTCAACAAGCATTTGTGACTTCACGGAGTGTTCCGTTGACCGAGTTATCAAGACGATACGTGTTTGGACACGGGATACGGAGTTTCAAAGTTCAAAGGTGGCCATTGGATGTTCAAAACCATTTCGGAGCATTGCAAACCACATCCAATCATCAAGATACGTGTCAAAGAGTACTTATGATTTGATGTGATGGTTCTCGGGCCAGTTTTTTCAAGGATACATGGGGTTGGGACCCCGATGACCCGCTCAAGCCATGGAATGGCGGCCGTCACCATGTCAAAAATGATTCCATAACACCTCTTGCCAGATTGAGACGATTACAGGGGCATTTCCGTCATTTATGACTTGGTCAAGGCAATGGCATGACAGTTCATCATGTTTAAACAGGCTTACAGAGTATTTTATTTTCAAATAAGCCTTATGAACACCAAATTCTGTTCTAAGGTCATTTTGTGTGGGAGATTATCAATCGTACATATGCATAGGTTGTGTCGAGTCGTGAAGAACGTAAATATGTCTCTTGGTTGTACATAAATTCATATGATCATGTTTCATTCAAATCCACGAGCATGCGAGCTTATTTTTGAAGTCGAGTTTTAAACTTTGCATTTAACCCTTGGGTTCAAGTTTTTGTGAATAAATAGAGTACATTTTACAACAAGTTTGTTCGTTTGTACATAAAAAAAAAACAGAAAAAAAATGCAATGAACAACGAAAGTGCAAGTCATGTATACAATCTGATGTAATCCATAATAAAGTCAATCATCATCAACTATCAGGGCACATGACGCCTAACAAGAAAGTTTACAACTGGGGCGCGCAGGCCCAATCCACCTACCTACCAGGGCACGCAGGCCCAATCAAAAGAAAAGACTAAAAGCAAAAGTAAAACTCTAACTACTCTATGCCTACTATGTACTAATCCTCAGCATCCATCGTCTCGTCTGAGCTCTCGGTGCGTCTCGCTGGCCACGCTTGCCCCGCCGCCCGGTCGGGTAGCGGGGTAGTTGGCGTCACTAATACTATCATCGCTCGAGCTCGTCTCAACTCCCCCCTCAGGGACTACCTCTACCCTCTGGCGAGTCGACCTCCGCGGTCTCTCCACCTCGAGTCTCGCCACCGCCAGCTTCGAGCGTCCTAACCGCACAGTCATGTCTCCAGGACCGTCGGCTCCATCATGTGGCCTCTTCCTGACCACAAGCGGCTGCATTGACAAGCAAACAAGAATCAGAGTCAGTATACAGTATAGTCAAGGAATTGAGGGTGCAAATAACATAAATTGCATACCGGTGCAACTCTCGGAAGAGAGGGTTCAGGAGCAGCAGGAGGTGCTGGCTCGTCCTCTGGACGGATAGAGACCTCCTGTCCAGCAATGAGGCGGCGTATTAGGACACGAAGTCCTCTGTTCTGCTCATATAACGCCTGTGCCACCTAATGTGGAACCTGCAAAAAGGTAAAAGTTCATGTCAATATTCATAATAAGAGGCATGCAAAGTTGATAAATGAAGTGATTCTTTACGGGTGCTTTGAGCGGGAAAAGCGGTCGGTGGCCCGGAATGTCTATATCTCGGTCTCTCCTCGGCGGGTGGTAACCATTACCCACCAGGCGCCGCCACCGTCTCGTGGTCGGGGGCGGCATCGCCGCCCCCGCCACTGCGACTCCTCCAGCGAGGAAACACAGCCCTATCGGTCTTCTCCGTCTCCATGCGTCTCTCTCTCTCTACGGTGTTAGCTCTTGGCGGGCCGGCGGATACCTCTTGATACTCCGCGATAGCTCAAGGCGGCGTAAGTCTTTGGCCGAGGTCGGATCGACGTGTCAGGAAAGGCCAATCTTCCGCCGCGCGATAGTGAGACGCCATCGCAGACTAGGAGTGAAGCGCGCGCACCGCACTGGGTCCATCACCAGACAATCGGGCGCAGCATTCCGCCGCCAAGGTACCAGAACTGCACCGTGACCGCACTCCAAAGAGAACCCTCCCCCTCGTGATCTCTACCCGGGCCAAGTAGGGGTCATCGACACCATCCCATACATGCCAGCGAACCTGCAAGAGTGTTCAAATAAGTGTCAGCAAGTGCTTAATGATAAACATATTGAGAGTGAGTTGAATACATGTGAGGATTTGATACTTACCAGGGAAGCTGGGAGTCTGTCGAGTGAAACGCGAAAAACCTGGAGGTTCCCACGCGCGTCACCACCGTAACGGGAGCCCTCCCCCCAGCACAGTGCTCGAAGGATGACGTCTGGATCCGGATGGCGTGTCTCAGGGGGATGCAACCCCAACACCTAGTATGCCCAGAGCTGCACGATAAACAACAAATCGGTCAGTCAAAGCAAATATTTGTGCAGATAATAAAATGCATGTAAACGAATTTTGAGCAAGTAATAAAGTTTACCTCCCAGACGCTCCATAGTCCTGAGATGCCAGTCCCCTTTCGCCTTGAGACGGCATACATGAACGCAGCAGTAAAGCTTTAGAGTTGCACCACCCCGGCCATACCTACCCAAAGGGCGGGCGAAATCTCTCAGCCTCGAGGTAGGAGAGGTGTACTGCTGGCGCTCGTTTAGGGTGATGAAGCCCCGAACAAGTACAACAGGTAGCATTGAGCTAGTTTAAATCATCACCATTTTGAGAGCATTGAGCTCGTTTAAATCATCACCATTTTGAGAGCATTGAGCTCGTTTAAATCATCATTTTGAGAGCATTGAGCTCGTTTAAATCATCATTTTGAGAGCATTGAGATCGTTTAAATCATCATCATTTTGAGAGCATTGAGCTCGTTTAAATCATCATTTTGAGAGCATTGAGCTAGTTTAAATCACCATTTTGAGAACATTGAGCTCGTTTAAATCATCATTTTGGGAGCATTGAGCTCGTTTAAATCATCATATTGAGAGCATTGAGCTCGTTTAAATCATCATTTTGAGAGCATTGAGCTCGTTTAAATCACCATTTTGAGAACATTGAGCTCGTTTAAATCATCATTTTGAGAGCATTGAGCTCGTTTAAATCACCATTTTGAGAACATTGAGCTCATTTAAATCATCATTTTGAGGGTTTTGAGCCTGTTTAAATCATCATTTTGAGCGACCTTGTGTCCGTTTATGTTGGTTGATTAAAAGTATTTCCAAAGTGCCCCGAGGAACTACGCCGGTCTGATCCCTGCAATAGGGTATGTAGGCAGCTCGTGCAGCACAACCGATTGATATTTAAAAGGGTTTTTCTTTTGTAACTTGAGATGTATCACTGGGAATAAGTCGGGTCGTCCATGTCTTAGACGTCACTCATGTCAAATCAATGGCATTGAGTCCCGTCCAAGAGGGGCAACTGTAGACACCCCGATTTTGAACCTAGGATACACTCGAGCATTCCCAATGATGAGAACGAACCAATCATAACTGCCCGAAACATGTGAAGATAGCTTGAATGTGATCAAAATCAACCAAACACCTCCAAATAACCCAAGAAAAACCAAGCCTTGTTGAACTAAGTTAAGCCAAGCAATCTGCCACCAAGCACCTTGAGCGCTCAAGCCTTAGACCTTGAGCACTCAATCATGTGAGCACACCTTTGGCCAAGCCCATGGCTTTGAAGGCCAACTCAACCAGGGAATTTGCAGAGTATCTCATCATGAGATTTCATGCAGAGTGGAGCGTCTAACAAACTCTATACACGTATAATACCCTCCACTACACCTAAAACTACACCTAAACTACACCTAAGCTACACCTAGACTACAAACCCACTTCCTCTCTCTCTACTGCCTTCCCTCCATCCACTCTATATATACCCCCCACTACCCCTTATTGAAGGGGACATAGGTTCGGGCCTCGAACCCTCCCCAATTCGCCCAATCTCTCTCTCTCCAAACCCATTTTTCTCCCATAAGACCCCACCTGAAAAATCACCTATAAACACTAAATTCAACCTGTGTTCAACAATTAACCTCATACTCTACACAATCCAGTCCATAAATTGACCAAAATCTCAACAATCTTACACTTCCAAACCCACAATCCAGTTCAAGCTTTCAATCAAGTGTAAAAAGGTAGTAAAACAAGCTGTTTTTGCTGTTTTGGTTCATCTGAGGGTGACCAGTGAGTTCAATCAAGTTCTTTATACTTGAATTGAACTCACAAAGGTCTAAAAGTTGTTTTAAAACACTGTCAAAATTTTGATTTATAGCGAGGGATTGGCCTTCAAGCCTCAGGCCTTGGCCAATCGCAATTCCGAAACGATTTCTATTTTACTGAACTTTGAGCTTTATCTGGGATTTTGATCATCATTTAACAGTTAATTTATGCTCATATAATCTTTAAATAGTTTCTTTTTTTACTTTAAAACCTCTTGCATGAGCTCAAATTAACTATTTTATGACAATCAAGTCCTAAAATCTTTAAAAATCTCATCTTCAAGTATGGAACAGTGGCTGTGATACTTCTCGGATTTTTATACCCTGCATTTGTGGTCCTGAGAATCATCCAGAGTCCTTCTTTCTTAATAAAAATCAGAAAATCACTTGATGGCTTGAGCGCTCAAAGCCAACCAATTGAGCGCTCAAGCTGTTCTTGAGCAGTTTGCGGATTCTTGTTTGTCTCAATGATGGATCATGATTTATTTAAGTTCAGATATGTGAGGGGTTTTATTACTATGATTATAATCTAGATTCCTTTCTCTCAAATGTTTTCTTTGTTAAAACAAGGTGATTTTCTTCCTTTTTATCATTATTTGTAAGATCAATCTGATTATTTTCATCTGAATTTCTATGAAAAACACTCTTTTAACGTTTGATCTTATAGATAGTGATTAAAGAATTGATGGATGGATCAAGGATCACAGTATCCAGAAATGGGTTTGAGCGCTCAAACTGATTCTGAGAGATTGAGCGCTCAAGCCACAGCCATTGAGCGCTCAACCCTTGTGTTGAAATCCAGATTATAAGCCAGTTTAATAAGTCTCATGTTCATGATTTCTGGAATTGTGGTACAATTTCTGTTCTGGTTAATTTCTGTAAATATTTGTTGTAATTTTTCTTTATTATTACCCCCCTTTTTCATGTAAATCATGTGCACAAGCATCCATATTAAATTTGCATTATTCATTATGTTTTATTGTTTACATGGTTCCCATCCCTAATTCCCATTTTCGTGATTAAATTGAACTTCAAAACATTTTCAAAATCCCATGAAATATTGAGTAGAGACCGGTTCACGGACCGGGCGAGAGGGGTGCCGTAAAACCCTTCCCCTCTCGTAACCAAACCCCCGAATCCGAGAAAATTCTGGTTTCATAGTGATCAGTGGAATATTTTCAATTGGCAAACGAGTCATATTTTTATCGGTTTCTCGGATTCGGACCTCAAATCTGGGTGGCGACTCTAACAAATCTCAACCTTTTTCGTGCGCGACGCCGCACAATCTCAGTGGGCCGTCCACAATTGCAATCTCATGTAATAGTTTTAAGAACTCTAAAGCATAAAACGAGCAGTTATATTGACATTTAACAGTCATCAATGGAGAAAATACCAATAGCAATAATAATGCAATGGCATGAGTTTATCTGAATGTAAATGACAAGGAAAGAATATACCCGATTCGTAGGAGATTACGCTTAGGCTCCTAGATGTTCTCCGCCTCGGACAAGCACCTGTTCGGCATCATCTTGCGCTATTGCCCTATTCATACTCGCGCTAATTCTATCCTTTGGGATCTAGGATGTTCTCTGATCCATGATGGGCATTTGTCCAGGCCCCTAATACGTGAAGGGAATGAAGTGATCTAGAAGAAGGGTGAAGAATATAGCAAGTGTGTACAAAAAAGACTAAGGCAGTGGATTGCTTTCTGACACAGCGTAGAAACGTGAACAAGAACAGAATCACTCCACAAATAAAGAACAACTCTTCTATAATCTAATAACCTGCAGATTAATAGAATTATAGGAAAAGAAAAGATACTATCTTATAAAAAAAACACTCAATATATTATTCAACTCTCATAGCCAAGAGATTGACAATTCAATTTATATTATGAGAAATCCTACACACTAGGAAATAAACAAAAGGAAATAAAAGAAAATAAGAAACTAAGTATTCTTCTAGACCAAGCAAATATTAAAAGGAAACTAAATAACAAAAACTAAATTCTCTAGAATACTTATTTTCCTATTTTAAAAAATTCCTAGCAAGATACTGAAATCAAATATACTAGTTTCCTAATAAAATACTAGTTTCGAAATAATAAAGAAAATTCTTATATTTATAGAATAATTGAAATAGTAGCCTGCACCATTCTCCCCCACTTGGAAAAAACTCGACCTCGAGTTTTTTTCCCTTGAAGTAATTTCAGAAATCGTTCTTTGTCCGCATCAATTTTGTACTTCAAATTAAGCTTCTCGTAATCAAACTCTAACGTAAATTGTGTAAAAAGCTAAAGTAGTAATTTCCTTCCCAACTTGCTCTAAGTATGGAATCCATATATTCTTGCTCGTTGTATCTTCAACAAACTTCAAAAAAGAATCCATGTAATTGGATAAGATGCTCTTTCCATAATTTTGTGCACCAATGGTAGGAATTACCATACAGGAAGATTTTCCTTCAAAAAAATTGCAAGCTTTCCTCAATGTGTAGTTGTAAATGCATGTGACTAGGAATATCTTTCAACCCAAACACTTCCTTTATAGACGAAAATTTACCAATTGAGAAACTTCTTTTACCAAAAAAAAAAAAAGACAATTGATCACCACTGTGAATGGTCTCTAAACATGAGCCAATTGCAATTTCTTCAAAAGGCTCTTTATCGAAAGTAGGTGGCTTACTCCAATCCACAACTGGATCAGGAATAAATTTCGAGGTGAATGGCCACTCAATCGTAGTCTTCGTCTCCACTCAATCGTAGTCTTCGTCTCATCCACCATAGGAACCAACTTTGTTATGACCAAAGGAACCTGTTTGTTTAGAGCATCCCCCATGAACTCCATAGTTTCCTCCACTATCACAACCCAATCCATAAATTCTTCAGGTTGCAAGCAACTCTTGAACTATGGTATGTCAAGTTTGAAGCCAACACCCCACTGCATAGAATTTGCTCGTACATCGGGTCCTCCCCTCTGTGGCATATTTGCTGCATGTAGGTACGTAGTTATTTTCATCCCTAACATAATCATCTCCCTCTTCCCCCACTTTACGTGGAATAGGGGGGTTGATGGCGGGGCATGCCGTTAGCAACCGCCATGGCAGTTATTTGTTGTCTAAACGATTTAAATAGCTCATCAAAATGTTGTGCTAAACGGGCCTCAGGTCGTGCTTCTTGCACAATATCACACACTCATACATGTCTTCAACAGCATGTTGTCTACCACCATGATTTCTTCCTTGAATCATGATGATTGATTAGGAACTGAGCCTTTGCAATGATACCAACTGACGTACTGTAGAAACGTAAACAAGAATAGAATCACTCCACGAACAAAGAACAACTCTTTTATAATCTAATAACCCACAGATTAATAGAATTATAGGAAAAGAAGAGATACTCTCTCTTATAAGAAAACACTCAATATATTATTCAACTCCCAAAGCCAAGAGTCATACAATTCAATTTATAGTAGGAGAAATCCTACATACTAGGAAATAAACAAAAAGGAAACAAAAGAAAATAATAAACTAAGTATTCTTCTTGACCAAGCAAATATTAAAAAGAAACTAAATAAACTAAATAACGAAAACTAAGTTCTCTAGAATACTTATTTTCCTATTTTAAAAATTCCTAGCAAGATATTGAAATCAAATATACTGGTTTCCTAATAAAATACTAGTTTCAAATAATAAAGAAAATTCCTATATTTCTAGAATAATTAAAATAGGAGTCTACATCACTCTTAGACTAATCAATATGGTACCCTGGTGACCGAGAAGATGGGGACTGATCTCTTAAGGAGGAATGTTCTCCTTCCACTTTGTGTTTGCCCTTTTCTCTTTGTAGGATGACATATGCTCTGCCAAGATCGCACCAACCTCTAGGTATTGTGAAAGGGAATGTCTCATATTTATAGGCACCTTGGGCCAATGATTAAGCGTCAGGCTATCACCCTATAATACAATGACACATGTCCTTTTGTACAACCTAGTCACGTGGGTGATGTCACCAACTGCACAGCTGACCCACGCGGTGGAGCGCTACTCCAGCCCTCGCACAACAAACCTCTTGTTCTTTTATGGTTACCAAACCACTGGATCTCTCTTCATTCCTGTTAGGGTAAGGAAGTGACCTGTTTGGTAGCACCTATATCGCAGCCAAGCCTCAGGGGGGCCCCGAGGTCCTGCCTTCAGACTGCAGCAAGTATAATTAGACTAGTTTCTCATGTTCTTGCCCATATCTCTGGGTCGCACTAGTCATGGTACTCATGGGCTATTCTCCATGCATGGATGGCCCGTATATAAATGAGCTTGCCTTAATCAGCACGAGCATCTCGCTTTTAGTAGCGGACTTAAAATTGCTCGCTAGGGTATGTAGCCCCCTGCTAGGCATGAGCGTCTCACTTTAATAGTGGACTCCAAAAATGTTCACGAGGGTTATGTAGCCCCCCATTTGGCATGAGTGTCTCTCTTTAATAGTGGACTCCAAAAATGCTCACGAGGGTATGTAGCCCCCTGCTTGGCATGAGCGTCTCACTTTAATAGTGGACTCCAAAATTGCTCGCTAGGGTATGTAGCCTCCCACTTGGCATGTCTTTCAATAGTTGCCACGAATGGCAGCTTGCAAGAGATAAAGAATACCTTTTGGTATGTCTTGAATTGTTAGGAAATTGAACTTTCCAGCCTTGTGACAAGTAAATATTGACATGTTATAGTCACACAGATAAGATAGGTGGCTCCCCCTCACCAAGAGAACAAGCATGACTTTTGCAAATATCTCCACTTTGTGGTAGTGGGCAAATATAGGTGTTGAAGTTGAGACCAATACCAGTAGGTCTTGCACAACCCATCTTTTCTTATAAGGCGGCAAGTTAGGACCCGCGATGATGGTAGTTTGATCTCTGTAGCTTATGGACTCTTGGGGCAAGCTTAAACTCCGTCATGACTCTGGCAGCAAATCTGCGGTGTTCTACAAAACCATTTGATTGCCTCCTAGTTGTTTTACCATGTGGCTTGTTAAATAATTAAACTCAGTAGTCTTCTCTCATCTCTTGACAATAGCAACGCATTGGTCTTGGCTCAAACAAGAGAATTCTCATGCCCCCATTGCCCAGTTTCAAGAAGAGCAAGTTTAACTCTCACAGCTCGCTCTCCATGATTTCTCCTTCACAGCGAGTAGGTTGCTACTAGTTATTACCTCCGCGGTGGCTCCCGCTATAATTGCACTTAAGTTTGTGGTGGCTTCCCGATGAGGCGCACGTATGAACCTACTCTCGCAGACAGGAGTGACCCATGTGCGCATGAACTAGCTCCCGCGTATGGGAGTGACCACAAGCATGTAATTCCTACAGCTCAAATGAATTGACTAAAGCAGATGTGAGTGACCAGACTCCGGTGTGGATGGGAGTGACCCACGCGCATGTAAATCCAGGAGCTCGGATGGAAGTGATCAGAGTAGATGGGAGTGATTGGACTCTGGTGCAGATGGGGGTGACCCATGCGTAGCTCGTATGGAAGTTATAGGAGCAGATGGGAGTTACCGAACTCCGGTGCGGATGGGAGTGACCCACGCGTAGCTCATATGGAAGTGACCGAAGTGGATAGGAGTGACCAGACTCTGCTGCAGATGGGAGTGACCCAGCAAATATAAACCAATTCCACGTATCAGCTCCGCGGTGGTTCCTGCGATAAACTCCTTGCATGGAAATGATTCTTGCTTCATTATCAGATCGATTTGGCTCATCATAAGTCACAAGCATGTTCGACTGGGAAATAATAATGGGTCTTTAGCAAGTAACAATTCTTGCACTCGGCCCCGTATCACAGATTATAAGTTCATATTATCATTTATCAAGTTTCAACGTTAATCTCATATCAAACATAACCCACGTTTCACATTTGCTTTCCAATGGTGTCTTGTACTCACTATTCAACATAGAAACATTGTAAAGTGTCATTGTGTGTACGGTGTTCTCATTAGATCATTTAATCATCAACCACAAGTGTAGCAACACCCAGCAACCTTGCAAAATTTCAAGGTGATTCAAGAGGACTTCAAATTAACTAAGTTCAATACACATAATTCAACTCATCTAACAACAAATTGATGGGAAAGTCATTAGAAGCATATAACAAGCACAAACCCCAACTCAATGTGACTAGAAATGGCTTTTCAGAGGAAATTTTCAAAACAAAAGGGAGCTGATAAAGTGGGAAGCAATACCCACAATACACATTCATCTACATTTAGGAGACGTAGAAATTTCCCTACCAAGATGGGTTTTGAGCAAAACCCTAGAGTACCCAACTGATTTTTTACCTCAAACTCCAAGAACAGCCTATACCCAAGCTCCACTACTCATTCAAGAGACAATATCAAGTCAAAAACAAGTTACAAGGATGAGGTTTCACTCACAATCAAAGAGAGAGGGAGAGGGAAAAACATGGGTGAAGCAAGAATAAGACCCAAATCAATATCTTACCTCCTTGAGTGCAAAATCTGAAATCCAAGGGAGATTCGCGAACCCAATGTGAAGATGTTGAAGTTTTGAGGTGGATTGACGTTAAAAATCACAAGATTTGAGGTAGGGATGAAGAGAAAAGGTAGAGGGGTGATTTTAGGGTTTGTTTCATGGTTTTGGAGTGAAGAAATGAGCCAAAGACCCTTTTTATAGAAGGCTATGACGAGCTCAAAATTCACAGAAAATGTAGCTGGATACTGGTATCAAGAAAAACCTATACCGGTATCTAGACTTTCTGGTTGCTCAAAATCTACAAAAAAATGTTATTAGATACATGTACCAAGAAAAAGCCATACCAGTATCTAGACTTTCTGTTTCGTTGGATAGCGGTATCAAGAAAAAGCCCTACTAGTATCTAGACTAAAAATTTCTAATTTTTACCACCTTCGCTAATTCAAACCCCTATCACTCCCAACACTTTTTCAACATCTCTAAACACCCACAAACTTATTAATACACATTCCTACTATTTACTTAACCCCCGGTACACTAAGATATACACAACCATACAATACTTAGAAAGAAACATATTTTAAAACATTAACAATTCATTCACATTACCTAAAATAGATAAAAGATAGAAAATAATTTCATGAAATTTCGGGTCTTTACAGTGGAGTGTCTTGCCCCCTAGATTTTTGTCGTTGACATAGTCTCACAAAAATCTATAGACAAAGGCCACTTTCCATCTTCAAACCAAGGGACACATCAGCCGAATGGCTACCAAAGCCTTGCCACTCTTGGCTAGATCTTCCATTTTTACAAGTGAATCTGAAAACTAAATGACCAACCAATCCACCTCCCAAATAGAGTCGCCTGAATGTAGGTGATGGTTCTTGCTTGGTCAAATATTCAAGAAAGAATATGAGCTGGAGAGGTAAAGAATGATTAGTGTTTAGTAGGAGAAAATGGAGGATTGATTTGGTGGGGTGGAGAAGAAGGCAAAACAGTATGGAATAGACCTAGGCAGAATCCCTCTAGGTTATCTCTTGTGGGATGCCCTCACTTGGAGACTTTCTCTCTCTAGAGAAGATGGACTCTCTCTCTCTCTCTCTCTCTCTCTCTCTCCAGAAAATAACTCTTTCAAGCTCTCTCTTTAAATCTAAGAGGAATTATGAGAGGGGTGCCTCATATTTATAGACTACTCGGGGGTAGCTCTTGCGGGGCCGCTTGCGACTATGCCACATGTCGCTAATTTGTAGATGCCACTTGTCCTCTTCTGGTAGAGTGGTCAAAGTTCTTACTTTATCAACTATTAATATTTTAACCTTTCCTACAACTACAACATCGTTTATTAGAGAAAAGAGCTTCATAGTTGGTTTTTTAGTTTATTCGAATGTTGGGGTTTCTATATATCAGATACAAATCCTGAGATAAGCTACATGATTAGATTGTGTTTCTCAAAAGAATATCATACTCCATGATATTGTGGATAACTTTGAGCATATCCGATGGGTTAATCTCCTTAGTTATCTAGTGTATTACTATTCATAAATAAAACAAACTGCAGCTGGCCCAATTTGTTTACTCTTTATGCCGATTTCAATTTTTTTGGAGTCAAAATCTTTGCTCTTAAAATTGTATAGATTTCCACAATTACCCTTCAATTGTAAGTAGTATTTACTTTAATTCAAAAATGATGGGGTAAAATTGGAAGTTTGTTTTGCTTGCTAGTTTTTGAAATGAAGCAAACATTAATTTTCTGATGGCTCAAAATGAAAAGACGAGCAAATAAAATGGGACGGAAGCAGTATGTGTTTGGTGGTCCTGGGGCATGAATAATGCGTTGGACTCTTAACCACGGCATAATACTGTTGTGGAATTCATATGCCTAGTCTGTCAATTGTATTCTAAATTATGACAAAGTTATTTAGATGAGATATATTGTTTCTTGATACTATTATAGTATTATTTGAAGTTAAACGGTCTAGTTGATGTTCTCATTCACAGTAATCATGAGATTACAAGACGTAGCTAATATGATGAATTCAACTCTGCTTGCTTTATCCTAGAATGTTATGTGATCTGGTTAAGCCACAAAAATTTTGATTTTCCTGCTGGTTTGTTAGTTCTTATTCCATGTTTTGTACTTCTGCTTCCAGATTTGATATTCAGGAAAGATGGGTGCGTATCATGAAGATATTCAGGACATGCTGATCCTAAGATTTTTTGGACATCTTGGGATTTCAGCCCATGTTTTTGTAATGAGAATTCCATTTTTAGTCCATTCGATACATTTGGTTTCATAGGTATTGATTCCAAGGTTTATGGAATTCCAAAGACTGACCGAATGAAATTGTCTTTTTTTTTCCCATTCTTAATCTGTTGGCGTTAATGATGCACTGCCCATGTTTTTTCCTTCTTAATCTATTAATGATGCAGGAAGACTGCCCAAGTTCTCTTTTTTTCTTCTTCATGCTTGCTGTATTGCTACGGGATATCACGACAAATGATATTGTGAAACCAACATTTCCATCCCATTTGATACATGTTGATCTGAAAGTGAATTTGATGTTTAGTCCATTTCCTGAGACTTGGATTTCCCTTCAGATCAGTCAAAATTTTTAAGCCAAAACAATGTCGTTTTTGCTTATTTTCGTTCTAGTTTTAAACTATGAAACAAAGTCGTTTTTATTTAAATTGAAATGGTGCTGTTTTCCCTTAATTTTTATCGGCCTTAAAAACCATGAAATGACATTGTTCCATTTAATCAAAACGACATCGTTTTGGCTATTTTTCCTTTTTACGTGTGAAGGCTTCAAAACGGCATCGTTTTGTCACTGCACAACAGCATCTCGGAGTCCTCCTACACCTGCTTGGCCGCAAATTTCTCTGTCTCGAAACTTATCTACAACGTTAGGCATAATATGCCAAGGCCAATAATAACACCATGAGCGAATAATCACTCAATAGCTAACTCTTATCCACCAACCCTTACAATACTATTCATGTAAAATCAAAAGGAAGTACATAACTGAATAACAAGTAAATGATTTTATTAACTACCTTTAGCTTACATTTTCATCTCAACCTCAAGAACATCCTCCTAAATAACCACTAAGTCTATGGTCAATCGTGATTCAACTCCCCCTTGTTTGCCGTGACAAGGAGCGTAGATGAATAGCCTAAGTTTCTACTTAGTCAAATTCATCAATTGCCTTACAAGGATAAATGCCCCAGGGTTTGTCGATACCTTTGGGCCCACGAGGAATTAAATATAACGTCGAGAGTATATAGATTGTGACCATATACTATAATACAAACCACCCTTATATCACAAAAATTCAATATGGAGTAATCACCTAATGCAATAACTTAGGGTTTCTGAATCTCTGATAATCAATCAGTCATAACATCTCTACTTTCCAAAATCAACCGGCTGTCCACCACTCACAAACCTGAGAGTCTGCGGGATGGCCTTCCGAGACCCAGGAGCTCATCAAACACCATTTGTAATCGTTGTTCCAATCTCATCAAATACCATCTGTAAACCGTATTTCGATTTTTCATTAACTTAACGTCTATGTGGTCTCTACGTACGAACACCAAACCCATGAACCTAGTTGTATGTCCATTCTAACATTCCAACAATTTCATGGTAATTGAACACGATAAGCAAAGAAAAGCAATTACGATACTTCAAAGGTTCAAAAATCACATAATAAGTCCATAACGGTCCATATAACACATTGATGTTTAAGCAGAATTTCACAATTCATAAATAATCGGTATTTTAATGAAAAGGGGTTTAACTGTAATTAAATAAACTACGATGGTCAAAAATTTAATTCACAAAAAATAAAGGGTCGATGTTGTACTTTCATAGAAGTATAGTGCTAATGTAGTCATTTAGTAGGTATAGGGGCATTTTGGTAATTATAAAGTGGTTGAGGGTAATCTAGTAAAATGACATAGCTTCGCACTTAAGAGCATTAAGGGCTGTTAGGAGATTAAGGGTGACTGGAACCTCCGTCCGACCTCCACCGCCGGTGACGGTAAAAGCCTGTGGATAAGGGCTGGGGTGAAAGTTATCTGGGCATCTCATCGCTCGATTCGCAAGGTGAGGTCTCACAAACAGGGTTTCGAGTAGTAGGCGTTCGATTCATCTCCAAAATTGGGGATCTTAGTGTTTGTCGTTTGTCCCATAGGGAGCTAGAATAGTGAAGCAATGTCGTCCCCCCAGCATTTCACAACCATTTTTGTCGACAATCTTCCTCATCAAATCCAAAAGATTTGGGTCTACAATCTATTCTCTAGATTCGGTAAAATTGGGGATCTATACATTCCGAATAAGAAAAGCAAAATTACGGGACAAGACTTTGGGTTCATCCGTTTCAGAAGAAGGGAAGATGCAGAAGATGCAATCGCTAATACCAATAACAGGTGGTTCTGGGGTCGCAAATTAGCAGCAAAATATGCAAGTTTCTTGAGAAAAGTCGATGAACAGGGATCTCTGAGGAATGAAAGGAAAGTCTGGAGAAGAAAAGAAGTCTGGCCATACAATCAACAGAAAAGGGGCAAAGAAATCTGGAGAGTGAAAGGTGGGGCGGAATCAAGTGAACAAGGGAGAATGAGAAATGCAAGGTTCCCAAATATGGTGAATTTGGATAATCAGGTCACCCTCTTCCACTCTATTAACGTTCAATCCTCAGGAAATGGCTGGCTTTTTAGAAGTGCTACTGCAAAAATTAGAAGATTGATTTCGTGCAAAGATCTGGAAAGTGTTTTCACTAATAATGGGTTGAAGGATATTCAAATCAGAGCTCTGGGGGGTAGAAATGTTTTAATCACTTTTCCAAATGTGGAATCCAGAGATTCGACCATCAATCTTAAGTGGTGGGAGTCTTGGTTTGAAGAAATCATTCCTTGGAAAGGAGAACAAGCTTCTGAAGAGAGATTTGTTTGGCTAAAGTGCTTTGGCATGCCACTCAATGCATGGTCTTATAATACCTTTAAATAGATTGGAAACACTTGGGGTCAGTTTCTGATGGTGGAGGAAAAATCTCTGAAACAATTCTCTTTTGAGATAGCTAGAATTCTTATAGTCTCAAGTCAAGTTCAATCAATTAATGGCCATTTGGATCTTGTTGTTGATAAGGTGAATTACAAGGTTAGAATTGCTAAAGATGAATCCTTTAGAGTGGTTGAAAACAGCATGTTATATGACTTCTCTGAATTGATTTTGAAGAGCGTGCAAGAGGTTAATAAAGTCGTGGATTTATTAAGTGAGGAGATGGTCAACTATACTGAGGTGGAAAAATTAAATGGGGCAGTCTCAAATGAAAGGGCAAAACTAAATGATTGGGAAGATGAAGTGGCAGAAGATACTTTTTCTTCCAAATCTAAAAAAAGTGGTTCTATCCTCAACAACAAGTCAGCGGACTTCGATGCAGTGAGTTCTTCACAGGGGAGAAATAATTATGTGGAGGAAGACGAAAAGTCGTTGGATGATTCAAATTTTAATCAACCCCCTAACAATGCAGCCAACCCCATTGATGAGGCCTCTACCACAGTTATTTTGGAAACACAAGATAGTAGTGGACCAGTTTCCAAAAACTTAGTGTCAGCTGAGAATAATGAAAATAATATGGATGCCTCTGACGCCATTTTGAAGGAAATAAATTGTACTTAGTTTGAGATTTCTGAAGAAAACTCAGCCCCCATCCAATCTGTGGTCAAAAGATTGCAAGGTAAGAAGAAAAGAAAGAACATTAATGATATTTTGGGCTTTTCAAAAGTTAGACCAGTTAAGGGTGGTGGCAAAAAGAAAAACAAAGGTGTCCCTCTTAGATCTGTCGTTGCAGCTGCAGCTCTATCGGCGTCAATATCATCTGATGGTATCAACAATAGAAACCAATTACTGTTGAATGAAGCACAAACCATTTGGACCATTGACAAAATGCATGGAATTGGCTATGAGGGTGATGAACATGAAGTGATCAGCAAGATTGCAAACTTAGAGGCTCAAGTTAAGGATAGGGCTCAATGCCACCTCTAACTCCTGCTCAATGATTTGGGAGTACCTTAGGCCTTAATTTTCCTAACACAATGAAAATTTTATCATGGAATATTAGAGGTCTGGGTAAACAAGAAAAAAGGGGTAGAATTAAAAAGCTTCTGAGAGAAACAAAAAAGGTGGATTTGGTATTTTTTCAAGAAACAAAACAAAGGGCAATTTCTATGGAGTTCATCAAATCCTTATGGTGGGATGACTTTCCAGAATTTCTGGAAATCGATGCTGATGGATCTGCTGGTGGCCTTTTATGCATTTGGAGACCTCAATCCTTTAGTTTGCTGGAATCCTGTGGTAACAGAAACTTTATTTTGTTGAAAGGTACTCTCCTATCATCCTTCAATTGTATTTTTGTCAATGTTTACAATCCTTGCTGTGCTGTGGAAAGAAGGAAACTCTGGTCTTATCTTCTAAACTTAAAATCTGTTTTCGTTGATCCTTGGTGCTTGGGGGGTGATTTAAATGAGGTTAGACTTATGTCGGAAAGATGAAACAGCTAATGCAGGGGTAATGGTATGCACGATTTTAATTCATTCATTGATGATATGAATCTCATAGATCTCCCATTGATTGGAAGGAAATTCACCTGGTCCAACTCCTAAGATAATGAAAAATGGAGTAGAATAGATAGATTCCTTGTGCATCAAGAGTGGATGGATCTCTTCAAGCTAAAATTATGGGGTCTTCCTAGAACTCTATCTGACCATTGTCCCATTCTGCTTATGAAGGATGAAAGGGATTGGGGCCCCAAACCATTTAAGTTTTACAATTTTTGGTTTTCACATCCCAATTGTATCAAGGTAATGAAACTTGCTTGGACTAGCTATCAGAATCAAGTTTGGGGTGCAGACTCTCTAGTCAAAAAGCTTAAAGCTATGAAAGAAGCTTTAAAACCTTGGAGCAAGGAGGAATTTGGGAATCTTCAATCAAAGCTAGACCAAACTATAGAGCAGCTCCATCATCTAGACCTTCAAGCTGAGAACAACACCATCCAATCTAAAGGAAGACTCAAGAGAAAAGAACTCAAGGCTGATATGTGGAAATTAAGCAGGCTTGTTGATAGAATGTGGTTACAAAAGTCCAGAGTTCAGTGGCATCTCAAAGGGGACAAAAATACAAAATTCTTCCACCTAATGGCAAAGTCTAGACAAAATAGAAATTCTCTGAGTTCTGTAACTGTAAATGGTCAGATTGTTGAGGATCCGTTGATGGTTAAAAGTGAAGTTTTCAATCATTTTCATAAACTATTCTCTGAAGATTGGGAAGTTAGGGCCTTCTTTTGTGTCAATAGAGGTAATCTCATAAATGATGCTATGTCCAATGATTTGATTGCAGCTTTCACCGAAGCAGAAGTCCGGGATGCCATTAAAAGCTGTGATGGAAACAAATCCCCTGGTCCTAATGGTTTCAATCTCGCATGCATAAATAAGGGGTGGGACTTTATGAAAGATGATATCATGAGATTCATGCATGAATTTCATTTGCACAACAATCTTCCTAATGGCTTCAACACCTCTTTTATAACTCTCATCCCCAAATGTGAAAACCCTACTAGCCTTTCTGACTTCAGACCAATTAGTTTGATCAGCTGTATGTATAAGATTTTATCCAAGGTCCTTGCAGCTAGACTTAAACCAACACTGAACAATGTCATTGGTGAAGTCCAATCTGCCTTTACTAGAGGAAGAAATATTCAAGATAGCATTCTTATTGCTAATGAAGTTGTAGATGGTTGGAAAAAGAAGAGAGTCAAAGGGTTAATAATCAAATTGGACCTTGAAAAAGCTTTTGATAACATCAACTGGGTCTTTCTATTCAGAATGTTAAGGATGTTAGGCTATCCTAATAAGTGGATTCTTTGGATGCATGAATGTATTAGGCAGGGGGATCCTCTCTCCCCCTTCTTATTTATCATTGGGGCAGAAAGCTTGAACTGCATTTTTCAAGAGGCTTTACAGCAGGACAGCATCAAAGGGATGAGAATTAGTGAAGATGATCCTGTTCTCACCCATTTACAATTTGCAGATGATACTCTCATATTCTGTGGGGTTGACATGGAAGAGATTAAGAATCTCAAGAGTCTATTGAAGGGTTTTGAAATTATGTCTAGATTAAAAATTAACTATCACAAAAGTGTAGTTTGTGGTGTGGGGTTAGATCAAGAACAAACTACCCCTTTGCTGAAATTCTTGGGTGCAAAACCCAAGCCCTTCCAATCAAGTACCTAGGTATGCCCCTTGGAGCTAGCCCTAAACTCAAATCCACTTGGAATCCAGTCATTCAAAGGATAATTTCAAAACTTCCCTCTTGGAAAAAGAGAGCCTTATCCTTTGGTGGTAGACTTACATTGTTGAAATCAGTCCTCAGTAGCCTTCCAATTTTCTACTTGTCCCTGTTCAAAATCCCTGAAGGTGTGGCTAAATCTATTGAGAGAATTCAAGCTAATTTCTTATGGGGAGGCTGTGACCAAAAAAGGAAGATTCATATGGTCTGCTGGAACAAAATCAAAGAAAGAAAAGATAATGGTGGTCTTGGAGTAAGAGGTATTAGGGAAATGAATGTTGCTCTCTTGTTGAAATGGTGGTGGAGGTTTGGAAATGAGAAAGATGCTCTATGGCGAAAGGTTGATTGTGCTAAATACAAGATAGATCCAAGCCTGTGGCAACCCAATATGGAGCTTAATAGGAGGGTCTCAACTGTTTGGAAAGATATCATGCAAATCAAAACAAAAAATCCTGAGATATTCTCCAAATATCCTGATAATATTTCGATATCTGTTGGGGATGGCTTATCTACTCAATTCTGGAACAATCCCTGGGTTCATGGTTCTTGCCTTTGCAGGTTATACCCAAGAATTTTCAATGTCATCTCTAACAAATTTGAATCTGTGGCAGAAGTTATTCAGAGAAAAGAAGAACAATTCTCATGGACCTTCCAACAAAGAAGAAATCTATTTATTTGGGAGGATGAAGAGATGCAAGATCTGAGAAACTTCCTTGATGGGTTACACTTTTCCATCCAGATGAGGCCTGACCATCTTGTCTGGTTGGCATGCAATTCTAAGTCCTACTCGGTGTCTTCTATGTACAACCTCTCTCTTTCTCCTGCATCTTTAGCCGAAATCATGGATAGCAAGTCATTCAATTGGATTTGGAATTCTGCTACCCCTTTCAGAGTGCAATGTTTTGTTTGGATGGTCAATCTCGGGAAGTTAAAAACAGGTGATTTCCTTCTTAAAATTGGTGTACTTCAGCAGCCTATTCAAGCCCTTTGCAATTTCTGCGGTGAGGAGTTCGAATCTATTGATCACTCCCTTCTTTTATGCCCTATTGTATGGAATGTGTGGTGCTTGATTCTCCAATGGTGGGGCCTGAAATGGGTGACGCCCCAATCTGTGATCATCCTTTTTTCTTGGTGGAATAACTTTAAATTCAATCCTAAGATCAAATGGATTTGGAAATGCATTCCCTATGCAATTTTGTGGTCTTTATGGAAAATGAGGAATGAATACCTTTTTCAAGATAAATCTCTAATGTGGGAGGAAATTGTGGATCTTATTAAATTGAGAATTGCCTTTTGGGTCAAATCTAAGGGTGATTTTGAGGGTTATTCGGTTAATGATTTCATCTATAGGCTAGATAGCATTCTGGAAGTAGTTGGTTGATTTCCGTATGACTTGTTGTTCTGCTGGATGTTTTGATTTCTGTATTTGCTGAAGAAAGTTGCTGGTGCTTTCTCCTGTCGCTGCTGTTGTATCCACCCATGGAATGGTGTCTCTACTGCTGTTAGTCTTATTGTATCTAAAATTACAAAACTTCCAAACAATTCCGAAAAGGTTCTTAAAAGATTTTACATCTTCAAGTTAGGTCAAACTCAAGAGTGAAATGCTATGTAAGTGTAGAAGTGTATATTGAAATGTACAATGCACATATATACGAGGTGTAATAATTTTCGGATTTAAAATGAAATTACAAAATCAAATATAATTATCCACATAAAATAAAATTTTAAAAAATAATCCTTAATTTAAAATTTTAAAATATTCCTAATTTTATTTATAAAAATTCAGATTATTACACCCATAGTAATGAACGACATCGAGTGGAAGAACTATGGAGGTAATGTCCATTAATTCAGTTTTTGTTCTTTCCCTGCCTCTCTATTTGTGACCTTTTTTTTTTTTTTTTTTTTTTCTTTCAGTTTTTGTTTTTCCTTTATCAATTTCCTTCTTTCACCAGTCAGAGAGGAGTACTAGTAATACTATAAGCAAGAAAAGAGGAAATAAAATTTCTTGCACATAATCTGTTTGAAAATTTTCCCAAAGAAATTAGACAATTTATTTTTTATATCGATCTTTAGGGTGTGGCTTATGTACTAATCCACCAATTTGTGTAGGAATTTGTTACAGAAAAATGGACCCTAGGCAATCTGACATTGAAGATTTAAATATAGGGGAATAATGAGAACAATCAAATAAGTACCCCTCATTCCGTCTCAATTAGGTCACCACCTGACGTTGAGTCAGTAACTGAAGGTTGAGACAGTGATGCTCCGGAAGGCGGTGGTCGTAAAAGAAAACACACTTCTAAAGTGTGGGAAAATTTTACAACAAGTAAGAATTAGACAAAAAAATGGAGTAATGGGACGTGGATATGTAATATATGTAAGAAAGACTACAAGTGCAATTCTAATAGAAGCACAAGACATCTTGAGAGACATTGGTGAAAGAAACATAAAAGCGTTGGTGAGATTTAGTCTTTCTGGAAGTCATATGTCTAGCTTCACATACTCCCAACATAAAATAGACATGGTATGGCTCTATATGTTGCTGCGGCCTTGTACTTTTGTGAAGATATTAGACTTGGTGAACATTTTGTGAAAACTTAAATTAATCCTGCTTAATTTTTCAAAATACATCTCCTGCTAGGCAACAAGAAATTGGAGAATCGTGCAAAAATTACAACTTAAAGCCCAGAAGATTTAAAAGTGATATTAGAAACCATTGGAACTCTAAATTTCTTATGTTAAAATCTTGCACGGGTTATTCTGATGTCATTACTACTTTTATTAATGAAAAATATTTTGATTATAATTTAACTAGAGATGATTGGAAAAATGCTCTGAGTTTATGGATATTTTGGAAGTATTTTATGTGGCTACTGTAGCTTGTTCGAGTGTTCGTTATCCTATTTCTTGTTTTGTGGTTAATAAGTTGTATAATATTAGATTCAATTTTGATATATTGAAAAAAAAAATGTAAAACTATTTGTGAAGTTATGGAACAAAAATTTAAGAAATGTTTTGAAGTCATACCACCCATATTTATGTTAACTGCTGCCATGGACCCAAGAATTAAGTTTGATGGTGTAGAAACGCTCTTAACTGAAATTGCTAAAAAGTTAAGTATTACACTCCCTTCATGTTCTGCGTTTTTTACATTGTTAACAAGTTTATATTCAAATTTCTTCCTATTTCTCAAAAACAAAAAATAAAAAAAAATTTATATTCCTCATATGAATCTAAATACTCAACGAATACAAGCTACTCCTGCGTCCAGTTCTTCATGGACGAATGACCCAACTTGGTCTTTTCTCTAGAAAAAGGGAAAATCAACAAGTTCCTCACATACTCAACTTTTTAAGTATTTAGAAAAAAAATGATGGCATAGAACCCTTATATGTTGATTTTTTAAGGAAATACATAGGCAATTGATTAGCATAATGCACTTATTAGTTATTTTTCACATTTAACCACTTCCATTCAATATTTATGTAAGGAATAATGGTAAAATATCCTTATAAATGCATTAAAGTGCCTTTTTTTTTCCTTTCTTTTCTTAAAAAAAAAAACTTCGAGAGGGTAGGAGGTAAGTTGAGAATTTGTGAGTTACAGTATTAAGAAGGTATTGTGCACTCTCTTGGGCTTACGTATTTGTTGGCATCTTGACAAAATACTATAAAGTAGACATATATGGTAGTCTATTGGAATCTAGCCTCTGCTTCATGCCAATAAAATCAATAGATTACTAAGGGGGGGTTCCAATAAGTGGTTTTTTAGTTTTTTGGTTTTTTGTGATCTTTAGTTTTTTTAAAAAAATTCACTTGTTCCACTAACAAATTTTTGGTTTTTTGGTTTTTTTAGTTGTGTTATGAAATTACAAATCTACCCTTCTACCCAAACAACTATTGCTCTTTTTTTTTGAAAGGAGGGTAGATTCGTAACTTTACATGATTAAAGTACATGTGTTTAATTGTGCAATGATTTGGTTTTTTTTTAAGTTAGTGGAATGAAGTGATTTTTTTGTTGGTTTTTTGTGGGGTTTTGTTTAGTGGAATGACGTAGTTTTTCATTTAAACTAAAACTAGTTTTTTTTATTGGAACACCCCCTAAATATGTGTAAATCTGTATTCTGTATCATGCCAACAAAACAAACATATAAGGTAATCTATTACAATCCAACGTCTGTTTCATGCCAATAATAACAACAGATTACCAAATATTTGTAGATTTGTACTCTGTATCATACTAGTAAAACAAACATATATGGTAATCTGTGGTAGTCTAGTATTATTTCTCAAAGTCTATTTTATTCGTGTTTGAAAAATATATTTATATAATTCTTACAATATGTATTACAAGTTTTACCCAAATTTTTTTGAAAAAATTACTCCCTCATTCCAAATTTCTTACCCATTTTGGTTAATTATTATCACCCTAATTTTGTGTGTGTGTGTATGTCTCTATTGATTAAATTTCTTTTGTATTTATTGGATTTAATCAATTTTTGTCCACATTGATCAAAGTGTCTTATTTTTGTCTTTATTTAAACAAAAAGATTTAGATCATAATTTTTTTCCTTTTCGATTGTTTTTGTCAAGACGAACCGATAATCGACGAAAATTGATGTGAAACAAATAAATGAGAACAGATTACCAATATGTATACATTTGTAATCTGTATCATGCCAGCAAAGCAGATATATATATGATAGTCTGTTGCAATCTGACCTCTGTTTCATGTACAAATCAAGCAAATTTAATGGTTTAGTTCCTCAAGCTGGGTGCTTAGGTTAAAAATGCACAAATCAAACAAATTTAGTGGGTATAGTTCCGCAAGCACGGAGCTTTGGCTAAAAATATACCAAACAATTTTTTTTCTGTCTTTATTCAAATTTATTTTGCATTTGTTAGTTTTGCGCCTATTTTTTGTGGATTATTGTTTTGTCACGACGAGAAAAATATAAAAAGTAAAATAAAATAAAAAACATTTAAAAAGTTCACTAAAGACAAAAATAATCTAATTTTTTGTGGAGTTCTTGTCTGTAAATCTCAAGCAATAATCCACAAAAAAATTGACATAAAATTAACAAATGCAATTTTCACTAAATTTATCTATAAAATAGAGTTCTTGTCTGTAAATCTCGAGCAATTTTTCAGCACCGAGCAAGATGTCCGTTGCATTTTTGGACGACTGAATGCGCTAAAGGGTACCACATGCTATCCACTTGGCATTAGAAATTTTTTTGTTATAAACCAGCATAAAGGCTCCACCCCACACACTTCATGTGACTATTGACTAAATAGAGTGAGAGATTTTCTCTCAATTTTACCAGAGATAGGGAGAACTTTTTAATGAAAGGAAGCCAAAGTTTAGAGAAAGAGAGAGTGCTTTCAGATAAGGCACAGTTGTCTTCGTCATTGATAAATGTAAAAGCGGATCCAAGTTGTGACAAAGCTCGCACAACCTCGATCCATGCAAATACTAGTATCATAATCAATCGCTCATTAATGTATATTTTTTCCATGTCAAAAACACATGCATGTATATATCTATTGTCAAATTTTGTATAATTTTGTTATGTATCAGTCCCTGATGGATCAAATCTGAGTTTGACTGTTCTCAATTTCGTTTCTGATTTGGTTCTATTGTTCTCAATTTCGTTTCTACTTTGACGAGAATAGAGAGGCAATAGAGAGAGAAGGGTGTGAGGGAGGGACAGGGCATTTTTGTCTTTTTAAGGACCTTAGACTCTAATAAAAATGCATTGATGTCCTCCCCACATTACATAAATTTATGCTGGTCTAAATGTCTTGTTGGACTCTTTTTTTGGATCTTAGACCAATTTTCTATTCCTTTTTATAGGATGTACTCTCACTCACACGAGAGAGAGAGAGAGAGAGAGAGTACATGTGTGAATAGTGTGATTTCAAGTATTTGAAAAGCCTTCTTAAAAGCCTCTGTACCTTAGCTATCTAGGGAATCTCTACCCATTTGTTTTCTAAATTTGTCATAAACTATGCGGTGACTCTCAAAAAAGTATTGCGCAACAACGGGCAATAATCGAAGAACAGGCACGCCGCAACGGGTGCCGTGTCTAAAAGCGGGTTTCCGCACTATGCTTCATGGATCTTCAAAAATCATACGTGCGAAATTCTTGAGTAGTTGAGCCTAGGTTCCCCATTTGCAACGATCTGGGCTTAATCAGCTAGAAAGCGTATAATTTCAAATGGGGAATTTGATGAAAAACTGTAAATAGTTTCTTCGATAAACAAATAAGTATGGAATATAAGGAAGGTATTAATGAACCATTTTGGACGATGTAAAAAAATGATAAACTTAAAATAATTTTCACTGGACAAATCACTCACTTGATAAATTAATCACCTATAGATGATTGGAAAATATGATACATTATATCACGCCCCAAATTAGGAAACATGATTGGCCCTGAACTAGGAGAAAATTCCTGGAACACGAAGCCTAAACAAAAATAATTTATATCACCCAAAATAATTAGAATGAATCCTGAATAATAAAATTAAAATGTTAATCAAAAATAACATTTTTTTATTATAGAAAACAGGGTAAAAACATCCCAAATATTCCAACTTCAAATTTATAGACAAAAAGCTAAATAAATAAAATTGCAGAAGCTGATTGACATGACTAAAAGAAAATAAAAATGCAAAAGCCCTAGTGGTCCAAACGGTGGGTCCTGCAACTGTCTCAGAGTCCACTATGATGCTCCAAGAATTAACCTGAAAAGAATGTGGAATAAATCCGTCAGCTCACAGCTCAGTGAATAGTTAAACATGCTATGGTTAAACATGCTGGTTAAAAGCACAATGTGGCATACATATAAAAGACGATAGCAAGAGCTCCAAAGAAATGGTTTCAAATAACAAAGGTTGGTGGCTCAACAAATAGTGTCATTGAGATGAATATCTAATTTATCGAATTCACAAAAAATATACATTTACATCAATAAGCTTGTCCAAGAATACTAGAACGATGAACATCAATAAATAGGAGTCTCAACCAAATTATGTGGGAACCATAATAATAACAACCATTGCCAAATGCCAAATATTTTCTCTAGGGTTAGCCTGTTGGATCCAACACCGTACTTAGAGTCAGCTCAGAATGGCACCTCAATCTTTTCCCTAAGCTGATCCGGAATAGGGTCACTGGGTATTTCACAAGTCTTTTACCTATTCGTTGAGCACTAGAGTCACAGGGTTCACAGGTTATTTAACAAGTCTTTCCCTAGTGGCCAAAGTCATTGCAGGATGGTGCCTGGGACTTTCCCTTGGGCTTTCACAAATATACCTAGAGTCCCCTTTCTAGTCCGAGATCCGGACTTCTGGACCTCCATGATCCGAGTGTTTTTTTTGACGATCCAAGCCGTCCAATGTGTTCAGAAGGTGTTTTCAAGGGTCTATGCGAGAAAGCATAAAAAAAATACCAAGAAGGGCTTGATCCAAGCAATTTTTCGCAAAAACTATATATTTGCAGTTTGCGAAAAACTGCTTGGATCAAGCCTTTTCCAGTATTTTTTTTTTTAAGATTTCTCGGGTGGACCCTCGAAAACACCTTTTGAACACATTGGACATCTCGGATTTCCAAAAATATTTTGCAACACAAAAAAAATCACTTTTTTCTTATTCTCGGGAGTTTGCAAAAACTGCATGGATCAAGCCCTTCCCGGTATTTTTTTCTTATTCTCGAGAAATTTCCTACGTGAACCCTTGAAAACACCTTTTGAACACATTGGACGGCTCAGATTTTCCAAAAATAATTTGCAACACAAAATAAATCAATTTTTTCTTGTTTCCGGGAGGAGTGGATATATATATACTCTCAAACACAAAAGAACAACATTTTAGAGATATGATGGAAACGATGAGCAAACAAGAAAATTAATATCAACCAATCACAACAAGTATTTCAATTAACCTTGTATGCCAAAGGGTACATCAATCATCAATAAATATTCAATGAACGAGATAATCTTTATCCATCACAACGAATAAAATAATTTGTCAAGAATTGATAGGCTCAAGAGGAATCCAAATGAAGGGATCACATGCTTAACTACTCACCTTAACTGGAGCGATTGATCACAAAATGCAATGCTCGGAGTACTTGTTAATCTAAATTAAAGCGTACAAAAACCATAATCAATCATGTGATACCTAGCAATTTGACTACTACTTGAACATTACTAGTAATAATTTAATACTTAGATTAATACCTACTCTAATACCAAAATCCTACCCCATCAGTCTATCACCACGTTGTCCTTACCCATGCAGCATTCCAAATGCTGGTTCTCACATTCTATATGGCCACAAAACACACATGCATATATAACATGACAGAAATGTAGAAGCCTATTTCGTGTATCTTGCAACAGACAAAACCATCGCTAACGCTTGTTACTCTCAACCAAACCTAATCTATATGTGGCCTAAAAGCATAAATGTAAGAGATAAAGGTGAAGTAGATAAGGGTGTAGACTCACCACAAACAAAATCCGCCACCGTGTGCATGCTCTCTGACTCTCTCTTTCTCTCTCGGTCGGAGCTCTCTTTCTCTCTCTCTCTTCACCGTAGCCTTATAGCTCTAATGTATAAACCCTAGTGCTCTAAACTTGAAAGGAATAAAAGAATGAATCCCATCCTTCTATTCTTTATATCTAAATATCTATATTGCTAGGAAATTCTAAGTTGGGCCAGGAAATCCCTAAATTGGGCCCAACATAGAATTTCAAACAAAAGTCTAACCCATACCAAAAAGATAGTCGGCCCTATACTAAAAATAAATGGCCCATTATATATATGTTCGTGTAACCTTATTCAATTTAACTCAACTATAATTATAAAAACAAAATATAAGTTATTTGATTTTTAAGAACACCAAAAATAAATATAGTACATAATAATCTGTATTTTTTAATTAGAAAGAAGTGTGAAAATGGAAAATGGAAGAATTAATTATTTTTATTAAAACAATATATATATATATATATATATATATATATATATATATATATATTTAAGGAAAAATTCGGGATGTTACACAATTAAATGTTTTAAAAAATGATCAAAATGCATGAAACAAAAATTTCATAAAAACCATGATAGATTACTGCACTAGTCCTTCCCATTTCGATCAACCATTTTATCCATGAAAAACATGAAACATCAAATGTAAAGAAAAAAAACCATGATCAAAACTATCATGAATCATGATCATCGGACTAGAGGGATTGGCGATTTGCTTCAAATCGATGATGGCGTCCGAAAAGAATCAAAGTTGCTTGTAGATATGTTTTAGGTGGGCGATGGCCTTCATTGCTTTTAGTCAAGGATATCTGATTGCTTGTCCATATGTATTTGATGGTAGCGGTCAGAGTCCTCATCGGAGAAGGCGATGGTGGACGGGATGGTGTCATGTGCTAGTGTGGTGGTGGATGGTGTTAACAAGGGCAACCCATGTAGAGAGAGAGAGAGAGAGAGAGAGAGAGAATCCAACCGAGAAAGGGGTGTGATCAGTGGAGATATGGAAGAGTGAGTCCTTGAAATTGGAACATTATAACCGTGGATATATATATATATATATATATGTGTGTGTGTGTGTGTGTGTGTGTGTAAAATTATTAATGAAGATTTATTCTATATAGAATTGATTATGAATCCATTAATAAGGGTGCTTTCGGGCATAAATCAAAATTTAGGATGAAAACATAATTAGTGATGACATTAGGGATGATAAAACTAAGTAGGATTCTCAAATAGAATGCCCCAATTAAATTCTCTAAAATGAAATAACATAAATCCATAACAAAAATAACCCAAATATTTTTTGAAGTGAAAAGTAGTAACACAAGTTGAGGATAATTTAAAAAATTGTGATTAATCCAAATGATATGTATACGCGAGTGTTTGATCGAAGTAACCCATTTTTCAAAACTATTTCACAATCTACCACACTTTTCAAACTATTTTGAAAAATAGTCTTTCGCGCATTTCTGAAATACACTATGAGCGTATATTGGAGCCGTATATACGACAATCGCTTGTATTTAGTATGCGCAATAACTTTACTATAATGCATATCTAAAATGCAAAAGAAAATTGCATCATGAACTTCTAGAGTGCGCAATAACTTTAACTATAATGCATATCAGAAATGCAAAATCTAATTGGATAGCACACCTTACTTTAATCATACAGTCATACCCCACACGTTTTTTAACCATATGAGGTGTTGAGCCGTAAACTTTGGATTAGTACAAAATTTTTTGGCTTAGTATAAATTTGTTTAGTGGATAATTTTCATTTAGGCACGGTATAACTCATTTTGCAGAACGGAAACAAGCATAAATTGCGTAATAATGATCTCCAAGTTCAAAGCAACAAATGACGACAAAAAATTTCCCAACATAACATCAAATTTGTAGCGCAATTTTGGAGCATAGATACAAGCATAATACTGCCCTAATACGCAATAACAATAGTACAACAAACCACGCCGGAATGCGGAAACAACGTAAACTGCCACTTAATCAAGAATTGATTTTTGAATCACGGATTGAACGTTGTTCAGCACATGCCTTGTAATGGAGGGTGGCCCAAAAACATCCTGTGGGATCCTGTTCATTTAAAATATAAAAAATGACTAATCATATTGGTGAAGTGGGTCACAACTACTCCCTCCATCCCAATTTGTTCCGCCCTTATTAGGAAATGAAAATTTTAAGGAAACATCATGATTGCTTTGACTTTTTGATAATTTTATCATTTTACCCTTTAACAGAATACTGTAGTACTAATCAAAATTAAAATTAAAAAAAGTGGGCCCAAAATGTTTACTGCCAAAAATTGTGCTTTAACATGGTTTAGGTTTGTCAGTTTGATGGAGAAAATCCATCAAGTTTCCATATTTGCTCAAATAGAACATCAAGTTTCCAAACAAATCAAAATTTTAAATTTTGAATTTGATGCATGATTGGTGGCCATATTTGCCAAAAATTGTGCTTTGACTAGTGGTTCATAGATATTTTTAAATGTAGAATAAATGAGGGGCAAAATGGTAAAATGGATGTCCAAAAATGGAAAGTTTTGAAATGAGCAAAACATTTTGGGACATCCCAAAAAGGAATAAGGGCGAAACAAATTGGGACAAAGGGAGTATATTAAATATAATTTTGTAAAATTATTTACCTCCAACTCTAATAATCGGGATCCTAATTCATTTTGCACACATGATTTCACCAATGCGACAACCTAAAAAAAAATAATATAAGTTGCACCATAAAGACGTCAAAACAACAAATGTGAAGCTATACGATAACTAACCAGTTTCACCATTGACAAATATGGCCTAATTCATTTCGCACACATGATTTCACCAATGCGACAACCTAAAAAAAAAAAATATAAGTTGCACCATAAAGACGTCAAAACAACAAATGTGAAGCTATACGATAACTAACCAGTTTCACCATTGACAAATTTGGCAAATTTGTCACTGTAGCCAAATCTGTATATTCTACAAGTTCTAGGTACCCTTGCGCACAGCAAATAACCACGCAAAATTTTTGAGGAAATCATTGTCCTCACTTGCCACATGAAGGGCTCTACGAATCACTTGTTGTGTGTTCAAACCCTCGCCTTTATATATCCCAGCCTCTTTCCATTCCAATGCCATTTGAACCAAACGAGCTGGCCCTGGAATTATATGTCCAAGAGGACGATGACATGATGCTGGTGGAGAACTACTTTGTCCAACATCAATCCGCGGGTCGTTTGGATCGTCTTTGTCCATTGTTATCTTTTATGTTTTCTAACCTTACAATGAGATAAAGTTCGTTTAATTTATATTATTTAACTTGACGGGCAAACTTGTGAGGAAATTTTTTATAACTACCATGTGTAACGACCCAGATTTTAGCCCTATATTATTATTATTATTATTATTATTATTATTATTATTATTATTATTATTATTATTATTATTATTATTATTATTATTATTATTATTTTGAAATAGTTTTATTAATAAAATCTAGTAATGTTTGATTTTATTTTGTGATTTATTAGTACTAATCTAGACTAGATGATCCTAGTTCCATTACACTATCCAATTATCCTAAACAAGTGGTAACTAAATACCCTAACCAAATTACTGGTGCCTTTACCCATTACACTGCCATGCATGCATATCAATCCATCAACTTTTCTTTTTGTTTTGTCAAAAATAGTCTTCCATTTTTATCAACCAATGAAGGCCTTACACACTCCTTAGAGTCTTTCCTTGGACCAATGAACTCAAAACCTTCTCTTGTCACCTCTTTACCCTTTGGTTTTAAGCCCATACTTATACCTCTATATCACCCTACTCCTCCATTTCCGAAAATCCCATGCACCTCATACAAACTCACTCCACGGTGAACACGAGAGAGAGAGAGAGAGAGAGAGAGAGAGAGAGAGAGAGTTCAACACCACATTGTCCACTATCCTCTTCTTTTGTTTATTTACCAAGAGAGAATTGGAGGTGGCTGGGTAGGAAAATAAAAGGAGATAGAAAAAGAGGAAGAAAATGAAAGAAAAAGAAGAAGAAGAAGAAAGGAGAAGAAGTTTGGTCCGTTCGACGCAACCGAGGCACATCCAAATCACTCTGGTTTAGCTTAATCTTCGGAAGAAAGGTAGGTTACGTCCTACTGAACCCATCGGTATATAATTAGTCGATTTTCGTTGAGTAGAAATAAAACCCGAGCTTTTCGTTAGTTGCACGGTAGTGTAAATTCATTTTTAGCCTTTCAAGCTACTGGGTCCCATCCAAAATAATATGAACCCAACCTTTTCTATGATAGAGATATAGTTCATTTCATAACGAATATTTTGATATATAATACATTGATTTTCGTTGAGTAGAAATAAAACCCAAGCGTTTCGATCGTCGGGGGAGCAGTGTGTATGCGGTTTTGACCTTCTGAGCTGCTGGATCCCATCCAAAACAAGCTGAACCAAAATTTTTCCGTGATAGAAGTGTATTTCATTTCATAAAAAACGTTTTGATATATAATACGTTGATTTCGTTGAGTAGAAATAAAACCCAAGCGTTTCGATCGTCAGGAAGCAGTGTATATGCGGTTTTGACCTTCTGAGCTACAGGGTCCCACCCCAAACAATCTGAACCCAATTTTTTCCATGATAGAAATATAGTTCATATCCTAACAAGCATTTTGATATATTATACGTTAATTTTCATTGTGTATAGACATAACTCGGACGTTTTGATCGGTGGAGCACGTGACTATATCCACACTCTGTAGAGTACACCATTTGTAATCAAGTAAACTGTCTGGACAATTGACCAACCCATGCCTTATTTTTTTTATAATTACAGTTCCGTCCCTAAACTCTAGATTAATTATTATTGGGTCTCAAAAATTTTAGGTATTTGACAAATTTAATCTCAGATTTTGGTTACTTTATATTCTAACCTTGTAGTGCGAAATTGTGTATCACATTAGATTAAATATGATCTAATTTAACTACCAAGTACACGACCAGAGTAGAAAATGTGCCTTGATTTTCTCGTGACCATTAATGCAACCATACTTGTTTATTTATTAGACATGTAAATTTTTATTATTTCAGGTTGTGTTAATTATTTTTACCATTTTGTGATTTGCGTGACTTAGCTGTAGTATTGTAAATTATTGTGCAAGTAATGTATATGGGATAGTAGAACATCGGGTGGTTACGAATTTCGAGGAACTTTAGCTGTGTTTTTAAATGAGAAAATGAGAAATGTAAATGCGTGGAAATATTATTGAGTTGATGAGCTGTGGATCCAGGGGTGACCGGAGTGGGCCCCGGACAGATGAACATTTTGATTACGAAACCCTAGATAGGACATGGTGGTGATTGACTCTCAAGAATGGTCGGGCTATATGGGTGGCACTGTGCTTGCGTCGCAGCCTGGGGATGAGTTGTGGGGCCGCAGTCCTGGTGAATCTTGTTTATTGTGCCTTGGGGTCATGGAAGTGATACTTGGGTATATAACCCAAGTTCTCTATCCGGATCTTTGCAAGGGGGAGTCGAATCATACCAGTTGCCCTGTGATAGAGGTTGAAGGGTAGGATGGATCTCGTGGATGAGAATCCTAGATGACACGTAGGTAAATGGCTAGTAATTAATCAATAATGTTATTTTTGCTATCTCATGTTATTTGCTTATTATGCATGTTTATCAATTATATACGTGGGGTTAAGTAGAGTAGGATATTCCTATTGGGCTTTTTAAGCTCACGGGTACTTGTACCGCAATGATTTATCACTAGGTAATGAAGATGGAGCTGAAGGACTGTGCAAACAGGCAAATTTCAACACTGTTGAAGAGAAAGCCAATGAGCATTGGTTTCCGTATGCTTAGTCGCTCTGAACAAAATTAATCGATGATTTTGAAAGCTTCAAGTATTATTGAAAATTGTAATATTTTAACAGTTTAACTTTAATTCGATATGGTTGTAAAACTATAACAATTGCTTTTGGTACGGTTTTATGATGGATTATGGAATCTTTTGTGAAATTGCCTTTTAAATTTATTTTAACGTTTTCCGAAAAAATTGGGGCGTTCATAAAAACTGTATATAAAATATAGATAATAGACTAGCCAATTAAGATGGGAAAAATACTTTTTAAGGGTAAAATTGGAAAGTGACCTAGTTTTGACGGATATTTTTAGAAGTGGGACAAATATTTTGGGACATCCCAAAATGGAAAGGACCAAGAAATTGGGACGGAGGGAGTATAAATAAAAACCGTTGCGCATAAATGAAATGCGTTATGTAGGTGTTTTTTTTTTTTCATAATAAGGAAGTGAACATGATAATGTTCGATAAATATTTGTCCATAGCAAAAAGCTCCATGGCAAAAGCCTCCTACGTCTTTATTGACTAATTTATCAAACACATCTTTATTTGATAGGATACCACTTTTATATGTACACCGTATTTAACATTTTTCACAGGCCCAGAGAGATTTGATGAGTGTTGTGTTATGACAGTCATATCAATCCAGCATATAGGCATGTTCTTACCCTTATAACCACTCTAAACCCTAATGGCCCGATTGGATGCCGAATTAGTTTTAGGGGTATTAAATATGGAGGTATAAGATAGAAGGGGGTAATATATATGGAGCGTGACCCCACAGTGATGTGACATTTATGGAGATGGATTAAGTAGTACTTGGTTTGGATGCTTTTGTAAGAAGGGGAATTCTATGTGGGTGGATGATGTAAAAACCTGTCAAAAGACTTTTTTGCCCTTGTGTGAATATTAGTATTAGTTATGTGTTTTTTTAATTAGATAAATCCAATAATTAATTAATTTATTATTGAAAGTCAATAACTAATTAAGCTATAAGATTTAATTATAATTAATTTTTATATTAAATTAATTTAGATGTTTACTTTTTTCTAAAGATCTTTACAACTCTAATGGTGTAAAACGTAAAGATCTAAACAAATGTGCATTTTTCGGACCACAATTTTTCAAATACTAAAGTATATAATTTTTTTATGTTTTTTTGTATTGAATTAAAGATCTATATTATTAGTTTAATTTGGTGAAAATAAAATAAAAAACTATGAGCGAAAGTATTTTATTTTTTGATCCAAAGAATATTGCAAAGCCAAAAAAAAAATGCCTAGAGTTGGCACCAATGGTAGCAATACCAGAGGTAATGGGAAAGGGTATTAAAAGGGGTACAATGGTCGGTAGGGGAGCGGATGATAGCACGATGGTCAGGGTCACCTCTTCCTCCCGTCTCTGTTTCAAGGCCTTCTCCTTCCTCTTCTTCAAAGACCCTTCCGGAAAAGCTGGGCTCCTCGACAGCTCGATTAAGAATAGGGATGGCTGTCAAGATCTCAGGAACATGGGCAAAAGTAACCTACTGCTGAAGATCAGTTGGAACTCGAGAGCGTTGGGATCCTCTCCTAGCTCGGCCCGTTCTGGATTGATTGGTCCTTCGCTCCCCAGGAGGGCGTGTGGCAACTAGGGGAGTGGTTGGTGGCCACTGACGTCTTGTTCTTCCCTCTCCTCTTCGTCTTATACCACCCCAATATGTGGGGGTATAATCCAACAGCAGGTGAGCAGCACGGCCGAGACCAATAGGGGTTGGTGGGAAGCCATCAAAATAAAGAGCCCGAGCAATATCCTCACGGTGGAGATTGTCGTGGATAAGGTGACCACCGTGGTTAAGGTTGTCCGCTGCAACAACAGAAAACAAACATAAAGGGAGAGATAGCCAGTTATAGCTTCTAAAGGAAAAAGTAAAGAGTAAATTCGGGTATAAAGGTACTAACGCAGTCTGCTAGGAGTTGTGGGGCATGCAAAGCTGATGGTCCTCCCCTCGGCATCTCTGGTCTCCCAGTTGCCAGTGACTACGAGGTAGTCATCTGCCCCACCCTTGGAGGAATTTGGCAGATCGGTGATAAGCTTCTGGTTGGGATTCCTGGCTTTGAAGTAGAAGGTATTGTCGATTGAAGGAACTACACTATAGAGGTAGTGTAAGTCCCACCAACCAAGTTCAAGGCCAAGCAGCCTATTTAGGGCTACTGTGCCCATGACTACCCTAACGAAATTAGGGCAGAGCTCATAGGGTTTAAATGGCACCTATTGCATACTTCCCTAAAGAAGGGGTGTAAGGGGAACCTAACGCCCCCCTCAACTACGAATATCAAAGGGATATGGATCTTATTTTCATCCTGGCCATATTCTCTCATGTCCCCGTGGTTGTCTAGCCGGAATTGAACATCGGCGGGAATCTCGTACCTCCTACGAAACTCTAATACTTTATCTGGTGTGCTAAGAAGGGCCCTATGTCTACCCATTTGTCACTAAGAAAAATTAGGGTTTCGCAGTTGAAACCCAGAAAACAAGAAAGTGAACAGGCACAGAACAACCCACGAAGAAGACGAAACACAAGAATGGAATGGAAATCCAGATGGTACACTTACGTGGTGGGGATAGATCTAATGGGACGGTCTCCGACGTGAACGGAGGGAAGTTTTCCAAGTGACGGAACGGAGACAAGGGGCTGCGATTGCAGAGGGCTTGAGCGTCATTAATGGCGGATGGAGTTTTTCTCTTCTTTGCTCCAGTCGAAAACAAAGTAAAAAGAGGGGTGAGGAATTTTCGACTTTCAAAGGGTTTTTTGGGGGGAAGAATAATGATTATCCCGCCCGAATCCCCATAAAAGTGGGATGTGACGCACGAAACACGTCAGCGAAATCATCCTTTGGGATTATCTGAGCCACCAGAGGGTCATTTCGCATTTAATGCGGAGGCTGCACCACTACCCACGTGGAGGGAAGGCGTGCAAAAAAAAGCATCTGGAGCCGTTGGAGCTCTGTGCACCGCTGACGAGTAACAGCAGTAACAGAGCTAGGGAGCAATTGGAGAGGGTAAACTCTGGTTACCCTACTGTTAAAGCTTGGCACGTGTCTAATATGACCGCCACGAGAGGGCGATTAGCTCGGTACCACATAGGGAGTTCGTTACTCTCTTCCGAGCTGGGTTGACCATGAATAGGGTCAGGAATCAAATTAGAGTAAATGCATCAGAATGTACTAGCTCGACGTAAGGTTTAAGGGATGCCCATGATACGGCCGATCTGAAGAGGCTACGGATATAGTTTGGCAAGCATTCTGGAATACATAGTTCAGCTCGGCGCGATGAACTGAACTATGTACGAGTTACCCCGAGCTACGTGTAAGCTCGGCACGGCCATGAGAAAGGCGGTGTGACATTCTAGAATATTCTATAAGCGGTACCTTACGAGATAAGGAGCAATCCCGTGAAGTAAGGGATTAATATGAACATTCCTAATGTGGATGAGAATAGACCCCATATAGGAATGAGCCCTACACGGAAAGAAAGACTACTGCTAGACAAGATCTAGCAATATAAGGAAGCTGTCCCTTGATAGGAAAGTCCTATTGAGAAAAGGACTCCTAAAGAGAATAGGAAACAGTGGCACGAGATGCCTAATGTGGATGACATCTACATCTATAAATACAAGGTAATAACCATGACAAAAGGTACGCTGTGAATTACTTTCATACGCATTGTGTTTCAAGCTTTCGAGTACGTGATACTAACTTAGGCATCGGAGGGCCTTTGCCAACGAGAGGCAAAGGTGCTCTAACCCTCTTTCTGTCTTGCAGATTCAGGGTTGATTCAAGGAAGCACGTGATCCAGAGTTACGCGGATTTACCGCCGTACATTTTTTTTCAAAAATATAACCCACCAGCTCATCTAAAAAACACGGCCTACCAACCCATCTCAAAACACAGCCAACGAGTCGTCAACCTCACGACCAGGAGTTATGACGGTACCGTGACCTTGCTCATAGGTTCACATATAGTGGTGGTGACGAGGGCCATTCTTTATCAGCAATGCTAGGTGCAACCCACAACGTAAGCAAATCTTACCGGCAAGTAGCAACCAAGCTTGCACAACAAACATTTGGCATAGCCCACGAATGCAAGTTGCCAACCTTGCAAACTAAAATATTGGCACAACCCACGCTACAAGATGTCAACTTGCAACTTTTTGGAAAAAATACTGGCACACAGCCAGATGGCACAGCCCACGCTACAAGATGCTAACTTGCAACTTTTTGGCTAAAATGCTGGCACACAACCAAATGGCACAGCCCATGAATGCAAGTTGTCAACCTTGCAAACTAAACATTGGCACAAGAGGCATAAAACATTCTCTTTCCAACCACCAAAAATATTTGATCCATCACCAAAATCATTTGATCCATCCATACTTAAATTTTGCCAACACATACTTGAGCACATAAAAAGAGTTCAAAAGCAGTAATAACCACTAAACAACTTTGAAACACAACATTTCTATTTATTATAGAAGCTGCACATTTTCACCTATCACGAAAGGAAAAATTCTACTATCAACTTAACCTCCACGCACCGAAAGCATAAACACGACCATTCTTACGATTTCACCACCTATAATACCAATTATATAGTATCCATTAGGCTCACTGCCAAAATGCATGCCCAAATGCAAATGAAATGCATGAAAATGCATCCTATAACCCAATAGTGCTGTACTCTATAAATTTCTAGAATTAATCTACTCATCTACTTCCCAGGAAATTTTTACCACAAACTCCAGACTCATACATAATCATCATATCAAAAATTCATAACTTTCTGAGCACTTTAACTAGTTTTAAATAACCCCCCAAACAAACCCGAGCTTGCTGAAAATTCTCCAAAACATATTTTTCTCCAACTTCAAAATAAAAACTTCTATTATATGGAAGAAATTAAGGCACAATCCATATATCATTTCCAAGGTCTACGATTCTAGTTTCATAATCAAAAGACGGTGTACCAATCGGATACCCAAGCTAAAATTCATAACGGTTTTCCCAAGATATGTCAGTGCTGTCTGCCCAAACATGAACCTGACAACAAATTGGTTCACGAATTTTCTTATTTTCTGTACTTTGAATTAAACTCTGAAATTTTCGCACACCACACAAGACATCCATGGGTAGCTACTGTAAAAATATCATAAATTTTTTACTTCAGAAACTATATCTAAAAATTTGACCAAAACCATGGCAGATTTGATTTCACAAAACCTGTCAGTGAACCCCTTCACCTCCCTTCCATGGATTTTGTAAAAAATAAATCCCAAATCACTCTTACGAGATGCAAAAGACCTGATTAACTTGTAAAAGAACAACATAACTCAAGAATTTTGGTAATTAAACTCCAATTCGTACCTTATTTTTGGGTTTTCCCCAATTTTCTTCTCTTCTCCTTCTTCTTTTTTCCTCCTCTCTCTCTCTCTCTCTCTCTCTCTCTCTTCTCTGATTAGGCAAAGGAAGTGGGGAAGACTTGGTAGACTATATGAGGGACTTGGTATTGACTTGGAGTCAATTAAGCATGAGGTGTTCCCAGTGTTCAAATTTTCCACAAACAAAAAATAAGAATGAAAAGGGACCATTCCCTTGCCTTCCACGGCTTCACTTTTTTTTGACAATATCACTCTACCAATGGTGCAAAAACAAACGCATTAAATAACATGTCAAATAAGAAACAAAAAGCCACCTCAAATGTGATGCACGTGCTTGTTAAGAATGAGTGTTACAATATGTCAATTTATATTACCTCTTGAATAAACAAATGCAATGCAATAAATTAACAAATTTTTCCCGCAATGTCCGCAGCTGCACCAAGTCAGCTAATATAATGTAGAGTGATCCTCCTGTACCAAACCACATACGGGTCGTTGGCAGGGTACACGTTAATGTCAACATCTCCATGAAGAACAATATTATTCAACCTATCATTCTACAATGCCACTGAATTGGCATGGACAATGGTATAGTCCTTAGTCCTGGACTTAAAAATTCATCCCGTGTGGCTTTGCTCAACAGTTATAGTCATCAGGGATAGTTTGTCAGTAACTAAACTGGCGCATTACTCTATCAGGCATGTGGTTCTCCACATATGGAAAATATATGAGTGGGACCTTGGCCATCCAAATAGCCCCACAACACGGCAATTAAGAGGCAAAGCCTCTATTATTTCATCATAAGGCATCCATACCACCTGCATTAATTTATTGAACCATTACAACAAATCCAACCAAAAATTATACTACACGTATAAAATGCAACATATGATAGTCACACCTGTCACGCCCTCGAAATTCAATGAATAATACAGTAAGAAATTCCACGTGGACGGTCAACAAGTCCACGGGCCACGTCAAATTCCAAGTTGTCTGATTGTCAAAGTCAACATCAACATGTACAATGGTCTATGGTTACCCATTTCCCACACCAAAATACACAAGTCTTAAAGTTATTACAAATCCAAGTTAAAAGATTTAATATGAATGAGTTACAAAGTCATCTCTTCAAAATTTTAAACTCAAGATGATGTGGTAACTCCTCTTTAAGCTTTCAAAAGATGTATGCAATCACTTCATGCGCACCCCAGTCATGCTCCGTGCTGGGTACCTGAAAAATGATAAGTTGAGCTCACTAGCCCAGTAGAGAAACGTCTACCAAAACTTAACACAATGAAACGTGGATGCAAGATAAGACATGAGAATGAAAGCTAAATAAGGTAACCGAGATTTTACAAGAGTCAAACGAGGCACATATAAGTTTATAAATCCCTTGTTATCACCCAAGTGTACCCGAAGTATACCCGATATGCGTCCTCTCTCATAAGTGTCTAATTCGTCCATTGTGTCATGTCAACCATTTTATTTAAATTAGATCTTTAGAAATTCCTCGCGACACGTCCATCGGACGGCCCAAGTATCATTCCGGGCTATCTTTCGACCCCTTATAATCTTCCCCTTGGCCAAGGCATAATTTCTCGCGACACGCCCATAGAACGGCCCGAGTATCATTCCGGGCAACTTTTCGGCCCCATATCAAGAGTTTCAAGTTCTCATTTCAATTCACGTTCATTGGTTTCCCACAAGTGTCATCTTACCACTCATACCTCGGATCGTCACCCAAGTTCACGCATTTCGTCAAAAATCTTCAATTCACATATAACAAGTGTATGACCATGTAGGTGTCGTGCAAAAATCAAATCGAGTCACCAATTATACTAGGATAGGCTAGGGACGAGTTATTCAACGGGTTGTGAGGTATAAGAGATGATTACGCCAAGTAATAACACGAACAAGCGACCAAAATCGACGAAAACAAGTTTTGGAGAAGTGAGGGGGGGAGTGGATCAATCCATCGTGGGGAGTAGATCGATCCAGAACGAGAGTGGATCGATCCAGAACAAGAGTGAATCAATCCACTTTGGTCCGGAGCAAAACAAAAGGTTATGGATCGATCCAGGTGATGAGTGGATCGATCTAGAACGAGAGTGGATGATCCACTATGATCCGGAACTCCATCAGAAGGTTCTGGATCGATCCAACCCCAAAGTGGATCAATCCAAAGACCTCATGAACAGATTTTTGACAGCAACAAGGGGATTTCAATGGGCTCCAAACCAAACCAAACATGTTTATGATAAAAAATCAAAACCACAAGCTTCAAGAGGGTATTGCAAGAACTAGTTTATATCAAACAACAACAACAACAACAAGCATTAATCAACATCCAATGAAATCCATGTAGCTAGAAAATGGATTTTTCAAGAAAATAAGAGGGATTGAACAAAGATGAGTATAATCTACACATCACACATTTCAAAACACTTAGTAATGGTAGAAATCTCTCTACCTCAAGGTTTAGAAGCTTGTGAATGAAGGATGAGCAAAACTCTTGCTTTCTCTCCAATACTCCAACTGAATCTTCTCCTTCTGGAGTGAAATGAACCAAATTCGGGCTTCCAAACACACGTAGAAGTCTAGTATTGGTGAAGGTTTTGAAGGAATTAGAGGTTTTTTGGTGAAATTTGTGGAGAAGATGAAGAAAATGGAAGGAGTAGAGAGGGAGAAAGAGGCGCTGTGTAGAGGAAGAGAAAGGTGTGTGTGTTTTGAGAAAAATCAACCATATAGTTGTATATACACCCCATTTGATGCACTACACCCCCATAAGTTTCAAATGCATTTCAAAAACGCCCCCAATCATAAACTACCATCAAATTGGCCCACTTTACTCTAATTTCAATTTCTCACAATTCCTCAACTCTTTTTTTTTATTATTTAAATAATAACTAAACTAATTAAAATCTACGGGTCTCTACAATACCTCATTCGGTCTCTTCAAGTCAAGGAAATGTCTATACGCTACAAGCACATGCATTGCCATATCCGGCGTATGAAACACATCATTCTACGTACAAAATTGACAAAAGTTTGAATCGCAATTAATTTCGCAAACATCAATTTGGTACATTTCTATTTGAAAATAACTATTATCTACACATACTGTTCACCAAGGGGAGCATCAGGTGGTTAGACCCTCTTACCAACACGTCCAGGAGCAAAGTAAGGTAACCGCTCCCAAGCGCAAAGCTGCAATAGTATAAAACAGCCACCCATATCATTGTCGTATGTCTTTGACTTGTAACAAAGAAAGTGATAAAGCCCAGCTAGATACACACTACCCCAACAGTGCTGAATTGTCAAGTCCCGTAGCAAGGATAAATAGCAATGTTTAGCTGCTTCATTTCGGCGAACCACAACCATCTTGCAATCTATTGGACGTTCCCCTTAAAAAAAAAAAAAAAAAAAAAAAAAAAAGTTCTGACAATGTTTAGCTAAATTTTTACAACCAAACAACATAATGTATTAAGTACTAAAAACGACAATTAGTAAAAGCTAGTAACTTACATTGTTATCCCGTATGGCATGTGACCTATGTTGTCGCTGATACCCTAATAAACTCTCATTGATGGGCCCCTCCTGAATAACGGCGTCGAGCTCCATAATGTAAGCTCACTGCATACAAATGATATCATTAATATGGATTCAAGTTGATCCAATCTTAGAATGAATTGTTGGTACCACCAACATTGCTCCATTACTTTTATGTTAATTTTTTGCGTATAAATTAATTTCTTGCATATATGTTAAGCCAATTAATTTCTTTCTTGTATATATTTGAATATTGAGTTGGTTATTAGCTTATCTTATCTCTATTCTTTTTGTTCATATTTTTTTGGCATTAGTTACTGGGAATTAGAAACACTTATCCAGTTAGGCATTGCCATTTGAATGAAGATGAATACAAACCGAACGTACAAATCTTGTAATTGGGTTTATGAAGAAAAAACACAAATCACTCAAGCATACAAAACAACATTAAACAGTGGTTTTACAAAAATGTTGTACTCCAAAATGCTGTCGAAAGGTACATTTTCTTAACATGGTATCTAGAAGATAAATATAAGATAAATATTTCTTCCAATGCTATATGTCAAAAATTACGTGTCATGTAACTATAGTAGATGAAAAATTAAGTTATGAATTTGTGATAGGCTTGATACACATTATCTCTCTTGGCCAAATTCAAATATTTTTCTTTCTTAACTTAGTATCGGAATGTATGTTTTCTTTTCTTGGAAAACACTATTTTAATGTGGAGATCTGAACTTTAATGTTTGGCTGCAACTTGTAAATTGTATTGAGCAAAACAAAAAACTTAATCCTACAAAAACCAACACGTAAATAATCTTAGCATCAATGGGATTCATCGGATCAGGTGTAGAATTGCAACTAAATCAGGAATAAATGGTCCAGACAAAATCTTACAAACTTGATTCAAATTGATTTAACAACAAATGTTTGCAACTAGAGTTCACCATTGTACAAGAATCAAAGGTTCCACCCTTGTAAAAATGAGGGGATACAGCTGTGCAAAAAAAAAAAATCCTCCAAAAATCCACTACCATTGATGGTAGAAGACTAGATTATGAGAGAGAAGAGAGAGAAAGAGAGAGTTCATACCAGCTGGAGAAGATCGCGATGATCGCGCACAATAGAAGTGAGCTACCAAATCGCGTAGGGGAAGGATGAAACATCGGGCACAGGAGGAGGGAGGATGGCTACCACGTAGGAGGGAGGAGGGAGATCACCCCTTGATCGCGAACCAAGTTTGTAGAAAAGGAAGGAGGAGGTAGGGCTTTGTCTTGTTTTAATAGAACACACATCGCTGATATGAGTGATCATTAAAGTTATTACGCACTCTTAAAGTGCAAGATCCAATTTGATTTTTCATTTCACATACTCGCGATTATCGTATATACGGCTCCCGTATACGTTGATGTGGCATGCCAGATGGCATGTAACGTTCATATTACATTTTAAAAATACGCGAAAGACTATTTTTCAAAATAGTTTAAAAAGTGTGATAGATTGCAAAAGTAGTTTTGAAAAATGGGTTACTCCGATCAAAATTCTGTATACGCAGCTTGTCTCCCTCGATCTGGATTCTGGATCTTAACGATCAGATTGACCCGTGTCTCTACGGATCGTCTACGGACTATTCTTCCTCTCCGTCTCCTGCGTCTGCTTCAAAGTCCTCAACCTATTTCTCTGCCCAACCTTCTACCTCACCTCCTGACCTCAACCACGCAAAACCCGGTTTGCGGGCGGTCGGAAGGTACTATTCCCCTCTCGCTGTCGGCGGTTTCCCAGGAAAATAAAACTTGGCTGAATTGGGTCAATCGTATATTACATCTGTACTTGTCCTACACGTTTATTAGGTCGGTTTTGTGATGTGTTATGGTTGAAGAGGAGGAGTGAGAGATCTTTCCAGTCTACTTAGGTATATTAGGGAAAATGGAATTGGGTATCTTTAGGTGTGGTTTTTGTGATGGACCTAATGGGATCACAAATTTGTATTAATCAATTTCTGATATTGCAATGTTAAACACTTTGATAGTTCTATTAATAAGGCTTTTTGGGTTTGGAAAATTATATCAAGTATTTTATGTCATTACTTCGAAGGATTGAATTGTTGTTGAATTTCCAAGATCTAAAGACTGTTTCATTCAGTCTTTTTCGATAAGTAGTTTCAGTCAAGTTTTAGGTGGTGAATTACAAATTTTGTGCTATTTATTGCGTTAGGATATGATTGAATTGTTGCTGAATCTCCAAGACCCGAATACACTTTCATTTTCGTATTTCGGTTGATTATTTTGGACATGTCTAATGATTTTTTGAGGCCAAAGCCATTTTCCTAGCTTGATATTGGGTCAAAATACGACTTAATGTTGCTCATTTTGTTAAAGGTAGATCACAAGAAGGGTTTTTTTTTTTTTTTTGTAGAGCCCGCCATGCGAGAGGTAGTCACAAAAATAAAAAGTAGCGTAAGCATAAACACAGGATACAACAAGGCTATAATGTAGCTCAAAGTTGGGACGATTTTTATGGTGTTAAATTATGACTTTATCAAGGGGATCACTTCGGGTTGGATAATTTAGCTCAGAGTAAGATTCGTGGCTGGATCATGGCCATGTTAACAATTGCCCATTAGGAACAACTGATGTGGTGAGTTGTTGAGGCACTAACTCAGTGTTTATATACCTCTGTCCTTGTATCCGAAAAGGATTTAAGTTCTGTTGCTTGTAGGGGCAGTAATCAGAAACTGATCAATGTTACTTCACTTGATTAGTGTGAAATGGACTTCTACTATTTCTTGATATGATTGGGGAGTTGCTTGCGAACTATTTTACTTACTGTAACGGTGAAACAATATGATGCCAAAAGTATTCCTGGTCTTGGCTGTATTAAGCGATGGTGAACTTGAAATATTCATCTCAAAGCTCCCATAATCTTGCTGTAAGGACTATTTCTTTGCATAGTTCATAAATTTTAGTATTGAAAGAGTACCCTCTTTTCCTATTGTCATGAACTTTCTTTAAATCTTATTTTGAGTATCTTGTTTGTTGGATTCTAATCCATAATTGAGTTTTGATTTAGTGCCAGCCCACAGATTCTTCCACTTTCTCTCCTTTTCTATGATTATAAACCATGCAACAGTGCATACAATATTTGGATACAGTATGTCAGGGATTTTCTTTCATAAGCCAGTTTACCATCCTCTGTAAGTTTGTTCAAGTGTTAATGTTTCTTGCAAGCATATCTGTGATTTCCGTTTTTCTAGCTGGTGATTCAGTTAGGAAATCCTTAAATTTCTGCACTCTGTGTAGGGGTTATCTATAATTGCTGACTTGTAACCCCTAAGCAAGGACCAGGGGGGAAAATTTGCTCACCTAGTTCTTTAGGTGGAAAATCATTAAATTTTACATTCTGCTTTAACTTATGTCAGCAATTGACTGGATTTCCAGCAATTATAATTGATCTGTCTACATTCTAGGGTTCTAGTACTCGTTGTCAAGTCTAAACTCCCCTGCTGTTGGTCTGCTCTTCAATCCAAATTTAAAGGAGATTAACGGCCACTTTTGTCTATTTTCATTTACTCTTCTTCAAATTAACTGCTTTAAACTGTAACCTTGTACTCATCTCCATGCTTTTTTTTTCCCCTTCCTTTTCGCTGTTAAAAAAAATAAATATATCTCCATGCTTTTCTCTGTTTTCTTACATTTAATTCCAATTGTTTATTTCTTCTTTTTTCACAACTCGTAATGCATTTTTTTTTTTTTGTGGAATAAGAATCCTATGTACTTCTTCTCCTTTTTGTGTCTCTTATTATCCACATCCCGTTTTGTATCATGTGCGTGCTACCTTTTCTGCATCGATCTTGTTCCTGATAACCTACATGCTGTTTAAGGCTTATTAATGACACAGGTGAAGTCGATGGCTTCCTTATGTTTATTGTTGCCGCTTTTCGTCTTCTGGTAAATATAGCCATGGCTGTCTTGTTGGGTCATGACCATAGCCATGGGGGACATGATCATGATCACGGTCACGGTCATGGCCGCATTCAAGACCACAGCCACAGCAACAGTGATCATGATCATAACAGCCACAGACACAGGCATGGGTGCGGATTACCTTACATCCCCATAGTCACAAGGAGCACCCAAGAGACAAGGAGCATGGCCATGCTCACGAGGAAGATATAATCGAACCACTGCTGAAGAAAAATTTCCAAGTAAAAAACAAGCCAAGCAGTGAGAAAGAAGAAAAGAAGAAACGTAACATCAATGTACATGGAGCTTATCTCCATGTATTGGGGGATTCCATTCAGAGCGTCGGAGTCATGATTGGAGGAGCATTGATTTGGTACAAACCCAAATGGAAGATAATTGTTCTGATAGGCACCCTCATATTTATTGTCAATGTTTTGGGGACAACTGTCAAAATACTGCAGAGCATACTGGAGGTACTGATGGAATGCACACCTAGGGAGGTCGATGCAACAAGACTTGAGAAGGGGTTACGTGAAACGGGTGAAGTGGTGGCCGTTCATGAGCTGCATATTTGGGCTATTACAGTTGGAAAGATTCTGCTGGCTTGCCATGTCAAAATAAAGCCTGAAGCAGATGCTGACATCGTGCCAGACAAATTGATTGATTATATTAGGATAGAGTACAATATTAGTCATGTGACTATACAGATAGAGTGTTAGTACTATTCAATCAAAAGAGATTTAAGCTTCTAAGAGCAGATTAGGCCTCCTTTGTTACTAAGACTGTCATTGCATTCTATTTCATTTTCTTGTTCCATTTACTATGTTATAGTAGTGAAGCTGAAGCTGTATTGTGGCTTTTATTGGCAAGAGATGATTGATTTTCTTGTTTAATGGGCCTGCATGTTCAACTTTTTGCTCTGGATGGTGTATTTTGGTTTTGTGCATTTAAGTCGATTTGAGGCTCTCCTTATCAAATGTGATGCTGGGGTTCGATTATTCCTAGTTTCTCTCACTACTGAATGTCTGAATGGTTGTGTCTACTTCCTCTCTTTTTTATGGCTGAGGGGAATTGCAGTTCATTTGTGCTCTTGTGCATTTAGCTTTGATAAAATGTCTCTTTTGCCTTTTTTTTTATGCAGGGTTTCTATTTTACAGTGATGATCAAGCCATTTCGTCAGGTAGTAGCTCTTCCCAGTCTTGGAAAGAAAAGAAGTTACTCTCCAATGCTAATGCACCAAATGAGACCGAGAGATGTGGCTGTACATTCGTCGCCAAGCTGTCCCAGTTCCTGTATATTCTTCCCAGAGCTGTGACTTAAAGCATTGGTTTCAGCTTCACAACAGGTAGCAGCACCTTCTCTGTTTTGTTAGAAATTACAGATGGACAACTTTTCCCGTCATAGAATTTACATAGGGTTTCTTACTGTTATTGTGGGATGTCAGTTGTGTATTCTAGAGGCATTTGTACTGCAGCTGTTTTTGCAAGTTGTGATAATTACTCTCTGCATCTACATCTGCCTTTTTTGCCGCTGTTCAAAGAAAAAGAATCTGCCTTATTTGCCTTTTTGTGGGAACGCAATGGTGCCCATTATGCGTGGATGTGCGTTGGTGCTTGGTGCCAAGCTATAGAATATACTAGATCAAGTTAGTGTACAAGACCCTTTACGTGGTGTGGATAAGGTGCCTGAGGTTCTGCCTGAAACTTGAGGCCTGTTTAGAAAGGGCTAAATTTGGTTATAAGGGCCACAACTCACCTAGCTAATAGTACATGCATCTTGGGAATACTTGGGTCCACTTTTGTTTGTTACTGGTGTCCAACACATGCTAAATGTCGAAAATTACCCAAAAAGATGAAAGTTGACTGGCCTTGGTTTTATGGTTTAGAAGCCGAAGGGCCCTTCCAACTCATTAATCTCTTTTTTTTACGACAATGATTTTTTTTGATCTCTTACGACAATGATCTTCATTCAGAAAAGCCAAAGGCACTTACAAAGGACTCCGTTCAAAATACACTCAGAAAAAGCTAGTAACAACAACCCAAATAACAAAGCATAGGAGCAAGAAGCCATCTCAAACGGCTTGACATGAGCCATGCTCTCTATCACAGATTGCAAATCGTAGACGAATTGAGTGCGAAAACAAACCAAATCAAACTCGGGTTTAGTGTGAGTCGAGGGAGAGCAAGAGTAACATCTTTGCGGGCAGATAGATCTTCATCTCGCCGATTTGAACCAAACAAGGCCCGGAACAACACCACGTTGCAAAACACCATGGGGACCAGACCTACCGGGACTGGGAAGGCAGAGCACAAAGATGAACAAGGGAGAGGAAGATGGACACACAAGAAAGATGGGTTAGGAGAGGGGAGTGGGGGTGTGGAGCCCCAACCCCAATAACCGCCGCTTGTGAGCAGTTGTAGAGAGAAGCGAGAGAGAATTTTTAGATAAAGGGAGAGTTTTTCCAACTCATTATCTTGAGAAGCTATTTTTGTTAGTATTATTGACGAGCTATTGCTCGATGGACCGAAATACAAAATATAGATTAATTGGAATTCAAATATTCTTTTTCCCATTAAATCTCAGAGTCTCATAAAAAAGAAAGAAGGATTAAATTCCTACCGGGTTTTTGGGACAAAGAGTGATAGAAACCTGTGTCTATGTAAGTTTTAGGTGCCCAATTTCATCTTTTTTTAGGAAATGAAACCAAGGTTTAGACACTATTAGGCCCTTCGGATGGTGAGAGAAGAAATGGGATCCCTCTGGTGAGAAAAGAAAAGAAAGGAAAGGGGAAAAGTTTCTCACGTCTCAACCACATGACCATGAGAAATTAGTCTCTCTACCTCCCATTCTGGTCATCTTTCTCGTCTTCGGCGACCTTGAAACTTCCACCGTTATCACAGATCCGGCTTCTCCTCGACGAGACAAAGACAACAGTAGAAGTTTGACGACGATCGGACGACGGGGTGGCTTGCACGTGCCGTCGGCGTTCCATTTCTCACCAAATCTCACCACTTTTGGTGAGAAATGGAAACAGGGGAAAAGGGGAGGTAAGAGATTCGAAATTTCTTACCATTTCTCCTCCTCTCCCACCCTTTTTTCTCCTTTCTTTTCTCTCTTTCTCCTCGATTCAATAGAGCTGTATGAGCTACATAATAGATAAGATTCCATGAAATAGAAGTCTTCCCAATTGTTAGGTTGATTTTGTCTTCTCTTTTATATTTGTGCCAACATTTTTCAGATCGCATGTTTCTCCTTTTCCTCATGTGTCTAAAGGGCCCGTTTGGATGCGGTCTTGTGGGGCATAAATACGAGGGATCTTATTTATAACGGGGTCCACGGCTATAGAATGGTTTGCCAAAAATAAGTACATGAGTGTTATTTATCACCCGAATTAAATATCAGCCTTGTTGGGGTGTTATTTATGAGCACCTCAAGGAATGTCCATATTTATGACCCTCTGATAACCTTTGAAAATTGACTATTGTACCGCTTTTAATACCCCTGCCCAATACCCCTGGTTTTGCTACTCCTATGTATTGCTGTCATTGGTGCGAAGTCTAGGCATTTTTTAGGCTTTGCAATTTTTTTCGGATCAAAAAATAAAATACTTGGATTTGCAAAAAACAAGGAGAGATGTAGAGGGGATAGACACTGCCACCTTGTTCAGTTTGAGTCTTAAGATCCACCGTACACGGTCCCCAATAAAATTTTATTTCAATCTCTCTCTACTTATCACCCCCAAAATCCTCACTCAAAACCCAAACTGAACAAAGCATCTTATCACCGAAAGGAATCCAAATAAAATACTATGAGGTATTCAAAATCGATGCTCCAGAGTTCCGATGGGTTTTAGAGAGAGAGGGAGAGTGTGTCAATTATCCAGCGTTATAATACACAATATACATTATGGGAAAGTTTCTTAATCAGATCCAGTGGCTGAGTGTGCTGCTGCTGCTAAGTGAACAGTGATACTAGTTATAGCAAAAAACTTGGAAAACCTATAAAGAGCGGTGACCCTTCAAGAACAGTTTTTGTCTTGTTAGGCTGTTTAGAATCTTGGAAATAAACATATGAATGATCAACATCTTCTTGGCTTAAATGGTAATTTTGAAGAGTTTCTTTACAGAGAAGTAGGGTCAATCTTGCATTGGGAAGCTGGAAAGCTAGGCTAGCTACTCCTCCCAGTGATACAGCTGGGGGTTGATATAGAGAAGGCTAGACAACTGATTTTGTTTTTCAGAATTATTAGGCTCTCTCTGAAACTACGTCCAACAATTGTTGGTTTTTGCATCGATGAAAGCAGGAAGAGGTTATTATGCTGATTATTGCTGTGGCTTGTTGTTCTAAGTTGGAATTATTATTGAGTTTTCCAACAAAAAAAAATTGATTTTAGCAAAAATCTTTCTCATTTGATAAAATCAATTGGTGATTTTAGCTAATGTTAATTTTATCATTTGGAAAACTCACCTTAAGGTATTAGTGCCGGATTATACTTAGGGATTCTTTCAATGTAGCAAGCCAAAAAAACAATGACTTTGGCAATGGCATTTTGATACTTGCAGATGAACTTGTTATTCCGGTGATCAACTGAGTTAATTGATTAAACGCTCGGATTGTGTATTGATCTTCGTATCTCATCAATTGGTGTCATTTTTCTTTTATCACGCTCTCTTAACAATATGATAGTGAAAAAAACAAAAAAAAAAAAAAAGAGGAAAAGAGAATGTAGGATGAGTTGATTATTGTGATATATAGAGACAATAATATTTTACAGTGGTGACCCTCACCATTGTCATTTAGCTCAGAACAGATGGGCTCTCCCTTATCACATGAAATAAAAAAGAATGAGCATTTGAAATTGGCTAAAACAAATACTACGTAGGGGTGACAGTTGAGGGTAATTCAACATCATGAGAATTTCCAATGTAGGATCCTGACAACATATGTAGTAGCAATTAGTAATGTTTAAGGACTTCATAGAATCATAATTACAAAACAAATTTGTTGTGCATGAGTATAGATCCATCATGAGATTAACAAGTTACACAATTATGACCGGGTGGTAATTTAATGGTAAACAACTCACTCTCACAGGAGATTTGAGTTCGGAAGTTTACAGGGTTCTATATATACGTACGATGCCCCCTTAACCTTACAATCGTGCTTGCTCGGCTGTGATCAATAACCTCTCGATCGGTGAAACCCGGTGAGTAATTGATTCCTCACGAGACTCGTCGGAGACCTAGAGTTTATGTCAACCCTGAGAAAAGCTATTGTGGTGAGTCGCGGCCTCCTCTACTCTATTTCTTCTTAGCGGAAGTGTGAAACTATCCTTGGGAGGACTTGATAAAAAAATATCCTTGGGAGGACTTTCCAAAGCATTCCTTTGGGGAAAAGTACGTTTTGGAGAGAGTGAGGAAAGAGTCCCCACAAAATTTCCTGTCCCCGCTGATGGACAAATGTGCCACCCCAACAATAATGCTTTGGGACCTTGGTAACCAGACAGACAAACTCTCTCTCTCAAATGGTCAGTGGTGTCTCGGTTAGTTTACGTTCATCTCGATTATCCTCGTCAAGCCATCCATCGACATCAAGATTAGGTATTCACAATAAATTACTTTTTACGCCCTAATCTTAAGAATCAAAACCTAGATAATTAATTATATGTGAAACAAATTCACCAACAAACTAGACTTACCATCGGTAAGTTGCAGAGTTACAGCCTCTCTCTCTTCCAGTAGCTGATCTGTTACAGTCTCACCAACTCTCACAAGGCCCCCAAATAAAATCTTTCTCGCATATGTTACTTTTTTTTATACTCGGGTCCCCTTTTTTTCAACCCTTCGTTTCTTACCACATCTGTCCACCTATACCCCCCACGCCAAATTCTAGTTACACAACTGTTTCATTCATCTTAACCCTCTTATCTTCTTTGCGCTAAATTTTTTGTTTTGGATCTTTATATTTTTTTTTTTGGGAACTGGATCTTTAATTGAGTTCTAAGCATGTAACGCTAATTAAGACTAGACCTAGCTAGCCCCAACCAAAAAAAGAATCATAAAACAGGATAATACTATAAGTACTGAGGGGCCCACTTAGAGATCTTATATTTTGAACCAAAATTAATACGTTGGGTCAAGTATTTTTAGGTATTGGATTAAATTGATTTTTTTTCGGTCATTTAAAATAATATTTTAAAATTATTGAATGGTATGTACCATTTTTAGGAGATCCATTCGATCCTGTATATCAATCTGTGCACCGAAACGAATGGAGGTCAGTACCCATAGCTGGTCTCAAAAATAAAATACTCCTACTATATCGTGCTGTCTGCATCGGGGCTCGTTCTCCTTCCTTGGGCTCACACATTAGTACTAGTGTTATATACAAGTTTTGTTATCACTGTGGAATGTTTGTGACTTGAGGATTAGAAAAATTGAAGGGCATTTTGTGGGTGAGAGAGGCCCCTCTCTCTCTCTCTCTCTCTCTCTCTCCCTCTCCACATATATATACTGCTACAGTAAGTAGTCTGTAGCAACACCCTGTTTCAGCTTTTTAGCAGTAATAATGGAGAGGCTTCAAGGACCCATCAATCCCTGTGTATGTTAATGGATCTCTCCCTCTCTCTCTCTCTCTCAACCATACCTACCTTTCCTTTTCTTGAAATTAAGTCCAAATATACTCCTGCTCCTGCATTTACTTCTCTTCTCATACAATGCATGTGGTTAGATGATCAGTAGATACTACATATTTAGCATGGCATTCAATGCAAGTACGTTTGTTTCCTGAAAATGCTCTACCACTCTCCTATCTGCATTTCCTTTTTTGGAGAAAATTATATTCTCCTTCTCCAATTGTCTGATGGGACAGAACCATACATATCCCAAACCCCACTTGTTCATAGTATTATTATTATTATTATTAATTTATTTATTTTGGTTTTGTTTTTCATGTGTTTGCAGTTTTTAGAGGAGGAAGAGGGGCATTTGAGTGTGGAAATGGAATGCTTGTTGGAACAAGAAACCAGTAGTGATAAACAAATGGGGTTTGGAAGTTATGGGCAATTAGAGAGAAGCAACAATGATAGCAGCAGCTTTGAAGAAATCAAAATGCCTTTTCTTGAGATGTTACAAAGTGGACCATCATTTTCCCCCTTTTCTGAACTGGGGGGGTTTCAGGCCTTATTGTGTTTACAGCACCACCAGCAGCAGCAGCCGTTTAAGAGTTGCCTTACCCATGACGCTGCTGCTCTTGAGATCCAGATCTCACCGGTCAAATCCGACACCGTTGTCGACCCGCATCTGCACCTCATGCATTCGCCCACCGTTGTGGCCTGTAACCACCACCACGACAGGTCAAAGCCGGTGGAGTTGGAAGAACAGGCGGCAGCGTTCAAGGGGCAGAAGAAGAGAAAGAGGGTAAAGAAAACAAGACCAGCCCCGAAGAATAAAGAGGAAATCGAGAACCAGCGGATGACCCACATTGCCGTCGAACGCAACCGGAGGCGACAGATGAACGACCATCTCACCGCACTTCGCTCCCTTATGCCTTCCTCCTACATTCAAAGGGTATATAATATGCACTTTTATTTTTCAATTCCGTAGACTTGAAAGTGAGACTAACAGCTTGATTTGATGTGTATCATTCAAATCTAAGCATGGATTTACTTAACATCTTACTGAAAAGTCTGGGTATACAATTTTTGAACATAATTCTGGACACATTTGTACTCTGAACAGCCCCAGCCCCGACCCCGTCTATGCATACAATTGCATCTAACGGCGGCCGAGGTTGTGTCCGGAGTTATGTCTTAAATCTTTTTTTTTCCAGCATTGTTCTAATTTTATTACTGATATAATTACAATTGTAAATGTACACATAATAGTTTTTGAAAGTCAGGTGAATTCTCAAACTAATTCTAGTTAAACCTCAATTTGATTTTTTTTTTTTGTTGAGATAGGTTGCAGTGAAAAGTATATTGGTTTTTAGTTGAATTTGTGTTTAGGAAAAGAAAACTTAGGGCTAGATATTCTCTTATAATCAAATTTCATTTTCCGTATACTTTTTGTTTTATGAATTTGGGATTTACATCATTTTAGGGTGACCAAGCGTCCATAATTGGAGGGGCGATAGACTATGTGAAAGAACTAGAACAACTACATCAATCCTTAGAAGCCCAGAAGAGAATGAAGAAATCAGAATTATTTGATCAACCAGGAGGTGGCCGTGGCGGGGACACCACCTCTACTTCAACCTCCTCCTCCGCCACCACTACTGTGTTTTTGGCTACATCGTCACCGACGACTTCGCAATGTGGAAATGTGAAGTCTGAATTTGGAGAACTGGGTCGAAGCATGACGGAGGGTACTAATATCCGGAGGAGTTATGAATTCACGGCGGAGAAGAAGTCAGGGGCGGTGGAGGTTCGCGTGACGGTGATTCAAAACCATGTGAACCTCAAAGTGGTGTGTCCAAGGAAGGCAGGTCAGTTACTCAAGGCCATTGTTGGCTTGGAAGAACTGGGGTTAACTGTGTTACATCTCAACATCATGGCTTTGGAAAATTCAGCTCATTACTCGTTTAATCTCAAGGTACATTCACATTTTCCATTTCAATCTACTGCTACCATTCTTAATTGGAATTTGCAATATCAAGGTTTATTTAAGAATATAAAATGTGTTCGGAAATTTTAGGTATTTAAGGGTTCTTTTGATTACTCTTAAATTTGCTTATTTTAAAAAATGACCAACAGAGGAGCCTTCAAAATTAGACATAAGAAATTTACTACAAGACGGAAAACAAATTTATTTATAAGAAAATAGGGTGTAAAAATAGGTAAATAATTTTCACACTCCCTATTTTACAATTCATACTCTCTTTTTTTTCTTTATTCACATGAATTTACAATATTACCCTTGCACGTGTGTATTGAAAAACAGTACTCCCTCCGTCCCTTTTTAAATGTGTTACTTGGGATTCTGTGCCATTTTCAACGGCTTATAACTTTTAATTTATAATAGCTTTTATGATTTTGAAAATTTTGTATAATAGAAATAATTAAGATCTATCAAACAAGATCCATAATGCATATGTTTTGAGGTTCACATTAAAAGTTATATAGCCGTTGAAAATAGCACAGAATCCCAAGTAACACATTTAAAAAGGGACGGAGGGAGTAATATTATAAATTCATGTGGATAAAAACAAAAAAAGGTGTGTGAATTGTAAAATAAGGGGTGTGAAAATCATTTCCCTAAAAATATGGAGTAAATGGGTTTTATTGATATAAATGGGTTTATAAAAACACGAACATAAATGGGTTTATACAAATTTCTTTTGGGAGATTTTGTTCGAGTCAACCATTTTGACTTGGAATTGGAACCTGCAGTATCTTTTCCTTTCTTTTCTTACAAGACATCGAAAACCGAGAGCTAAATGCCATAATGAAACCTTTTGGGTACCTTTTTTTGATGTGGGTTTTTGACTGTGCATGTATGTTTGGTTCTGAATATACTGTAAAAAAAAATGCACAGATAGAAGAAAGGTGTGAGATTGGATCAGCTGATGGGATAGCAGCGGTAGTGCTCCAAATGTTCAGCTTCATCAACGGCACTACGTAGTTTAACAACTCTTGGGGTCAAAACTGGATGAATTTAACCTCTGTGCAGTAACACTTTTTCCTGTTGTTATTTTTTTTTTTAGAGTCGATGAAGTATTAAAATGAGAAATTGTAAAAGAAAAATCGACCGTGCTGCTTTAAATTCTTTCTCAGCTCACTTTCACTTTTAATCACCAATGGCATAACCAAATTTGAATAATCAAAATTTGTCATATCAGCTTTTAATTATTTGTTTAGTGCATGGCTAAAGTTAGGAACTCAATGTTCCGCATTGGTATAATCAAAAATGAATTGGCAAAGAATGGCCACTTTTAGGGGAGTAATTTCCACTCCCCCCAAATTGTTATCCACACCTCCTTTTTTGTCTTCAAGTAAAATTTTCATGTGTAAAAATATTACTAAAACACAAAAAGGAGGTGTGGATAACAATTTAGGGGGTGTGAATATCAATTACTCAGTTTTATTCTTCTCAATATAATGGTCTAATATTGAATGACATTCTAATAAAATAAGTTAAAGTGAACAGCATTTGCTAAAATTCATAAAGTGACCAACATTGTTAGGGCATCATTATCTGATACACCAAAAAAAAATATCAAATTTAACTTCAAAAACATCTCTTATAATTTAGCAAGTCACTTTTCAAAAAATTCACAAAATCAGATTTTTTATTCAAACTTTAGCAAGTCACTTTATCAAAATCTCATAGAATCAGACTCTTTATTAAAACTTTTGCTCTTCCCTCCCTCTTCTTTTGTTGAGTGAACAGTAGGTCACCAAATTTGTTAAGTTACCGTAGCAAAGTTAAGAAATCTTCAAATTGACGAGTTCGTTTGATGAGGCTGATTTTTGAGGTTTTAGAGGAGTTTGCTCTCCACTTTAACTTTAAACTTTAAAGTTAAATTAAATTGTTAGCACACATGTTGATGCTCTTAAAATGCACATCTACTTGTTAAAATAGAGAGTGGGTTTACCTAAAAATAAATAATTTGCATTGTTAAGGGTAAGTTTCAAACAACAAAAGGCATATCGAGTAATTTTTGTAATTATGAAACGTTATTTTTTATTATTGAGATAAATGTTACTGACTTTGAGTATTAAAAGGCTCAAATTTGGTTATTAGTTAAATAGTAATTGTTAAGTAGCCATATTTGAAGTCAACGTTGTTAACTTTGTAAACCTTTTGCTTTTGTTTGTCACTGGGGATATCCTTTCCGGTTGTGACATACCCACATAAATTTGTAAGAATGAATATGGAGCATTTTGTGATAGTGCTGCAAGATGATTGTATGATAACTCACAAAGATGGGGGAATATTAGACTACTACACGAGCAGTGTTGTTGCGACACTGCTATGTGGTGCATCAATTCCCCCTCCATCACTCATTTATATACAATAATAACGTGAGTATGAATACAAAACTCATTCCGTCCCATAAACTTAGTTCTTTTCAAAATTACGTGTCGTTTTCAAATTGAAAAATAATAAATTTAGTAAAATAATGTTTAAATCTTTTTTCCACCGTGTAAAAGTTCTCAGTGACTACCAAATAAGATCCATATCGCTAAAAAAATTGTTTTTATAACTATATTACTCCCTCCGTCCCATAAAGTTTGGTCCCTACGAAACTATGTGCAATTTTCAAACTAAAAAATAATGTATTTGCCAAAATAATTTTTGAATTTTTTTTGCACCATATGAAAGTTCTAGATGAGATCTATCAAACAAGATCCATATTGACTAAAAAATTATTTTCATAAGCACGTTATTTTTTAACTTGAAAATTGCACGTAGTTGCGTTGGGACCAAACTTTATGAGACGGAGGGAGTATTTTTTATTTTGAAAATTACACATATTTTCGTAGGGGCTAATTTTACGAGATGGAGAGAGTATACAGAATCGAAAATGATACATGTACAACAACTAGCTCCAACAGGTCTCCAACACACTCACATGGTGTCATGTGAGTGTTAGAGACTTGTTGAAATTTTTTGTTGTACATGTATCATTGTTGATACAGAATACAGATTCTAGATGAATGTATGGTGTTGGATGAATGTAGGAAGACGCCAAAGCCCTAAGGCACAGGATAACAATTCTGGGGATGGGGACCAGTGCATACCGGGGCACAGTTGTCTTGATCGGTTGCGGCTGTTTTTGGACACCAGAGCATTGGGGTTGTGTTGGTGATGCAGCTGGAGTGGGTCAGAGGGCAAGGTCAGATGATGTTTACCTCTTAAATTGAACCCATGTACGTGTTCTGTTTTCGGTGATTATTTTAATGAAAAAATCTAAAATCAGTTTAGTAGGCTGTCAAAATTTAATTTTACATTTAGACGTGTGAAAAATATATAAGAATGTATAAAAGTAAATAGAAAAGTGATAAAAGTGCAGTTGTTAAAATTATAAAAATGTATTGAAATATGTGAAAAGTCAATAGAAATGTATAGAAAATATATACTATATTAAAAGTTAAAAAAAATACACTGGTGCATGTATTTTTTTTTTTTTTTTTCTTGTCTTATTGTCAATTCAATAAGTTGTCAACCTAATGACCCTTTTTTTAGCGAGGTAGTTACCTATATCTATTCTATCCTAAGGAAGTGAAATAGTTGCTGGGAGTTGAACTCCCAATCTCATGAATGGAGGTGCTCCAATCTGAAGGGATCCAGACTCTGTGTGTGTGTTAAATTATAAGTACGTAGCGTTCAAATTTATTTCCCAATTGTTGTTTTTAAAGTGTATTTATATAGAATTTTCGAATAGAAAATTTTAAAGTGTAAATTTATTGAGCAATTTTATTTTTGATATTATTCAAACATTGAAAATGTAAAGTTCATGGCTGCTCTTTGAATGGAAGGTTGCAGATGCATAAGTGATGTTAATCCCATGTCCATTGGGAGGAAAAATGAAAGTTTTCTCTTTCTCTATAAATAGGGTAACCTCTCATCTTTCACTCGCCCACACATTGCACCCTTCATCTTTAAAATCGAACTCATCTTTTAACCCATATCACTCAACACCCATCTGTCACCCTTTTGTCCATATTTTCGACATATATTGGCTACTTCCAACCAAATAAATATTTCTATGCAACATTTACCCTTCATTTTGGCATCATCTTTCTCTTCTAGCTTTTCTCCTTTCATGTTTCCAATGACACATATAGGGAACGTCAGCTTTCAGAGAAAAGTTGACCAATGTCAAAGTTGACCAGCCACTCATAAATTGAAAGGTGTCCATTTGGGTAGCGCGACACGTGGCAAGTTCGTAACGGTTAGCCGTGCATGCGAGTTAGCCAATTGCACGAGTCATCATGTGTGATGTGCCACTAGCGTCGAACCCTCAGTGAGAGGTCATCGTGCGGTCACCAAAGACACCCTGTCTGTCGTACCGTTTATCTTATGAATTTCATTTTCTTTTAAAATCCTTCCATTTCCGTCAAATGACTCAGCCTCCCTTGGCTTTTCCACCATCCGGACTCCTTTTCCTCGGCGCAGGCCTACCATGCTTCGCACCTACAGCGTTTTTGCCTGACGGTCTTCGCTAGTAGTGCCATCCTCCCTGCAGGATTTATGGGCGAGTTGTCCCTCACTGTTGCGTTTTGTTAGGCTATGGATTACAGGAACAAATGTAGTTGAATGAAATAGCAGTCGGGTTACATGTTCCACTGTGCCGAGATGTGAGGTGCAAGTGGTGTTGATCACCCTGGGGTATGTGCTAGCACCCTTGACAGGCACTCCAGAACCCGCCAATGCTCGTGAAAACCCTGGTTGGTTGGTCCTCCATTCATCAATTTAGGGGACAGTTTATAGCTATGGGCCATCCAAACAAGGAGAAAAGCCCATAAGCAATATGAGTAGTGCAGCTCACAGGCATAAGCAAGGATGTACAATCTTAGTCATTTATATCTAGCCTAGGCGTTATGTCTGCTTTGGTCAAAGGCAGGACCCGAGTGGCCCTCTGAGACTTGGCTGTAATATAGGCACAATCGAACAGCTAATGACCTTGCCCTTATGGGTACGGGTGATTCCGGTTCATCAAGTTCTGCGAAAAGGAAGGAAATGCCCAAGAACACATTTTCTGATTCATCGAAACACTTGGAGAATTTTCAGTTAACCACAGTCATAGTCTTTGAGAATTTTCCAAATCCGTTACTTCGTGTGCCTATACATGGTACGTCAATCTTACACCTTACTCAGTGGTCACCTGGGAGGACATGATCATCATTTCTATACCAAGTTCTTCCAGACACGTAAGAGGGTAACAAGTCTATAAGGAGGTCTAGGGAGAAAGTGAGGATATTGTTGACTACATCAAGCAGTTCCAAGATCGAGCAGTTGACTGCCACAAGTAGATCGATGAAGACATCTGGTGAAAATTTGTATTGAGGGCTTACAGTGCAATTATCGCACTTTCCTTGTCAATGCAAGTCTATCAACATTCTCAGCGCTCCTATAAGCAGCCTACAAGCTGAGGCACATGGTCAAGTTAGCCTCACGAGAGGGCTCTGTTGCCTTTGCGACTTTGCTCTGACCTCGCGCAAGTCACAAGGGGGGGGTGGGAGGGAAGTGTTAGTGACAAAGGTAATTGAAAAAAGAGAAAAGTGTTCAAAGATACTACAAGAGTTCCAAAATACCCCTGTAGTATTGATGAAGTGAAGCCATTGATGAAGGCCTAAATTACTGATGATGAGTTGAGACTGTCAGACATTGAGGTAGCGCCCTTGCATGCTTACAGAGAAAATCTTAATTTATGTATGTAACATCGCCACACCAAACACCGAACAAAAGAGTGTTGGATGCTGAGAAGGATTTTCAAGAAAAAAAGCAAGACAACTAAGAGTTGAGGATTGGGAAAGGGATGTAAGATGTACAAAAACACCCCTACCCAGAGCATGAAACAAGTGCCAACATGACGAAGTACTATGGCCTCGTGAGAGACATGGAGGATTATACATATGAAGAGGCCAATATGACATCTTATTATGGTATCATTGACAAAATTGCTCCCACCGGTGGCCACTTCCGATCCAAAGAGTGGGCTATAATTTTGTAGTATAACACAAAGTTTAGAGCATTCCTTGAGAGAATGGGGTTCACTGCTAGTGCAAGGCTGAAGATGCGTCAAACGCCATCACCTTCTCAGACTCTAATAGAAGGGTCCTATTTCCTTACAATAGGCAACTGTACATTACTATGTGAGTCAATGAAGTTAAGCTAAAGTGCACGTTTCTAAATGGTTGCGAGCAATCAACATCATGCCCCCTTAACACATTGAAGAAAGTGGGAATTCCAAAAGCATGGATAGTGAAGTCACTCGTGGGTATCATGGGCTTTCAAGGCAACAAGAAAGAGTCTCTTGGATATCTCGCAGTTGGTCCCATCCACACCACCACAAAGTTCCATGTCATTGACATGCGGACCAACAATCACAAAATTTTTTGGCATAGTTAGATGCATAAGTATGCGGCAATACCTTTCAATTATCACCAGTGTTGGAAAGGCATATGGGGCTGGTAAAAGGTTGCACCAGGGCATCTGAGAAGCCCTTTGAAGTTCACAAGGCGCACCTATCTGAAGAAAAGGTTGTTCGGCTCTTGCGCGAAAACTCAGACAACATAACTGGGTGCCCAAAGGCTGATATGAAAAGGTATCTGAGTAGCATTCATGTTGGGATTTTTTTTTTTTGTTTTTATTGTGATCGAACCCTCATTAGGCTACCTATGTATCTCCATACTTGGGGGGGAATCAGGTCACTTTGTAGTTTAGACCTCGGTCTTGCTTATGAAAATCTTATGAAAATATATCTAGTTTCATTGAATTAATCCTGATACTTTAATTTATGGGGTTTTGTATGAACTATCCAAACGACTAGTCAAGTCAGGGTAAGCAATCTCAGAAAGTATTAGAAAAGACCCAGCGAGAGGCAATGGTATAAGGAGACCTCTGTGAAGCCTTGCTTTAACGTGTACGTCGATTTGTCAGTCTTTTTGATATTCCTCACCTCAAACCTCGACAAAGATTGTTGTAGTGCACTGCAACAATGTACGTCTATGTTAGCGTGAATTTTATTGACACACATATTATTTGAATATAAATATGTAGTATTACAGCATCCAAAATTGAACGCGGCCCCACCCCATGGGCAGTAGCCGGACGAACACAATTCTGAAATATTTCTACTACATGCTCAATATCAGATAATATCATTCGGATAAATCAACTATAGCCTCTGGCAGAAAATGGTTGATTTTGACCCAACCCTCGAATAGAGTAATGACAGGACTAGATGATTCTAAATTGGTACTCGGACATAGTAACGGCGGGATTGGTTGATTTTGAGTCAGTATTCGGACAGAGTAACAACAAGACTGGATGATTCTGTGTCGGTACTTAAATAGAGTAACAGTAGGACTGGATGATTTTGAAAATAGGTCTATTATGATCAAGTCTTTGGGAGAACGCGGGTCTATTATATGACCAAAGAATTTCTAGAGAAAATCTGGCAGCGCTTCTTCGTAGCCTTGATCACCGATATTTCTTCTTGGAGAAATTTAATAGAGCTTTCGTGTAGTATATATATCCCGAGATTCCACTTGGGAATCTGACAAAGCTTTAACATAACTCTATCTACCGAAATTTCTTATTGGAGAAACTTGGCAGAGCTGTCACCTAAGTAAGTGATTTCTGAATTCTGACTCATGTGGAAAATGCTATAGCCCTTGTTGAACTGAACTCACAGGTGTTTGAGGTGTGTGTGAATCCTTTGAATTGTTTGATAATGCACAATTGGTGTGTTTTTTCAAGTTTTAGGCAAGATGGAGCAAAAAGCATATCCTGAAGCTCCAAAAGGACAATCCATGAAGCTTAGAAGTCCATTCAAGGAGTTTTGGAAGGTTAAAGGAATGCCCAGAACAAAAGAACAAGAAATCTAGAGCTATGAGCCTCGAGAAAATCCGACACACTGATAGGAAAATGCTTATTTCTCTCAAGATACAAAGGGCATGAAGATGAGGTCAATTGGGTTTGAAATTAGACTCAGAGCTTTCCAATGGTTCAAAAATTGTCTCGTTCTGAGTTCGGATGAAGCCGAGGGCGTGCCCATGAAATTGGGTCAAAAAATGAGCCTAAAGGCCATTGGAATCGATACCAATTACAGAGGTATCAATACCTTTTGTCTAAAAAAATACGACAGATTGGTATCGATGCCTATGTAGTTGGTATTGATACCAAGTCAATTTCTGATTATTTAAAGTCACTTTTTGGACTTTCCACTTATGGAAAGTTTAGCTTTTTTAGTTACATTTTGGATATTTTGAGAGAGAGAAAATTGTGTGTTGTATATATTCTCTCTCCCTTTCTCTCCTTCATCTTCCCTCACTTTACTTTTAGTTTTTTTTAACTCTCTCCTCTCTCCTCCATTGGAGAGTAGTTCAAGCTTTTTCTCTCTAGAAAACTCATGTAAGTCTCAACTTCTAGTTAATGTCTCGTGTATTAAAGTTGTTCCTACTACATAGATCTCTGTATAAATCAAGTTTATTTTTGTTTATTTCATGTTTTGCATTTCCTTCAAATTTATAGTCTTATTTCCTACTATGGTTTGTGAGTAGTTTAAATAGGCTTAGTCATTTGGTGATTGACTTGGGTTTAATCCATTTTTCTCGCCAAAAAGCATGTATTTATTGTTTATCAAAGAATTCGGGTTTAACTTTACATACCAATGTTTGGGTTTGTTAACTCCTTTGATCACACATAGCCAAGGATTTAACTACTTGGCATGCTTAGGCGATGTCTATTTAGACGTTTGCCAAATGAATCGAAAAACTCTAATCTTTGTTAAACACCTTTTCTAGTAAAATGGTTTAGCTCTAAATTTTCTGCTCGGGAGCATTTGACGATGTCCCCAGCTGGCTATCAAGAGAGGAACGGATTAACCCTAGTCATAGTTGTTAAAAGCCCATAGACTTTGCCTTAGTTTAATTAGTATTTTTAACCTTTCAAGTCGTTCTTGAAATTGAGAGAATTCCATCGACCAAACCATAAATTCAGTTTGGTGCTTTAAGGCTAAAAACTTCATTTGCAAGTGAACCATCACGCACGGTGCATTTGGTCTCAGTGAATTCGATCCGGTCTTACCGATTATGATGCTACACAACTCTTAGCCCTACGCTCGCAAGTAAAGGTCACAAGCAGTTGTATTTATAGAATATGAGGGAGCCCTAGGTGCCTAAAGTATGGGCGCTTGCCACATGGCACCTTGGGCTAGGCACCTATACTATAGGTGCCTAGGCATCGCTTTGAGCGGTGGAAACCCAACTCGATCGTGTTGGCGCATAGTCCTTTGATCCAAAAGCTCAAGGGAGGTATCCTTAGGATTTAGAAATGCTTTGAACGTTGTGGTTGTGTCCATTTTTCCAGATTATGCTTTGAAGATAGAGAAATGCGATTGTTTGACTCTTGGTTAAATTGGAGTGTGGTATGCAATAGAATGACCAAACAAAGTTCGATTGTCTTGAAATTTTACAGGGAACTTCAATATGATTAGAAATAAATTATAAATAGTTTAGATTTGTAGATACCCCAATTTTGATCAGAGAAAACTTATCAAGCATTCCCGATGATGAAAATGACCCGACAAAGACACATGATGCTTGGTTGTGAACTTGGAAACCCCTCCAAAACCTCTTCAAAATAAACTCAAGCATGTACCACCTTCTAGTACATTCAAAACCCTCTTTATTAATATATAATATATCCCAATCCATTTTGAAAGGAGGAAGATGTGCACATTTTACCAAAACAACTTGTTTTCTCGACCTTCTGAGGGTAAAATGGTCATGAATTTTGATGTACAAATGGTCTTTGGTTTAGACCACTTGGGTTAGAAAGTAGACTCAATTACATTTCCAATGCTTCAAACCATGCATGAAACGGAGTTTGGTAGCACTCAAAACAGTCCCACAAAGTTTGAAATGTTGTGTAGTCCACAAGTCCAGCGCCTAGACTCCCAATTCCAGGCGCCCGGACGCACTCCAAGTTGCTTAATCCAAAAGAAAAAATGGGAGGGGGAGTGTCATAGAGGATCTTTTGCATAGATATTTTTGTGAGAGATAGTGGGGCAGATGATGACCCTCTACCCAGACCCCTGTTTGACCTCCTAAGAGACCCAAATGGTCCTTTCTACCTTATTTTTGCCCACAAATTGACCTCCCTTCTTCCATTTGATGATGAACAACTCTCCTCCTTGCTTTGCTGTTGCTATGCACAAATATTCCAGAAGCCTCCATGCCCAGTCAGTTTCCTCTTTATCTCATACATTTTTAGCTCTTAAACCCACTTCCTTGCTACCTAAAATCCATATACTTCCATTAACCATCATCAAACCCTCAACAAAAGCAATTGTAATCAAGCTTTCACTGCTCCATTAGCTTATTTCAGTCCATAAAACCATAAAAAAATCATCCAACTTGCCATTCAAGTTCACAAATCAAGCTTTCAAGGTAGTTTACCTACCAAGTTGTGTTCAAAGCTTTTGAGGAACACCACCCAGCTTTTATTGGTCCTCAATACCAATTAAAGGCCTGGAAGGTTGACAGTACAATAAAAGAAAGCATCCATGCTCATCCCATACATTTTTGGAACATTTAATCATGAGTTTATTACATACATGTTCTTCTCAAGCATAAAGGCAAAGAGTCACATTCATCATACAGAATCAGTTTATTCCTTTTTGTTTGGTCATTGAGCATATCAAGACCATGGTTTTCCAAGCATGAACCATCTTTTAGATTAGATTTTTAAAGTTATTTGAGTAAGAGAGTCATTAAACATCATCATATGCATGAACAAAAAAGCATCAGAGTTTGATTTGTTTGTCTGATCAAGGACTTGGAGTATGGAAATATCCTTCTGGAACACATTCTAGGCACCTAGAATCACCCATTCCAAGTGCCTACACCTAATCCAGGCGCCTGGACTCACCTAATCCAGGTGCCTGGACTCACCTAATACAGGTGCCTACACCTAATCTAGACACTTGGACTCACCTAATCCAGGTGCCTACACCTAATCCAGGTGCCTAAACTTACTCACTATGGGTGCTGAACTGACCCCAAGCACCTGGACTTGCTCAGTACGGGTGTAAGAAATGCAATCCGGGTGTAATCGTGCGTTGTTTTTGGGTCTATTTAGGGAATTTTTCAAAACTGTTTGATCGTATTTCTTGAGTTTTTAGCACATTATGCAGTGTCATCTCTCATCATGTACACTCATGACACAAAGCACATGTGTCCACTCATCTCATTATGGTCTTTTAAATGCATTTATTTGCTTTCATATGATTTCGTGAATAAAGTCCATTCAAACGACATTTTCCAAAATCACTTAAGCGTTGAGTAGAGATTGGTAATTGTGTCGGGCAAGGGGGGTGCTTTAAATTTCTTCTCCTCTTGTAAGCTAGCTCCCATGGGATAGAATGTCTGGCATTCAAGCTACACACATGCAAATGTCAGAGACTATTGGTATTTTAATTTTAACATTCGACTTACCACGGCATCAGTACTTTGTACTGTGTCAGTTTATCTTTATTGGGAATTGTGTGTTCTACACAGTAAGGCTATTTCTAACTTTTGATGATCCGACGTCTCTTTCTCGCCAGCGTTGACGTCATCGATTTACTTTGATAAATAGGGGCGGGGCAAAATACGGTGTTAGTAAAAGCACTTACCAACCAGAGAGGGTAACATGCCTATTTCTTTATTGGCTCTCCTCATCATGATAGCAAAACAGTTATATTACCGTGTCCTCTAAGGTTGGCCGCGTGTTGCATTGAGCCTAAGGAGGCCAAGAAAATTTGTATCAGATCCATGACAAAACTTGCAGCGAGAATGAAATTTCTCTTCACAAGAGGATTCAGAGGCAGGGCTATTATTGGCCCAATATGAAGAAAGATGCTACGTTAGTACTGAGTGGTTGTGCGAGATGCGCGCTATTCATTGCTGAGCCAAAATGCTATTTCTCTTGATAAGCCCCCGATATTGTAGATAATTGGGACTTATCTTGCTCATTTATCTCACACACGCACATGATTTCACACCTTAAATGTTTGATTTGCATGTAGTTTTATTTTTGTTAACAAACCCTATGCTTGGGGAAATAATATTGGAAATACAATCCAAGGGTGCAAGCATCTTTGAAGAAAGAGATTGGAGATAGAAGTAAATTGATTTCCATTAGGTGGGGGCACTACCAATAGAAAAAGAAAATGTAAGAAAAGTCAAGATGTCTACAAAACAATTCGTCTTGGAAAGTGAAAACTAGTACAGAAGAACCTTGGACAAAATGCCTCTATGGTGTTTGTCTAACGAAGAAGCTAAAGAAGTGTGGCACAAGGCCCATGAGCTCGAACACCAGGGTGGCAAAAAGTTGTATGAGCACATCACCCACCTTGGGTATTTCTAGCCAAGCATGGAGCCAGATTCAAAGAGACACGTACTTAGTGCCACGCTTGTCCAAGATTTGGAAATCTAGTGCACGCCCCATCGATAAAGCTTCATGATATCCACACCCCTTATCCTTTTCATTCATGGGCAATGGACCACGTGGGGCCTATAACTCCTCATTCGTGCAAACATCAAAGGATTTTGGTAGCCACCGTGGTCAATACCAAATGGGTAGAAGCAATACCACTCAAGAATGCGACAAGCGCGGTAGTGGCCCAGTTCATTAAAGAGATCATTTGTCACTTTGGTATACCTAAAGTGATCTTGTTGGATAATGGGACTCTGTTTCTGAACAAACATGCGGGGCAGCTGCTTTCAACATACTTAATTGAGCATCATACTTCAATACCATACTAGCCTCAGGGGAATGGTCAAGCAAAGGCAACCAACAAATCTTTGATTAGAATACTCAGCAAGCTATTAGATGAGAAAGGTGGAGCATGGTCAGATTAGCTGACTATGGCACTCTGGGCTTACCAAACTGCGAAAAGGAAATCCACGCGCATGAATCCCTTCAGTCTGGTCTATGGCACTGAGGCAATTCTACCAGTGGAGCTTAGTGTTCCATCGGCTAGACTAGCGCTAGCCATAGATCTGAAGCCGAAGGAGCTAAGGGAGAGTGCAACAAACATCAAGCAAAATATTGGGAGTCAATGGCCAAGTTGTACAACAATGGGGTTGTCTAACCAGAATTCAAAGTGCGAGACCTTGTTTAGAAGTCAGCCACAGACATGATAATGAATGTTAAACTCCCAAAGTTCACCCCAATGTGGGAATGGCCATACAAAGTCATAAAGGCTAGATCGAGCGGGCACTACATGCTCTCCAGGGTCAGTGATGAGTTTCTCATGGGACCGATCAATGACAAGTACTAACCTTAGTGTTCTGTAAATGCACGATGGGGAAATTCGATGAGCCAGTTGAATGTTATCTTGTTTCGTTTGTTTGCTTTTTGTTTCATGTTTCTACAAGTTGTATTTATGAATGAAATCTTTCTATTACAGTTAATTCAAATGTTATGAATTGAATTTCACTTCATATGTTGATGATTAAGTCACCTATTATGATTGAATTATTCAAAATTCTGTTAACTGAGAAATTTTCCAAGCAGCAAATGTAACATATGAGGCACACAATAAAAAAATCGTAACACAAAAGTTATATATACTCAGAAACATTGTTTCATTAACAAAGTTATAAAATTACATCACTTAGAATAGACCCTTTGTAATAGGGTCCTCCTCCCTACTATTAGTCCACTCGTAGTAGCCAAATCTTGTCTTTGTTGCGTAAGAGTTGTGAGCTCATCATTTTGTTGTCTAAGAGCACCCTCACGCTATGCTAATTCGGTTCGGAGTCCTCCACCTCCCTCTGTAGTTTGTTTACTGCTTCTTTCTTCTGGGCAATCTTGGGCAGCAATTTAAGTTTCCTCCTTTATGCCAACACCCTTTCTATTAACCAATCTAGCTTCAATCCCTATTTCTTAAGATCTGTGATGCTTGATTTCGCTACCTCTAAAGACTTTACTCTGAGTTCTTTGACAGAGGTCTGTCAGAGAGACTTCAGTACTGTGGCAAAGCCACCAAGAATTATACCTCTCATGTGCAGGATTTGTGAAGTGAAATTAGAAACGGTCTCAAGGTGTATAGAACTCACTGCTTGGAAATACGGAGCCCTCCACCATTCATCATTAGGAATGTCACTGCGCTTGATTGGTGTCCTCCCACCGACGTTTCTCTCACCATGAGGCATTATTGAAGAAATTAGAATGAATAAGAAAATCACAAGGAGGAAGAAGGAATTTTAGAGAGAATGAAGAGCCAATTTAAGAGAGAGAGAGAGAGAGAGAGAGAGAGAGAGAGAGAGTAATTTGGTAAAGTGAGGCAAAAAAGAGCCCCCTTGAGGATGTATATAGGCGGGGAAGGAGAACAAGCGCCATCAATGCCCTAAACCGAAAGGACAGGCGCTAGAAAAGCTTTTTGAAATTTGAAACGATCTTGACGTCACGCGCGCATGTGAATCTGCATGAAATTCACGCCACGCGCTCATGAGTTACACACGTGCGAGGGGCAATTGTTGGGAAGGTCAGCGTTTAGAGAAAAGTTTACCAGAGTCAAAGTTAACCAACCACTCACAAAATGACAAGTGTCCATCTGGGTAGCACAACGCGTGGCAAGTTTGTACGGATCAGTCATCCACGCGGGTTAGCTGACTGTGCGAGTCGTCTTGTGTGATGTGGCACTAGCGCGGAACCCTCAGTGAGCTCTCCCGATGAACTCTCACTGAAGGCCCAATTTTAAGGGACTTGTTTATAGCTATGGACCATCCATAACATTGAGAAAAGCACATAAGCAACTTGACTAGTGCAGCCTAGACGCATGAGCAAGGATGCATGATCTTAGTCATTATATCTAGCCCAGGCCTTATGTTTGTTTTGATCTAAGGGCAAGGTTCGAAAGGCCCTTTCAGGCTTGGTTGCAGCATAGACACGACTAAATAGGTTATGTCCTTGCCCTTACGGGGAATGGAAGGGATTTAGTGGCTTGGTGGCTACATAAGAAGAGGAGGTTCTCCACACGAGCGTGGAGTAGTGTGCCTGAGTAAGCCGCAAGGGTCAACATTCTCTCTAGTTATATCACCATATTCTCTCTAGATCACTTAGGTACCCCATACATTAGCTTAAAAGCTTCATTGCCTTGGCCTTTTCTTTGCACACCTACTTTCTTCTTCATCATTCCTCTAGATCACTCCATTCCCTTCATCTCTACCATTTATTTTTCTTAACTATCCTGCTCATAATCTTGAATATTAACTCAACAAAGAATCTTTCTTACAACATGCAAAGTGACAAAAACATATTGAATCTATCTCTCTCCTCTCACCCTCTCTTTCTCTTTGATTTTTGTTTGATAACTATGGGTTATTACCAATAAAATCTGATGCTTTTATGATTATCAAAAAAAAGTATTTGATGTTTCATGAAGATAAAAGAATAAATAAAAAAGTATCCGATACTTTGTGGGCTTGGGCAAGACAGGAGGACAATGACCAGTGACTCGCGATGACATTGATGATGGCGACGATGTCCACTGCTGTCTCAGATCCCCCATAAAAACTAAAAACTCATCTCTTGTGCTTCTCCATCTTCGATCCCCTTATTTGGTATCCAAACTCGCTTCCCATCTACATCTTTTGCTATTTTTTTCACTTCCATCTCCACCCCGTCATATTTGTCCATAATCTGAATGATCTGTTTCCCATCTATTTTGTTTAAAGACGAGTTGAAATCGGGTTTTCCTTACCCTCAACCCGAACTATTCGGTTCGAGTGACGGATCGGCACCAAACCCAACTTTGTGCACGCTCCGGTAATACAATATTTGCTTGACACCTAATTAATAAACTTCATATTTTGTGAACGGTGTGGTTTGGAGAGATCGATCTGCTGGGTTTTGAATTTTTTTTTTTTTGAAGTTTTTAGTGCTCAAAAATTCAGTTTTGGCCATTTAAATCAATCGATTTTGTGCGAGTGAAGTTGGATTGAAGATAGAAGAAAGAGAGGACGAAGGTGATCATATTTTTTGGGGCCGTAAAGTGAAAACTCTAACTCAACACTCATTATCAAAAAAGGGGAATTTCAGTCAATTCACGCATTTTGACAATGGCATTACACATTTCATATTGAGTGAAAGATGAGAGGGTGTAGTTGGCCGATTTTAAAGATGGAAGGTGTTGTGTAGGCGAGTAAAATAGGAGGGGGTCTGAGTGATTTGTGCCCCTATAAATATCCTCACATTGAACAAATTTGACAATAGGTGGTAGCGCTCTTTAACGGAGGATAAAAATTTTAGTGAACCAATTTTTAAAATATAGCTCTAAGGGAAGCGAGCTCAACTATTGAGCTATTCCCCGACATCTTTTACTTTTCTTATTTGATAGAACAGTTTTATGTTTGAACATGTTCGATACTGTTACATATAAATGTACTTTGTAAGTATCTTTTCCTTATTAGGATATTTAATGGTGACAGTTTTTTGGATCTTTTGTTTAACCTTTACCCTTATCACCCTCTACCAATGAGCATTTCCAATGGGAGAAGTAAATACCTATGTGGCAATTGAAAGAGTCTACTCCAAATGAATCTTCCTCAGGCAATTGTAGAACCCTCCCCACAGAATAAGAGTCCTCCCCTCCACCCCACCCCCAAATGATCTTCACCCCTAAAGGGCCCTAACTACCCTTTTCCTCCTCTCTCTCCTATCAGTTTTGCTAGTGTATCCCCTCCTAGTTTTTGCGTTTGATTAAGATTAGATGAGTGGCATGTCAACTGTCAAGATCTGGACTTCAAAGGCTCTGGCTGTGGCATGTGGGTTTGTTTCGGGTTGTCTCCTCTTTGTCGACTCAGATCTGGAAGATCATGGTCGGTGGCGGATAGCAACAACGAGGATGGGGTTAGGGTTTTCCTAGCTACTATGTTATGTTTATTTAGTTTGGCATTCTACATTGGGTAAACCTACAGGTACAGAAGGCTAGAGACAGAAAATGTACCGAGCTGCTTGGGGGACTCACTTTTAGGTCTTACACGAGCGATTTTGAATTGTTAATTATTTTTAGAAAATTTTTCCGAAGAGCCCCACAAAATTTCAGCTCAATTAGACGGTTAAAAGTGGTTAAACCAAAGTCCCACCATTTCAATCAAAAAAATATTGATTGAAACGATGGGACTTTGGTTTAAGCACTCATAACCGTCCGATTGAATTGAAATTTTGTGGGGCCCTTTGGAAAAATGTTCTAAGAATAATAAACGGTTCGGATCAATCTTGTGGGACCCAAAGTGGGTCACCGAACCAGCTTGGTACATTTTCTATCCCTAACCTTTTGTACCCCAAGTCAGGTCCTTCTATATTTCCGACTAGTTTCCCCAGTACGGAGTTTGTTCCTGGTCTGGTTTTCAAGATCCGATGGGTGATGGTGGTGGGTAATGCTCCCCTTGTCCCAAATTGTTGGTCCTGTGTAGATTTCAATGTAATTTTTAAATTTGTTCATATCTTTCAATCTATAAAATGTATTTTGTTTTTATTTCGCAAACACTCTACAAATACATAATATATTCTAATCATAATTTAAAATTCTTAAAAGAAAAATGAAAAATGAAAAATGAAAAAAAAAGGGGGAAGGAAGAGAGGAGCTTTATGTTTTTACATTTTTGGCTTTTAGATTATGACCAGTATATATTATGAATCTGTACAGTGTTTAAGAGATATGTACTGAATATTTTTTGCAACAAAAGTAGTGTCCAGGAGATATATGTAGAATACATTATGTAAGTCCTTTTATTAACCAAAATGAGAAAAGTGAAAAATGAGAAGTCAAAAAGCTCCTCTTTGCTTACTTTCGGTTTTTGTGCTCTAAACTCATAAACGAAAATGCAAGATAGGAGAATATATAATGGATGACGGTATCCAAACACCTAGGATTAGAATACAGGAAAATCAAAATGGAAAAACTATGTATCAAAACACCCATTTCATTACGGGGATAAAATCCACATATGTGGTTGATCACGTGCTTCCTTGCCGAAAATCGTAATGCTGCAAGACAAACAAAGGGTTAGACCACCTTTGCATCTCGTTGGCAAAGACCCTCCGATGCTTAAATTAGTAAAGGGATTACTAAATAAGCCAAAGACTATGCGTATAATTGAGTGTTACCACGTACCTTTCTTCATGGGTTTGATGCTCTATTTATAGGTGTAAGTTTACTTGTTGATCAAGGCTTCTCATAGCTCTAGTTTCCTTATTGAACTAGGAAACCTTTCCTAATAGGACTCGTTCTATTAGATGTACTGATTCCGTACACACAAGATCACTTCTTGTAATAGAATCTCTTTTCCATATAGGTCACTTTCCCATAGAGTCGTGCTATTAGATCTGCATTAGGATTTCCCATAATGCATTCTTAACTGTATTAGGAATGCCTATATTAATCCCTTTTATCACAGAATTTCCTCTTATCACAAAAGCGATTTACCCAAATCCTTTTTGTAAGGACCCGTTTTTTTAATTATTTTATGAAAATAAAGTTGGGAAAATGTGAGGAATTGATTAAAATGTTTAAGTGATAGATTAATGAGTGTGTTTGATTAGTTGGGGCCTTAGAGCAATACACAAGCCAGTACGGGGACAGGGGTTGTAATTTCTTTAAAGTATTATATGTGGTGTGAGAGAGGAGAGAGACAAACACATCCCTTCCTCCCCCAATTCACCAACCTTTCCCTCTCTCTCTCTCTCTCTCTCTCTCTCTCTCTCTACTCCTCCATTGTTCTTTATTTTTTCTCCCAAATTCTCTCAAAAACTCAACAATCCCACTAAACCTTTGCACAAATTCTTCAACTTTCAACCATTGGAGCTTGGATTCTTCTTGTTTTGTCCTTGGAGGAGCTCATTTTGGTGATTTCTAGAGATTTAAAGTTAGGGTTTTGCTCTCACTTGGATTACAAGCTTTCCTTCACTTGAGGTAGGGAAATTTCTAACTCTCCTAAGTGTAAATGTGGTGTATGTGTATGTTTAGTCAATTGATTGCTTGAGTTTCAATTATTTTCTTGATTTCCTTGGGAATGAATCATTTCATCTTGTATCTTGGTGATATGGTGTGTTATAATGTTGTTTGAATCTTTCTTACATTTTAATGTCATTTGGAACCAAGAAAATACCCAAAAGAAGCTCCATTGATCACCCCTTGAGTTGTAAAATTTTGGATCTGGTGTTGTCCTATCGATAGGACTTCATTCCCTATCCATAGGAGCCTTTCACTTTTCGTTCTGGCCAATTTGGTGGCTTCGCTATTGATAGGACTAGAAGTCCTATCAATAGGAGCCTCTGATGCTCTATCGATAGGACTTCATCCCCTATCGATAGGAGCCTTTCACTTTTCGTTCTGGGTCAATCGATGGTTTCCCTATCGATAAGACTTGATCTCCTATCGATAGGAGCCTCTGACACTCTATCAATAGAACTTTATCTTCTATCAATAGGACTCTCTGATGCTTCAATAATGGCCAATCTGATCTCTCTCCTATCAATAGGACCTAACCTCCTATCAATAGGACACCTATATTTTTTAAAAAAATTTCATGAATCATGATCCATTGTTTGTGGCTCATTTATGTAAGTTGTTAGTCACATATTAGGGTTTGGGAGGGTCACTTGGACAACCTCGACACTCGGATCAAAATCTCCTTTATGGACACATTCGGGTAACACAAAATATGAGTTTTGCATAAAATTAAGACATGAAAGTAAGGTGAGGAGATATATGAACATCGTAATGATATTATTGAGCATGAAATGAAGTACAAATGTGGTAATAATGACACGGGGCCCGAAAGGGTATGCCCGGAGTGACACGAGGCCTTTATGGCATGCCTGGAGAATAATTGAATGTTTAAAGAAATGAGATATATTGAACGCGTAGGACACAAGAGGCGTGTCGGGTACGTGTCAAGTGTTATTGGGTACGAGGGACGAGAGTAAGTGAAATCTAGTTGATCATGTGCGACTATCTAGTCCTTTCACCATTCAAACTCATTCCTAACTCTTGTTACCTGACTTGTGCTTTCTTGTCTATCATCCATATGCATTTCATCTCATTTAGGTTTGTTAGACATTTCTCTACTGGACTAGTGAGCTCATCCTTACAAATTTCAGGTACCCATCAAGGAGCATGATTATGGAGTGCTTGGAGTGCATGCGTGCATTATTTTGAAAGCTAAAGGAGGAGTTGCATTATCATCTTAGAAGAAGTATTTTTGCCAAGATGATTTTGTAACTTGATTAAGTCTTCTCTTTTGACAATGGGTTGTAAACATACTTAAAACTTATGTACTTGTATATTTGGGTTATCGGGTACCCTTAGACTATTGTAACTTGTTGACTTTGACTTTTCTATATTTCATTTGGACTTTGACGTGGCCCATGGACTTGTTGACCACCCACGTGGATTTTCTTAATGAATTATCCTTTAGAATTTCAAGGGTGTGACACTTTTTAGAATTTTTCACCGCCTTATTCCCCTTAGGGCGGTCTTCGCTGTTACACCACACAACTCGGCATTGGCCCCATAAGACCTAGTTTGTATGTGCCGAGCTATGCCAAGCTAGATATGCAATCCCATAGTGCAACCTCGGCTATATTTGTACTCAAGCTAGCTCGACTATGTCTTGAGACACCCTCTCATGGTTACTGCCAAGCTAGTCCACATTTACTTGGTATTAACTCTTTAGTCTTGACCCCATTCATGGCCAGGTCTGCTCGGCATAGGGTCATAGGACTTTGCCAAGCTAGCTACCCTCTCGTGGTACCAGTACTAGCTTGCCCTACTGTATATTTTCTTTGGGGTAGCGGGTTTTACCTTCTCCATTCATTAGGGTATTTGAACATGTTTTCATTATTTTGCTTTTAAATAATATGTATCCAAACAACCATTTCATTGGGTATTTGAACATGTTTTCATTATTCTGCTTTTAAATTTTTTTAGGGAATGTATTGGTGACAGTGTTCTGCATCTTTTTGTTTAAGTCAGAGCCAACCCGATTGTTTGGGTTGACTTCTAACTTGGTTGCCCACTTGATATTAAATCATAAAACATAAAAAGACATACAAGTAAAAAATTACAAAAATTGAAGAGTTATTTTAGGGACCTGTAGCAAACTTTTTAGGTGTCTGAAACAAACTCGCAGTATTTGGCTCTTACACCCACAAGAATTCTTATAAACAAATTCCAAAAATTCAAATTAAAAGGATACAACTATAAAAGATAAACACAAAAAGATATAATTGTAACAGTTTTTTTTTTTCTTGAAGCAAATAAGAAAGTATCCTTATATTTCATCAGTGATTTGTGTGAAAAATCTAATAAATCGTGTTAGCTCGCTTGATTGTTTTTAGTTTTTCCACCATTAGGGTAATTTTATTTTAATCAAATGTAAGAACATATCACTTATACATTATTGTTGTGTTTGTTAAATGCAAAATTTCTAACAATGTAATTAACTAATGTGATTTTCTTAATATTTTGGATTTGGAGGAAAAAATAAAAAGTAGAACCACACTAAAAATGCACACACATTTACACAAACATATATATAAGTCCGAGGCTTACATACACAACACCACAAGTTTGTGTGATCCCATATATACATATATGAGAGTGTTTGTGTATTTTGAGCGTGGTTTTAGACTTGTTGTAAAAAAATACAGTAGAGAAAAAAAGATAAAAAGGGTCATGGTAATAAAATTAAAAAAAGAAAAGATAGGGAACCTAAAATTTAGGATGGAAGGAGCAATCTTGGAATCGAGCACCAGCCATTCGAGAATTTGACTGCATCTATAGATCATCAAGCCAAGTTTGTTCTTTTCATTTCTTTTTGACCCGTCAGCCATCTGAACATATCAACTCCCCTAATGTCCAGGTAGCAATTGAAGAAGTTGAGGGGCTATTATAGTGGCCGTGGTGCCGAGGGATCCAAAAGGTCCAACATCGCCCTTTCATTGAGTCCACAATGGTTAGGTCCGATCAGTAATAAATGGAAGTACAAAGGGTCAAGCCATATCTGGGTCGCTAAAGAGATTAGGTTGGTCGGTGTCTCGGTAGATGGATTGCCCCAAAGGGTGGCATAACTCAGGACCAAGACTTGCGCCAAGGATAATCCTCCGAACCGATGGGTTTGGTACTATCCTCGGCAGTGATCATGGTCCTGTTCAAGATGCAGTCTGGGCACTGTGTAGTTTCACCGAACCAGGTCTGCTGGATTGTTAGGCAGCTAGGGATTTCAGTTTGACACTAGCGTTAATTGTGGTAAAAGGTGCACTTGTCGGGCCGGTTGGTATTGGCAATACGCCATCTAACACCGAACCAATGGTTTCACAGCATCTAAGCTACCTCCGAGCTGATAGGCTCTGAGATCTTTTTAGCTGAACTAGACATCTCTGGGGCATGACATGATAGATGTGATGTTAGGCGACGCCCAGGTGACATTCAGGTCCATGTGATGTACTGGGGAGTGTCCACAAACCAATTGACTTTTAGGTGTACCAGACATGACATCAGCCAAAGTGATGGGCCTGCCCAAGGCATTCTGACCTGACCACGTGGAGTGTCAAGTATGAATGGCGCGCATGAGGCACACGAATGACTTGGTTGGTGTAATAATCCAAAATTTTTAATAAAATTTAGGATTATTTAATTTCGTTTTAATTACTTTAATTTTGTTATTTAATTCCTAATTGCATTTAGGGCCCTTAATTTGCAATTACTACGGTTTATACCGTAATACTTTCAAATGGCTACAAATCTGACCTTAAGGCACGTTTACATTTTAATCGCAAGCATTACATTTTCATAAATTCATTTCATACATAATTATACACATTCATACACGTACACAAGTAATACTAGTACACATACACATGTGTGCATATATGCATTTTATACATACATACTCACTCCACACATCACCAACCACCCCACTACTTCTTCCAAATCAACCCAACACCACACTCCCCTCCCCCCCGCAAAAATCAGACCTCCCTCCACCCTCTCTCTGCCTCCAACAACCCCAATCAACCTTCTTGTTACCCCCCTCACATCCCACATGGGTTTAACCACTCTTTTACTCCACCCCAACTCAAACACTCCACCCTCACCCTTCATAAACCCCTCCATTTCGTCCTTCACTCTCTCACACTCTCACACATCACCATTACACAGAAAAATAGCAAGGAAAGAGAGAGAAAGCTTTAAGTTTGGCTCTGGAGTTCTAGAGAGAGAAAATAAGGCCAAAACTTGGGTTTCCACCTCCAAACCCAACGACATTCAATCTTCTTCCACAAGTTCATCCATTGCACTCCTAGGCATCCACATTTCACCATCCAAGCAAGCCAAGTTGGCCCAAGAAGCTCCCTCCGCTGGTTTTTCGCCAAAACCCATTTTTTCGCCAAATCTTCGCAAAAAAAGGTAGAGACTCTTACCCAATCATTCATAAACATTTGTATGTGTTAGAATAGCCTAGGGTCAGCTTTTAGTCAAAGGGTTAAGACCCAAGGTGAAGGGTTTCACGAAACCCGAACAAAACACAAGTTACTCTGTTTTTGCTGTGACAATGGTCCGGACCACCATATCCCCGTCCAGACTACCGGTACAGAATGTTCCCTCCAACTTTGATTTAAATTCTTTAATTACAGTTTAACCCCTTGTGTTCCTAGTTTCGACGGTTTTGACCCTAAACCATGTTTTTCATGCATATTAAGCCATAGATTCATTTTGGTTTATGTGTTTAACTTCTCAAACATGATTAGGACTTATTGAAGTATTTATGTGAGATTTAATGTGTTCATGTTACGTTTAATCTTGTTCTCGTTCTTGGTATTAAACTTAAGGGTTAAAAGTGTAGTTTTATAAAAGTATGTAGCTTAATCTACAAAGATATTTATGTTCCTAATTTTCATCAATTAAATGTCATAAGTGGAAGTTTATGAGTGTATCAAAATTTCTAAAATAACTTTCGTAGTGTAAAATGACCGTTTTGCCCTTTATTAGATTTAGTACTCTTATAAAAGTTTGGACTTGCTAAAATTCAAGGAATATCTTTTTGAGTCAAGTTATAACATAACTAGCTAAAATAAAGTATTTTACGTGTTTACCCTTCGTGGTGGAAAAATGACAATTTTGCCCTTATATAAAGTTTATTTACGAAAAGGCCCCCAAAGTTAGTAAGATTTCGCGAAGGACCATAGAACCATGAAATTACTTTGGTTACCCTTGCACTTACTTAAAATGACATTGGTGACCCTTGCTTTCTTTAAATTACATTTTGACCCTAATAGTTTAGTAAATTTCATTTTGGCCCCTATAATTGAATTTATTACATTTAGACCCCTAGTTTTCTATTACTAGAATTTTATGAACTTGTGAATCGTATTAGTTGATTTTGTGACCCTTAGAATATTGTTATCGCTTCGCTTCTATTGTTAAGTGCACTTTCCATAAATATGTTGAATGTTAGAATGGAAAACTAGGTTCCCGGGTTGGGGGATCGTGCGCGGATATAACATAGACGATAAGGTTAATGAAAAAGTGAATTGGAATCGATTATTGGGGAGTCACCCCAAGATTTGTTGAATGACAGTCAGCCAAGTGATGAATTGATTATGGGGAGTCACCCCGAGATTTGTTGAATGGCAGTCAGCCAAGTGATTTTGTTTTGGAGGAATATTTGGCAAACTGTCGGGATTTCGAAACCCTAGGATATGACAATCTGTGATTACTTCATTTGAATTCTAAGGCGTTAAAAGGGTGGATGTATTATAGACCGAGTCACGGCTATATACCTATAGGAGCTGACAGTTGTCACTTGTAGCCCAGTGGTACAGTCAGTCCCTGGGAAATTCATCCTTGTGAGGCGGCTGACGGTTGGATTAAGTAAATAACTTATACCTTCTGTCGGGGCTCCCAGTCAGGCCAAGCAAAGGGGAGTATATCACGGATTGGTCATAGTCCTTAGTGGTTATTTGGGAGGAAAGTTCTCTAGGTGAGAACTTAGATGAATATGTAAATTAATGGCTAGTAACACCTATATATTTAATTTCTGCTTTACGATTTATTTCATGCTTATTCCTTTTATTACTGCTTTTCAATCATATATGTTGTACTTGTATGTTTAGCAAGGATTGGGAGGGTTAGAGTAGCTATTGAGTGATTTATCGCTCACAGTGTTACACTTCGTGTGACCTTGGTATAATACTATGATGTTGCTTTGCGACTCGGACGTATTACGCCAAACTGTGCTCAAGCAGGTACTCGTGGTGTCGAAGGGGACGATTATTTCGGAACCGAGGGTTTTCCAACAGACTAAGCTCAAGAGGAGCCGTGGAATCCAGAGTTGAACCTAAACTTGTAGAAACCACCCCTTTATTTTTAATGTTGGATCTGTAATATTAATTTCTCAAGCCGTACTAAGTATTTTGTAATGGGTTGCACCCCACGTTTTCCAACGTGTACTTTGATAGAAACTCTTTTTATTAAATTAATCCTAATTAGTTGTCTTAATTAATGCTTCCGAAAATCGGGGCCTTATAATTGGTAAGTCACCCTCCCCTATAAAAGGAGGATTCACCAACCTCTCTCTCTCTAGTTTTCTGGCCTACTTTCTTACTCCATTTACTTATTAGACCATCAGAGTGCCTTTCTGGACTTCCAATCATCTGGGCTAGGCACTAAGGCAGGTACTTAGTGTGCAAGTCATCTTTCTTAGACCAATCTCTATGGCTCAAGTGAAGCTCAGCAGCTTTGCACCTCTCCATGCTAAATCAGTTGACAAAAAGGGTAACTCCGGTGAGGCACCTCCTTCAATAACTTGCATGTATTTTTATTTTTTATTTTAGTTGCCCCAACCCAGAGGTTGCCCAAGCATGAGAGTTTGTTTGCCCTAATGACCTCTAGGCCGGCCTTGATTTAACCTTTTTAGGATTTCTCAACCATTATCAAATAATTACTGTGAATTTAGCGCTTCAATGTTTAGGTAGTCGAAAAGGCATAGTAACATTTCAACCATGTGAATTATAAGATATAAACCACGTTTTTTAAAAATTGCATTGTTATTATTTCACATGGAAAAATTTAGCATAAAATGAACATTTATTTATGAGAAAAATGTAAAATTAAAAGTATTCTAATTATACTAATCAGTATCAACTGCCGAAACAAAATTACAGTTCTAGAATACTGAATTTGTTTAAAAACGGGACGAGATGAGAGATTCAAATCCACGATTGCTTTGCAAGTGCTTCAGCTTTTATGCATGGGTGGTCCTTCGTTCAAAAAATCCGGTATATCGTGAATCTGGACCAAAATGAACCGATTGTGCATTTTGAATTGGATCAGTGGATTAATGGTCTGGACACAAATTAAATTTTAGGAAACTGTGGGATTTGGTATGGTCTATGGATTTTCATTATTAAACCGTGGATTTACCAAACTGGACCGTGAGATATTTTAAAATAACACCTAAAAATAAAAAAAGAAATATGTATATGTAATATTTTATAAATAATTATAATTTTACCTAAGAAATTACTCTCTCTCTCTCCCAAATTGTGTTGGTCCTATTCGGGTTCCAAATTGTCCATACATTTCAGCCTATAATGTATATTGTGTGCAATATGGATCTTATTTGAGAGATTTCAATTAGTTCTATCATACAAAGTTTTTAAATTCATAAAAAATATTATAGATTGAAAGATGTGAATAGTTTAAAAATTACATTAGAATCCGAACACGACCAACAATTTGGGATGGAAAGAGTATTTTAACTATTCTACCTTATGGTATGAAATTTGGTTGCCGGAATCTGGAAGCCAAAATATAATGGAAATAAATTGTTGGCGGTAGTTTTTTTTTTTTTTTGGATTTTGGTTGCTGTAAAATTTTGTTCGGAACCACACTGTAGGTCTTTTGATCCGGACACGAATTGCGTTTTCTTAAAACCGTGATTTGCGAATTAGTTTTCAGATTCGTAGGAATCTGAACAGATTCGAATCGTACATGGGCAGCCCTAGGCGGTCCGGGTGAGCATGGGTGTGGAAGGGGAGGTGAGCGATGGGTCCGGCCCTCACTTGCTAGTAATTTGTATGTTATGGGGTCTTTGAATTTTTACCCCGTCATCATTCCAAAACTAATGATGCATTGCCTGAAGGTTAGGAATGGTCATCTCAGCCGACCCGCCCCTATCCAACTCGTCCCCTATCCATTCGGGGAGGGGATTCGGGGATTTTTTTCGGGGATCGGGTAGGGGATGGGGACTATTTTTAAAAAAATTCGGGGATCGGGTAGGGGATGGTATTGTTAGTCCCCTACCCGATCCTCTCCCCGATCCCCGCCCCTCCCCGTTCCCCGCACCTCCCCGACCCTCCCCGCATCCCCGTTCACTCATATATATTAATTTATTATATATACATGTGTGTGTGTGTGTATAATATATATTTATATTACAAATACATAAAATATTCTTTTCCCAGATATTTATAACTTAGAGTTAGGGTTACTTTTTTTTTTTCCAGGTAAATATTCTTTTTTTTTTTCTTCACACGTTCACAATCATAGCCGCCCCACACTTCATCTCTCAACTCTCGTCTCTCACCCAAAGCCCAGGTCATCTCATTGATCTCAACTCTTCATTGTTCACGGCGCCAACAGCTCGAGCTTTTGTTCACGGTCCTTAATCTCTCTCTCTCTCTACGTGTTTCTACTTCGATTTGAAATCTCCTCTCTCCGTTCTCTTTTCGGTGAATACATCAGCTTTTTTAGGTATGTATTGAAGCATTCTTAATCTACACTTACAGTTTACATACGTCTCTTTTCTATTCATCTATGCTATCATATTGCCTCGATCGAAAGTGTGGATCTAGAAGTTTCATTTTCGTTTTCATGAGTTGATGTCTGTGAGGATTTTTCCCGTGTATGCTATGTTGACAAAGGTTGATGTCTGTGATTTTGTGGTTGAACCATAAAATTGGTTCATGACATTTCCCCGCACGAAAATATCTACCTCTTTCATATATTTACATATGACAAGTGCATTTCATTTTGGATCTCCGAATCCCCATGGGGATCCCCGTTCCCCGCATCGGGGCGGGGATGGAGGTTAAAATAAAATCCCCGGTGGGGATTGGGGAGGGGATGGGGATTGATATAAGTTCGGGGATCAGGGATGGAGGTAGTGGTATCCACCCCCTACCCTCCCCATGCCCATCCCTACTGAAGGTTAATTCCCCTTTTAGTTCACTTTCAATATATTTGTTAAACTTTTCACCTAATATTATACGCCTTGTCTCTGTTTTTTTTTTTCCTACTATTATTTCTCCGCTTATCGATCCCAACCTCACACCTCCACTTTTTTCTTTTGGATTAATTCCACTGACATCCCCTAAGGTTTTTGACAAATGCAAGAACCTCTCATTTTTTTTTTTTTTGAAACACTACTGACCTCCCTTGCCTTTGAAACTATTTTCAAGATTCATTCGTCTGTTAACTTTCTATCCAAAAACTGTTAATTTGACTGCAAAATGACAAAAATTCCCTCTCTTTTGCGACAACTCTTAACCATTTTTTATCACCCTTCTCCATTTTGTTCATTTGTTAAAAACTATAAACCCATAATGAAAATGAGTTATACCCAACAATAGTTGAAAGAGTTAGAAAGTATGGACCAAATTTGAAAAAAAAAGAAGAAGTTTGTTTGCTTTGAATTATGTTGTTTAGTCTTTTGTCATAATTCTTTTAGTGTTTATATTCTCTCATGAACACGAATTGAAAAAAGTACTCCCTCTGTCCCAATTTATTTGCTCACTAAAAAACTATATGAAATTTTCAAACTAAAAAATAATGTATTTATCAAAATAGTTTTTTTAATTTTTTTTTGCACCGTATTAAAGTTCTCAATGAGATCCATTAAACAAAATCCATATTGATTAGAAAATTAATTTTGTAAGAATATTATTTTTTAGTTTGAAAATTGCACGTAGTTTCGTATCGAGCAAACAAATTGGGACGGAGGGAGTAATGAACCCAAATAATGAATTTTGGCCATACTAATTTGTTAATTTTATGTTGACTTTATTTTAATTACCTAGTTGGTTTTTTTTATGTATGATCAATTACCTAGTTGTTTGAGTTGCTTTATTTGCAATGGAAAAATTGATATTAATAGGTCAAATGGACTAAAGTGTTATACAAAATACTAAAGTTGGGGAGTGTAGCGTGATTTTCAAAAAGTAGAGGGGTGGCAATATGATTCGGGTAAAATTCAGAGGTAATTAATTTATCAACAAAAAAAAAGGACAATGGTCAACTTTAGGAATACAAACCAGCATTGTTTCTAAATGGAGAGAATTGAACCGTAAAACTCACGTTATATGTATTTGACAACTGCCTTGTAGATAATGTAGGGAGGAGCTCATATCACTTGTAACAAAAAAGCCTTGGTACGGTCAGTGCCGGCCCCGATATTTGGGTTGCCCAAGTCCGATCCCTAACTTGGTTGCCCTATTAATATTAAGTCATAAAAAATTAAAAGATATAGAATTAAAAAATTTCAAGAATTATTTTAGGGGTCCGAAGCAAACTATCAATATTAGGCTCTCTACTTCTTCAAGAGTTGTTTTTAAAAATTACAAAATTCAAACTTAAAGGATACAATTACTATAAATAATAAACGCAAAAAGAGTATAAAGGTTTTCATCTTTCAAGAAAATACGAAAGTATTCTCATATTTTAGCTATGATTTGTGTAAAAAATTAATAAAAACTTGTTAGCTCGATCGATTTGTTCACCATTGGGATAATTTTTTTAATCAAATGTAAAATGAACTTGTTACTTATACATTATTGTTGTTTTTGTGAAATGCTAATTTCTAACAAAGTAATTGAGTAAAATGATTTTCATGATATCGGTAGATTGGGAAGGAAAAACAAAAATTATATAACCTCACTCAAAATGCACAAACATTTTTTATTTTTTTTTTTGGGTAAGTAAAGATTTTATAAAACCAACAAACAAACAAGATCAAAGGGGCATACCGCAGTTAACAGCAAACAAATTTAAAAGAAAACAATGCATGTATATTGATACAACACATATAAATCTGTGAGACCCACATACAACACTGCCCATTTATGAGAGTATTTTTTAAACTCCCTCCGTCCTAATTTCTTGGCCCCTTTTGGGGAAGCGGGTTTTTAAGGGATGTGAAAACTTTGTATTAACTTTTCTATTTTGCCTCTAAATCCAGTCAATATTACTGTAACCAAATTTGTGATGCTAATTTATTATATGAAAGTCAAAACATATTCAATATGGATCTTGTTTTATAGATATCAATTAGTTTTATTATACAAAATTTTCAAAATCATAAAAACCGTTATAAAATAAAAGATAATTGACTAGCCAATTAAGATGGGAAAAGTACTTTTTAAGGGTAAAATTAGAAAGTGATCCAATTTTGATGGATATTTTTAGAAGTGAGACAAATATTTTGGGGCATTCCAAAATAGAAAGAAGGACCAAGAAATTGGGACGGAGGGAGTATTTGAGTGTGTATTTTAAGTATAGTTTTAGACTTGTTAGGGGAAAAAATGGAGTAGAGGAAAAAGCGAAGAAGGGCCCATTGATAAAAAGAAAACAGGATAAGGACAGTAGCCCAAGTTGCAAAAGAGGGTGGTTGCCGCTAGGAATCAAACTCTACCCGACAAGGAGATTGGCATCACACATGTGCCATCTTACCAAGCATCTTGTGGGTACAATTGTAGGAAACTTTTTTAGATTTATATATAGCTTACGAATTTATTTTTTTTCGGTTGCCCTCGCCTGGGGGGTTGCCCAAGCCCGTAGGCTTGCGGGGCTTACCCCTAGACCAGCTCTGAGTTTGTACCGCAAGATCTTTAAGAAGGTTTTTTTTTCAAATCAGAGAGTAATTTTTCTACAATCCTGCAGCTAACACTACATGAAAATCTATCAATGCCCTATAGCAATGTGTTTTGTCAAATCCTCATTCCTAAATTCTCAGAATTTTGATTTTTTTTTTGTTTTCCAAAATTAGGAGAAAGGGAGAGAAATGTGGGAAAGAGAAAAATCCTCATTCCTAAATTCTCAACCTCCACATCTAGGGTAAAAAAAAACCCCACAACAATGACCACACCCACGTCTCCCACCTTTAGGCAATTTTAATTTTCTTTACTTTTTGAAATTGACAGAGAAATAGGGAAGATGAGACAGGGAGTGATGGCAGAAAGTGAGAGATGCATATTTATAAATAGCATTGTGCCCGTTTGATACCTAAATAACTGAAAAAAAATATCAATGAATGTAATTTTTTTGCATTGTCCCATTCATCAAACAGACACAATGCTAGTAAAAATACAACGTCAAATGTGTGCAGAATACCACGCGCAAGAAAGAATAAAAAGAGGAGGCTTCTCGGTACACTTTTGGGGAAACTGCTCCCATATATTTGTTATCTTTTTTGTCGTCTGTTCCTGTATTATTTTAGTTTTTTCTAGCCTTTTGGCGTTAGTAAACACAATTTTCTTTTCTTTACTTTTTTCTTTTTCCTCGTGGAATATGGCCCTTATAAACTGTATATTCAGTTATCATTTTTTCGATTTCAAGCTAATTTATCTCCAAAAAAAGAAAGAAAGAAGATCATCTTAAGCATGTACGAGTTGCCGATTATAAAAAAAAAAAAAAGGAAAAGAAAAGTGGATACTAGTCAATATGTGACCGAGACAAAATAACTGACTCTCCATGAGTTCTGAACCGGTGACTGCTTATGAGTTGTTATTGTATTGGGATCAAATGCTAATGAGTGTCAAATAAATGTAATTATAAACCGTCAATTATGCGTTTCCGAGGAGATCTACGGGCGAAGGAAATGTAGGAAACTCGGTTTCAATAATCTGGAAAATAAACAGAAAACCAAAATTAAGAATAAACAATGGCATTCCACCAATTCCCTCAAGACACCTGAATTGGCGAGATTTCGAAATGGAGACGAGTATTAGAATACCCTATCCTTAAGGCAAATTCGCCCTCCACTACGGTGCCGATGGAGAATCTTGGGCGTTTGCCTCCCAAGAATACCCGACTTTCACCTACCGGCAAAGATCTAATCCGGAGCGGTAGAAAATAACCGTGAAACTAACGTGAGAACTCTCTGGAAATATTTAATGCAAGAAGAGCGGTATGACGCAGAGTGAAAACGGAAACGCATGAAGGAGGAGGAGGTCCTATTTATGTAGTAAATAGGCACTGAACGAAAAAAGACACGGTTTATAAGGTGCTACCGTCAGAACTGGAAGGATGGAAGGAAGTAAGTAAAACGGACTGATTCGTTCTGGAGAAGGAAGTAAAACGGACCGGTTCGACCTGACCCAGTCCATGTAAAATTTTAGTAAAAAGATAAGAACTTCTTGGGCCTAAGTCCATCTTATCTAATGACCCAACCCAACCCAAATGGCCGACGACTTACGGCGGCGCCGTGAGCTGTGACATTATTATACGGGACTCAAAGTTCCCCACTACGCCCAAGGTTTTCTCCCCAACAAAAGTTTTAATGACCCAAAGGGCCAACCCTTAGTGTCCAACTTGGGATACATATACCTAATGAAATAGTTGTGTGCCTCACCAACGCGACAACACATTTTTCCCCTTCTACCAATGCTCACAGAAAAGACTTTCGCCGCCAATTTTCATTCACCTTAACTTGTTTTTATCCAAAGCTGCTCAATCTTAATCTCCCTAAATAAGCATTTAACACAATGTGAGGTATGGGTCCGTCAGCGTGGACGTGTGGAACCCAATTTAATAATTAATTAAAATCGGATAAAACCAAGTTTTTCCAACAGGAAATTGAGGCAAGGCCCGGGTAGAGAGCGAAGAATTGGAGAAACGCAGGGCATGGACAGTAGGCAATAGCAAAGTTGTGGTCTGCTGGAGTTGGCAGTAGGGTTGACGGAATTCGTCAAAAGAGGGTCAACTGTGGGACTGGGAAGACATTGGACGGTTTTTCTAGAGTACAGTAGTATCTGATCCATCTGCACAAGACAAAAGCCCATTACCATTACCGTGTCAGCCCGTCCGACTGTGGACCTCTCAGTGGAGAGAGAGAGAGAGAGAGAGAGAGAGATATGCAATTATGGTTACAGAGGGTTTTGGTAACCGGTCTATCATTACGTGGGGGACAGGAGACCACTGACCCACCCAACTCCAATCCCCATACGTTCCAGTACATCGACCCATCAATTTATGGCTATAAAGTCAAAACACGGACTTTGCAGTTCCTTCCGTTACTGAACAACTTTATCTCCGATAGTCGGCTCCCCTAAACTAAAGAAGTGGAAAAGGAGAGCCACTGAACACTCACATTAGACAATTGCTCCCCTTCGTCACGGAACCGTTAGACAAATGCCTGGATCTTTTTCTACCAAAATGCCTTTCAATTCTTTATTTGAATATCAAAATAGCATGCGCGCGCATACACATACACACAATCACCCACTCATTCTTTCTTACAAATCCTGTTAGATCTGCATATCCTATCCCCAACCTCCACTACCCATCACGTCTGTCCATTAATCTTCATATCTATATATACATCTCTCTCTCATACATACATATATATACACACACACACACAATCAAGGATCCAATCATTAATAAAATACACACCTCCTCTCTCACAGTCATATTTTGATGATTTGAAACACTCAATGTTTTTAAAACATCCTTTTAAGGGTACGTATGAGGAGTCGGCAAAAAAAAAAGACTGGGAAAGGTTTGATCCGAACAATTTTTCATAAAACTATACATACATTGAGCGGTTCAGACCATCAAAATATGATCAGGAACTATGAGATTCGTATTTTAACAAAGTTAGGGATCTCTGTACTAGATTTTGACCGTGCGTGCGCTCACACACACTAACACACTATGTAGCTATTGTAATTTCAGCAATGGCGATCCCCCACGACCACCTCCTGTTGGCAGTCCACTCTCAACTCTGCCATATTCGCAATGGAACCCATGGCCAATGTGGCTTTATCAACCAAAAACCCATCACACCTTAAACGTCTCTCTTTTCCTTAAAGATATCCTCCTCAATCTTTGGTTAGAAAGAAATTGTCGACACCAAGGAAAATTTCGGTTTCAAAAATGATTTTAAATTTGGAGTTTACACCCGGGTTTAAAGACGTACCCAAAAAACTGGTTTGAAAATGACTTTTTTGCTCTTGATTTGAAAAAGGTTTTTACCGGTCTAACGTTTCCATGATTTCTCAAGTTTAGGAGCTAGGTTACAAAAGGAAAAGGTTTTTAAGGCACCCCTCCACCTGGCATAAAATTTGATCTCTGCTAAATGTTTAAGGGATCGCAAGACATTAATTTCTAAAACTTTATTCATCTAACGGGGAGGGAGCAAGTAATAGAAACAAAGATGATAAACAAACATAAGTGGATGCTTGTGGATTGTGTAGAACATGCACAAGGATGATGATGAACGACATAAAAGACAATATAAAACATAACACAACAGCAATGAAAGACTAAGCATAGCTTCAAAATGTTCCTACACGAAAAATGGTTTGTGCCTCTGATGGCTCTTTAGGCCCAAAGGGGCAGCTTTGAGCGCCTGAAGCAACTGCTTTGGGCTCCCGAAACTACTTTGGGCTCATGTCTTAGACCCTCTGTTGACCTTTGTTTCATCTTTGGCTCTGTCTAAAATGACTCAAAAGCTACTATTCCTCAAGTGTTTTCCCCAAAAACACATGTTTAAGAAGTGGATTTAGCTTATAGATGGTGATTTTGACACATTTAAAGGTCAAGCAAAGGGTTTAGGACTGATTCTAACAAGGAATGAAGCCTTTTGTGACTATGAATACCAATGAATTGATTTTGAACAAGGATGAGTGAGTGTTCATACAAATTACCCTAAAAATTTTGTATAATAAAACAAACTAGAATCTATCAAATAAGATCGATTTGGATATAAAAGTATCATAAATTAGAAGATATAGACAATTTTTTAGAGATTCCAAATAGTGAAAAAAGACCAGCAATTTGGGATAGAGTATATATTACAACAAAACACGCTTAGAGGCTAAAGCATCTCCAATGAACTTGGTATTTAGTGTTTTAATGGAGGTACGCACTAAGAACTAGAAAATAAAAACGTGTGCTAGTTACTACAATTCTTGTAGGAGTATTAGTTTGTGTGTTATTGTGTGCCAATTTGAAGTGTGCTAAAATGTATGCCAAGTTTAGCCATGCAGATATCGAACTTTAGGTGGGTCCTATCCTCCTTAATGCTCCCTTCATTCCAAAATAATATTTCACTACAAAAAGACGTTTAATTTTCAAATAAGAAAATAACATGCTTATGAGAATAATTTTTTAAAAAAATTTGACACCAGATTAAAGAGCTCAATTAGTTCTTTAATATGCTTATAAGCATTTTATATTTTTATCCAAAAATTGCACATCTTTTCATAGTTGACTATTATTTTGGAATATAGGGAGTATCAAATTCCACAACTAGGGTTACCCCTGTGTTTGCGGCAATAGTGGGTAGAGGAGGGGATCTAGCCTTCCCGGCATGGCTTCCTTGGATCTCCTTCCCATAATGTAGGTTTCCTCTCATCTTCGTGTGAGTCTCTCCTCTCCTCCCTCAAATACCTTCCAACCCCCACCTCCCCTGCTCCAATGGCTTCCTCGTCACAACCACCTCTTCTCTATTGGCATCTCTCTTCCACTGCCCTTCGCCTCCACTCCTAAGTTACCCTTCGTCGCCTATCATCTGCAATCATCATTGCCTTCCCTTTCCCTTTCCCTCATCCGCGATTTTGTGGTCAGTGGTGGAGCATTTGGTGTTGATTTGGTTTTTGTGGTAGTGTACATGCAAGGTTTTACAATTTTTTTTGTTGTTAATTCTGTAATTCTTTTAGGTTTAATTTAATAGCTTTGTTTTAGATTTGTTTTAGATGCGTGTTATAACCCACTGTGTGGTATCCTGTGTCGTTGTGGTCATGGCATTTGCTTTCCCGCATCCAGAACCTTGACCTGACAACGGGGGTTCACCTTACTGTGGCATCCAATACTTGTGGCAGCAGAGTTCTATTGGGGTTTTCGACTTATAGCCGACGTTCCTTTTGTGTCATGGACTGGTTGATGATGGTATTTGGATAGCAGAGCCTTGTGATGATTTTCTACATGATTTAATCTGTGTTTTCTGCTTATAGTTTGAGCTGGGTTTCCCTATGTATCCTTAGATGGGACCCTATGCCAACATCTCATTTTAGTTTGCTTTTGCAATACGCATGAAAAAGCCTCTCAACCTGTTTGTACTTGTGCTCGTGTCTTAGATTTTGTAGTTTTGATTCATTCATGTATCTAGTAATGAAATCATAGCCTTTGGGTGTTTGAATGAAATGAATTGACAGTTGATGAAAAAAACAAAATCATTACGCCAAATTTTGGCTTTTGCAGTGTTAAAAAAAACCGCTCGTAGTAGCCCTAAAACAGCTAGTAGAAGTATTTCCCGCTGGTAACAATGTCAAAATTCACACCGTCATCAAAGCAACTAGTGGGAAAAAGTAAAAACGGTGGTAAAAGTTTTGCACTACACTACAGGATTTTTTTAGGGAAAAAAATTCTAGTGCTATGATTCGAGCCCGCAACCCTTCGAACGTACCCAAGCACTTAACCACTCAATTACATGAAGTATTATGCTTTATTTTAAAAAAAGTAATAGTTATATTACATATTAGTGTTGCCGGTGTTTTTTTCTCTACTGTCATTAATAGTTACTTTTACTTGCAGTTTCATGTTACTGCCTTTAGGGGGTGCTCCATTAACAGAAAATCATGAAAAGCAATTTTTTCAAAAAAATGGGTCAGTGGAACACCACCTAATAGTTACTTTTACCAGCAACTTTACCTCACAGTTACTCACGGCGCTTTATAATTATCTTTTGTGTTGGTTTGTCATTACCGAACGGTGAAAAAATCTGCCGATTAAGACTATTTTAGGCATAGTGTACGACATGTTTACGTTCAAATGGAACTTTTACCATTTGGTAACGGATGTAAATATTTTTTCCCCAAGGAATTTTTCCACAATATCAGTTTAGAAACGATTTCAACAATAGTCACAATCGATTTTACCTTTATTTAAGGTAAGTGATTTCCACACTCCTTTTTTTTTTTTTCTTTTTTCCTCGTAGTAAATCTTTTATATGCAAAAATTTTATTAATAGACAAAAAACAAAAAGGTGTGTGTTTATGAAAAAAAGGGTGTGAAAATCATGTTCCTCCTTTAATTTTTTTTTTCATAGTTATGTAAAGTTTCACTAAAAGATAAAAATAGGACCTATTTACAAAAAAAAAAAGGTATGAAAATCATTTCCTTCATTTAAATTATTGTTCTTTTCATGGTTTAACGTGTCATTCTATACGGCTCATACTCAGACCAAAAACCACACCTTCACTCTCAGACCCAAATCCTCAAATTGGTAATAAGAGATTTGCATCAATATTTGGCAAAAATTAGATCTGCTTCAGTATGAAACTGAACAGAGTTGCTAAGCAATTGAATCTTCAAAATCGGGCCCTAATTTTTGTTAATCCAAATTAAAAATCTATCTTTTCCCTCGTACTAGGCATTGAAGGTTTTGAATCCTATGTTTGAATTTGAATTAGCTCATTCTTAACATGGAAATGAAAGTTCGCATAAGAGTGAATCAAATTCAAATGAAGAGCTAATTTACGGGAAGTATTAGAGTGAAAAACGAGAAGAATCGGTTAGGGCGTGTTGGGATTCCTCCCCGTGTGGGCCAATTGGGCTTAGGCCTAGAGGGAGTGAGCTAGGGTTTTATGTTGTATCTCTATAAATACTCATTATAGCCTTGTTTATTGGAGTGTGGTAGCACAATGTAGAGAGAGGCAGAGAGTGTGAGGAGGGGAGCCGGTTGTGGCTCTCCTGGAGGGAGAGATACACAAGAGAATTGGTGAGGTTTCATTATTGTGAGATGAGAGTGTGAGTGTGTAACACAAGATCACGGATTTTCTCCGGATTATAGTGAAACTCCCCTCCCCGTGGATGTAGGTCCGATTTGGCCGAACTACGTAAATTTGTGTGTTGTGTTTTCTCTCGTTTTACTGCTTCTGTTGCGTGTGATGAGTTGTTGGAATCTTAACAACTGGTATCAGAGCTTGGGTTGAAGCACCGAAGAGCGCAGAGTAGTCGAAAAATCACCCGGAGGCCATTGGAGCACTGCTTGAAGCTTTGGTCGGATAAAACAGGTGACGAAACTTATTTTTTATCAAAGGGAAAGGTGCAAATCTCAGAGACAAGTCCAACGGAGTGCTCGGAGTGCGTTTTGGTCACCGGAATAGCTCCTACCGTCGATTTAAAAGTTGACAAATGGACGCGGAAAGAGTCGGAGGAACAGAGACTTAGCGGTCGTGCTTAGAGTGGTCAAGAAAAATATTTGAGCACAGGGTTTTGTTGCTCTCATCGAGACGATCACGGAAGTACAAGTCCCGTCGCTGGAAACCGTCGAACGCGCTGCCACGCGCCGCCTAAACACTGGTGCGTCAGATCCCGTGCTGGCGTGCATGCCACGCGTGGAAGAGTCTGGAAGAGAGCCACGTGGCGCCAGGTCAACGGCACGTCGGTTGCCACGGGGGTGCCACGTCGGCAAGCCAATGCCACGTCAGCAAAATGGTCAGAAGGTTCAAGGTTTAGGGTCAAAGAGGTCAAAAGGTCAAGGTCCAGGTCAAAGGGGTCAAAAGGATCATAGTCAGATCAAAGGGATCAAACTGGGGTTCAATGGGTTCAAATCGGTTTAGATCGGCGGCTCAGGGGAAAGTCAAACCGGTTTAGACCAAATCAGACCGGATAACGGTCCAGAAACAGACCAGATTATGTTTTTTGGCCGATTCATTGCAATTTTGACCGGTTCATGGCCGGTTCGGATCAGTTTCCGACTTGTTTTTTTGTTCCGGATCCAACCACGTGCTCTATTTTTTTGTGAAGAGGCTCGGAAGTAGGTTTTATTGCTGGATGGGGCCGGATTTAGACATTCGGAGGCGTTTTGGGTTGTGAGGAGGTTGTTTCCTAGCTAATTGGAAAGTTCTGGATTCACTGGTGGGCTTGGATTTGAATGATTCAAGTTAGATTTTGCAGTCTTAGACACATCCGGAGAGATTGAGAAAGATCAGATGTGGTCAGGTCAGTCAGATGGGATGTTGTTGAGTTGGAGGCAGACCAGGGATGATCAGTCGCATTTGGCAAGTAGGGATACACTCTTTTGGGTTATTGCACACTGGTTTAGGAGTGCATGGAGGCTCGTCTGGTTAGTGATAACAGACGCTTGATGGAGCGATGATTTTTGGAGATCCGATGGGAGTCCAGGGGGTGCTAGGAAGGCCGGGAATGGAACATGGATGGACCAAGGGATAGGATGAGACCCGGGAGAGCTGACAGAGAGTGGCGAGAAGACTAGGATAGTGGCAGGAGTGGCAAATAGGTGACAGATTGGTGACAGAGAGGCGAGCGGAGTTGGATAGCTACACACCAGGAGTATTGGACAGACTTTGCAGAGATCGGAGGTTGACCGGGGCAATCAGATGATTGCGGATTTGCAGTGTTTGAGCCGTGGTGATCAGTCGGAGAAGCTAGTGAGTAGGGATACATTCTCTCAGGTGTTGCATCTCTGTTTGGTGGGTGCGGATACACTTGCTTGGTAATGACACAGGCGCTTACTAGAGTGACAGGTCGGAGTTGGTCAGCAATGATCGGAGGCAATCTGGTTCAATCGGATTTGAAGACCTACCATTAGGATTTGCAGTTGTGATTCGAGCTGCATTGGATTGGATGATGGGCCACCATACAGGCTTGTAGGAGTGCATTAACAATTGGAGCTGATGTCAGGCATGGTCAAGTAGTATGGGTGTTGTGACATGAGCAGGGATGACGACCATTGCGGATGCACACAGTGTAAGTGTGAGATTGTACCAAGGTGTCGCGACCGGGATGGTACTGGATGCACTGGGAGCCGAATCAGGAGTGTGCAAGATGCTAGCTAGCAATGGGGATGCAATTGGTTGTTCAAGGGGAAATCGAAGGACAGATTTCAAGTTTCGCAGCCAATTTCTTCTCTACCTATACAAGCGGCGCTTACTTCTGAAAATGACCGATGGATGGATTGCATTATTCACCTAAATTCTTCTGAGTTGGATAAAAGAAAACTCTACAGCTTGGCTGCAATCCTTTGTGCAATTTTGAAGCATATATAGCAATGAAAAAGTTTTCTTAAATGACCAGTTTATTGCCAGTGTAGCTCTTGCCATGGCAAAGGATGATGCCCTGTGTTATATTGTTCAATAAAGCTTCTTCTCGAGATACTTGGTTTACTGTGGGAATTTAAGGCTGTAACTCCCATGGACAATTTCCTTCATTCGTTGTACAACCATATCCTACATCTCCCAAGTAGGCAAGTACCCAAAACGGCCCGTGGTAAATATTCATTTGGACGGTGCTTAAAAATAAGGTAGTGAACAGTGATGGGAGTGGTTTGGGTTTCACTGCCACTTTTCAGGTGATTCTTTGGTTGCACAAATTTCATCCTTGTGCTACATAGTTATATTCACTGATTGTTTAAATATTGTCATACTGATTGGAAGAAAGAATGAGGGTCATTATGCAAATACTTTTTTGTTGTGCAATTTCGAAAAAGAAATTTCCTAGCTGTTTTTTTTTTCTTAATTTAATGTAATTTTTTTTATTTTTATGATCACAAAGCTTTAGTGCTAGAAACCCACCCAGCTGCTTAGCAAAATGAGCTCTAAAGAATTTCATGCATTATCCAGTTAGAGGCGACGAACAAATTTTGCATAGAGCTAGTGAATTTTTTGTATCTGAATTCGTTATCTATAAATTATTTATTTATCTATTGAAGTTCTTGCTCTTTCTCATAAAAAAAGAACAAAATTTAATTTTCAAGGCGGGGGAGACAAGTTTCAAACTTTCAGTACTATGAAAATATTTAAAGCAATCTAAAAAATATGGAGATAAAGACTCCTTTGCCTTTTTCTATATTATGCTTACACAATACATCCTTATAAGTTTGCATAATTACGTATTCCAGCCCCACAAGACTCCTTTGCCTTTTTCTATATTATGCTTACACAATACTTCCTTATAAGTTTGCATAATTACGTATTCCAGCCCCACAGTTTATAAAGTTATTTTTACTTTCAATCGAGTTAAATTTTTTGACAGAAAACGTTTCAAATACCAAAAGCATATGGATCGAAAATATTCTAAATTTAAATTTTCAAATTTGATGAATAGCTTTAATGTATGGTGTCGGCAATATTGAGGGTAAATGTGGCCTTCATTAGACTATACCATTCTAGTTTCTGTGGACCCTTGAAATCAACTCAAATGCAAGTCGTTAGCGTTTAACTGCAAGCAACATATGTTTTGATCAAGTGGTGGGTTGTGGTGATGTTGTATTTTATCCAGGCGATTGCAAAGAAAACTTTTAGGTTAAGGGTTTTTTTAGGTTGGTTTTAATTGTTTTAATCTGGATTTTTAGGATCACTTGTGGGGTTGAGCTTTTATTGCTTTATCTGGGTTTTCAGGCCTTTTGGTGTATTGGGCTCTGTCCTTATGTGGTTGGGCTTGTCCCATTTGGCTGTATTTGTCCAACTTTACGTTGGATTCCTCGGAAACAAGGGAGTAAGGTAGTAAGCTGATAAGTCCGAACAACCACATAAGGTCAACCAAACCATATGAGCCCAGCTCTGCCATGCACAACAGATTATTAAGGATGGAATAGGAAGTCACCCTAAAAGGTGTATGAGTCCCAAAGGAACTCAACTCCATATTAATAGGGGAAATAACGAAAGATAAGCTCAAGAGGCTTATGTGGTACAACAACGGACTACGGGGTAGGAGCCACCTCTAGAATCTGCAAGAGCTACCTCTTGAATCCCAGAATTGGAACAAAGTGCTATGCAGAACTAAGTGATATACCTCTCAAGGGAAGGTCATTGGGCCAATATGCATCGAGAACGTTGCATCATAAGGTGGGGAGAATGTGACAGCCCATGACCCACTGGATGAAATGGAGTTTTTTGTGATAAAAGAAAATGGATCATGTCCTTAACTTGCACAAGGGCTTTTAAAGCCATGAGGGTGTCAAAACTCATAGGTACCTTGTAGTTAAGCATGCTTACCCTGAAGAAATCCCATAATGGGTGACCTATTTGGAAGTCCTTAGAGCTTGGGCGGCCAAAACAGACAATATTGTGCAAGTCAGAGGTGGGTCGTTACACCTCAAGACGGAGTTAGATCTCCTTGAGGAAAAAAAAGAAAAGAAATAGCTGCTGTCAAGGTGGCCAAGTACCATGATGCTCTAGTCAAACCTAGAGATTTTTTAGCTAGAGACCTTGTTCTTAGAAAGGTTGACCCTACAGGAAGAGAGTGGGGAAGCTTGGCCCAAATTGGGAGAGTCCCTACCATATCTTGGGGCACTCTAAAGATGGAGCCTACAGGCCAGCCACCATACAGCAAGAAGTGCCAAACGCTTGGAATGCCGAGCATCTCGAGAAGTATTATCATTAGCTTTTTCAACAAGTTTACATTTTTTGAGTTATTCAGTTTAGATCAACTATAAAAGTATTATGCTATTTTTTATCGTTCAGTAAGTTCAATAAACACCCCTTGAGGGCACCATTTCCTTTTAATATGATTGATCATACATGCACTATTTATTTAGACTGGGCTTAGTTCATAGAAAGACCGAGCATAATGAATAAGACAGGCCAGCTCAGTGAAAGCTAACAAAAGACCAAGCACAATGACTAAAGAAGTCAGCTTGGCCAAAAATCTATCTCAAGAGACTATAAACCCAAACCAAGGACTAATATTCCAGCTTGGTCTAGCCTTAATTATGAAAGATGTAGAGTCAATAAGGCTACAAGTCCAAGAAAGTGTCCTACAAGCCCACTCGGCCCAGACTCAAAGAGTACTAGAGTCCTAAGAGCTCAGGACTAAATAGACCAAGCATACAAGTAAACTCGGCACTCTAAGGGAAACAACCCCGTAATACAAATTTTTGCTAAGGCAGAACATTATGTGTCTCTATTCAATATAAGTGCACAACTATGTCCACACCTCCACACTTGGGGAAGTATATGATACACACAAACAACATAAGCAGATGACAAAACAATATGCTAAGGCATAAAACAACATAAGCAAATGTGGTAAGGCATGAGAATGTGGTAAGGCATAAAATGAAAAAAATGCTAAAGCAACAAGCAAATTTGTACAAAAGATTACAACTTGTGCAGTCCATAGAAGGGAATGGGGTAAAAAAATAGTAATCAAGGTATTACAAACCAACAATTATAAAGGTTTGGGAATGTTTGTTTCTCTCTCATCTCTCAAAAATAAAGATCTAAAACATTTAGGCCTTGGGGGGAATATCTTTAACCTTGCCGTCCTAGGCATATATTGTTGTTGGGTGCCATTAATTCGTTTTATGGAGAAGGTTGCAAGTCATTAGTAATATGCAGGGTACCCATCATTTAAATTTTGAAGGCAAGTTATGGATAGAAGGTTTAATAAAATGAATACATACGAATTGGAACCGGGCAACCTACATGTGCCCATGCCTATGGTGCTGGGTATCAATATCATCGTCGCATCCATGTGGAAAAGTGTCAAAAATGGAGTTGGGTCACGCATAGGAAGGAGTGTTGAGATAAGTATAATATTGTCTTCTAACAATTAGATTTCAAGTCTGGCATTTTTCTAAATGCATCCTCGAGGATGGATATTTTGAGACTTCTGTAAAAAGTGTATTGATATCCAAGAAAAGTGTATTAATATCTGTAAAATGTACATTGATATTTAAATATGTTTGTCATTCTATGCATATGTAAAAATATCCAAAAAAAGTGTATTGATATCTGTAAAATGTATATTGATATCCAAAACTTGTTTGTCATTACATGCATATTATGCTCAGGGGCGGATTCATGAAGGTCACAGGGGGTCACGTGACCCCCCTGAAATTCCAGGAGATGAAAATCCGTAGGGGTCAATTGTAGAAAATTTTAGGAAGGAATCTATAATTTTGTGCGCTTATGTTTGAAATCTTTTAGGATGTCTTAACTTTAAACTATTATGTACTTAATGAAGAATGTTTAAAGATTTTTTTCTTCTCTTTTTATTGGAATGGAATGTGCATTTTTTTCCCGAGTTATGCTTGAAATGTGACCCCCTAAATGGAATTCTTGGATCCGCCACTGATTATGCTCCTAATGAATCAAGGTTAGCAAGACCATTTTGTAAATTGAGATGATGAACGACCCGATAAGTGGTTGTTAAGACTTGGTAAACTTGGAGCTTCAAAATATATTTGAGCTTAGCTTGTTTATGAGACTATATATTCCAATCTCAAACAAGTTTTTATTTAGCCAAACATGAGATGCACTCAAGTGGCTTGAATTTTTATACTCCATCACGAGCCAAACGATTAGAGTAGTAACTTGCTTAAGCTTGATTTAAAAGCTCAATGGTCTCCATATATCTGTAGGTTGGAATTTTTATTTTTGTGTTTATTTTTTGCTTGAACATGAGGAAGATAACAAAAACAAAAGAGCTATTTGGGCAATCAAAGAACCACCCGTAGCTTGTTATCCTGTAAAACACCATAAAATGCCTATCCGATGAGAGCCACGTCAGCAACACTATCCTGAGCTATCTCAAGAAATGAGTGGTTGTCCATCGTCACATACTTACTTCGAAAGAGTAAGGATCTGCACATTTATGAAAAATATCCAATATATTTATTTTTCTTCAGGAAACAAACAGAGGAAAAGGAAACATTTAAGCTAGAAAACAAAAATAAATCAAAACCCGTGTGCTGCATATTTTCGTCTATCTTGGCTACACTTCTTTCCCTAGCGTGAAGTGGGTGTGGAGTAGTTACAGCCATGGCATCAACCTCTTCCCCACCACTTTCTCTCTCCTCCCCTTCTTCAACCCTCTTTGAGGGCAAGACTCCTCGGCAATTATCTGCTCCTGCCTCCTCACAATGTGCATCAACTCTCCCCACCCTCCCTCCGCCTCTGCTGCAGTCTCAAAGCCGTGGATGGAAGACTACCACTTATTGTAAGTTGACCTCAGTTACACTTTATGTAATCTTCTTTTACACCCAAATGTCTGAGTCACTTTGCGTGCGTCTGGAGAAATTCCGGAATAATCTTCTTTTACACCCCAATGTCCAAGTCACTTTGCACGCATCTGGAGTAATCCCGGAATAATCTTCTTTTACACCCCAATGTCTGAGTCACTTTGTGCGCATCTGGAGTGATTCCGGAATTAGCGGCCAGGCCAAACCTATTGTGTCCTAAAGATTTGTAATGTTTGGCCTTTGTGAAATTCGAACTTGCGAAGTTTTAGGCCAAAACCTTTAGTTGATTTCTCATGTCTACGTTTTGAGATGAGTGTCTGGAGCCCTTAAACATCTGTGAATTGAGAATTCTGCAATACCTGTAGTTTATCATGTTAAGAATTGTGTAACCTAATACAAGATCTATGGGATATGAAATAAAGAGAAAATAAGAAGGCATAAAAAGTACAATAACACAATAAAAAGTCAACCCATGAACTATTCAGGCTGCCAAAATTAAAACTAGAGAAAAACATATGGCTGCGTAAGCCAAAGTTGCTTCCAAAAAGATAAAGTCGTCTTTGGTGTCAAATTTCACATTGACTTTAGGTTTGTCATATCTGTCACATCCATACAATCCAATAAATCTGCATTTAAAAAAGTGAATGATTTTAATTTATTAATTTGGATATAAGATTGCAGTGAGTATCAAAATGACACCAAATCAGCGCAACAACATTTCTCTCTCTCTCTCTCTTTTTTTTTTTTTTTTTTGTTGTTGGCATTTTGGCACTAATGGGTGCACTAGATCTTTCATATACGTTAGTGAGCCAATTGGGCAACGTCTATGGTCAGTGCAGTTGGTTCTGTTGGGAATTGGGCTAACATTTATCGAACCATCAGGCTTCACACCCCAAAAAGATTTCTGCGTAGGGTATAAACTGCAATACTCCTCATTTCCTTGATTATAGTTAGCAAATTCCTTATAAGCCACATCTATAAACTCTTATTCACTGATCTTGATGGCTGCCTTCTTTTAGGCCAAAAGATTGCCCGCAATGTGGTTGCCATGGCCACAGGAGAAGCACCTGCAGAAGTGGCAGTAGCTGAGCTGCCAGATATCGTAAAGACAATCCAAGAAACTGTAATGGACTTACCCTTCCTACTAATATGGGCAGTGACTTGCCCTTTGTGCTCTGATTCTTGTAGTTTTAACTAAAACACACACCTCTTCAAATCATTGGTTGTTGGACAGTGGGATAAAGTTGAAGATAAGTATGCAGTGAGTTCTCTTGCTGTAGCAGGAGGTGTTGCTCTTTGGGTGTCCGCCGGAATGATCTCAGTAAGGCACCTACTGCCTCACATTTATCATCTATGCCTGATGACCATTATCTATTGTACCTTATCATATGAATTGGCTTGTATGTGGTTGATGAATTGGTACGATAAAGCTAAAAACTGTGCATCTCCATCTCAGGCAATTGACAGGCTTCCCTTGGTTCCTGGTGTTCTTGAACTCGTTGGAATTGGATACACTGGGGTGAGTTAGATTCTGCCTAATGTTCGTATTAATAAAATAGAAGTATTTCACCAACATCAAACCCATGTTTAAGTCGCGCTAATGAATGGTGCTTGTTGTCAACTATCGAGCAACCTTTTGTAACTTTGCTCTAAACATGAACCAAGGTAATTAGCTTGCATTTTGATTGGCGCACTAAATGTCACTGAGATGAGCTCCAAGATATAAGCAAGATAAGTACCACCATAAACATGTTTTGGAAATCGTTAATACTTCAAGTTTACATGTACTTGAAAACTTGACTCTAGAGTATGTAAGAACTCGAGCTCTAGCTTGACTTGCTAGTTCATGTCCTACTTGTAACCAAACACCATACTTCGATTAACCTTTTTCTCTCCATTATACATGGACCTAAATCATCTTATTATCAATGACTCAAAGGCTATGTTTGATCCTGGATTTGTGGAGGGACTTGTAAATGGGAGAAAAAGGTTAGGAATTTTACTTCATTCCATGTTCTTATGGTAATACATCTATATCTCAAGACCCCGGCAAACTAAAAAGACAAATCCTGCTGACATCCATTTCTGCAGACACGGATATCTTGAGTCATTCATCGTCTCTTATGTCTCTCTCTCTCTCTCTCTCTCTCTCTCTCTCTCTGCAGTGGTTTGCATACCGGAACCTGATATTCAAACCAGAGAGGTAACAATTTCCACATCTCTTTTTTTTTGGTACTTAATTTCCACGTCTCTGACTACACTATCGAATCTTGGATCCAATATTCCTGAATTGTGTTGCGTATGTCACGCACTTCTTACACCTATGGTGATTCGTTAACTTCTTGTTGGGCTCATCAATATTTTCAGGGAAGCTTTGATACAAAAAATTAAAGTCACGTACAATGACATTCTTGGGAGCAGCTGAATTATATCAGCTGAAAGTGCTGCTCAGATAAAGTGATTTCCTGGATATTGTGCCTATTTTTTTTTTTTTGTTTGTTTAAACCAGGTTCTAACATAGTAAACCGATGGTACTATTTCTCAAAGAAACATCTATGTGTTATATCTCCCCTTCTTTGGTACTATTTCTCAAAGAAACACCTATTCCTCCTGATCTCCTTGCTTTTGCAATTTGGAAGTGGTTCAACGGTGGCACATGGTCAAGTACTCTGCAAGTCTGGAATACTTAGTTATGTGCCTAGCGTGAACACACAAAGTACAGTGTTATCCATGCATGTATTTATTTGCAATTCTGATAACTGTCGAAAACGATTCCGTTCGATTGCTTCTCCACCCTAGGTATTTTAATGTACTCCCTCCGTCTCATATTTGTTGTCCACTTTCACTATTTACTATACCCCAAAAAATTGGTTATAGTTTTTATAATGTTATATATACATTCAATATGGATCTCGTTTGATAATTCTTGATAAGTACTATTAAACAAAGTTATCAGAATTGTAATGTTAAATTGAAAGATATAAGCAATTGAAAAATGACTCGCCTACCCTGAAATGGACAAGAAATTCGGGACGGAGGAAGTATATTCATACTACCTTTGAACTGATACTATTTGAAATAATGTACACCTTTAAACACAGTCAATCTGAGTCGGGCAAATGTGTATGTGAGCGCAAGTGGTGGCTAGCTCATGTGGTAGAGTTCTTGGATGCCCTACACTGCATCTCGAAATTGAGTCTCATTACCCCTCCCTCATTTAATATATTAGGAACGACGAATGACCCAAAAAAAATGTCTGCGAGCAAGCATCTTTCCATATGGAATAAATTTGTCTGTGAGCAAGCATCTTTCCTATATATATTGATGTTATTCCATGCCATATGACCTTAATTGGCGTGAAGTGATGTTTTAAAGTATTTTATTGTTGAAGTAAGAATGAAGAGAACTCATTAAATTAATCAGTTTTGCCAATCTGCTCGACCAATATTCATGTATAGGATTTGATTACACTCGGAATTTTCATACTCAGAATAGTTTCTAATTCTAGTTGTATGATCTTTAAGAGAATCTGATAAATTGCATGAGAGTAGCGCAACCAAAGACCATGCTCATGTTCTTGATGCCTCCCTTTCCTTTGGAATGGCTAGGCTAATGGGACGCGAGCACGGGCTAATCACATTCCATACAGTGGTGCCTTTTAGGACTCACTACATGTTATTCATTTATGTGCATGCTCTTCACCTTATCCTAGCCTTGCGGATTGTGCTCGGCATTACGCTTACTACATTATTGCATTTTTGCTTATTTACACCTATGCTGGCGGGATGTGCCAGTACTACTCATTTTCCCACCCCGGTGGGTTGTGCCGGGGATGAAATTTCTAAATCGATGCGATGAATAATACTAATAATAAGAGACTACTTAAAACTAAACGATAAAGAACAAGGCACAAGATTTACGTGGAAAAACCCCGAAAAGGGTAAAAAATCACGGGAAGGAATCATGCACTAAATAAATGTGTGATTACAAGTAAACTTACTCGACGACCGTGTATCCTCACCACGAATCCTAAGCCCTACTTGCGAATCCCACGACATCACACCCTCAGATGATTCTTAAGTATGCTCTCAATCCTCGCCTTCCAACTATTTTGCCTTTCGAACTCCATGAAAGGACTTTGATAGAGAACCTTTGATTTGAATACGAATGATGGAACCCTTTGAAGATAATCTTGATTGCACGGTAATGACAAAACTTCACGAATCTTCAAAGTACATAAACCCTAACACTCTTGGCTGTTGTTTTGAAGAGAGAGGCGCAGAGGGTCGAAAGAATGGCTGCTGAAGTAATTAGAAAAACCTAATCGTTGAGATTTTATAGTTCTTTGAATCGGGCATTTTTTTGGTATGCCTTGCTTCGAAAAAAAATCCGCAAAAACAAACAGAATTTTTTTGATAAAAGACCATGAAATGCCGAAAGCAAAATGTGTAGCATCTAACACTTTCCATGTGCATTTTTTGCGGATTTGCTATGCTTTCGAAGCAAAATGTCCAAAGAAATTCCATCAGAATGTTGTCTTTAGTAGAAATCCTTAAAATACTTGAAGCAAAACATGTAGAAGACCAAACCTTGTCTTCAAAATGGCCGTCCGTCTTGACTAAAAACAACTACCGCTTCGAACAAAAATACATATTGAGATGATTAATTCACACCACAAAACAGTATTATTTCTAAAAATAAATACAGAATATTACGGTTGCCATAAAAAAACGATCTGGCTGAAATGTATGTTTGAGGCGTGGACTTGCCAAACCAAAGGAAAGTTTCGCGCATGGGGTTTTACAGGGGATGGCGACTTTTTCTTTTTCTTTCTTTTTTCTTTTCATTTTGTCCTCCCTGGGGTATGCCCCTTGTAGGCTGTACATTCGCTTAACCTCTTTTAATTTCAAGCTAATTTACCAAAAAAAAAAGTCTATTTAACTCACGATCAAATAAACTCCACTTAAAATGCTACCAAAATAATACTAGAAACTCCAGAAGGAGTGGCCTATCTTTACCAATTATAAAGTTAGCCTTTTTTTTCTCGAGAAGGACGAGAAAAGGCCTCATACGATTTCAAGTTTGATGGTGATGCTGCACCTAATCTGAGGCCGTGTTTGGAAGTTGTAGAAGAGAGGAGAAAATTAAAAAAAAGGAGAAATAAGAAAGAAATGGGAAAAGAAACCCCTCTCTCTCTCTCTCTCTCTCTCTTTCTTTTGTTTGGTTTGTGAGAAAGAGAGGACAATTTGCACTCATGGGACAGAGAACAAGAGAAAGAAAGTAGTTGAAGTTTCAATTTCTTCTCCTTTCTCTTCCTTTTAATTGCGTTTCTCCTCCTATCTGGAAACCAAACCAATAAGGAGGAGGTTTTTCAATTCTCTTTTTTTCATTTCTTTCCTTAACTTCCAAACATAGCATGAAGCTCCTTTAGGCATTTTGCATAGCCCAAGGAGAAATAATTAACTGGTTCTTTTTTCCCTCAATGAAGATAATTAACCTCACATTAAACTTCACCAGAAAAAATGAAAAGAATTGGATTGAATGGATGGTAAAGTGGAAAAATGCTAGCTACTTGGAGTAGTTCTTATCGTGCTGAAACACCCAAAGTTAAGAATATAAAATAAACAAGTAAACAAAAACACAAAATTTACGTGATTCCCCTCAAACATAAAGCAAGAAAATAAAGTATATGCAGGGGAAAGAGCAAGAGGATTCACTCTCAATGGGGAGACATTACACAAAACCGGCTATATCCATAATTTTACTTGAAACATCCACAAGATATATATACGAAAGAGACAAACGTACACCCTAATATCTGAATCCCAATGGAAAGATTATTAATGGAACAACCTAGAAATCCTAACATTCTATGGGGAACCCCATGGGGGCTCCCTCAAAGGGATTCACTGTAGAAGTACAAAATCTAACAACCCTCGATGCTCCTATTTATAAGAGAACATAGAATACTAGGTCAAAACCCTAAAATCGCACAGACGCATGTTAAACTGAGACAAACCCTTCTCTGACCGTCCGGATGGACTTGATTCCCATCCGGACAGGAAATACAAAATACTCCCCCCTGCAGTTTGCTATAAAACCTGCACATGACAAATTTCTGTGCTTTCCTCGAACTCCAAATTCAAGGGAAATCTTCAACAATCTCTACCTTGACTTGAATTCTCTTCCAAGTCAACAATATATGCAATCCTCTCACCAATTGCTCTTTCCCCCCTCACACCCCCCACTGGAACAATCAGCAAATTGAGCCTTCCATTTTCAAACACGTACCCCATAGCCAATGCACCCATGCTCAAGCTCCACCTACAGCTAATCACTGAAACCCCCAAAGGAGTTAATCACCACAACTCCACCATGGAGTTAATCCTTAAAACTCTACCACAAAGTCTATCATTCTAGGAAGCAACCATCTTCAACCAAATGTTAACATTGACAATGCGCACCCATTTTGATGTTAACGAAGATGTGGCCTAGCTCCCCCCATTGCTCGTATGCTCAACTCACATACACCAAATAGTCGAAACTGAATTAATAATGGACTTGAATCACCACAGTGATACTCAACTTGAAGCACTCCAAATGGCCTGCATAACATTATCCAAAAGGAGCATTACCAAAAAAATTCCACATAAAATCATGCACTTTAATGCACCAACTTTTTCCAAATAAACCAATTTCTCCATAATTCTTTATTTTCTAAAACCAATCTCTCTCTTTCCTTTTTAAAACCCAACTTATTTCTTCTCTAAAAGAAATAAATAAAATTCTTTTGTTTTGTCCTCTTGGGGTATGCCCCTTGTAGGCTGTATATCCATTTAGCCCCTTTTATTTTTACACTGATTTACCCCCCCAAAAAATAAATAAATAAATAAAATTTTCTTTTTTCTCACAAATTCTCAAAAATCGACTTTTCTAGAAAATTAAGACTAAAAGATCTAAACTCGTCTTTGCCAAAAATATTTTATTCTAATTTTCTAAATAATTAAAACCTTCTTTTCAGAAAAACTCACTTTTTCTAAAAGTGCGCTCCAACTCTAACAATTTTTCCAAGAAAAGTTTTTGACTAATCTTTTAAGAAAAACCTTTTTTTTTAACATAACAACTCACTCATTTAAGAGAAATAATTCTACTAACTTTTTAGTAGAAAATTTTCTAGAAAATTAGTGTTAGTAATTTCTATACTCTTCATTTTTTAAAGAAAACTACTAGTTTACATAAAATTAACTTTAAACCATTTAAACCGTTTCTAGGTATAATCAACCTACTAATTAAAAGTAAAACCTTCTAGTTGGAAAGTTGAGTTAGTAACCCTCTAAATTTTAGTTAGTAATTCCCAAAAAGCTTTAATAACTTACCAAGAAACTTTCTAGTAAATCATATTTCAACTTTGTCTTCTAATTTCTTCTAATCAACTTTAAACAAGCTTAATCTCATGAACCCACTTACTAATTTCATTAAGAATGTAAGGACCCGTGTTTTTAAATAATTTTCCGGAGATGATATTGGGGAAGTGTGAAGAAATGAAAATAGAATAATATAGGGTCAATGTGAGGTTAGTATTACATTTGGGTCTTTGTGAGATGTACTATGAACATGAGGGGTGTAAGTGCATAAGAGGGGTGTATATATGTAATGTATGGCTAAAAATTTTGTAAAAAAATACACTTCTCTCACTCTCAAAAATCAACCCCTCCTCCTCCTCCATTAACACCACTCCAAGCTCACAAATCTCCCTCTCCATCAAACCTCTTCACAAATTGACTTTGGAATATTGTTCTACACGTGATTTGAAGCCCGAAACTTACTCTTTTTGCACCTTGAAGCTCAAAAATGGGATTTTTCAATTTGGGGATCTAAGAATTCAATTTTCTCAAATTTGAAGCTCAACCTTTGAGGTAGGGAACAATCTTGTACCTCCTCTAAGTGTATATTGGTTGAATGATTGCATTATTTGTGTTCTTGTTCACAAATTTCTTGTTTAACATGATTATCTCCATGGAATTGAGTTTGGATCATGAATGAGTTTGGGTTTTGTGTATTGGGTTGATAAATTCATGAATTGGTTATTGATATATCCCTCTTCTATGGTTTTTTGTTGTTTGAAACCTCATTTTTGGCTTGGGTTGAAATCCCCTCCATTTTGGAAAAATCTGCAAATTTTGCTCGTAACGGTCTTTGTATCGATACCCCTCTCATGGGTATCGATACCTAGCATTCTGTTCAGTTTTTAGTGATCTGGTATCGATACCCAGCTATTTGTAAGACAGATTTTGATCCAACTTCGCAGGCACGCCTCGGCTTCGTCCGAACTCCGATTGAGGCGATTCTTGAACCATTAAAAAGCTCTATGAGTATACTTTCAAACCCAATTAGTCTCATGTTCATAACCTTTGTAATTTGAGAGAAATGTGCTTTTTCCTATCAAGGTGTTGGGTTTTCTCGAGCTTCATAACTCCATTTTTATGTTCCTTTGCTCCGGGCCTTCATTGGTCTTTCCTAAGCCTCCCAAATTGACTTCTAAGCTTTGGTAACCTATTGTGGTATGAATAATATTTTTTCATGATCTCTCACATTCTTGGACACATATTAACTTTGCCACAACCGACACACTACGAGCTTTCGATCTAAATGAATTACATAGATGTTTTTGGTCACTTGATTGTTTGATAAACTTTTGAAAAGGATAATTTGCTTATTCTAGGGCCACCATTTGGTGCGTCCCTAGCCATGGGTGTTCGGAGCCCACGAAATCCGGTAGGGGTGTACGGACCCCACGAAATTCTGCAGGGGTGTACGGAGCCCATGAAATTCTGCAGGGGTGTTCGGAGCCCACAAAATCCGGCAGAGGGATTCATTCCCTATTTAAATAAATAGTTATTTGTGAAGATGTGAAAAATGAAATGTCTTACAAAAATGAGGTTTTGGAAAGGATTGAACCTATGACATAAAAACGTGACGTTTTTAGAAAATCCGTGAACACTTAGGTTTGATTCAATCTTTGGGGCACCTATTGGATACTTTATCATCAAGTCAATCTTTTGGTCCATGTTAGCCTATTCATTCATGTGTATCACATCATCATGTGCATGTTTCATCTTCTATACCCTTAGCACTGGTAGAAAAGTTTTCCTACTGGGCTAGTGAGCTCAACCTATCATTTTCTGGTACTCGGCAAGGCACGTGATTGGAATGCTTGGTGTGGATGTGTAGACACCCCGATTTTGAACCCAGGATATGCTCGAGCATTCCCGATGATGAGAACGAACCAATCATAATTGCCCGAAAACTTGTGAAGATAGCTTGAACATGATCAAAATTAACAAAACACCTCCAAATAACCTGAACCAGCCCAAGCCTTGTTAAACCAAGCCAAACCAAAGAACTCCGCCACAAGAGCCTTGAAATTTCCAAGCTTGAGACCTTGGCGCCATCCCATGAAAGCACCTTGAGCTCAAGCTTGAGACCTTGAGCCAACTCGACTCAACTGATCGTGGGGAATCTGCAGAGTATCTCATCATGAGATTTCATGCAGAGTGGAGCGTCTAACAAACTCTATACACGTATAATACCCTCCACTACACCTAAACTACCCCTAAGCTACACCTAAACTACAAACCCACTTCCTCTCTCTCTACTGCCTCCCCTCCACCCACTATATATAGATCCTCCACTACCCCTTAAGGAGGTTCACCAGTTCAGCTGTATTCCTCTCCCCAATTTCGTCCAATCCCTCTCTCTCTACAAACCCATCTTCCTCCCATGGAAAACCATCTGGAAAACCACCTGTAAACACCAAATTCAACCTGTGTTCAACAATCAACCTCATACTCTACACAATACAGCCCATAAATTGACCAAAATCTCAAAAATCTTTCACTTCCAAACCCACAATCCAGTTCAAGCTTTCAATCAAGTGTAAAAAGGTAGTTAAACAAGCTATTTTTGCTGTTTTGGTTCATCTGAGGGTGACCAGTGAGTTCAATCAAGTTCTTTATACTTGAATTGAACTCACAAAGGTCTAAAAGTTGTTTTTGAAATGTCAAAAATTCTGGTTGTTTGCGGGGGGTTGGCCGCTCAAACCCAATGCAGGCGGTTTCTACTTTACTGAACTTTAAGCTCTATTTGGGATTTTGATCATCATCTAACAGTTAATTTATGCTCACATAATCTTTAAATAGTTTCCCTTTACTTTAAAGCCTCTTGCATGAGCTCAAATTAACCATTTTATGACAATAAAGTTCTAAATGTCTTTAAAAATCTCATGTTCAAGTGTGGAACAGTGTCTGTGATACTTCTTGAATTTTATACCATGCATTTGTGATCCTGAGAGATATTCGGAATCTTTCTTATTAATGAAAACCAGAAAATCACTTGATGGCTTGAGCGCTCAAAGTCATCCACTTGAGCGCTCAAGCTGTTCTTGAGCAGATTGTTGGTTCTTGGATATTTCGATGATGGATCATGGTTTATTCAAGTTTGGGTGTGTGTATAGTTTTATTATTGTAATTATGGTCTGGATTCCTCCTTCTCAAAGTACTTCCTTCGCTAAAATATTGTGATTTTCTTCTTTCTATCATTATTTGTAAGATCAATCTGTCTATTCTTATCTGATCTTCCATGAAAAACACTATTTTAACGTTTGATCTTATGTATAGTGATTAAAGAAGTGATGGATGGATCAAAAAATCCAAGATTATCGAATTGGTTGGTTTGGCGCTCAATCTATGGTCTTTGGCCAAATCGATTCTGAAGATTGAGCGCTCAAGCCACAACCATTGAGCGCTCAACCCTTGTGCTGGAATCCAGATTATAAGCCAGTTTAATAAGTATCATGTTCATGATTTCTGGAGTTGTGGTACAATTTCTGTTCTGTTTAGTTTCTGTAAACATTTGTTGTAATTTTTCTTTATTATTATTCCCCTTTTTCATGTAAATCATGTGCATAAACATCCATATTGAATTTGCATTATTCACTATGTTTTTATTGTTTATATGGTTCCCATCCCTAATTCCCCATTTTCGTGATTAAATTGAATTTCAAACATTTTTAAGAATCCCACGAAATATTGAGTAGAGACCGGTTCACGGACCGGGCGAGAGGGGTGCCGTAAAACCCTTCCCCTCTCGTAACCAAACCCCCGAATCCGAGAAATTTCTGGTTTCGCAGTGATCAGTAAAATCTTTTTAATGGGCGAACGAGTCATATTTTTATCGGTTTCTCTGATTCAAACCTTAAATCTGGGTGGCGACTCTAACAATCAATCTCTTTTCAAACACAAACTTAAACGCAATCTCCGTGGGCCGTCCACAAGCTGGCGACTCCACTGGGGACTTTGGTTAATATATATTTTATTTAATTACACTTGTGCAATTTTTATTACACTTGTGTAATTTTATTGAAATATGTGTTAATCAAAAGTGGGTTTAATTCGAAAAATATTTTGTGGGATTTTGAAAATGTTTGAAATTTGATTCTTGCATTGCACTTGCATGGTTCTTAGCCCCGCTGGCGTGTTTTGGCAATCCTGCCCGGAAACTTGCGTGACGTGGAATCTGAAATGCCCGGCTGACCCTCTAATCGTGATAAATCACATCGTCACTATCGTTTTTAACGGTAGGAGGCGGTTTTGATTTTGAGTCCGGGGTACCCTCAGTGACCAAAACCAGCCTTTGCATATAGATAACCATAGAACTCCACGTTTAGCGATCCACCCGTGCATTAAGTTTACGTGCTCCACCATGTTAATGTGCTACGTGTTACCGCTTTCTTTGCCATATCATGTAGCATTCATGCATTTGCATTGTATATAGCCGTCGCGAGTGTCGAATTTCTGTATAGATGTCCCGTTTGTTTTTCATACTTTTTACGGTTAGTAGAAGGTTGCTTCGGTCCGATGATGAGTCGTGCATCCCATATGTGCGTTATTCTTGTGAGTTAGCCCTTAGGACGGCCGGACGTGGGAAAATCTGGATCATCAAATTCATAAGCACTGATCTAAACAGGTTTAAGGGACCTTGGCCCGAGAAGGATCAATCGCCCTTAGGCATCTGATCTTAGATCATTGTCGGAATTCGTGTGGACCGGGATTTCCCAAATCCAGCCATCCGATATCAAGGACTTATCACTTAAAAGAAAACTTGAGGATCGGGGCAATCTTTCGAAATTAGGTTCTCGACAGTTAGTAGAAGGTTGTTTCCACCCGATGATGAGTCGTGCATCCCATATGCGCGTTGTTCTTACAAGTTAGCCCTTAGGACGGCCGGACGTGGGAAAATCTGGATCATCAAATTCCTAAGCACTGATCTAAAACAGGTTTAAGGGACCTTGGCCCGAGAAGGATCAATCGCCCTTAGGCATCTGATCTTAGATCATTGTCGGAATTCGTGTGGACCGGGATTTCCCAAATCCAGCCATCCGATATCAAGGACTTATCACTTAAAAGAAAACTTGAGGATTGGGGCAATCTTTCAAAGTTGTCGCATTCAGTCTAGGAGACTTAAAATCCATGGAGTTTGAGATACCTTCGGTGTTGGTCGTGCCCGAACAGCCACCCGTGATTCAAACTAGCCTTGTGATCATTTGTATCTGGATTGCCACATCCAAATTGCTTTGTCTCGGATGACCAAGAAAAGTGCTACGGCGTCAACATTTTGGCTTTAGGTTGAAACGCCGTATCCATCGAGTAATGGTTTACCCGGGGTGCTGGATAATTATCTGTGCAATGATCTTAAGTGAGATTTGAATCCGGTAGATTAACCCTAAGTCATACATAAGTTTAGGAGACTTAAAATCCGTGGAGTTTGAGATACCTCCGGTGTTGGTCGTGTGAACGCGGCCCCGCGTGTTCGGACTAGCCTTGGAACCGGTATCCGGATGGCGATACCTCATTGCTTTGTCTCGGATGGTCAAGAAAAGTTTAAGGTTACAGTCCCAACATTTTAGGTTTTAGGTTGGTAAACTGTACCTACCGAGTAATGACCTACCCGTGGTATTGTTACATCTTCTGTGCAATGATTCCAAGTGAGATCTGGAACCGGTAGTTTAAATCCTAAGATAGGAATAGGACTAACTTCATGCATCGAGTCTTGACGAGACGATAGTGAGCATCGTTTGTAAATCATTCATTTTAGTACATAGTAAGCACATTGAGTACACATCTGAGTCCGGCTCTTGCTTAATGCTTAGCTTTTGAATCATTGGGCCTGCAAAGAAGAAGAAGACCTTACCTGTTTGGACTCGGCCTCCCGGACAGAGACTATCTAGATCCTTATCACCAAAGGCTGAGACTAGTATGACAGCTGAACAGGAACAGGGTCCCTCAAACGAGTTTGAGCAATTAAGGAAAGAAATGCATGATGAGAGGGTTCGGAATGATACTCGAATTGCCCAACTCATGGCAATTATGGTAAATATCCAAAGCCGACTTCCCCTGCCTCAGCAACAACACCCTGAGGATGAACCTCGAGATCAGGAAATTCCCAATAATGAACAGCCAGAGCAACCCCCTGAAAACCCTCAGTTGGCGGAAATGTTAGCCAAGCTACTCAAACTAGAAGAGTCTGTGGCCAAGAGTGAGAAGCGAGCCATTACCGGATTTGATATGGACAAACTGTGTATCTTCCCGGGCGCTAAACTCCCAAAGAAGTTCAAACATGTGGATTTTGAAAAATTTGATGGGACTGGGGATCCGAGAGGACATATTCAGGCATATGTAAGCTCTCTTTCGTTACAAGAAGTTGATGAGTCTGCTATGGCACAAATGTTTCATGAAACTCTTACAGGGCCCGCACTCCAGTGGCTTTTATCTCTTGACATTTCAAAGAGACAAACTTGGGAGGAAATGGTGGCTGCTTTCATTAAGCAGTATGAATACAATGTTCAGCTTAAGGTCACTACTCGTGAACTTGAAAGCATCAAAATGAGAGAAAAAGAATCATTTTCAGAATTCGTAAAAAGGTGGAGAGCGAAGGCTGCGCAAATGACTGACCGTCCTAGTGACAACGATCAGATGCGCATTATTACCAAGAACCTTCAGCCAGATTTGGCTCAGTATATGGTAATGGCTCAAGCACATGATTTTGCAACCTACTTTAAGACGGGTTTGTCAATTGAAGAAGCTTTGCAAAGTGGGGTATTGAAGAAGGGAGACTCGATCCCCAGGCCCAAGCGCAATTACATTGGGAACACCTCATCTCTGTATGCAAACCCTAGCTACACAGCCGGTACCTCGTCCAATACCATGAACCATCAATCCCATAAAACTGAACCCATAAATGCTATCTTGTCCCAATCAACTCAACCAAGCCAACCTCCGCAGAACCAAAGAACCAGACGTATCTTCACTGCTCTCCCCTTACCCTTACTAGTTATATTTGAACGTCTTGTACAACAGGGGAAAATCAAGCCTCTTCAACCCACCCCACCTCCACAAAATCCTCCACCAACCTACAATCCCAATACCTTCTGTATCTTCCACCAGACACCTGGCCATCCTACTGAAAGGTGCCAACGATTGCGCCATGAGATTCAAGATCTCATTGACAGTAAACAGATCCGCGATCCCACTGAGAAGCCTAATGTTGTTACCAACCCCTTGCCAGTTCACAAAAGAAATGCCAACATAAGCCAGATCACCCTCAGCTCCACTCATAAAGCCCAAAAGCATACTTCCTTCGATCCAAGCCAGTTCATTGTACCAGAGACAGATCCTAAAACCCATTGTGTTTTATACGGATGAATGCGAAGCATGTTTTCTTGACATACATTTGGATCCCACTATATGGCAAGAATGGGGAGATTTGATCATGGCTATGGAAGCCCGAGAATACGAACAGATGGTAGCCAATAATGTGGTAAATGGAGAAGTTTGGCCTCAAAATGAACAGTTTAATGATGAACCCCCACTTGGTGCCTTAATTAATCAGTTTTGGGATCCAATGCTTGCAGATCCACTTGATGGGGTCGCACTCCTTAATCTGTTTGAACCTTTGCCGGTGGTACAAGACCAACAACTTATGGAAGAAGGACAGGGACAGAATTGGCAGGAAGAGAATGTGGTACCAAGTGGTGCACAGGAGGATGAATGGGATCCTGCACCTAATGAATGGCAGCTTATGGATCCTAATGATCCCTTGGATGGATCCACGCTCCCCTTGTTCTTCGATGAGTCATATTTCCCAGCGCCACCATTGTGGGAAGGTCGCCCTGATTTCTCCCTAATGAGCGAACACACCATAAATCGAATGACAGAGGGGATAGAATTCACCCCTTATGATTACATAATTGATGAAAATTCTCCAGTACCTCAAGTGCAAATTCCGGAAAATTGCAATATCATGGTGTTGAACGGAGACCTACCCGATGTTTGGGGATAGCCAACGAAAGAGAATGGCATGACTAATGCGTGGGCCAATCAGAATGAAAATGCAATACTTGCACCACTTTGGGTTGGAAATAACGAAGTTTGGGCGGTTAACGAGGCTGCAATGGAAAATGGGGATGTATGGAGCGAAGCAACTGTAGAAGGGATTATCAAAGGCATGGAAGAGGCCAGTATCTCAAAAGGAAAGCGAAAAGCAAAAGGGGACCTTGTGGATTTCTATATAGATTACACTGATTTGTGGGGTGATGACATAGACTCAGTTCTTCATTTGCTTCGAAGTGGCCGATTTTATCAACCACCCCAAATGTACACCGGAAATACCTCTAACCCACCTCCACAAAATAACCCAACTCCACAAAACGACTCAGCCACCCCAAATAATCCAAACAACCCTAAAGACCCGATTACCAATCCTACCGATTTCCAAGACCTTTTCAACCCTCCAACCAACCAATCCCATGCTACATCCCCAACCAACAGTCGTTTGCCTCGTCCAAAACCCTCACCAGCAGCCGAAGAGAATCCTATCCAGAAACAGCTTGAGAAAACCCCAGCCGCATTAACCATTTGGGGGCTGCTCATGAGCTTCAGCGAGCACCGACAGAAGCTCGCTCAAGCACTATCTTGCATGGAGATCGCTCCCGATATTACTCCAAAAGCCATGATGGCTGCCATTGTTACCAAACCAACCATCACTACCAAACACATCCAAGCATGTTGTAACTTTTTACGAAGGCGATTTGCCACTTGAAGGGGTGATCACAACAAGCCTTTACACGTTACCATGAAGTGTATGGGGAAATGGATCCCAGTCGTGTTGATAGATAACGGGTCCGCGCTCAATGTCTATCCCCTCCGAACATCTTTATGCTTGGGGCTCAAACCTAAGGATTTCACTCCGTCCGGTCTCACTGTTCGAGCTTATGATAATACCCGCCGAAATGTACTTGGAACTGTTGAAATGGAGATTGCAGCGGAAGGATTTAAATCAACGGTTGAGTTTCATGTGCTTGAAATCCCAGCCTCGTTCAACTTGCTACTGGCGCGTCCTTGGATGCATCGACCTGACATCATGGCTGTTCCATCCACTTTGCATCAAAAGGTTTTGCTTGGATTGGAAAATGGGAACATCACTCTTTTATGGAGACACGGGCATTCGTCCTCATGCTGAAGATAATGCTCCCTTGCTAGAAATAATGCATGATGAGAATGATGTTCAAATCGGTGGATTTGCTTTCGATACATCCGGTGGTGTGTTCACACTTCGTGTTGATGAGGATTTTTCAATCAGTACCACTGTCCTCGAGATGATGAGGAGGATGTCATATCTGCCAGGCACACTGGTTTAGGACGAACTCACCAGGGGGTAGCTCAGTTTCTAGAATTCCCTTCTCAGCGAGGCCGTTTTGGGTTAGGATATGAACCTACACTGAAAGAAATGCAAAAAGGAAGAACCAATAAGGCAGAAAATAGTGCTAGTCATCAGATTTGCTTTGTCAAGGCGGGGTCAGAGGCACCTTATTACGGCCAGTCAGAGCCGTTTGTAAATGAAATAAGTGGAGAGATGCACCCTGGATTTGAAATCTTTGCTAATGATGCTTGGGATAGCGAAGATGAACATGAAAAGGTCGAGAAATTGGTGAAAGACCTTAAAGCAGATTGGACAGAAGCCTTGGATGGTGGGATCTTGATGTCAATGTTTGATGAGGTCAGTCTAACAGGTAAGGATAAAGAAGAGCCGCCGGTGATGATGATGGGGGGGAGGCCCTTGAAGATCCCAAAGATGTCGATAGTGGATCTTGGTCGGAGAATACAAGAATTGCACTTTCACTCCTGTTGTAAAATTTACTAATGCATTCACTAAGTTGGAGTCCGAGTCTAAATCAAGGTCTAGATTTGACTGTGAGTCGGAGTTTGTGCCTCTTGGCCCTCCACGTCCTCATTTCTATTTTGAATTCGAGTCAGATGCCATGTACTGCGCCCCGGAGGGCTTTGTTAATGAAATAAGTTCCGAGTTTGCTTACTTTGCTGTCTCCGAAATAAATTGTGTTGATCCAAATGATGACGAAATAGAATACAAAGAAGAAATTCCCAAAGAACTCAGAGCGCTAATTGAAAAAGAAAACGAAAGACATTTCGGCCAATAAAAGAAGAAGTTATTTCAATAAAATTGAGAGATGAGGAAAATCGTCGCATGGTTCAAATCGGCTCCGGGCTATCTTCAGAGGAACAAAAATTACTCACTGATTTGCTCAAAGAATTCGAAGATGTTTTTGCTTGGTCCCACGCAAATATGCCCGGAATCGATCCTGAAATTGTACAGCACCGAATTCCCCTGTATCCCGATGCAAAACTAGTAAAGCAAAAATTGAGAAAAATCAGACCAGATTGGGTAGAAAAGGTCAAGGAAGAGGTTACCAAACAATTCAATCTTTGGCTTTACGATGGTAACCGAATATCCATGATGGGTGGCTTAACATTGTGCCAGTACCTAAGAAGGACGGAAGAATCAGGGTGTGTGTAGATTTCAAAGATTTGAACAAAGCAAGTCCGAAGGATGATTTTCCTCTGCCACATATTGATGTATTGGTGGACAATACGGCAGGGCACGCGCTTCTATCATTTATGGATGGGTTCTCAGGGTATAACCAGATTTTGATGGCGCCAGAAGATCGAGAGAAAACAACCTTCACTACTGAATGGGGGACGTTCTGTTATCGTGTTATGCCATTTGGATTGAAGAATCTTTGGATCAACTTACCGTGGCGCGGCCTACGACTTTGTTGCATGACATGATGCACAAGGAAGTTGAAGTGTACGTGGATGATATGATTGTGAAAGCAAAAGACAGAGAAAAACATCTCCCAGCGTTGCGCAAATTCTTTGAAAGAATCCGTAAATACCGAATGCGTCTCAATCCGCAGAAATGCACGTTTGGAGTCACCGCTGGAAAAATGTTGGGATTTATGATCACTACAAGAGGAATTGAGGTGGATCCATCAAAAATCAAAGCCATTCTTGACATGGAGCCACCCCAGACAGAAAAGGAGGTGCGGAGCTTTCTTGGAAAAATCCAGTTCATCAGCAGATTCATCGCAAAGTTAACATCGACTTGCGAGCCGATGTTTCACTTACTCAAGAAGGGGATAGCAAGTGTCAAAAGGCTTTTGAGGCAATTCGGCAATACCTTCAAAATCCCCCAGTATTGATGCCGCCAACACCAGGAAAACCTCTGATTTTGTACTTGTCAGTAACACAGACTGCCATGGGTTGTATGTTGGCACAAGAAGGTGAAGCAGGTATTGAGAAGGCAGTATACTATCTAAGTAAGAAGATGGTCGAAGCTGAAGAAAGATATACGCCTTTGGAAAAGACTTGTTGGGCTCTTGTATGGGCCTCTAAAAAGTTAAGGCATTACATGTTAGCATATTCGGTAGTGTTGATTTCTCGAATGGACCCCCTCAAATATCTATTTGAAAAACCAGCGCTCATCGGGAAGCTAGCACGATGGTTGCTTTTACGAGCCGAGTTCGAACTCAAATATGTAACACGAAAATTAGTAAAAGGCAGGGCTGTGGCAGAATTTTTGGCAGATCATCCAATTCAAGGGCCAGAAGATATGGAGTTTCAGTTTCCCGATGAACATGTCATGACAATGTCGGAGGATGTTTGGAAATTATACTTTGATGGGGCTGCGAATCAGAGAGGATTTGGAATCGGCATACTGTTGGTTTCCCCTGAAGGACCACACATCCCCCTTTCTTTCAAGTTAAATTTCGAAGTTACCAATAATCAGGCGGAATATGAGGCGTGTATTGTTGGAATGGAAGCTGCTCTTGAGATTGGAGTGAAAAAGTTGGAAGTGGTCGGTGATTCAAATTTGGTGGTCTCTCAAGCCAATGGCGATTGGAAGGTGCGAGAAGAGAAGTTAAAGCCATATCACAAAGATCTTGATGACCTGATCCATCAATTTGAGCAAGTAACCTTCACTCATATACCAAGGATGAAAAATCAGTTCGCTGACGCACTCGCCACTTTGGCATCCATGGTAGAACTGCCAATAGGAGTGAGGATGAGACCAATCATGATTGAGCAAAGAGATAGGCCTGCTTATGAGTATGTGATGAATGTTGGAGAAATAAATGATGGTCTACCCTGGTACTACGATATCTGGAATTTGGTTGAGAAAGGAGACTATCCAGAAGGAACAACCAAAAAGGATCGGATAGCATTACAAAGATTAGCGGCACAGTACATCATCTGCGGAGGAAGGTTATATAAAAGGTCATATTGTGGCATGCACAAATTATGCATCCATGGTAGTGACATCGAGAGGGTAATGGAGGAAATTCATGAAGGAATGTGGTCCCCACATGGCCGGATTGATGATGGCAAAGAAGATTTTTGAGGCAAGGGTATTTTTGGTTAACCATGGAAACAGATTATGTTCAAGATGTTGAAGATGTCATAAATGCCAAGTTCACGCCAACCTCATGCATGTTCCGCCGTCTGAACTCCATACAATGGCAACACCCTGGCCTTTCTCAGTATGGGGAATAGATGTGATTGGGAAGATCACACCACCAGCGTCAAATGGTCACAAGTTTATATTGGTGGCAATTGATTATTTCACAAAATGGGTAGAGTCAGCCTCTTATGCTACTTTGACTGCAGTACAGGTGGCACATTTTATTAAGCAAAACATCATTTACCGGTATGGGGTCCCCAATGCTTTCGTGTCAGATAATGGTGTGCATTTCAAAGGAAGGGTGACAGAGGTGCTCGAAGATTTCAATATACAAGTGCATAAATCAACGGTGTACAGGCCTCAAACGAATGGAGCAGTGGAAGCAGCAAACAAGTCAATCAAGAATATCTTGAAAAAAACTATCGAGTCGTCTAGGGATTGGCACGAGAAACTGCCCTTAGCATTGTGGGGATACCGTACTTCTATCCGAACTCCGACAGGGGCAACACCTTATTCATTAGTTTATGGGATGGAGGCAGTACTTCCCATTGAGCTCGAGGTAACATCTCTAAGGGTGATGATAGAAAATGAGATTGATGAAGCTGACTGGCTGAGCGATAGGTTCGCAGAGTTAATGTTGTTTGATGCAAGGCGTTTGCGGGCATTGTATCACATCCAGGGATATCAGAGAAGAATTGCTCGTGCGTTCAACAAGAAAGTGAAATCCAGAGATTTGATTGAAGGAGATATGGTGGTGAAAGAGATTCGGGCACCGATATTTGATCCACGGGGAAAATTCAGGCCGAAATGGGCAGGACCATATATCATCAAGACTATCCTTGACGGTGGAGCAGCAGTGATTCTTGATTTAGACGGCAACGAGTTCAGCAATCTTGTCAATCTAGATCAACTCAAGCGATATTACCCCTGAGAGATGCTCGTTGGGCGAAAAATCGCAAGGGTGAGCCGACTCAAGCAAAATTCAGAGCAAGCCTGCTAGGCTGAAAACCCACATTGGGCGGTCTAGGCAAAATTTAAGGCAAAATATTTGAAAGAGCTCGCTAGACTGAAAACCTGAAAAAGGCAGTGCCAGGCAAAACTTAGAGCACAAAAGGAGAGTGTCAATACCCGAGTGAACCTTTGCTTGAACTACGCTATGACCTGATTCCTTGAGAAAGGATACGTAGGCAACCCAAATCCTGGGGTTCGGTCTAAATTTCATGAGTTGGTCCATATTTTTGCAAAATCTGAAGAGGATAGCGTGTGGAATCAAATGAACCAAGAGGTGGAAACCCTTCATCGTTCAATCTTATTCAAATTACTTCTTCGATTACAAGTGCTGAGTTACGAAAAAAAAAAAGAGACACAAATGCGACACAACCAAACACCAAAACATCACTCATGGATCAACCATTTATTTCGGAAATAGCCTAGCGAGTAGAAAGGAAGTTGGTGCTAATTTCTGCGGCGTCGTGCCTTCATCTGTTCCCTCATCCAAATTCTGTAATGTCCATTCAAGTGAATAGATGGGTAGGGATCAGGAGCCCAGACAACTCTGTGCCCCCAAGAAGTACGATAACGCTCAAGAACAGAATGTTTGAATATAGGAAGGCTGAAAGTGGTGGGCACCATATACTCCACTTCCTGGCGAATGCGATATTGGCGGAGAAATCTGGCGTGGAAAGTAATATGCATACCCTTGCAATCCTGCTAAGATTACCCATGTGTCTCCCATGTGATTGGCTGTCATGTCTGGCAAAGGCAACCAGTGGCACCTCCAAGTAATGTGATCCTCCTCCAAAGATCTGAAGAAATTAGTCCAATCATCTTCATCAGTTTCGTCATGCACAAAAGGCCTATCCGCCCAAGTTCGAGGATCGTAAGTCCAGTCACCCGCTGGTTCCCTCAAAAGTCCAACTTTGTCACACAGCCACATCTGCAATCCCAAAAATCCAATCCAAAAGTCAAAACCAAGCCAAACAACCAAAGCTCTCAAAAAAAAAAAAACCTGAAGTAAAAGTGGGCTTCCAGCAAACATGCCCGCATTCCCAGCCTTAACCGCATCCAAACCTATAATTGTCTCAGCCAAAACCAGAGGAATTACATCCCTCCGTTGTTCGATCTGAGCAGCAACACCGACAATGGCGGAACTGGGATGACCATCATGTGGGACCAACAAGTACAATGCAAGGAGGCACATGCAAAGTGCAAACATACGTCGGTTTTGGACGGCAAAATCCAAAAGATCACCAGTAGGGCTGAAATCTGCAAAGAGTCGAAGGATGTCGAGGGTCTCATTGCGAATCAGGAAACGGGCGGCGCCATTTCCGAGACCAAGCTTCCTACTGAGTATGTTGGCATAATTCACGCGGATAGGTGGAATGACAGGATCCGCAAAAGCATTACCACCAAGATATGCTTGAAATTCTTCAACGGTCGGGCAAAGCTCTTGCATGCCGAAACGGAACACATGGAGCTCTGAGTCCCAACAACGAACAGCGGCGCGCAAGATGTCTTGACGGATAGGAAAAGTGTGAAGGTGGCGAAGTGCATTGAGCCCGAGACCTCGAAAGTTAAACCAATCGATGTTTTCAAGACTGGCAATCCAAGTGTTGATAACGGAAGGGTCAAGGGCAGCCATGAGGAAGTAATGAAAAGTTGGGAGAAAGAGATGTATGAATAAGAAAGGAAGTTGATATGGGAATGGTGTAGAAAAATGCTTGACTATGCTTGGTATTTATAGGGGACTTGAGGAGAACACTACAAAATTGCCATGCAACATTGGAAATCAAAGATTACATTTTCAAGATGGTCAAATACATATTTCCAAAATGTTTTGTTGGAAAAATTTGAAAATGTATTGGAAATGCATAGCATTTGTGGGAAAAATGTGAAAAACCCTTGGGAAGGTGTTGTTCAAAGTTTGGGAAATGTTAACACAAAGAAACCAGGCGTTTGGGGCAGAGGGAAACATGCAAAAGGGTCCAAAAATGCATTGGGAAGCAACACTAAAAGTCTGCCCAGCACAGACTTTGAGCGCTCAAGTCCATGGAGTTGAGCGCTCAAACCACCTTGAGCGCTCAAGGCCTGCAGAAACAGCAGCAGCAGCAGCAGGTGCAAGATTGCATGTTGAAGGTCCAAAACCTATTCTAAGTCTTTCTACCCTATACCAACACCCAAACCAAGTCTCAAAAAGCATTTGTGACTTCACGGAGTGTTCCGTTGACCGAGTTATCAAGTCGATACGTGTTCGGACACGAGATACGGAGTTTCAAAGTTCAAAGGTGGCCATTGGATGTTCGGAACCATTTCGGAGCATTGCAAACTACATCCAATCATCAAGATACGTGTCAAAGTGTACTTGTGACTTGACGGGATGGTTCTCAGGGCGGTTCTTCAAAGATACATGGGGTTGGGACTCCGATGGCTCGTTCAAGCAATGGAATGGCGACCGTCACCATGTCAAAAATGATTCCATGGCACTTCTTGCCAGATTGAGATGGTCACAGGGGCATTTCCGTCATTTATGACTCGGTCAAAGCAATGGCATGGCAGTTCATCGTGTTTAAACAGGCTCACAGAAATATTTCATTTTCAAATAAGCCTTAGGAACACCAAATTCTGTTCTAAGGTCATTTTGTGTGGATGATCATCAATCGTACATATACATAGATTGTGTCAAGTCGTGAAGAACGTAAATATGTCTCTTGGTTGTACATAAATTCATATGATCATGTTTCGTTCAAATCCACGAGCATGTGAGCTTATTTTTTAAGTCAAGTTTTAAACTTTGCATTTAACATTTGGATTCAAGTTATTGTGAATAAATAGGGTACATTTTACAACAAGTTTGTTCGTTTGTACATAAAAAACAAAAAGTAATGTAATGAACAACGAAAGTGCAAGTCTTGTGTACAATCTGATGTAATCCATAATAAAGTCAATCATCATCAACTACCAGGGCACATGACGCCCAATAAGAAAATCTACAACTGGGGCACACAGGCCCAATCTACCTATCTACCGGGGCACGCAGGCCCAATCAAAAGAAAAGACTAAAAAAGCAAAAGTAAAACTCTAACTACTCTATGCCTACTATGTACTAATCCTCAGCATCCATCGTCTCGTCTGAGCTCTCGGTCTCGTCTCCGCGCCGTTGCTCCTGTCGCTCCAGTCGGGTAGCGGGGTAGTTGGCGTCACTGATACTATCATCACTTGAGCTCGTCTCAACTACCCCCTCAGGGACTACCTCTACCCTCTGGCGAGCCGACCTCCGTGGTCTCTCCACCTCGAGTCTCGCTGCCGCCGGCTTCGAGCGTCCTAACTGCACAGTCATGTCTCCAGGACCGTCGGCACCATCATGTGGTCTCTTCCTGACCACAGGCGGCTGCATTGACAAGCAAACAAGAATGGAGTCGGGTGATACAAAGATAGTCGAGGAATTGAAGGTGCAAATAACATAAACAAAGATACCGTGCAACTCTCGGAAGAGAAGGTCGGGGAGCGTAAGGAGGGTCTTGGCTTGTCCTCGGGCGGATGGAGACCTCCGGCCCAAAGAATGAGGCGCGATCGTGACACCTAAGTCCTCTCGTTACGCTCATATAGCGCTTTGTCTTTGTCTCTGTGGAACCTGCGAAAAGTAAAAGTTCATATCAGTATTCATACCAAGAAGCATGCAAAGTTGATAAATGAAAGGATTCTTACTGGTGCTCGGAGCGGAGGAAAGCCAGTCGGTGGCCTCGGAATGTCTAAATTTCCTGTCTCTCCTCGGTGGTAACGTACCCACCTTGGCTGCCACGTCTCGAGGGGTGAGGGGCGGCATCCTTATCCCGCCACTGCGACTCCTCCGGTGAAGCCACGAGCCCTCTCGGTCTTCTCTGTCTCCGCCGCCCTCTCTCCACTTTCGGCTGACTCTCCGGTGGGCGACCCGGATACCTCTTGATACTCCGCATGCTTCAGGATGGCGTAAGTCTTGGCCCGAGGTCAGATCGGCGTCGTGAAAGCGCTCAATCTCGCCCGTATAATGAGATGTCATCGCCCTTGAGGAGGAGGAAAGCGCCACAGTACCCTGTGGCCCGTATTTTTCCATTTCGTATCGGGCGCATTACCACGCCGCCAAGGTACCGAGAACCGGTAGATGCTTGGCACTCCAGTAGGACCCTCCCCCTCGCGATCTCTCTACTCCGGGCCAAGTAAGGATCATCGGCGCCATCCCATACATGCCAGCGGACCTGCAAGAGTGTTCAAATAAGTGTCATTAAGTGCTTAATGATTAAACATATTGAGAGTGAGTTGGAATACATGTGAGAATTTGATACTTACCAGAGAAGCTGGGAGTCTGTCGAGTGAAACGCGGAAAACCTGGAGGTTCCCACGCGTCACCACCATAGCGGGAGCCCTCCCCAAAGACCGCGGTGCTTTCGAGGGATGACGTCCGGATCCGAATGGCGTGTCTCAGGGGGATGCAACCCCAACACCTCGTATGCCCAGAGCTGCACGATAAACAACAAATCAGTCAGTCAAAGTAAATATTTGTGCAGATAATAAAATGCATGTAAAGGAATTTTTGAGCAAGTAATAAAGTTTACCTCCCAGACGCTCCATAGTCTTGAAATGCCAGTCCCTTTCCGCCTTGAGATGGCATTCATGAACGTGTAGAAGATGAGGCTGCACCACCCGGTCATACCCTGCATGATGGCGAAATCTCGAGCCTCAGTGCGACGAGGTGTACCTTGCGCTTTGTTGAATGCAGAGAAGCCCGAACAAGTACAACGGGTAACATCTCACTCTCCGTCTTTCCATCCGCCCTCGTGCAGCCGGCTCCCCTAGACCCTGCGTCTTGAGCTGGCCATATGTGGCGATCTCTCCCTCTACGTGGGGCCACGAAGCGAAGAGAACCATCTCGGTCGCGGCCTCATCCCGGCCTATCCCGAGTCGAGCGGGATCCAGGTCTCCTCACCCTGGGTCCAGTGATCCTTTCACCGAAATCAGGCGGTGTCGGCGTCACCTCCCGTGAGGTGGAAAGAACTCGTAGAGTCCCTCCACCTCTCGCGCCAGTGCTGTCACCACGGCGTGATCATGCTGTGTACTCGTAAGGGTTGGGATGAACATCCCAAACCCTGCCTGATCCACCAGAGCCCTCACGGAAGTGTGCGGTGCCCGTGGTAAATCTCCCAGCTGGAGCCCATGCCTCAGTGAGCCTTCAAAGCGTAAGTTTCTGCGCATTGGATCAATAAACAAGCAAATAAGTCGGAATGTGGGTCAATCAAATCAAGCGGTATAGTTAACAATTAAGCGGTAATTCAATTATTCAATACAATTTAGGGTTTCTAATTCGCGAGAGTGAGCAAGCAAGCATACCGGTGGGGCAATCGGTCGAAAAGGTGGACCTGGGGTCGGTAACACCTCCTCTCGAAGTACAACTCCGGCCGGGAGTATAGTCCCTCCGAACCGGATAGCGCGAAGAGGTGCTTGGTGGAGTGTAAGTCGCCCGCGCCGAGGCCGGTCGCCGTCCTCCTCGGTATTTGTCTCCACGGCTGGACCACCCCGTCATCCTATGACCGGCCGCTCTCTCCTCCTCCTCGGCATTGCCCTAGCCTCCTCTGCGGCCTCCTCGATCTGCCGAACTCTGAAAGCCCTGCGCCCATTTGCATCTGCTTCTTTCCTTTCGCCATGGCAACCTTTTGCCTCCCTCTCTCACTCTCAATGATGATGGCCCTCTCGCCAAATCAATCGGGGGTATACGCTGCGGCCGCCATCCCCACTACCTCACGGGAAGCTGGCGTGCTCAAGGAAATCCTCGAGGAAATCACAGCCATTTTTGAACAATGGACCACCACCTCCTCTGCAGTCGCGGACTCATCACGGTCGCCGCGATTTCACATATCTCCCCGCTGGGGCATTTGGGCCTCATCTCAATCTACTAGCAGGGGGTGCCTAGCCCAAGCCACTCCTCGTGCCGTCCACCCCATCTACACCTGCTTGCCCTTTGTCGGTCCTCCTCTCTCGACCGTCTCTTCCCTTTGTCACTAGAACTATATTTGTCTATCTGAAGTGGACCTCCGTCATCTCCTTATCCCTCTCCTCAACTCTCTCCCAATCTCCTTCTCCTACCCTCTCCGACACCGTCATGCCATCACCACCACCTAAACCACTACCTCCCTTTGCAATCCATCACACCATCCCCCCAACATCACCAGCGGCGCCCCTTTGTCTGCCGGTGGTTGGATCATCACCACCACCCAAAACTACCAAATCATCACCACCACCACCACCACCTAGAACCACCGGATCATCACCACCACCAACTAAAACCACCGGATCACCACCACCACCACCTAAAACTACCGGATCACCACCATCACCACCCCTAACCACCTCCGGCCTATCACCGTCGGCACTCACCACCTCCTTTTTCTTCTCTTCTTCTTTGTCTCCCTCTCCTTCCTTCGCCGTATGTTCCCCTGATGGCCCCTCAACCACCGTGTCACCACTTTGAGCGCTCGAGCTCGGTGGTGGCAGAACCTCAACACTACCGTGATCATCCACCGCTGTCGGAGAAGCCACCGGAGATCGAAGTGAATCAGGATTCTCCATGGGAAATGTTTTGAACTGCGAATCGAACTCTAATCGAACTGGAATCGGACCGAGAACTGTATGGGAAAACCCTAGAATTTGGGGGTTTGTGATTCAAACGGAATTTGAGTAAGAAACAAGAAGGATTTGGTCGGAATCGCGAGAGGTATGAGAGGATTTGATTTCTGGAAAATTTTGGAACGTTATGAGAGTTAATCGGTGTAAATCAGAGTTATAACGGATGGTGAGGGTTTTGAACCGTCGTCCCCGTTCAGGGGTTCAAGCGCTCAAACTGGACCTTTTGAGCGCTGAAGGGTCATGATTTGGTTTGAGCGCTCAATGCCTGGGAGTTGAGCGCTCAATGTGGGTTGAGCGCCCAAAGGGAGTACCTTAAGCGCTCAAACCCAATCCTGGCATAGCTCTCAGACTTCTTCTGCAAGCTTTTCAAGGGCATTTTTGGGTGTTTCTAATATGTTAAGTGTGTTTTGGACTCCTTGGTCTCTGACATTTGAATGAATGTGGATCTTAGAATCTAATCTCAATGTTGGTCATGTTAGACCACATCTAACGATCGAAGCGTGCTATGGAATCATGGTTCAAGTTGGCTTATTCTAGAAGTATTTTGATTGCAGTTTGAAAACCACGTGTTCGTTTAAATCATTGTTATTCATTTGAGTTAACGTATGCATGAAGTCATTTTGAGAGCATTGAGCTCGTTTAAATCATCGTTTTGAGAGCATTGAGCTCGTTTAAATCACCACCGTTTTGAGAGCATTGAGCTCGTTTAAATCACTGTTTTGAGAGCATTGAGCTCGTTTAAATCACCGTTTTGAGAGCATTGAGCTCGTTTAAATCACCGTTTTGAGAGCATTGAGCTCGTTTAAATCACCGTTTTGAGAGCATTGAGCTCGTTTAAATCACCGCTTTGAGAGCATTGAGCTCATTTAAATCAGCACCGTTTTGAAGAGCATTGAGCTTGTTTAAATCATCGTTTTAAGCGACCCTGTGTTCGTTTATGTTGTTTGATTAAAAGTATTTCCAAAGTGCCCCGAGGAACTACGCCAGTCTGATCCTTGAAATAGGGTACGTAGGCAGCTCATGCAGCACGACCGATTGATATTTAACAGGGTTTTTCTGTTATAACTTGAGATGTATCACGGGGAACGAGTCGGGTTGTCTATATCTTAGATGACACTCATGTCAAAATAATGGCATCGAGTCCCGTCCAAGAGGGGCAACTGTAGACACCCCGATTTTGAACCCAGGATATGCTTGAGCATTCCCGATGATGAGAACGAACCAATCATAATTGCCCGAAAACTTGTGAAGATAGCTTGAACATGATCAAAATTAACCAAACACCTCCAAATAACCTGAACCAGCCCAAGCCTTGTTAAACCAAGCCAAACCAAAGAACACGCCACCAAGAGCCTTGGAGCCAAGCTTGAGACCTTGGCGCCATCCCATGAGAACACCTTGGCTTCAAGCTTGAGACCTTGGCCAACTCGAAATTTGGTCGGGGAATCTGCAGAGTATCTCATCATGAGATTTCATGCAGAGTGGAGCGTCTAACAAACTCTATACACGTATAATACCCTCCACTACACCTAAAACTACACCTAAACTACCCCTAAGCTACACCTAAACTACAAACCCACTTCCTCTCTCTCTACTGCCTCCCCTCCACCCACTATATATAGATCCTCCACTACCCCTTAAGGAGGTTCACCAGTTCAGCTGTATTCCTCTCCCCAATTTCGTCCAATCCCTCTCTCTCTACAAACCCATCTTCCTCCCATGGAAAACCATCTGGAAAACCACCTGTAAACACCAAATTCAACCTGTGTTCAACAATCAACCTCATACTCTACACAATACAGCCCATAAATTGACCAAAATCTCAAAAATCTTTCACTTCCAAACCCACAATCCAGTTCAAGCTTTCAATCAAGTGTAAAAAGGTAGTTAAACAAGCTATTTTTTTGTTTTGTGGTTCATCTGAGGGTGACCAGTGAGTTCAATCAAGTTCTTTATACTTGAATTGAACTCACAAAGGTCTAAAAGTTGTTTTGAAATACTGTCAAAATTTACAGTTGTTGCAGGGGTTGAGCGCTCAAACCCAATTCTGGGCAGTTTCTACTTTACTGAACTTTAAGCTCTATTTGGGATTTTGATCATCATCTAACAGTTAATTTATGCTCACATAATCTTTAAATAGTTTCCCTTTACTTTAAAGCCTCTTGCATGAGCTCAAATTAACCATTTTATGACAATAAAGTTCTAAATGTCTTTAAAAATCTCATGTTCAAGTGTGGAACAGTGTCTGTGATACTTCTTGAATTTTATACCATGCATTTGTGATCCTGAGAGATATTCGGAATCTTTCTTATTAATGAAAACCAGAAAATCACTTGATGGCTTGAGCGCTCAAAGTCATCCACTTGAGCGCTCAAGCTGTTCTTGAGCAGATTGTTGGTTCTTGGATATTTCGATGATGGATCATGGTTTATTCAAGTTTGGGTGTGTGTATAGTTTTATTATTGTGATTATGGTCTGGATTCCTCCTTCTCAAAGTACTTCCTTCGCTAAAATATTGTGATTTTCTTCTTTCTATCATTATTTGTAAGATCAATCTGTCTATTCTTATCTGATCTTCCATGAAAAACACTATTTTAACGTTTGATCTTATGTATAGTGATTAAAGAAGTGATGGATGGATCAAAAAAATCACAGTATCCAGAAATTGGTTTGAGCGCTCAATCTATGGTCTTTGAGCGCTCAAACTGATTCTGAGAGATTGAGCGCTCAAGCCACAACCATTGAGCGCTCAACCCTTGTGTTGGAATCCAAATTATAAGCCAGTTTAATAAGTATCATGTTCATGATTTCCGGAGTTGTGGTACAATTTCTGTTCTGTTTAGTTTCTGTAAACATTTGTTGTAATTTTTCTTTATTATTATTCCCCTTTTTCATGTAAATCATGTGCATAAACATCCATATTGAATTTGCATTATTCACTATGTTTTTATTGTTTATATGGTTCCCATCCCTAATTCCCCATTTTCGTGATTAAATTGAATTTCAAACATTTTTAAGAATCCCACGAAATATTGAGTAGAGACCGGTTCACGGACTGGGCGAGAGGGGTGCCGTAAAACCCTTCCCCTCTCGTAACCAAACCCCCGAATCCGAGAAATTTCTGGTTTCGCAGTGATCAGTAAAATCTTTTTAATGGGCGAACGAGTCATATTTTTATCGGTTTCTCTGATTCAAACCTTAAATCTGGGTGGCGACTCTAACAATCAATCTCTTTTCAAACACAAACTTAAACGCAATCTCCGTGGGCCGTCCACAGGATGCATATCATGAAGCTCATTTGACATGAAGTTATTTTATCCTCTCTATCATTAATATATTTTGGGGAGATGATCTTGTAACATTAATTCCTTCAATGTTTTGACTAAACTTGGTTATGTAATAACTCTTAACTCTTGAATACTTTTCATGGGTACGGGTACCTCAATTAGGAACTCATTGTACTTTGACTTGACTTTTTTATTGGAAAATGTTTGACTTGGGTTGATCCTACGTGGATTTTATTTGTATTTGGTTTATTAAATTTGAGGGTTTGACAACTTGGTATCAGAGCTTAGGTTCGAATACTTAGGAACCGTGGGAAGACTTCGAGTCTTAAGGCTTAAACCATTGCATATGTTTTCTCATGAAAAATCATATTTTCTCATTCATTGTGTGCTTGTGTGACATACATGATCATCACATTGGCATATCTAGTTACATATGAGTTGAAGAGCATAGTGTTGAGTTGTTACCCGTGTTGGGTTGACGTTGAGGCTTTGACCTCATTTAAGATAATGTTGGGTTTAACGATTCTTCTTTCTTATAATCTTATTAGAACTATGCCGCCGAGGAGAGGTGCTAGATGTGGTGCAACCATTAGAGGGGGTCAAAATGCTAGACATGGTAGAAACGAATGGGTTAATGATGAGGTTAGTCAACATGGGGAACGTTCGAGGGGGTCGAGATGAGAGGCGTGAGGAAGAGGTGCAACAACCAGGAGAGCAAAACCCACTGAATCCACTCATGACCGATTTTGTGGCGGCGCTTGCGGCGCACAATCTTTTGGCTCAAAATGCTAGGGCTAATACTACTACTCGCACCATGGAAGTCGCTAAGGAATTTCGTCATATGGACCCACCTAAGTTCGACGGGCTTAATGTTGATCCATTGGTCTCAAATCATTGGCTATCGGAGAATCGAAAATTGTTTGATGTGCTTGACATTACCGAGGATAATCTGAGGATTCGTCTTGTAACTTGCCAACTTACCGGGGAAGCCAATGAGTGGTGGCAATTAGTTCTTGCGGAGTGGAGGGATGCTAGGAAAGTGGCTAGGGCGGCATGAAATGTTGATGAACCGGATGTTGAGAGCATAACTTGGGCCGAGTTTGAGGTGAAGTTCGAGGACCAGTACTTTCCGAATTCGTACAAAGAGCAACTTAGGGAGCAATTTGAGAGGCTTGAGCAAGGCACGATGACGGTTTCGGAGTATGCCATGAAGTTCCAATCCTTGTCCCGTTTTGCTCTTTAACTAGTGAATACGGAGGAGAGAAAGTGCAAGAGGTTTGTGAGGGGTTTGGACCCAAACATTAGGAAATTCGTGATGAGTAGCAAAATTGATAGGTTTTCTGAGATAGTGGAGTTGGCCAGGAGTTTGGAGAGCAAAGAGGGTGAACAAAAGAGTGCTAGGAGATTGGAGTCTAGACCGCCGACTACTACCGTGAGTGCACCGACGGGGGGTTATGCAAACCAAAATAGGAAGAGGATGAGGGACTCGTTCCAATCTACGCCGAGTCGTTCAACTTTTAGGGCACCTACATCTTCCGGGTTTGGGGGAAATTCGTCGAGGCCGCCGAACACTTGCTACCAATGTGGCCAACTGAGTCATATTCGCTCACAGTGTACTCAGCTTAAAGCTCTTCCACCACCACTGCATGTTCAGACTTCGGGTGCTTGTTTCGGGTGTGGCGGATTTAGCCACGTAGCGAGGTTTTGTCCACAGAGGGGAGGTAACCGTAGTGAGTCCGGCTTAGCTCAGCAGTCGAGGCAGGGGCAAGGATTAGGTCGACAGTAGCAGAAGGGCAGTCAGAGTCAGCCACATTTTTGCCAAACCACTTCTGTTCAGGGGTCACAGGTTAAGCGGGGAGCGAGTTCAACCACGCCAATGCAGACTATAGCGGGCCGGGTTTTCACCGTTTCTCCAGCCACACCACCACCGCCGCCACCACCTCATATGACTTCGCAGACTCCAAACGCATCGGTTGTGAGGGGTACATTTCTTTTATTCCACTCATTTGCAAAAGTTTTATTTGATTCGGGAGCATCGCATTCTTTCATAGCTGCATCATTTGTGAGTGCTTTAGAGTTGGAGTCCGAGGAGCTTAGTCCGCCGTTGTTTGTTGACACGCCGTTGGGTGGTAGAACTCTATTAGATCGTATATGTCAAGATTGCGAGTTGGTTATCCGGGATCTTCGTTTTGTGTTTGACTTCATCATTTTGGACATGACGGGGTTCGATCTTATCTTGGGAATGGATTGGTTATCCACTTTTCATGCTACGATTGATTATTTTAAGCATCAGGTACGGATTTGTCCGTCAGAGGGTAATTGTTTTGATTTTTTTGGGAAACGTCGGGAACCGTTGGAGCCGTACCTATGTGAGCCGCGGGAAAGGGAATCGATCACTTGCCTCTTAGCTAGTTTGATGCTAGATGAGGATATGTCTACACGTGGGGAGTTGCCGCGGGTTGTTTGTGACTTTCCGGACATTTTTCCGGAGGAGTTACTGGGCTTGCCACCCGAGCGGGAGGTCGAGTTTACGATAGATTTAGTTCTGGGCACCACACCTATCTCTATGCCTCCTTATCGATTCGCACCGGCCGAGTTGAGAGAGTTGAAGAAACAATTACAAGAGTTGCAAGATGTGGGGTCTATTCGTCTGAGTACTTCACCGTGGGGAGCTTCGGCTCTCTTCGCGCAAAAGAAGGATGAGTCACTTCGTTTATGCATAGACTACCGTAAGCTCAACCGGGCCACGATTAAAAATAAGTATCCAATGTCTAGGATCGACGACTTGTTTGACCAACTTTGGGGTGCCAACTGCTTTTCTAAGATTGATTTGAGGTCCGGATATCACCAATTGAGGGTCCGCCGTGAGGACATTCCTAAAACCGTTTTTCGTACTTGATATGGCCATTATGAATTCGTGGTCATGCCATTTTGTCTTAACCAATGCTCCTGCTACATTTATGGATCTTATGAACCGCATTTTTCGTGCCTATCTTGATCTGTTTGTGGTGGTCTTTGTTGACGACATCCTTGTTTACTCATCTTCCGAGGAAGATCACCAATCTCATCTTTCCATTGTGCTCGAAACCTTGAGAGAGCATCGTCTGTATGCCAAGCTTAGTAAGTGTGAGTTTTGGTTGGCCGAAGAGAAATTTTTGGGTCACGTGGTATCAAGGGATGGGGTGTTCGTTGATCCAAGTAAGATCAAGTCGGTTTTGAATTGGGAGCGTCCGAAGAGCATGGTTGAGATCCGAAGCTTTTTGGGTTTAGCCGGTTATTATCGTCGGTTCGTGCTTGATTTCTCACAATTAGCGGCACCAATGACTAGATTGACACAGAAGGGGACACGATTTGTTTGGGATGATAAATGTGAATCGGCATTCGAGGAGTTAAAGAAGTGGTTGACTGGTGCGCCTGTTTTGATTGTGCCCGAGTGTGGAGTTGGTTACTCTGTGTATTGTGATGCCTCGCGGGAAGGGCTTGGGTGCGTGTTAATGCAACGGGGTAAAGTGGTAGCATACGGGTCGCGGCAACTTAAAACTCATGAACGAAATTATCCTATGCACGATTTAGAGCTAGCAGCCGTGGTCTTTGCTTTGAAGAGTTGGCGGCACTACTTATACGGTGAAAAGTTTGAGGTGTTTTCCAATCACAAGAGTTTGAAGTACTTGTTTTCGCAAAAAGAGCTTAACTTACGCCAACGCCGTTGGATGGAGCACATGGAGGACTACGATTTCGAACTTCAATATCATCCAGGCATGGCAAACGTGGTAGCGGACGCATTGTGCAGAAAACCGGCACAACTAGCGAGTCTGGCAATCGATGAGTGGAAAATGATGAACGAGTTGCATTTTTACACTTTGCATTGCGAGGAGGTCAGCGAGGGAGTTACTTTATGCAATTTGATGGTTTGTTCAACTTTATCGACCCGCATAGTGGAAGCACAACAAACGGATGAGGAAGTGAGTACCTTACGAAGCAAATATCTTAGCGGGGAGGCACCTATTGGTTGGATGATTCACGCCGACCAAAGTATTCGATTCCAAGGAAAGTTATTTGTACCAAATTCGTGTCGAGGTGAGATTTTACAAGAATTTCATCATTCGTCATTAGCCGTACATCTGGGTGGGAGGAAAATGTACCATGACTTGCGTAGGCAATTTTGGTGGCTGGGAATGAAAAGGGATGTGGCGATTTTCGTGTCCAAGTGCTTAACATGTCAACAAGTGAAAGCAGAACATCAACGATCGGCAGGTGAGTTGCAGCCTTTACCGGTAGACGAGTGGAAATGGGAGAATGTGACGATGGATTTTGTTACGGGTTTACCGAGGTCACCGAGGGGGCATGATGCTATTTGGGTTATAGTGGACCGATTGACGAATAGCGTGCATTTCTTACCTATTCAAGTTACCGATTCGATTGAAACCCTTAGTCGTTTATACATCCATGAGATCATCCGATTGCATGGGATTCCGGTGTCCATTGTGTCCGATCGAGATCCAAGGTTTATGGCACAATTTTGGCAAGGCTTACAAGTCGCACTTGGCACGAACTTGTTGTTTAGTACCGCTTATCTTCCTCAATCCGATGGTCAATCTGAGAGGACAATCCAAATCCTAGAAGATATGCTTCGAGCTTGCGTGTTAAATTTTTGGGGAAGTTGGGAAGATCATCTACCATTAGTTGAATTTGCATATAATAATAGCTATCAATCGAGTATCGAGATGGTGCCGTATGAAGCCTTATATGGGAGGCCATGTAGATCACCAGTGTGTTGGAGCGAATTGGGAGAAACGACGTTAGTGGGGCCCAAATTGGTAGCCGAAACTGCCGAAACGATGAGATTGATTCGCAAGAGATTCAAAGCAGCATAAGAGGCAACGACAGAGAAAGTTAAATTGATTCACCAACGTTTGCTGACCACTCAAAGTCGCCAAAAGAGCTATGCCGATCGACGAAGACGACCGTTATCGTTTGATGTGGGGGATCACGTGTTCCTCAAGATTTCACCGCGTCGGGGTTTGACTCGTTTTGGGCGAGGGGGTAAGTTATCTCCACGTTATATTGGGTCGTTTGATATCATTGAGAAGATTGGGGAGGTTGCGTATCGATTAGCATTACTGTCGAGGCTATCGGGTATTCATGATGTGTTTCACGTGTCTATGTTGAAGAAGTATGAACCGGATCCATCACATGTGCTAGAATGGTCTGAACTTGAGCTTGAAGCCGATGCATCTTACGGGGAGAAACCGATACGAGTCATAGATTCACGGAGAAAACCGCTACGGGGTAAAACAATTCGACTTGTGCGGGTTTTGTGGAACAATTTTGGTAGTGAGGAGTCAACGGGGGAAAGGGAGGATGAAATGAGAGAGAAACACCCAGAGTTATTTTCCGTTTAAGCTATGTGAGTACATGTTTAAGTTATGCATTTTATGAGTTTATGAGTTGAGTACATATTGCATATCATGCATGAGCATGTAGCGGATTGAAGTGCATTGTCGATTCAAATTTTGAGGACAAAATTTTTCTAAGGGGGGTAGAATGTAAGGACCCATGTTTTAAAATAATTTTCCAGAGATGCTATTGGAGAAGTGTGAAGAAATGAAAATAGAATAATATAGGGTCAATGTGAGGTTAGTATTACATTTGGGTCTTTGTGAGATGTACTATGAACATGAGGGGTGTAAGTGCATAAGAGGGGTGTATATATGTAATGTATGGCTGAAAATTTTGTAAAAAAATACCCTTCTCTCTCTCTCTCAAAAATCATCCCCTCCTCTTCCTCCATTAACACCACTCCAAGCTCACAAATCTCCCTCTCCATCAAACCTCTTCACAAATTGACCTTGGAATATTTGTTCTACGTGTGATTTGAAGCCCAGAACTTACTCTTTTTGCACCTTGAAGCTCAAAAACGGGATTTTTCAATTTGGGGATCTAAGAATTCAATTTTCTCAAGTTTGAAGCTCAACCTTTGAGGTAGGGAACAATCTTGTACCTCCTCTAAGTGTATATTGGTTGAATGATTGCATTATTTGTGTTCTTGTTCACAAATTTATTGTTTAACATGATTATCTCCATGGAATTGAGTTTGGATCATGAATGAGTTTGGGTTTTGCGTATTGGGTTGATAAATTTATGAATTGGTTATTGATATATCCCTCTTCTATGGTTGTTTGTTGTTTGAAACCTCATTTTTGGCTTGGGTTGAAATCCCCTCCATTTTGGAAAAATCTACAAATTTTGCTCATAACGGTCTTTGTATCGATAACCCTCTCATGGGTATCGATACCCAGCATTCTGTTCAGTTTTTAGTGATCTGGTATCGTTACCCCTTTCATGGGTATCGATACCCAGCTATTTGTAAGGCAGATTTTGATCCAACTTCGCGGGCACGCCTCGGCTTCGTCCGAACTCCGATTGAGGCTATTCTTGAACCATTAAAAAGCTCTATGAGTCTACTTTCAAATCTAATTGGTCTCATGTTCATAGCCTTTATAATTTTAGAGAAATGTGTCTTTCCCTATCAAGGTGTTAGGTTTTCTCGAGGTTCATAACTCCATTTTTACGTTCCTTTGCTCCGGGCCTTCATTGGACACAAATTAACTTTGCCATAATCGACACACTACGAGCTTTCGAACTAAATGAATTACATGGATGTTTTTGGACACTTGATTGTTTGATAAACTTTTGAAAGGGATAATTTGCTTATTCTAGGGCCACCATTTGGTGCGTCCCTAGCCATGCGTGTTCAGAGCCCACGAAATCCGGTAGGGTTGTACGGAGCCAACGAAATCCAGCAGGGGTGTTCGGAGCCCACGAAATTCGGCAGACGGATTCATTCCCTATTTAAATAAATAGTTATTTGTGAAGATGTGAAAAATGAAATGTCTTACAAAAATGATGATGTTTTGGAAAGGATTGAACCTACGACATAAAACGTGACTTTTTTGAGAAAATCCATGGACACTTGGGTTTGATTCAATCTTTGGGGCACCTATGGGATACTTTATCATCAAGTCAATCTTTTGGTCCATGTTAGCCTATTCATTCATGTGTATCACATCTTCATGTGCATGTTTCATCTTCTATACCCTTACCGCTGGTAGAAAAGTTTTTCTACTGGGCTAGTTAGCTCAACTATCAATTTCAGGTACTCAGCAAGGCATGTGATTGGAATGCTTGGTGTGGACGCATATCATGAAGCTCATTTGACATGAAGTTATTTTATCCTCTCTATCATTAATATATTTTGGGGAGATGATCTTGTAACTTTAATTCTTTCAATGTTTTGACTAAACTTGGTTATGTAATAACTCTTAACTCTTGAATACTTTTCACGGGTACGGGTACCTCAACTAGGAACTCATTGTACTTTGACTTGACTTTTCTATGGGAAAATGTTTGACTTGGGTTGATCCTACGTGGATTTTATTTGTATTTGGTTTATTAAATTTGAGGGTGTGACAAAGAATCTCTTAACTATAAACTAATTAGAAACCTTCTTAACTTTCAACATGAAATCGTCTCACTAAGCTTTCTTGAAAACTAAGTAACTTCTTAGATACCTTAATACATGGACAAACTTGCTTAAATAAGCTTTGAATTATAGTAGAAAATTTAATAAAAAGATGCTAATTGAATCTAGAATAGTTAATTAGAAGAAAGGGATAGTTAAACTACCTAGATTTCCGAGTGTTAATCGGAAGCCGACAAGCAATTAATCTTTTCTGGTGACCTTGAGTCTCTCTAATCTACTAACTTTCCTACTAATTAGTTTAGTAGGAAGTTAATTATAGAGTAATAGGGTTTACTTTAGTAGTAGAAGGGTAGACTTTTTAGGAGAAGAAAGCACAAGGTACAAGGCTAGAAAAAGGTGACTAGTTGCATGAGATTTCATGGGTATATATAAGCATGATGGACTCTCTCCCTCTCTCCCCAAAATTTCGGTCACTCCCTCCCTCTCTCTTGGCTGAACCACTCCCTTGTGGAGTTATTGTGCTTCTTAAACGAGCACATGGTCATGTGCCTATGTTGGTGTACAATTTGTTAGGTCTTGCTACTTCACACTACAAGGGTGACATAGGAGAATCTAGGGGAAGTTTAGGGTCTTAAATGAAGACAATTCCTATCTACTTTCTAAGTCCCATGTAGTTTAGAATTGTGCATGGCCACCTTTGTTTGGGGTGTTTTTAGTTACTTGAACACAACCAAGGCCATGTGCCTAGTTCAAAACCCTAAACATAGCCCTAATAGATTTGTCTAGAGAACATGGGCTTCATTAATGAAGAACATGCCTAAGTTACTTGGCCACAAAGTATAGTAGGTCTAGGTTCTAGTTTCTACACACACATACACTAATTGGACTCATACATATAGGCTATATACTCCTAAAACTAAGCAAGAACAAAATAGGCTTAGTTGGTTCACAAAGGGCAAGACTAGAGTTTCTAGTTTTAGTACAAAAATCTACTAGCTGTAGACTTAAACTAGCACGCACCTCACTTGCTTGCATCACACCACATTTACTCTTACATGTGCAAGAGTACTTGCACCTCTCTCTCTCTCTCTCTCTCTCTCTCTCCCTCTCTCTCTCTCTCACACACACACACACTCTCTCTCTCTCTCCATGGCTCTCTTTCTCTCTCTCTCTCCCTCTCTCTCTCTCTCTCTCCACGGCTCTCTCTCTCTCTCTCTCATTTTCTTGCTCATGCTTCAAGTTCCAAAGCTGAGAGTACAAAAGGACCAAGGACTTGTGTTAGGTTTTGACTAAGGAGGAAGGAAGTAAATAATGTGGGTGGATGGGAGAGCATACTAAATGTGGAAGATGTGTTGGGTAGTTTGGTAGTGCATTAGGAGTGTTACTTGGCCTCGTACACTTGCATGCATGGTTTGAATTCCCATTTAACTAATTAAAAAGGAATTCAATATTTAATAAAGGAAATAATCTAATTATAAGAAATAATTTATTGAATTATTTAATTGAAATATTTTATTTACAAAAATTCGGGTCGTTACACACACACACTCTCTCTCTCTCTCATGCATGGGTGAGACAAAATCAATTCTCTCTCTCTCTCTCTCTCTCTCTCTCTCTCTCTCCTCAATTTTGGGGTTGGGTTCAATTTTGGGGGTATACACTCTTAGGGGAGGGTATAGTGGGTTTAGGCATTTTGGATTTTGGCACTTAGGGTGCACTTTCCAATTATAGGGTTTTAGTAGTTTAGACACTTTAATAGAGTACCCTGAGATTAATTTAGACACTTTCATAGGGTACCCCGTGGTTTAGGGTTATGGTGCACTTTCTAATTATAGAATTTTAGTAGTTTAGACACTTTCATAGGGTATCCTGGAGTTCAGATTTGGCACAACAAGATGTCGGGTCTTAGTCTGGCCCGTTTAGTATCAAGCCCCCACTTGTTTTCCTATATTTCGTCCAAAAAGGGAGTACAATCCAGGTCCATCCATGTCATTAGCACATAAATATAAACTTGTACTATCTACGTATATTCATAGGTTTAGTTAAATAAGGTGACTTCAGGCTAAATGTTGTCTTCAGATCAATGCCAAAATACCATTTGTTTCCCCTAAAAATACCATAGTCCATTTACTTAGAGAAAATAACTTGCCTTGAATAGGAATTTTTTTTATAAACTAAGATCATGGGTATAAACTCTACAAATGTAGAGCCGGCCCTGAACTAAAACTCGGGATGTGGCCACTCTAAGGGTCTTAATTGTCAACAATAATTCAAAAGCTAGTTCGAAAGTAGATCGATTGAAACATAGAAATTAGGACAAAAAAATCAATTTGAAAACCCCCAAATAACTGGTGTTTGTAAACGTGAAATAACCAAATCCAATTAATACAAAGATGAACAATGGAGTACTATACTTGAGTGAAATTGTCAAAGACGAGGTCGAGATGACAAAAAATGGAGTCACATAGTTTGAAAATGGCAAGAACCTTTCTCTTCCTTCTCTTTCCTCGATTGAAACCCAGAACCCATATAACACATGAGCGTACAAAAACTCTCCAAATCACCTGGATTTGGAGAGGTAACTCAAGTACGAATTCCACCAAATCGCTAACGATAGGGTGGAGGCAGTCATTGGCAAATCCAGGTGAACCTTCATATGGAGTACCAACAGTGATTTTAGTCGGGGACCAAAAGGGGTTGCCAAACGCCGGACTAGAGTGGGCCCGGAATTACAAATCCCACTCTTCTCCAAATTTGAGTGCCAAATCCGGTTGCCAAACAGGGCGTAAAGTCATTGGTCCAATCCAAGCAGTGGCGTAGATCAGAAGTTGCTTGAATGGAGCAAACATTTCATTCGAACCAGTAAATTTAAGACACTATTAAGTATACATAAATTTGTTTACATAAAATGTACAAATTAGTTGGTTCGAGATCATTCCAGGTCTCACAAAAATGATAGAGCCGTTCATGTTCTTTGAAATAATGTTTACTTGTACCCCGTTGAAAATCTACTCAATTGGATATCGGTAAATGCTTTAGCAGTTTATCCATTTTTTTTATTGAACCAAAAACTAGATAAATAGATGGAGCATTTACCAATATTCGATTGAGCTAATTTTGTATGAAATAAAAGTGTAGTTTGAAAATTATGAATGGCTCCGATCATCCTTGGAGTGGGTCCAGTTAAAAGAATTTGTAAATTTTCACTACAACAATAATGGCTAAAGATGACACACTAAAAATTGAAACAATGACAATTTTTGTAAAACTGTTATAGAAAATATGACGGTAGAGTTTTGATGTCAGTCTATCCTAAAAATTGTCATCTTTGTGATATAAGATGACAATTTATAATAAAAGTGACATTATTATCTATTTCTTTAATGTCAGTTTTTACTTAGAACTGACATTAAAATAAGGCGCTTCCAGAAGCCCATATGGATAACCTCTGAATGTCAATTTTCCTTAAAAGTGACATTGAAACTAAACTCTTTTAATGCTAGTTTTAATTAGCACCAACATTGAAGTTGATCATTAAAGATGATGGTTAAAAAGTGTCATTAAACGTATAAAATGACAATTTAAAATTGTCATCTTATATTAAATCTAAAACTGTAATAAAAAGCACTCAGCTTAAATTTTTTCGAAAATATAGTATAAATATTTTTGTGGGTCTTTTGTCAACAACAAGCGTGCTAGCTTAGTTGGTAACATGCGCACGCATGAGGAAGTCAAGGTCTTGAGTTCGAGTCCTGGGGCAAGCAAATATTAGCTAACCACACAAGTGCTACGTAGGTGCCACAAAAGTGCCATGAGGGTGTCATGTGAACTCCATTGGGCGGCCATGCGAGGCGGCCACACGAGAGCCATGTGTTCGAACTAGAATTGGAATTAATTTATTTTTTTTAAGAATGGAGGATAGATAAGATGACAATTTAAAACAGTCATCGTTGATTGTAAAGATGACAGGTTTACACTGTCATCTTATTGCAAATATGACAAGTTTAAACCATCATCTTATATGTTTCGATGACCTTTTTTGACTGTCATAACAAATCTAGACTTTTAATGTCACCTCCAAAGATAATAGTTTTAAAATTGTCATCTTTTGTGATTCATGACACCTTTTAACTGTCATGGTTTAAGGTTTTTGTAGTAGTGTTTCTATACCAAATTTCTATACACATATGTTTTCCATTAATTTAAGTAGGAGTAAACAGCAACAAGATTCCTTGTTTCACATTTACCAATTATTGTATTAAAATATTTCCTCATTTGCTAAAATTGAACCCAATAATTTTATCAACCCTCCTGTGGAGCCCTCTTTCTCTGGTAGCTCTCCCTGCTGATGATCGGGGATGAAGACGATAACCTCACCCTCAAGTTACGAGCCTAGGCCTGCACACTCAACACATCGTTAGCACCGGACTGGACCGTTGAGCCCAGAATAGTACTTCGATTGTCAAGTTAGTAGATGAAAAAGATCAAGTGTAGATCTAGGGTTTTGAGAGGAGAGTTGTGTGTACCTTTTCTAGATGACGAAGTTCACCTTTTATAGGTAAGCCTTGGCTTGATCTCCAAGCACAGCTATGCTTGTCACGTGACTTAATTGCTCGGCTGATGTCATGATGACGAGTCCAAAGGAATATATTGCAAGCACATGCTTCTAGTAAAATCGTTACGCGTGTCATAATCGTTTGGATGACGTCATTTGTCATGATCATGGTTTGTAACGTGCACATGCAGCATTAACTGCTCTGCTGACTCAGCTTCCAGTCTTTCGGCGCATTCTTGCATCGCAGAGTCGATTATATGTCACCCTTCGGGCACGCCTCGAGGTCTTTTGATATTAACTCTGGAAACTCATTGACAAGTCAGGTATAGGATAGGTCTCGGCAATATCCGAGACGCTAGACCGAAGGCCGAAGCCCCACTATGTCTTTTTGCATACGTTGAATCATACATCCGAATAGTCCCTCGAAGATAATCTCTCAGTGACTAACGAGGAGGTGTCTCTTTATGTGATCCAGGTGCTCAGTATATCTGGACCCCTATACCTCCTTAAAACTCTCACACACTCAAGTGATTTTATCTAATGAGAACACAAAGTGATTTTATCAACCCACTGATTTTACGGAATTTTTAATAAAATCAAATGGGAAATCCATCCTAGTGATTTTTTCACTTGATAAAATTAGCATTTGCTAAAATCAACTGTTGGATGGGCAAAAGCTCTAACTCTTTCGCAGTCAAATCCTTATATGATCTATCCAATCCTCCTGAAAATTCTTCAAATTCCACTTTTGATTATATCTGGAAAAATGCAACTCCATATAGAGTTCAAGTTTTGGCTTGGCTGATTCATCATGGGAAAATCAAATCTAAGGAGTTTTTGTTCAGGCTTGGGATTATTCACAACATGGCGGAAGCCAACTCTAAGTTTTGTTCTCTCACCTAGAATCTATTGATCATTTTATGTTGCATTGTACTCCGGTGTGGCAGTTATGGTCTAACATTTTCTCATGGTGGGGGGTGCAATGGGTCACTCCTAAAAGTGTTCTAGACTTATTTTTATGGTGGGGGAAAGTCTAGTTGTGGAGCCCTCTTTCTCCGGATACTCTTGACGGTGGTGATCAACGATGGAGATGGTGTTTACACTCTTGACTTAGTCCTAAACCTACACACTTCACGAACCGTTAGCACCGGACTGGACCGTTGAGTCTAGAACAGTACTCCGACGGTTTAGTAAGTAATGGAGGAAGGTGAAATGTAATGTAGATCTAGGGTTTCAGAGAGGATTATGCGCGTACCTTTTGCAAGAGATGGTGTTTACCTTTTATAGGCAAGCCTTTGACTTCCTCTCCAAGCATTGGTGTGCTCGTCACGTGAGATAACTGCTCGGGTGACATCATGATGATGAGGCCGGGGAATGCACCGCGAACGCATGCTTCCAGTGAATCCTTGATGCGTGCCATAACTGCTCGGTTGATGTCATCTACCATGATCACAGTTTGTTACGGGCACATGCAGCATTAACTGCATTGCTGACTCAGCACCGAGCCTCTCGGCATTTTATCAACATCACAAAAATAAGTTACGGTCACCCTTCGGGTATGCCCCGAGGCCTTCGATATGTAACTCCAAAAACTCGCCATTGAGTCAAATATAGAAAAGGTCTCAGCAACGTGCCGAGAGGATGGACCGAACTCCCACATGCCTTGTTTGCATATTTTGAGCTATACGTCCGAAGAGTCCCTCAATGTCAACCTATCGGAGATTAATCAAAGTGGTATCTCTTTGTACGAGTAAGGTGCTCGGTATTACCGGACCCCTACACTAGTATTTAAAGAAGAAGTTATGAGTAATTTGGGATGTTACTTCAATATTGGCTGTCTTATGGACAATTTGGAAACAGAGAAATGCTTGCATTTTTTAGCATGTTGTCACTGATTGGGACAAAACTACTGAACTCATCAAGAATTGCGTTGTGGGTGAAACCTAAATTCGGACGAAGGGAGCTCTCAATTAATAATTTTATTTTCAATTTCAAGAGTATTCTAAAATCGTTGTAATTTTTATTAGTCTTCTTGTTCTTCTGGATTGATCTTCTGGGTTTGTCTAGCAGATTTTTTGCTTTTGTTCGGTTGGCTACTTGCTAACCTTGCTTTCTTTCTATCTAGGGTCTGTTGTGGGGATGCGTCTAATGATCTTTTTCATCTAGTCGGGTTGTTTCTCCCCCCTCATTCCCTTTTAATCTTTGTAATTCTTCAAAGATTAATAAAGTTTTTTGCTGTTCAAAAAAAATTAACTGTTGATTTTAGCAAATGGGAACAACCTTGAAGTTTAGCCACTCACTGATAAAATTTTTAGACTTTTACAATAATCCAAGGACGTAGCCTTCAATTTGGTGTACGATATGTGAAGTTGATTTCCCAACTTTTGGTGTTTTCAACATAACTAGTTTGAGCAGACGTGTTTTGGACATCACCGTGTGCTCATTGTATGTGTGGTTTGTAATATCACAATTTTTTTTAAAAATAAAAATTTTTGATATTTGTAAATACTATTTTCCTAATTTGATTTTTTCCCAATCTTGATTTTAGTTGACCATTTGCGGGTATTTTAGATGAATTAGTTCCTGAGGTGTACATAGTAATCTCTAGCTACTTGTCAATAGTGGCCCCGGATGGACAACCCGAAATAATTTCGCACATTATCAAGAGTAATGTGGAGGGTGATTTTGAGCTACAGTGACAATATTGCATGACCTCTACAGGTTGTGGGATCCAAATTAATCTGACACGATCGCTTAGCAAGAGCATTGTAATGCGTGCCCCACTTTTGAGATTTATCTAAATGATTCTGAGCACACGGTGACGTCGCCCTCAATTTTCTAAGTTAGTGCAAATATTTTGGTATTTTTTTGAGATCGAAGCTCGAATAGTTTGAACACCGCTTGAAGTAAATTGTATTGCATTATATCATGTTGTGCTTCGCGCCCCACCCATACCATGTTCTCCACACTTGCTCCCCATCACTCCTCCCAACAACTCCTCCCCTTCATTCACCTACGAGTAGTGTTTCGCTCCCAACTCTGACATCCTCGCATAACCCAGGCCCACCCCCCCTTTCCCCCATTACCCCCCATTTCGGCCAGCCCTTTTTTTTTTTTAATTCTTTCCACTTTTTTCTTGTTCAATTATATTGTGAATACACAAGAAAGTCACCCTATTTGAAATTTCAACCCTTCAAACCAAGATGAAGTCTTGAAGAATACATTTAGTTGTTGTGGCATCACAGAACATACTGTAAAATTAATAAATAGTCTGTTTGGTTGATTAAGTCTCCATGATTTGGTACTAGAAAAGGATGTAGGTAATTTTGAACTTTATTTATTTACTTACTTATTCAATTTGGTTTACTCAAATTACATTTGCAAGTAAATTATTTTTTTACACTGACATTTAAATTTGACTTTATATTTAGAAACTTTATATTATTTTAATCAGTTAATTTTCTTAAAAATGATAATAAATTTATAAAAAAAACTTGTAAAAGTGAATAATATTACAATCACGCTTAAAAGTAAATAAATATTATAATCACGTTTAAAAGTGAATAAATATTACATGTTGACAATGTTAAGGCCTAATCAATATTGCCTCCAAATTGTGGTCCTGGCACGACGCTCAGTACTTGGAACCAAAAATTAAGATCATAACTTAAAGCCCATCATTTAGCTTCATCCGAAGCATACTCCCACCACCATATTGGGATGGGTCGTACAAGGTGATGAGGGTGCATAAAAAGTTGCACAAAGTGATTGTTAATACGGGCAATAGCTATTTCTTTGCGTTGTTGGACTAAAACTAGAGGGGATCTCAAAGGCAAGTGAGTATAACAACCTCCAACATTCGTGTCAAATGTGTGCAAAATAATGTTGTATCATGATGCGATGACCACCCCCAAACTCATACAGTCATACGTCGGAAATAACTCAGTGACTCTAGTAGCTCATTTGCCAAATTTTGTTGCAGATAAAGAACATCATACAAATCTTTATTCGGAAAAATCCCTTGAATAAGATCCTGTCGTACTTGAGCCTAGTCATCCTCAGTGTCATAGATTTGTGCAGTTATTGTCTTGAATCCACAATGTCCATCAGCTTTGACATCTATAGTGTGGGACGTCTACTGCTGAAATTGCCAAGGTAAATGTTGAATGTATTGAGCCTCCTCCCTCTCCCTCTCCACCCTTTCCCTCCCTACATTTTCCCCTTTTCCTTTCCCTCTCAAGGTAGATGCTTTGGTACAAGAAGGTATGCCCTGTCCACTCTGCTCAGCTTTTCCCGCAGGTCGACCTCCATGTTCAGTGTTGTACGATGGATCTCAAACATTGCTGTGAGATGAGTCCGCCATATCAACAAACCTGCCTATCATATGATTTTGCAAAAAAATCGTCATGTAATCGCAAGTGGCGTGAAATGTTGACAAATATCTCGAACAACTTCTTAATTTCTCCAAACTGATTTGTCAACATTTTTTCTATGCGGTCAAAAGAAGTTTGGAGCAATGATATTGTGGTATTCCCCAAATACTTCTTTAGCCTTGCATGTGCAGACTCGGCCCTATAATAGAATAATGCAATTTGTTTAAATAAGAAAGTTTAAGTAGTGTAGTAGAATAGAATGCAAAAAATTTAATTCGTAAAGTTAAAAAGTGACTATACATACCTTTGACTTGAATTGCTTCTGAGGTGCATACATGTATCCGTCCATGTTGAAATAAATTGATTTGTGTACGGCTTTAACCATGCATCCGCAAGATAAGTTATGACATGCAGATATTGGCTATACTCCTCGCACATTGGCCATGTCGTTACTGTGCCAAAATTACTTGTTAAAATAGAACAATTACAACTACTCCGTAGAATAGTGGCAAAAGTTCGAGTATCGTTCCACAAGGACAAGAGCGCGTCTTATCGGTTCCAACCAATTTCTATTTCAATTCGAGAACTAAATTTGAGTTTTGGTTTTGTGATTAAAACTAAGAAAGCAACAAATAAATCTAATTTTTGTAAAACAAATAGGAGAAAAACCTAGGGTCTCGAATCCACTTGTCACCTTGTAATGTAATTTATGCAATGATAAGGATGCACTATTCGAATCGAACCGGACAATTATAGGGTTCGCGAGCCCTACAAGTGTCACCTAAAGATAATCTTGATAATCAAATGGCATGGGATATCGCAGCCTAGCACGACCTGTCTTACTTGTACGATCCGTCTCGATGGCATGAATTGTCCAATAGCACAGCTTGCCTGATGGGGCATAGCCCATCTCATCCAATTAACGTGAACCAATAAAACCATTATATGAATCATGCTTAGTATCTAGAAAAACAAACACAATCAATTGGGAAAGATTATTGCATTAATGAATCTTAAAATTCATATAACCAGGTTCAAATAGAAACACCCAAAATCAAAGTACAAAATACATTACTCCGATAACAAGTTTCATTTACACCCTAGGAGAGGGTTTAGCCAGACATGGAGTACAAACTAGTAATCATGCAAGAACAAAACTCCAGTGAAAGCAAGCTAAAAGTTCACAAAGAATACAAGATTGTTTTACAAACCCCAAGTCATCTGCTTGATGTGTTGATGCTCTGGACGTGATGCTGGATGTCGGTACCATAGCACTCGTCTCCCGTTTTCCCCTCTTCAGAAACTGCCTCTCCTTCTCCTCTAATGTGGTGTAAATACCCCAGGACCAACTCTCTCCTCAAAGCTAGAAAACTCCCTTTTTTAATACCCCTGTTGCCGACCTTGTTGCCAATTAACTTGGCCCCCACCTGTTAGCCGACTTCCTTTTTGCATTTTTATTTCCTGGGGCAAACCGACCGACCTTGCTACCTTGCTTTGTCTATGTGTACCAAATTGCTAATTGAAGGCCCCACAAAAGCCTAATGATCAAATGCAAACTCAATTAAGTAGTCCAAGCCCCATTTCTTCTCCCAGCAAAACTGCTTACTGAAATTCTTAGTGCAGCCGTGCAAGGTAATTTTTGGATCTCCAAGGAAAATAATCTAGCGCTTCCATGCCTTTAGTTGCGCATTGGATCCAACGGCCGAAATCATCCCTCATTAATTTAATTATCCTCCAAACACCTACAACGCAAAAGCAGAGCATTCGACTCAAAGTAATAATATAGGTGAACTTAGTGAGCGTAAATTAAGGGGCACTAATGTTAACATATATGCTCTTATCACACATGGCAACCCATTTTTGCTTGTAAGACAAAGTGGTTGATGAATGAATAAAAGACTGTCATGAATAGTAAAAGTTTTTAAACTTAGTACCAAGCATAGCACTGTAGTTCTTCATTACGCACTGATTTATGTGCCAAATGCAAAGGATGTGATGCGTTGTGGGAAAACATTCTTCAATGGCTTTAATAAGTGCCAAATCTCGATCTATAACAAATATCAATGACAACAATGCACCCTTTCCAACCATCCACTTCTTTAAGGTATTCAAGGCCCATGTCAGTCGATCTACCCTCTCATTATTAAGATATGCAAACATAAGTGAGTAACTTAGATTTGTGGAAGTCATACCCACAACCTCCAATAGTGGTTTCCGATACTCATTCGTTTTGTACGTGCATCAATTTTCAACACTGACGAAAAGTTGACAGATAGCTTTAGACTTGTTGGATGAACCCAAACAATATATGTGATTTTGTTGGTGGCTTGATTTGTAATAAAATCATGGAGGTATGCTTTCTTAATTAATTGCTCTAAGACATACTGAGTTTCAATTAGACTGACCCATTTGGCTTACTTGTTTATGCGAATAGCGTTGTAAATTCTTCTAATTCTCGTAGTGTTTGACGGGTCTTTTTGCTTCAAAATACTAAGAATTTCACAAGGTGCGGTGTTGTTGGCCATCTCAACCACAAATTGTTTCTCCATTGGTTTTAGCTTTGATGGAACTCATGGCCCTCAATATTTTCTGCTGGTTCATGGTTATGAACTCCATAGGAAACCTTTAAACCCCACTTGGCACCGTCTGGAGGGATTGGTATACCTCGCAACTCAAATGGGCAATCACATTTTTTAGTCTCAGTATTTCTATGTAAGATTTGTCTTTCAACCCTATGGTGCAGTTTGTGCCGCCTTTTAAATTAGCAGATTTATTAATAACCACCACAATACCATTTTGGAGACCAACTCTCTGCACCCAAGCTAACATATCATCTCTACTTTCAAAAATCTATAAAAAAAAAATTAAAAAAACTGAATATGTATAAGTAAAACATTATCTACTTTTAAAATAAATTACGAATATACATAAGAACAACAGACATAACTAACCTGATTAGTGCTAAATTTGGCTGTATAATCACGACTACTGTAGGAGATGCTCTCCTCATTGGGAACATCATTCTCAAATGACCAACCATCTGAATAGTAGTAGTCATCCATAATGTTGTTAGATGAATTACGAAAAAAGAAAGAAAAATACTGTGAGATGTTTTGTGAATGTATGAAGTAGTGGGAGAATGAAGGTGTGTAGTACAAATTGAAAATTGCAAGAAGTGAAATTCACTTTCAAATTGGATTTTCCAAAACTTTCCTACACTGATTTATAGCTTCTGAATGGCACACATATCAATTGGCACACTGATTTATAGCTTCTGAATGGCACACAATTCACTTTCAAGTTCTCTGAATGGGTTATCATTAGGCAAACATATCAATGGCACGCATATCTTGCCAGCACATGGTCGATGTTGCCGATTGGATCCTAGGATATGTCATTTTTCATGTAGTGACGCGTATTTTAAGATATGAGGTTGTTGATGATTTTTCACACGTCTCACTTCGTCGGACTTAAAAATAGTAAGCCTTTTTTTATTAATCCGGAGCAACGATAGTTAAATAAAATTAGATGGTAGGTGTTAACAATAATTAAATAAAAAATTGAAATAAATAAATAATTTAAAAGCTGAATTAAATAATTAAATAATTAAATGAATTGATTTAAAGAAATAAATTTAAAAATTAAATGAATTTATATAAAGAAATGAATTTACATAAATAATATAATAAAGTAATTAAAGGAGGGAATGAGGGGTAAAATAGTCATTTAGGAGGTGTCGGAAGGGGGGGTTGTCAATTTTCTTCACCTACTCCCCTTACTTTCCCCAAATAATTAGAGAAAGAGAAGAAAGAAGAAAGGAAGGAAGGAAGAAGAAAGAGGAAGAAAGAAAGGGAGAAGCCACGACTGCCTCCACCCCCGGCGAACTCCACTGCCATGTCTGACCACCATATTCGCCTCCCAAATTCATCTCTGCAAGTATAACTCTCATCTCTCTCATTTTTTTCAATTTTAATCTAAAATATTTGTGTATCTATTCTTATAAACACTATAGATTTCATACAGAAAACTGAGTCGTTGATTTTGGTCGATTTCTCTTTCATACACTGCTAATTAGGTTTTAATCACTTCTTATGACTTAACTTTCACTAAGAGATCTTTCTTTTGCCTTTGGAAGCACTCAAATCTATTGAGAATTCGATTTAACATGAATTTTTGAAATCTGGTCTGAAATATGAAAATCTATTTTGAGATAGATTCGTGTAGCCTATGTATTTTCTTGTTTTCTCACCTTTTGAGTACGAATTTGAATTTAGCCCCGACATAGCTTTTGAACTTTGTTTTTCTACAGAACATTTGACACTAGAATCATTCCAAAATGTTAAGAGTTCGATTAATGGTGATTTTTAGAAGTCGAGTTGTTCTGTGTTCACTCGTTTTTCTACAAACGTCTGTTTAGTACGAATTTTTAAGGGTATCATATGACCTTCAAATGTTTTCTTCATTTTCTTCACCTAATCCCCTTACTTTCCCCAAATAATTAGTGAAAGAGAAGAAAGAAGAAGGGCAGGAAAGAAGAAGAAAGAGGAAGAAAGAAAGGGAGAAGCCACGACTGCCTCCACCCCCAATGAGCTCCACCGCCATGTCCAACCACCATCTTCGCCTCCCAAATTCATCTCTGCAAGTATAACTCTCATCTCCCTCATTTTTTTTAATTTTTATCTAAAATATTTGTGTATCTATTCCTATAAACACTACAAATTTCATACAGGAAATTGGGTCATCGATTTTGGTCAATTTCTCTTTCATACACTACTAATTAGGTTTTAATCCCCTCTTATGATTTAAATTTCACTCAGAGATCTTTCTTTTGCCTTTGGAAGCACTCAAATCCATTGAGAATTCGATTTACTATGAATTTTTGAAATCTGGTATGAAATATGGAAATCTATTCTGAGACAGATTCGTGTAGCTTGTGTATTTTCTTGTTTTCTCACCTTTTGAGTACGAATTTGACTTTAGACCCCACATAGCTTTTTAACTTTTTTTATCTACGGAACTTTTGACACTAGAATCATTTCAAAATGTTACAAGTTCGATTTATGGTGATTTTTAGAAGCCGGGCTGTTCTGTGTTCACTTGTTTTTTGCAGACACCTATTTTGTACAAATTTTTAAGGGTATCATATGACCTTCAAATGTTTTGATTTTTGGGATTGATTACTCTCCATGGTGACTGGTATGAGTGTGATTTTTCGTGGACATAGGTCCTTTGAAAGTAATGGATCAAATCCAACATGTTTTGGATGCCTGTTTTTCCTCCATGACAGCTGTTAACTTTGAAACAAGTCCATTTTCTCCACAGATCATATTTTTGAGCGATTCTTGTTTAGAAAGCTAGAAAAATGTCTTACCTTTCAAACCCAACTGGTCCCATCTGATTTGATGAAGTTTTGAGTGAGTTATGACCGTTTTATGAGGGTTGGTTTGTTTTGGACCGGCAATGACGTTTTCTATTAAAACTCATAATATAGACTCGCATTTGGAAATTCGAGAGTTTCGTTGTCTTCCTAACGGAATTTCACATAACTAGTGTGAAGGATAAGTTTATAAATTTTACTTTCTATTTTATATAGATTTTCAAACAAAGGAGATGATGTTGTATATATTTTGTGCAGTATGAACCGATGGGTAATCTAGACTAACCGAGCCTCGTATCCATGAACATTTTGGTCACATGACTTGAGAGTATTACTTTTAGTAGTGTTCGTCCACCAAGTACTGCGAATTGAATTTGTTAATATTAGGTCCGGAGTTCAAGGACCCTAAGCTTGTGTGTTTAGCAAATGTGTCGTGACACGCTACAACTGCAGTTCCGAGGTAGTTAAACCTATCTCCCTAAAAATATTTGAATGTACATATAATTGGGTGATATTGTGATTAAATGTTGTGCGTATGTGCTATCATAATGTATGGTGTGGAATAATAATGAGATTTCTTGAATTGCATTAATATTGTTCACTTGAACTCTTTACGCGCTATGTAAATTTGTTTACGACAAGTTTGTTGTGTTGATTACAAGCTTCCTCTATTAATTCTCATGATTCTTTTTACCATTATCACATGAATCCCTCTTGTATTCGGTTAAAATGTTGTTATTAATATAGTTGTTGTTCCCTGGTGGTTACCTAATAACTTAGATGGACATTAGGTTCATAAGTGGTATTTGATTTGAAAAGTAAACAGTGGACATGGTTGATAACAGTTGGGAAGGCTATTCTGCAGAGTCTAAGTTTTATGATTGACAGTCAGCCAAAGACAATGGAATTGAGGAATTATGCGGTATTGAATATACCTGTGTGCTGTCTGTGCATCCCGAGACAATGTGTTGTATGTACAACCTCACGTGCTGAATGTACGTCCTAAGGACATGTGTTGAATGTGCATCCTTAATTATGTGATGCATGTGCATCTTAAAGAATGTGTTGTATGTAAAACTTGAACAGAGATGTAAAGTGATTTTGAACCAAAGTTTTCAAACAATCTTGATCATCAATCCAAATATTATTATTATCTTTATGCATGACAATTTTGGATTTCTTCCACCTGATAAAAGTAGATAGGTGAAAGAATTTAGTATTTTTCTCTCATTGGGTAATCCATTTGACCTTAGATAGAACATTATTGGCTTTGTTTGTTTCACAGTTTTGCAACCAAAGGATCTCCTCTTGAGATAGAACATTATTGGCTTTGTTTGTTTCACAGTTTTTGTTTTGTTTTGTAATCATTACCCTTATTTCTCTCTCTATCTCTCTCGCATTATCCCTATCTCCAAAACTAAACTAAACTAAAAATACTAAATGAACAAGGCCATTGTAATCAGAAATTAAATCTCTTGCAAGGAATTGGAGGTTATGAGCAAAACTCGTTTCTTGAGACTTTTGAACCCCTTCCAATCGAGATAAAATCCATCTTTTCTTGCGAAATATGTTCCCAAAAATAGTTTTATTCCAAGAGATGGTAGCCCTGGTAAAATTATTAAGACAATCCATAACATTCAAACTAGTCTAGGAACTGCTCACCAAATCAGGAAAGGATGGTCCAAAAACCAAGCTGCTTCCATTCTAAAGGGTTGATTAATATGATGATTGTTATTCATACCAAGATCATTAATAAGAATAGGTGAATGGTCTAAATAAGTTCTAGGAAGATTTCGGACCATACCTTCAGAAAATAGGGCTTTCCATTCACAATTGCAAAGAGCTCTGTCAAGACATTTCTGAACATTAACCAACCCTTTTCTGCAATTTGTCCATGTGATTGAGACCCGAGCTCTCCATATCAATTAGGTTGCAATTGTTGATCCTATCCATGAATCTCCTGCTTCAATTAGGTTTAGGGTTTGGGGAAGAGGTTTTCCTTTCACTAGAGCTGGAAATGTCATTGTAATCCCAACAGCACACCATGGAAGAGGGTTTAGTTGGGCTTGGTTCTCCAGATTCTCCCAAAGCTCATCTCTAACCCTCGGGTTAGGACTAGTATACACAGCGGATAAGAGCCATTCCTCAAACAGATATTTACTAACAAAAGCATGGATTGCTTGCTTAATGATATGAGTGACACGTATTGTGACTTGAGTGGGGTCCCAGAGAAGCCAAATGCCTCTAACACGACCAATCGGGTTGACAAAAGATGCAGTAGTGAGCCCTTTATTAATAAAGTACATATATCCATAGAGCTAGGCATAGGACCCAAATCTTCACCTTCATTTTTAGGCCTTAGACTGACTTCAGTTTCAAACAATGCCACAATCTCAAGTTTGTGGTTGGAGATTAACTCATCCAAATTAGCTTCGAATCTATTGTTACCTGCACCTTTGCAATTCCAAGCCATAATTTTGAAGCACGAAATGCTCATTCAGTTTTTTTATAGAGGTAGAAGGGGGGAAAGCCCAGGAGCTTATTTACCTTGTTGTGATTCTGGCCTGGAGTCCTCTTTAGATTTATCATTAACCAATGCATCTCTTGGCCTTTCATGTTCCTGGCATCAATTTGAGATCCAGCAACACTTCTTCCGTCCACCAAACAATGTTTACCAGGAGAGTTACTTCTCTCCCTGGCTCAAATATGCTTTCTTTTGCTGGACAATCCTGTACTGTTTGTCTTTCTACTTCTGGACAATTCAAGGTAAGTAGTGATCATAGGGTTATAAGGATCTGGGGGTTTTGGTTGCACCAAAATATAAAGATGATTAGGGTTTTGGCCTAGAGTGGGCACATGAGTGGATGTGGAAGATATGGTTGAATAATATTTAGGGTTGTCTGATGAATAGGGAATGTTATTAGAAGGTTGGGAAAAAGATTGAGTCCACTTCCATATCATTGGGTTTAGGTTTTTTGGGTAGATAATCTCTCTTAATCATTGGAGCCTTATGGGCTAAGAGTCTGAGACCAAATCTTTATCCTTTGATTAAAGGGAAGTGAATCTATTATGGGCTAAATTTGCCTTTGGGCTTGGGTTGGTGCTTTGGCATTGGTGGGCTCATTCCTGGTATTGTCCCCATTGTTGTTGCTTGGGCCCGGCTTTATCCTCAGGTTAGCTTTGCCATGATCATTGGGGTTCGGAGAGTTTTGATTTTTGGTTGCACTAGTTTTGGGTTTGGAGTTATTTAGCTTCTGGGCTTGGGAATTTGCTGGTCCAAGTTTACTAGGCTGAGGTTTTTTCCTGCGGGATACCACCATCCATTCCCCATAACCAATTTCTTCTATGCTACCATCTTTCATGAACCCGTTCAAACGTATAGGTTTTGTGTCAGAAGGACTAGAAACATCAACGTTCGAATTATCACCAGAGTTGACCTTTTTCAGTGCCGAATTTAAGCTGCATTCCTCTTTTCAGTGACCTGCCTTGCCACAAGCGAAGCAAATTAAATGGACATCTTCATATTCAATGTGATAGTCATACTTACCTATGGCAATGGAGGGAACCGTTGGTTTTCTGAGATCGATTTCCACGCAGAGTCTAGCATAACTTCCTCTTTTGGCTTCGATTGTGCTGTTGTCGATTTTGAGATGCTTTCCCAATTATTTTGCAATAGTTTCAATTCCTTCCTAATCATGGAACTCAAGAAGCAGGAGAGGAATTCTCAGCCAAACTGCAGTATTCATGGCCATGGCCATGTTGGCTTTAAATTCAGGAATCCATTTCCTTACTTTGATGTAGTGGTCATGGATTATCCAAGGTCCCCCAGTAAACACGTTATTGTAGTCAGATTTTGATTCGAACTTGATTAAATAAAATCCAAGCCCTAAATCCACTGGTACGAGCCTTCAAGGTTCCATAGGTAACTGATCTTGTCCATGAGCAGCTTGAATCCTATCTTTCTACCTAGCAATTTGATAATAAGAAAACCTTTGTATTGTTGTCTAAACCTCTACAATTGTTCTTTGGAAAATTCCACTTAGATTTTAGATTTTGTTTTGGGGGTTTCATTGCTGGAGAGAGAAAAATCTGATTACCCTATTATAAGGCATGGCACGTGTCTAAGATGACCGCCACGAGAGGGCGATTAGCTCGGCACCACATAGGGAGTTCGTTAGTCCCTATGCCGATCTGGATTGACCATGAATAGGGTCAGGAATCGAATTGAAGTAAATGCATCAGAATGCACTAGCTCGGCGTAAGGCACAAGGGGATGCCCCTGATATGGCCGAGCTGTGGGAGCTACGGATATAGTTTGGCAAAGCGTTTGAATACATAGTCCAAATTTCGGCGTGATGAACTCAACTATGTACGAAAGTTACTCCGAAGCCACGTGTAAGCTTCGACCGCCAATGAAGAAGGGCGGTGAAACATTCCAGAATATTCTATAAGCGGTACCTTACGAGATAAGGAGCAATCCCGTAAAATAAGGGATTGACATGAACATTCCTAATGTGGATGGGAATAGACCCCATATAGGAATGAATCCTATATGGAAAGAAAGACTACTGCTAGACGAGATCTAGCAATATAAGGAAGCTGTCCCTTGATAGGAAAGTCCTATTGAGAAAAGGACTCCTAAAGAGAATAGGAAATAGTGGCACGAGATGCCTAAAGTGAAGGACATCTACACCTATAAATACAAGGCAATAACCATGACAAAAGGTACGCGGTGAAAACCTACTTTCATACACATTATAATTTAAGCTCTCAAGTACGTGATACTAACTTAGGCATCGGAGGGCCTTTGCCAACGAGAGGCAAAGGTGCTCTAACCCTTTTTCTGTCTCGCAGATCCAGGGTTGATTCAAGGAAGCACGGATCCGGGTTTACGGATTTATCCTCGTACAATTGGCGCCGTCTGTGGGAAATCGGGCAGAAAAGCTTGATCCCCTACAGCAAAGATCAATCATGGTACATTCGGAGCCCCTTCTGTGCACTCCACAACGAAGGGATGCAGAAGACGATGGTACCACGCTTGTGTATACTACAAGAAAGAACACAAAAGTGGACAAAGCTCCCTTGGTTCTCGGTGCGCCGCTGAAAAAACCATCAACCAGGAGGTTTAACCTAGGGGAGATCCCAGAGATCCCAAAATTTAAGGACACACGTTTAGAACTCCGCGGTTCCCCAAGGAGAAGACGCTCAAAAACACCACCGAGGAATGGAGAAGACCCTACCCGACGTGAGCAGGGAAGGAGCCCTCCAAAGAAGGATGGTCACAGACACGAAAGGAATCGCGAAAGGGAAGATAGCCTGGACGTAAAGGAGCTTAGAGGCGCAGGAACGCCCGCGGAGGTCACTCGACGAGAACAGAGATTCGGGACCCAAAAAAGCTACCCGTGAAAAGAAAAGACCCACGCCTCTGGACGAGATCCGCACGACATGATCGTGAAAAGAAAGGCCACCATCACGCAACGCCCATCGACCGACACGCCTTTCCACTAAAAAGGAGAGAGAGGAGTGTTTCGCTGGAAAAAGAGAAAGGAGGAAGCACGCCAGGACGTATATGAAAGATCCGGGTTCCAACGAAGCTAATCCCCTCGCGGCAAAGATGAGAAAAAGAGGGACGCTGGGCCTAACCCACCTGCCGGTGGAGGCCACACAACCGCATCGCAGAAGCAGTTAGCCAAAGAGGCCCCTAGGTCGCATCTCCAAGTCACCTTTGGCCCATCGGATACGCAGAGAAAACGCCGAAAGTGGTGAAACACTCAAAGATTCATCCCCTATGAAAACCAAGACGGATCCCCGTGGGCCCACATCCAAAGACTACCAAAGAGGCTATGTTTATGCATGAACAGGATGACGCGCTGTTATGCAAAATGTTCCCATCCAGTCTGGGGAAAGTGGCACTTAGTTGGTACCATAAGCTCCCAGAAGGATCCATCCTATGTTGGGCACAACTGGCAGAGGAGTTCATCGCCGTTTTCTCACAAGCCGGCGGCGTTCAAAACCTTTGATAACGCTAACCTCTATGAGATTGCAGGGACGTAAGAGACTCAAGCGCCAATACTCAAAACGCCACCGGGAAACCTTCAAATCTAAATTGAAAATTGTAGTGAGGAGTACGCTCTGGCAACGTTCAAAACAAGCTTGCCCGTGCATAGTAAGCTACGAGAATCGCTTACCATGCATCCAGTCAAATCTGTGGCCAAATTGATGGAGAGGATACAGGAGCACGCACGGGTAGAAGACGACATCCCTGCAGGCTGGAGGCAAGATCGTGGTTGGACAAACCACAGTTCGAGAAGAAGAAGGCGATGGAGTCAAAGGTATACAAGAAGGACTTCATGATGGGAAGGAAGGATTACGCTTCAAAGAAAAGAAAGATAAAGTCGAGCCGGCACCCCAAGTCATACTTCAAAGATCATGACTACTTTCAACATCCCAATATACAAAATGCCGCATGGGATCAAGAACGGCAAAGGGTTCAGAGACCTCCAAAGATGACGGGAACCCAGAGAAAAGGAGGGCCACCAATCAAAGATTGCAGCCTACCACAGGATTGGGGGCACATGACCGAGGATTGCGTGGAATACAAGAAGTTCTTGGACGAAAGTATCGTGAGGGCCATCCAAGGAGTTCTTGGTCGGCAAAGAAGAATGATGCCGATTTAGTAGAAGAGATAGACTACGAGAAAGGGCCAAAGGGGACAATCCATATGATACATGGATTGGTTGTTCGTGATACTGAACAACGAGATAAGACATGTCCAAAGGATTGATGGGCGTGTAAAAGCAAGTCATGAAGCTCCTCGGCATGAAGAGGCCGAGGGTAGGGAAGCCCTCGCAGACCCGATCACCTTCATCGACGATGACCGGATGGATAACGATACCCCATAATGACGCCGTTAGTTATCACCCTACGAATAGGGGACTATGACGGGGAGAAAATACTAGTGGACCAGGGGCCAAAGACCAAATCATGTACTATAACACCTTCAAGAGGATGGAAACGCCAATAGGTTCACTACAAAAGTGCCTTGTCCCCTTGGTTGGTTTTTAGCTCACAAAACGGTGTGGCCAAGTGGGAAAGGTCACACTACCGTCCGGAAAGCAGGATCGTGAGTATCAAGACGATTTTCTTGTGGTGGACATCCCTTCATCCTATAACGTGATTATAGGAAGGACATGGATGCATAAAATGAGGGCGGTGTCTTCCACTTACCACCGTAAGATCAAATACCCCGGGCGGATGGAATAGAGTGCATCAAGGGTAAAGGAAGGTGGTCGATCAATGCTTCACCATGGTCCCGAGAAAATCCCCAAGAGCCGAAATGGTACAAAGCAGTTGAAGTTCCGCACAAACAACTTTAGAAGACGCGTCGGTGGCGATCCCACCAAGAAGATGGTAGAAGGATCAAGAAGGTGCGTGATTCGTGAAGACGATGCGTAGAGGTATTTCCCCGACGGCGAGACCATCTCCGGAAAGGGAGGAAAGAGATCCGTCGCTTTTCTTAAAAGCCACATTGATGTGTTTGCATGGACCCCCGGGGAGATGCCCGGGATAGATCCCAAGTCATCCATCACCATTTGAACGTGGACCCTCAAAGACAAGCCGGTTGTGCAAAAAGCAAAGGAGGTCGGCACCACAAAGACGCAGACGCCGCGGATCGAAGAGGTAGAACGGCTACTGTGGCGGGACGCCATACGGAAGTAAGCTATCGCATTGGTTGGCTAACACGGCGTAGTAAAAAAGAAGAATGGAAAGTGGAGTGGTCCGTGGTGGATTTCACCGGCCTCAACAAGGCATGCCCAAAAGATGCTTTTCCACTCCCCGGGATCGACGGCTAGTAGGACGCCACACAGGCTATGAAAGGATGAGTTTCCTTGACGCGTACCGAGGATACCATCAAATAGCCATGTATGAGCCCGATCAGGAGAAAACATCTTTCATTTCACCAAGAGGCCTCTACTGTTACAAAGTTATGCCATTTGGGCTAAGGAATGCTGGAGCAACCTATCGAGGTCGGGTTACTAAAATGTTCAAGGATCATTTAAGGCAAAGACTATGGAAGTCTACATCGGCGACATGGTGGTCAAAAGCAAGCCGAAATCGATCACCTCGCCGACTTGAAGGTAACTTTTAGCATTCGAGAAAATACAAGCTAAAATTAAACGCTTCAAAATGTGCCTTGAGTCATTTCGGGGAAGTTTCGGGCACTTAGTGACTAAGAAGGGAATTGAAGCCAACCTGGACCAAATTTCGGCTCTCGCAAGCCCTTCAAAGCCCAAAGACCACGAAGGAGGTCCAAAGATTGACGGAATGGGCAGCTCTTAATCGCTTCATCAAGAATCTTCGTGATCGCCGCAGCACCTTTCTTTCAACTTCTGAAGAAGAGAGAAGGCTATGAATGGGGAGCCGAGCAGGAACAAGCTTTCCAGGAGTTAAAAAGCTACCTATCATCACCGCCATTACTCTCTACTCCAGAAGCTGGGGAGCGGTTGGTACTATACTTAGCAAAGATCTGATCATCATGCGGCCACCATCCGATCCTAATAATAAAGGGGCCTGAGCAAAGCTCCGGTTTTACTTCGCGGAGCAAAACGCGTTGGTCGGCCGGAGACACGCCACCGCCATTGGAGAAGTTGGTATACGCCCTTATTGTGGCATCGCGAAGCCGCCACATTACTTCTTACAACATCCCATCACCATACTCACCGAATATCCACTCAAGGGCCTTACTCGAAAAGGCGGGACTTCTCCGAAGAATCTCCAAATGGTCAATAGAACTCGAGTCGGTTTGACCTAGATTATCACCTAGGACAAAGAATCAAAGGGCGATTTTAGCGGACCGTTCTCGAAGTTTTTCTCCGACAGATAGCACCCCCACCTTTGTGCTCCACGAGAAGGAGCAAATTGGAAATCCCAAGCAAACAAGGGAGGTGGCCGATCTGGAATCTAACGAATGGAAGCTTTACGTTGACGGGTCAGCCTGCAACAAAGGATCTGGAGCAGGAGTTGTGCTTTTCTCACCAGAAGGGTTGGCTCTGGAGCAAGCGCTACGGCTAGGATTTAGTGCCACCAACAATGTGGCGAATCTTAAGCTTCGATCATTTGGACTAAAAAGTGCCCTAGAACTCAAGGTTAGCAAATTGAGAATATTTTGCGACTCACGCTAGTTGTTAAACTTCGGGAGAATACGCTCTGGCGAGAAGATGGTCAGCAGACTCGATGCGGCAAAGGATTTGCTCGATAAATTCCATCGATCCACATCCAGCCAGTCATTTCGGTCAAAATGCACATGCAGACTCAGCGGGCTTGCACGGGCTCGGCCTGGTCAAAAATGTAATATCGCCAAGATGGTGATGGAGACTATCCGGGCTAACCAAGCATTGGCCGATCCGTGGAGGTCGCGGATGGAAACCGAGATGGGACCAATTTGGATGGACCCAATAGTGGCATACCTACTGAGATGGGACCTTGCTGGGAGGACAAGAGGGAGGCACACAAAATCAAGACCAAATCAAGACGCTTTTGGCTCTCTCCGTGCATGTAAGTTTTTACAGAAAAGTCTTTCCTTGGTCCATACCTATTATGTGTACACCCAAACCGGGTCCGTAAATTTCTTTACTTAAATTCATGCCGAACTTGTGGAGGGCACACCGGTGGGGAGGTCTATAGCCCAATCGGAGCAATATCCTGAGGGTATTGGTGGCCATACATGCGAGGATGCTAAGGCCTTTGTCAAAACTTGTGAAAAGTGTCGAAGTTCTCCCTTTTGATCAGAGCACCGGTGAGGATTTGCTACCTTTAACTAGTCCGTGGCCATTTGCCCGGTGGGGATTGGACATCGTGAGGTCCCCTCCCTATGGCAAATGAGAAAAAACTAAAATTCCTACTTATTAAACCCCACTATTTCACAAAATGGATAGAGGGGAAGCTCTTGCAAAAATCACGTAGCAATGGTGGAAAGATTTGTGTGGAACAAGATAATCACAAGGTTTGGAGTTCCTACTCCATTATCTCGGATAACGGATCCCGCCAAGCAATAAATTCAAGGCCTTCAGGCTCCAATGCGGTATCGTGAATTACTACTCACCCCCTGCACTCCACAAAGTAATCTGGGACGGCCGAGGCCTCAAATAAAACTGTATTAAAGAGCCTCAAGAAGAGATTGGAGAAAAGAAGGGAAGGTGGCCCGACGAACTCCCACCGTGCTTTGGGCATACAGACCCCCACGGCGATCTCTGGGAGAGACGCCGTGATTCCCCTTGCATATGGGACCCAAGCGGTGATTCCTTTGGAAACCGGTTTGCCAACCATTCGTACTACCCTCGCCGAGTGGGGGCAACGATAAGGCCCTCATTTGGCAAAACTTGACCTTTGCCGAGGAGAGGAGGGAGCGTGCACTCATCACCTTGGCGGCTTATCTCGGGGAGCGACTCTGAAGGAGCTACAACAAGAAAGGTCCGGCCAAGGGGTGAGTGGGAGATCTAGTCCTAAGGAAAGTTTTGGCCAACACCAAGATAGCCAGCGATGGGAAGCTTGGACCGAATTGGGAAGGCCCATACAAGATCGTGGGGATTCTTGGCATTGGGGCCTCACCGTTTGGGCGACACGGATGGAGACCCGCCTTCCACGGCCGTGGAATGTCCAAAACCTTAGGAGATTTTTTCCAAGTAACATGCGTGTGTGATTACGAATACAATCACACCTCTCTTTGGTGAATAATCTGAATAAATTAAGACTTGTTTTTAGTACCTAGTTGGGATTACGAGTAAAATCACCAACATTAGTTTTTCTTTCTTTTTTTGATATTAATGAAATTTTACTTTTTCCTAGCATGATTAATACTAACCAAAATTTCTACTTCAATAATTTGGATTCCTATTGGGGAGCAGAGGATATGAGTATTACAAACAAATTCTAAGTAAGAGAACACTTAGATGTGCAAACTAATATTGCAAGAAAAACCTAAGTACGAAGACACTTGGGTGTAAATCTAATATTGCAAGAAAAACCTAAGAATTTAAGACACTTAGGTGTGCAAACTAATATTGCAAGAAAAACTTAAATACGATGACACTTAGGTGTGCAACTAATATTGCAAAAAAAAAAAATCCCCTAAGTATGAAAAAACTTATGCTTATGACAACAATTGCAAATTAAAAGTGGCTTAAACTTAGCTTTATAAACTTCTAAAGATACATGGAAAAAGTATGGAATTACTTAAAACAAACGCCAAAGAATAGAGGAATTAAAAGTATTGAAAGGCCACATCCGCCACACCAAGACCACCACATGTGTACACAGCTGAGTTTTGGCATAATAAAGGGGACAAATTCCAATAAAGAGGCTTCAAGTCTTCACCTAGCCGGTCTCAAAGATTGGCCAAGTAAGATTTATGGGACAAGCAGTTGTCACCCTCAAGAGCACCAAAGAACGCCGCCTTCTAATGTATGGTGGGTAAGACTGCTGATGGCTTCATCTCTGGGTAAAGATCTCAGGTTTCCAGCTGTTGGTGCCTGTGCTGGACTTCAGGATCAGCCCAGCCTCAAAGATCGAGTTAGCGTGAGGCACAGGCCACCTCGCCAGGGAAGCTTCCCATTCCCGCCCAGCTGCGGGGAAGAAGGATCCACGCTTTAGCACTCCTCCGCCAGTCACCGCTGCATAAAGATCTTGGAATACCTCGGTATTTGTGCTTTGTAGAAGTTGTCCGTAATCACACAAGACGACTTACTTCGCCTACCTTTGGCTCCTCCTCGTGACTTAAGCTCTAGCCAAGTGCCCGCCGACCTCTTCGACGCCTTCCTTAGCTCGGTGTTATCCTCGTGAGTCCACCGGCCTCTTCCCCGAAAGCTGCTTTTTAGCGGTGAGCATGTTGAGCACTCTCTTTCTACGCTTTCTCCGCCCTCTTTTTGTTCCTTTTTAGTTCCTTCTCGACTTCCTTAGCTCTCTCCAAACCAGCGAGGCGCCTTTTGCATGATCGGCAAGTAAGGAGCAACCGGTAAATGGGTGAATAAAAGTACAAGGAAGCTTGATAAGGTGAGGCTCTCTTTCTTTACCTTATTTGGATTGAAAGATGGATTTCATGAATTTTGTCGTAGGGAGTTCCCCTTTTCTCCGGCCCATGTCGGGGAGGAGAGTAGCCGAGAAACGCCGTAAGCAACATCCATGGAGGCAATCTTGTCGATCACATTTAAGGAAGTGCCATCGTAGGCGGTAAGCATTGGGGTCCAAGGTTGAACAAGAGGAGGGAGTTGGAGAGGGTTGGCTCGAGCCCGTCCCCGGCCCTTCTCCTTTGTAGGAGGGTTGAGCATGATGAGGACTTCTTAACGCCTTCTCACACCCCTTCCTCGAAAATTCCCGGAAATGGTGAGTGGGATGGCGCTGGGATCTACCATGACGCTGTGCCGGCAGGTGGAGGCACGCAGAAGTTCGCCGAGGTTCAAAATTTCATCTATCAAGCTTCGACGGCTGTCGCAGGCATCTCCACCAACCGCGGCGGGAATAACTCGAGAGTCGTCCGACCGCCCAACCGCGCGTAATCGCTCGCAAGCGGAACGGATGATGACGGGCGGGATGTGGTCTCTTCTTCCCTTCTTCAAAGATTTGTCCGTATGGCCGGGTTCCTCTACAGCTCTGCTAAGGATAGATGGCCGCGGGGATCTCTCGGGATGCAGCAACTGGCCAATAAGACGGCCGGAGCTCGAGAACGCTGATCTCTCCCTAGTTTGGCTTTCTCCTCGGTTCCACTCCCGGGCCCCACCAACAGTATGCGGTGGCAAATCCGGGGGAGCCGGAGGAGGCCACGGACGCCTTGTTCTCCCTTCTCCTCTCCCGACACCACCCCAATATGTGGGGTATAGTCCGTAAGTAGGTGGGCAAAGACTGCCGGAGACCAACAGGGTGGGAGGGAAGCCCCGGCAGTAAAGAGCCCAAGCAATATCCTCACGGTGGAGATTGCCGTGGATAAGCGACCACCGTGGTTAAGATTGTCCGGCCGCAACAACGTAAAACCCACATAAAAGCAAAAGCGGTCGGTTATAATTTCTAAAGGAAAAATAAAGGGTAAATGCGGTACAAAGGTACTAACGCTAGCCCCGCCAGAGTGTGGGGCATGCAAAGCCATGGTCATCCCCGGCATCTCGGGCTCCCGGTTGCCGCTGACTACTGAGATAGTCATCCGCCCCACCCTTGGAAGAATTTGGTGGTGATAAGCTTTTGGTTAGTGGTCCCCGGCTTTAAAGTAGTAGGTATTATCAACTCCAAGGAACTACGCTTATAAAGGTAGTGTAAGTCCCCACCAAGTTCTAGGCCCAATAGCCTATTTAGGGCTATTGTGCCCATAACTACCCTAACTAAAATTAGGGGCACACCAAGTGCATTGGGTTTAGGTGGCATCTAGAGCACACCTCACGGAAGAAGGGTGTGGGGGAACCTAAGGCCCCCCTCGACTATGAATATCAGCGGGATATGGATCTTGGTTTCATCCTGACCATGTTCTTTCAGATCCCAACGGTTGTCTAGCCGGAATTGAACGTCGGCAGGGATCTCGTACTTCCTACGAAACTCTAAAATTTTGTCTGGGGTACTCAGTAGAGCCCTGTGTTTTCCCATTTTAAGCTAAGAAAACCTAGGGTTTAGAAAATTGAAACCTTAAAATAGAACGAGGGAAGAAACACAAGAATGGAAATGGAAGTCCGGATGGTAGACTTACGTGGAAGGGATAGAACTAGTGAGATGGTCTCCAACGTGGCTTGAGGGGAATTTTCCAAGGGGACGGAACGGAGAAAAAGGGCTACGGGCTGCAGAGGGCTTGAGTGTTGTTAATGGCGGCAGGGGGTTTTTTCTCTTCTCTCCAAATGAAAGTTTAAGTAAACAGAGAAATGAGCAATTCTCGGCTTTAAAAGGGTTTTGGGGGAAGAATAATGATTACCCCGCCCAAAACCCCATGAAAGTGGGATGTGACGCATGTAAAATGTCAGCAAAATCGTCCTTTGAGATTATCTGAGCCACCAGAGGGTCGCTTCGCATTTAATGCTAAGGCTGCACCACTACCCACGTGGAGGGAGGCGCAAGGTAAGAAAGCATCCGAGCCGCTAGAGCTCGCATTAATACCGGGCGGAAAAAGAAGAATGAGTTGGGGAGCAATTGGAGAGGGAAAAATCTGATTACCCTATTATAAGGCATGGCACGCGGTCCAAGATGACCGCCACGAGAGAGGGCGATTAGCTCGCACCACATGTGGAGTTCGTTAGTCCCTATGCCGACCGATTGACCATGAATAGGGTCGAATCGAATTGAAGTAAATGCATCGTAATGCACTAGCTCGGGCGTGGAAGGCACAAGTGGGATGCCCTCGATATGGCCGAAGCCGCGGGAGCTACTGATATAGTTTGACAAGCTGTCGGGAATACATAGTCCAAATTTCTACGCGATGAACTCAACTATGTACGAAGTTACTCCGAAGCTACGTGGAAATTTCGGCACCGCCACGAAGAAGGGTGATTGAAACATTCCGTAATATTCTATAAGCGTACCTTACGAGATAATGAGCAATCCCGTAAAATAAGGGATTGACATGAACATTCCTAATGTGGATGGGAATAGACCCCATATAGGAATGAATCCTATATGGAAAGAAAGACTACTGCTAGACGAGATCTAGCAATATAAGGAAGCTGTCCCTTGATAGGAAAGTCCTATTGAGAAAAGGACTCCTAAAGAGAATAGGAAATAGTGGCACGAGATGCCTAAAGTGAAGGACATCTACACCTATAAATACAAGGCAATAACCATGACAAAAGGTACGCGGTGAAAACCTACTTTCATACACATTATAATTTAAGCTCTCAAGTACGTGATACTAACTTAGGCATCGGAGGGCCTTTGCCAACGAGAGGCAAAGGTGCTCTAACCCTTTTTCTGTCTCGCAGATCCAGGGTTGATTCAAGGAAGCACGTGATCCAGGGTTACGCGGATTTATCCTCGTACAATTGCTATCCATTTCATCATCAAGAGTCTTCAAATTCAGCTATTCTTCTTTCAAATTCCTCTTTGCTGTTAGCCTTAGATTTCAGAACTGTTAAAATGCATTGCCATCCCTTACTTTTTAAACTATTTCTTGTATCCCCGCTCTAATTACTTCCGTTTACTAAAATTTCAAAATGGCTACTTTAATCTCCTTCTTTCTCTTCGAAGTATAAATAAGACACCACCACAACCCATTTGCAAAAATTTGACACCATTTTACATCTGCAAGAGTACCACCACTTTTGAGGTGTTGAAAAACGTCCACAAACCAACCATTGAAAGTAAATTTCACCTTTCTCTTTGCTAATGCCAAAATTGTTTTTGATTGTGCTAAAACTCAAGTACTTGAAATGCTTGTACTCATGTGTAAAGTACAAACTCTTTACGCATTGGAGTTTTGGCACAATCAAAAACAGTTTTGGTTTAAAACATGGCAGCCATAATAAAACAAATTTATAGATGGAACATTGCAACCATTCATGTAATATAAACCATTTAGAACAAACATAAGTAATGGCATTAGCCCAATATATTAACCATGAGTATTTGCATCACCATTTCAACTTCTCAATTCAGCTATGAGAGAATTAAAATGCAACCAATGAAAGAAGAGCAATTCAACCATCATATAAGAAATGCCATCATTCCAACTTCTATACAATTCTTCAATCAACTTATACATAAACTATAAGTTTTTGAATAACTTACATAAATCATAACCATTAGTGTTTGCATAAGCTCATTACATAAATCAAAACCTTAAGTGTTTGCATAAGCCCATTACACAAACCATAAACTACAAGAGGTATATCCCACCCATGTCATATAATCCTATATGTTTTGTACCAAAATATCCACAAAAAGTTGCTTCATACACCTGCTGCTAAGTAGAGTATCTTAAGCATCCCACTTATATGCAATTTTTTTTTTTTTTTGATGATGTACAAGAATTGCAACTATTTTTTTTTAGATGTTAATTCTAGCAATGATAGTAGCGATGCATGTAATATACCTGCACTAAGAGCAACTCCAACACAAGAAAAAATAGTTAAAATGAAGAGTGGAAGTGACATATTGATGGAAGATTTTGTAATTTTTCCTCAAAAAGTTGTATTATTTGGAGGGACACATCCACCTTTTTGTCACATCTACTCTCTAAATTTCATTTTGGCTCTCTAAAAGGCTCACATTTTAGAGGGCCAAAATTTTGTTTAGAGAGTGGATGTGACAAAAAGGTGTATGGGTCACTCCAAACAGTACAACTTTTTGAGGAACAATTACAAAATTTCCCCTCAATATGTCACTTTCACTCTTCCATTTTAGCTATTTTTTCTTGTGTTGGAGTTGCTTAAAGGATCCTAAGCATCTCACATATGTGCAACTATATTCTTTGATGATGTAAAAAAAAAATGCCACAATAAGGTGCTCCATACTAGTCATTCTTCATTTTCTGAAAAAAAATCATGAGTCAATTGCGATCATAGTAGTTGTACTTTAGTGTAAAACAACATCGATCAAACATATGAATAGTAGCCATATCTGAAACTTGAGGGGATATATCTAAGACTTGTCAGGAGGAGGAATAAGGAAATAGTTTAAAAAGCACGGAAGAACAATGCATTTTTAGAAACCTGAGAAGAGGTATCTAGATTTGTTAGAACAAGAAATACATTAAAAAGAACAGAAAAACTGTGAATTTCCAAAAAACTTGAGGAGAGGTATCTGGGTTCGTCAGAAACCTTACGGAAGGTCGTTGCAAATTTAAAGGTTAACATGGAACGAATTGGTTCAATTCCATGAAAAATCAATAACCAAATCATAACTTACGGTTCCAAGAATTTGGTTAGGAAACATGACCTATAAAATTTGTGAAACCAAACCTAGAAAACCATGTAAGAATGGTTCGATTTTAGTTGGAACCACAATTTCACTGTAGCCAATGTAAATAAAAAAATCGTGCAAACAAGTAAGAAATTATAACTTGCTTTTAATATAATCAATTCAAACATGGTTAAAAAAAAAATCAATTCAAACTTTTTATATTGACATTCACAAAATGACCAAAAGTTACTAGATTTATCAAATTTCGTGAAAATTAGAGCAAAAAAAAAATAAAAAATCCTGCAGTCACTGACAAAAAGTACTACGACTAATTGCAAGTATTTATGGCAAATCTTATAGGAAAATGATATGAATTTCTTAGCAAATCTTATAGCTATGCATATTTTCTTAGCTCAGTATTTTATTACTGTATCTATGAATTTCTACACTGTATTTCAGTATCTTAACGGTTTGCATTACTTTTGGAAGAGCATAAAACTAAGCCACTAATATTTTGGGTGAATTCATCTCATGGCCCCCTTCTAGCGACGAAAAAATGACTCATGCATTGATAACGTATTCCAACAATCATGCAATCTCCTCTCTTTGATACCATTTGTAATGCCCTATGTAAACCATTGACCTAGTACTTTGATTTTGATCAATAAGCCATACCACAAGACCCAAAAATGCTTAACTGCCTAAGGTACTAGTAGTATCTTATGTGATTTATTAAATGCCTAAACTCACTTGTGTAGATTTTCAAAGTGAGACACGGCATCAAAATCTACTCGGCCTTGTTCGTTTTCGTGTTTAGTTTTAGATTTAGTTTTGATGACATCATCATTTCTCTCTATATCTCTCTCTACTCATTTACATCTGCTGACATCATCAAAACAAAACTAAACTATCTAACCAAACACAGCTATAGTCGGGTTGCGCACTCCACCACAAGTTCCTCTTGGAAAAAGCGTGGTTATCTTACTACACCTGTCCCAATTTATTGTTCCCTTTTGCGAATCTAATTTATTAAAGGGAACACCATCATTACACTTGTTATACGTTTTCTTTCCTCATTTTACACTTATAAAACATTATCATTAAATGTATTTACATTCAAAAAGTGAGGGTAAAATGGTAAACTTAACGTTTGTTCTTCATTTATTTTTCAATTGGGACAATTTTTTGAGGCAACAAAAAATGCCATTTGGGGCAAAAAATCTGGGACGGAAGGGAGTAATAATAAGTCAAGACCCAAAGGAGAAAATACACGTGTAAAGACGCGTCCACAGACACCATGACCGGCACCGGCTAAAGGCAGTTTTATGGTTGAAAAAGCCACGCATGAGGTGGGTCCAGAAATGGGACATATAGGTGGATTGCTCTCTTTTTATAACCCTTCTCTCTCGCTTTTATGGTTCCCAACTTAATTTTTTTTTTTTTTACTAAAAAAAATTCCAAGTATGTGGTCGAGATTTCGCCAAACCCCCTCTCTCTCCTCCCCTCTCTCTCTCTAAACAAAAAAGTGCAAGGTGGGCTTCTGGGGACTTCGCTAGTCTACCACTAAACTACCGCCACTTGGCATCATCCTCCGTCCCTTGCACCGATCCTCCATCTCTCTCCTCGTCTTCCTGTTGCTTTCCAATTCATCGCAGCCTCAAATTAAACCCAATTTTTTTCCCTAAAAAATCCCCAAAATTAATCGTGGCTGAGATTTCTCCTGAGTTCGACCCCTTGCCCGTTTTAGCCCTCTCCCCAGACCCGCTTCTCTCTCTTCCTCTTCCTGTTCCCCTCTCTGTTCTTCACTCTTTCTGTGGAATCCCTACTTGTATATTTTCTGCTTCTTTTCTGTAACTTTCCGTTCAAGTTCTTCAGATTCAGATCGAAGGTGGGCCTCCGATGAATATGCACGGGGCATGATCAAGTTCATGATCGGAGGCTTTGGCTTACTCCGAAGGTACGTTTGAGATTGCTAGGTTTTTTTTTATTGAATGATTTACGCTTCTGTGCGATTAGTGATGCTTTCTTCTTGTTTCTTCACTTCATAAAGTTATTTGCAGTATTCCGCTTCCGTTTTGGTGAGGATTCTGATTAAAGGAAATTTACTGTTAAGTTGTTTCCGATTCAGATAAGATGTCTCCCT